>JAOXJM010000019.1:27000533-27026509 GCA_026413425.1 Tringa solitaria
GGTGACATAACTTTGGTCAAAACAGAGTCTGAAGAAGAACAACTGTTTTTGAACACAAGGTTACGTCTTGGGTTGCATCAGAATCAATAGGAGTTTTGTGACTGATTCCTTGAGAGAGCTACCTACTTAAGGAGGTAATGTAGGTTATCAAAATACAGCTCTTCTCTTATGCCATTTCTGCCTAAAGAATGACAAAAAAAAATTTCATTCTCTTCCTATAATTTTTGCTTTCTCCAGTAATCAGGTCAAGAAATAACAGTACTTATGAAGCAACACAAATTCATGTGGACTCAATCCCCACAGGCTGGCCTCTGTTCTTAACTTGCCCCCTTTGCTCTCCTACAAAACATGAAGCTACCTAGAGACGACCAGGGTATCCTGCCCAGGACTAGGAGAACGAATGGATGTGGTCAATCAGAGGCAGCCCCATTGTGTGGTTGCACTGAAGTTGATCAGTTCATGCCTTTCAACTGTTTTTATTTTAGCAGTGGACATGACTGCTATATACAGGAGACAGCTGGGGGGAAGCTGGAGCAGACGAACTTATATGGGACTTCAATATTTCTGTGCTGTAGCCCCGGGCACGGGCACAAGTAGGAGCACCGTGGCACCTGAGACACACGTTGGTATTGAACATGCTCTGCATGGTTGGTTAATGCAAGCATAGTAGATTTGATGTGCTTAGGAGGTGGGATTTCTGTGCATGCCAAATGCACTGCCTAACACACCTGCTAGAGGCCCAGTGCCTTCTGGATATACTGCACAGTCTATGTATACAAACTGCATGTTCAAACAGACTTTTATGTAGGGCCTCGAGGCATTGGCTGGCTAAGACCTGCTCTTCTGGTGGGGTTGAGGTACATGCAGGGGTTCTGGTCAGAGGCACTGTACCTGGATGTCAACCTGCTTTAGGTTGCCATTAGCCAATTCTGAATTAATCTGGTGATAGCATCTGAGTGAGGTTTGTCATTTTGGTGCAATTTCTTTCTACAGAGCACAGCTGGTGTATCACCTGAGTGTGACTTTGTAGTATAGCTTGAAGGTAGATGTAGAAGTCCTTTGTCTCAAAAAGTCAATGTTCAAACTACATGCTTGGCAACAGTAGTCTGGAAAATGTTGTATAATCTTCCCTCTTATCAAACAGATTTCCTAAGAACTGGTCTGATCTGGGGCCTCTAGCAGTAGTTAAACTGATTATTCTGCGATCTCCTACGTGTTTGTGTAGCTGTGCTGGCTCATGTTATGGATATGGGAGAGGTGATAATCAGTAGGAGGGCAGATAACATCTGAGGATGTCGTTCCGTATGTTTTGTTCAACAACAAAGTTAGCTTGGGAAATCTCTCTTCCTCCTCAGCCATTCATCCATTCATTCATTCTTTCCAGCCCTGCTCTGCAGCCACCACCCTTTCGCTGGTGCTGATAGAAATGTTCATGGGATGTGCTGCAAACCAGGTTGCAGACAGGAGTGCATGGCACGGCTGAGGGCACGCAAGGCTGTGGCATAGCAGAGAAATGGGCAGCTCTTGGGAGGGATAAACAAGAACTTCTAACCCAGCTTTGCAAAGGAAATGTGGTATGAACCATGCCTCAACATTGCTAGTATAGCCATTCCCATGTGTATGTGGCTGCATGAGCCATGAAAACAGATAGCTTTGTCCAAGGAGTGCACAGAATACTAGAAAGGCATTTTGAACGGACAAGAGAAATGAAGCAAGTTGCATATGGTCTTGGAGCAGACAGCAAGGTAGAACATTGTCTAGGTATCTGTTTGCTTGGCTAAGGGTTGGAATTTACGTGAAAAAAGAAGTACTCAGGAAACATTTGATTCACGAGAAAGCCATATCTAGTGCTTTGCCTACACGGAGAGTATGATGGCAGAAGGACTGAAAAGAGTCAGTGAATTGGCGTGACTGGAGGGACAAGAGAGCTGTTGTGGTCAATCAGGCAGCATTAACTAGTCCAAATGGGAGTTGCTCTATGACGGGTGGTGTTCTGAAGACCAACATGATCCTGAAATATTTGCATGGTGAGATGCAACATCTAGTTCAGATGTGATGGATCACAGAGAGCCTTGAAGAGGAAAAGTTTAAAGAGAACTGTGAACTGATGGCTATCCCAGTAACAAAGTATTTACCCTAATGAACTCACTTTAAATGCCTCCTGTTCAGAGAGTTCATATGCAAACCTCTGAGTTGTGAGAGTGCTCACCTCTCAGACTAGCTGTTAGAGGCATGTTGGGCAATAGCCTCTCCAGATTACTCAGAGTTTGGCAGGTAACTTTTTTCTCATAGGTACCTGAGCTATTTTTAGATAATGTAGCTGGCACCTTTCTAAAGGCCTGATAATGAGTTAGGAATGCTCATCTCAAGCATGTGTATTTGTTCCTTCTTCAAGGCAAGCAAAACTGTCAGGGATCAACAGAGAGATTGATGAGCTTTGCTGGAAGCGGTGGGTTTCCCCGGCATTGTTCTCAGCAGGGACAGTGTAGGAAGGGACACACTCACCCCTTGAGTGAGCCCTGAGGGTAAGACTTTTCCAGATAGTGACTATGGGAACCGGTTCTTTAGTACTTGCTGTCAATAAAATATTCAATATCCCTTCTGGAATGCACCTGCAGACCATTCCTGGGGATTTAGAGGTGCGGAAGATAATAACAGGAAATAAAAAAGCCACCTCATTTTGGCAAGGGCAGCACGAATGCACCTCTGGGGAGACGGGGGTGCTCCCTACATGCTTTATGGAGAATTTTGAATAAAGACTTCTTGCCAACAGTTGCAAAAAGAGCTCACTTCCCATTTCCACTGCATGGCCTTTCTTCCCCATAAAGAATTCTCTCAAAGGAAGCACAGACTCACAGATTTCTAGTTGAGCATATGGTGGCAAAGCCTCTTCTTTCTAATTCCAGGCACTCATATGTTTGTAAACTGAATGTCTGGTAAGACTTTATTGGATTGCCTAAACTATTTTGATGACTGTGATTCTGAGCAGGAGATCAGCATCTCATTGTGTTTGATGCTGTGCAAGAACAGGATGAAAAGGCAGTCCCCATCCCCAAAAAGTGTGTGCACTCTGGATGTTATACAGCCATCTGAGCCATATAGACAAACACATGAGCACAACGGAAGTCTTGTGGAAGCACACTTAGAATGAAAGACAGGGGACTCAGCCCCTCTGCATTCTAACCCCCAGGTTAAGATTTGTGTTTGCATCTTGACAATGAAGACTTCTCCAAAGAGAATGAAGAAGGAGCTCTGTGGCTGCACATGGGGCACCTTCCAGGAGCAAGGGCACCAGAGGAGAGCAGGGAGGTGGTGGTTATAAGGCTGCAGTAAGATTATAAAGATGCTATTGGGAGGTAACATCATGGGAGAGGGAGGCTGGCACCTATTTTGTTCTTACAGATCTGATCCCATGTTCTTGCAAACAGCTGGCAGAGCTCCCAGTGAAATGAATGAGACACAGCAGGAGCAGCAGAGGCCTGGGGACCAGAAGCTGTTCTTGAAGCCATTTGTTGGACCAGGCATCTGGTGGGCAGGGTGTCACACTGGCTGCCTGAGAGGTACCAGCTGGCAGGCTTGTTGGTGCACACCTTATTTCCATTCTGGAATTCCTGGGTGGTTGGGCCTATTGCCACGTGTGTACCAGCTAGTGCCTGGGTGGCTCCACACCAGCTTTGGTGCATATGCACTGCTCCTTGGCAAACCTCATTGTGGAACTGGGGTTGGGGTTGTAGGAGGACAGTGGGGAAGGATCTTGAAGATGCTGTAGAGAGCACAGGAGACAGAGGGGTAGCTGAGGCTGTCACAGAAGGAGGCAGGGGAAGTGGGGAGGAACTGAGGGTGTTATATTGGGGTACCCTGGTGTGCTGCAGTGGGGATGTAGGTGAGGTAGGTTGACTGCAGTCTGAGCATGACCTGTATTTGAGACTTACGGTATTGCGTAGGAAAATTCCGTAAAACAAGAATATTGTGACAAAAAGGGAAGGGACATGGGCAAGATGTGTATAAAAAGATGGGGAAGTAGTGACGAAGGATAGAAGAATATTGTGGAGTGTAGAAGGCTTGTAGGGAAAGGATCACATCTTGGGAAATAAGGCCCTTCGTGGCCTACTCCTTATCTTGAATTGGGGATTCTTTGAGCATTGTCCATATAGACTGTATCCAGTCTTGTGCTGGATGCTGCCTCTAGAATAAAATAGGGTTTCTTTCCTTATTTTTTGAAACAGCAGTATGCAGACTAACAGCCACAGCACAAGTCATGGGCTTTCAGATAATGGATGAAGTATGCTAGTCAGAACTAATCAAATCATCATTTAATTTCAAAGATTTGTTTTAATTTACCATAACAGTGTAGGCTCCCACTCCCAGCTCTATCCTTTCCATTTCTGCTTTATCAGAAATGCTGAATTCCCATGCTGGCAGCTGGAAGTACCAGGACACTTGAAAGGAGACAGCCCGTCCTTACAGATTTTCAGTTATCAATATAACAGATTTCTGTGCATATCTCCCTGAAAACACGAACTCTATCTGATTATTTTTTAATATTTAGTAATTTTAGTTAATATTAGTAATTTTTGAGGAAACTTGCCTTGAGAGACAGAGTTGCTTCTTCAGTTGAGGGATGGAACAATGACTAGACGATCACAAAGGAATAGTTTCTGAGGTATCTGCCTTGCCTGTCACTGTGGTGTCTAAGTGACACATAGTGTAACAGCACTGCAAGGAGTTTGAGTGCATTGCAGCTGCCTTCATAACTACTGATGCCCTTGTTTACTGCTGACTTTGATCAAGAGTTTTCCTCTGTGTTGACTGAGAATATGAGACATCAGTAATTAAAGCTAAGGTTTTGTTGGTTTTTTTTCTACAAATAGACATCAGTGCTGGTTAAGACACCAAGCCCTGCAAAGAAGGGTGAGAATAGGGTCTGACTCAAGTGTGTGTTTGATGCTGAACAGACCCCACAGAAGGATTGTTTTCCCACAACCTTTTTGAGTGACGCTAAACTGTTGTTTACTCTCTCTGAGCCCAGTTTCCTGTCTGAAATTCTTACCTTTGTAGTGGGAGGATGAACCTACTGAAGGCTGTGAAGTTCTTTACTATGCTACAGTCAGCCATAAAACATATGACTCCCTTGGATTATTTTTTACCAAGTAGGGTAAGCCAATCAAAGAAGCTGAGGATGGACCACTGCTACCAGAAGCCCTGTTCTTTGGCAAAGAAAACCTGTTGGTCCCAAACTCAAGACATGACTGAAATTCTCTGCTAACTTTGACTTTGGCAGAGTTATAACAGCAGAAAACTTGTCTCAGTCTCTTCCACTCTACTCCAGCTAATCACGTAATTTTAATTCCCCTCCTTGCATGTTCATGCTGTAATATGAGCTGAGGGCTTCAAGCACGTACTGTGAAGTGCCCAGGTGAGAAAAAAATGCTTTTTGCAGACGCTTAACTTGCAAGGGGATGTTTATGTAAGATACAGTAGAGACCTGTTCTGCCAGCTAAGAATTGCACTTAGGAATGAAAGGTGTTAAACTTTGGCTTGTCATCTGTCATAGCAATATTTTTACTCTTTTTTTTTTTTTTAACACCCAGACTCATTGCTAAACCTACATAATCCTGAAATGTAACTTTTAAGTGTGATTTATGATTATGATTAGATTTATTGTATCAAGTTGCTGTTGTAAAACCCCCTGTTTTCCTAGGAAGGTGGAACTGTAAGTATCCTGGGAACAGGAGAACCAGGATGATATTGCATAGCTTGCTCAAAAAGGGTTTCCATTTCAAAGCCAACTAGAAGACGTGACACCACCCCCCCGAAACAAAAAAAACCCAACAACTGTCACATAACAAATCCCATGTAATGTTTAGTTATCTAATGGCAATAGATAAAGAAAACAAGAAAAGCTGAGCACAAAACAGCCTGTAGGAGCCAGAAAAAGAAGGCACAGATTCAAGTTTTAACTGTGAGAACAGAAACATTTTCAGAGTGACTGTCAGCTTCCCCAGATGTGAAATGCATGAGCTCTGAACTGTAACAACGCTGGGAAATCGGACAGATCTTTTGCCCCTTCCCCTTGCTCACAGGGGGCATTGTAATTAAATGAGAATATCGCAGATATTTTGCAAAATAAATTTATCAACGCCTCAAACCATGGCTCACAGCTGCCAAAGGTCTGGATTACATTCAGCAATTGTAGGAAGTCATGCAAAACAAACATGGAAAAGAAAAACAAATGTTTTTTCCAACTTTATGTGGAAAAAAACACCTCACAGTGGTGTTTTCATTTCAGGGCTGCCATATTGCTACAAGCCTGGGATAGACGCTTGCACTTGAGTGTGCACACGTGTAGCAACTTGCTAAAGCCTTTACTGATAGAAAAACATTACTAAGTGCTCCTGGTTTGGATACGCAGAGCACCCAGGGGTGGTGAGCCCTTTGCTTGCGGCTGAGGAAGAAAAAGCATTGCCCTTCCCCCAGCCTGGGTCCTATACATAGCTCACCCTCCTCCCATCAAGGTTGCTGGACATTGCTTCCTCTCTTATAACTGATATTCCCTTTTGCAATTCCTGCGCTTATGAGATAGTTTGAAGGCATCATGATGATATAATTTTGTCTCCTCATCAGCGGGCTTAGATGTATTTTGTGTGCAGAAGAGCACCAGGGAGGCATTGCTTAGCACGGGCCATCTACAGAGATAATTTTGGGAATACAGATCAATCTTGCTTCTCCAGGGGAGAGAGAGGAAGGACAGCCCTCAGCTGGGGGAAGAAGGGCTGCTCTTGAGCAGAGAGGCCCCACCACAGGGGGCTGGGAGGGAGGACAGGCTCATTGCACAGGTCTTCAAGAGCACTCTTCACAGGGATGTACCTTGACAGTGATTGTGCTGCAGTAAATCTACAGCCCTATCCACCGGGAGGAATTAGGAGTTCAGTCAGGGTTCAAGAGTTGTCCTCGGTCAGCCGGTGCTCTCCTGGCGTTTTCAGCAGGACTTTTGAAGTGTTTGACTCTGAAGTGCTCTAATCACAGGAAGAGGACAACAGGAAACCTATCCTCGGGAGAGCTGGTCAGTGGGAAAGCCTGGCCTAGCAGAAGTAAACAAAAATATTTTAATTGCCTGTGAGAATACCAAACGGGAAAGTGGGAGGGAGAACTGGCAGTTTGCTCATCACTGGGACTACTGAAATGTCCCTAGGAGGTCGGAAGAGCATGGTGGGATGTTGGTGTCCTGAGCCATTTACGTGTTTGTCTTTTGAGTAATCTTTTGTTGGGCAGCCGACTCCTCTGCACTCCAGGAATACGCAAGCTGAGCACCAAAATTACAGTTCTGTCTGGTCCTTTTGTCATTGCACTGAGAAAGAGCCTGAGGGCCTGACAAAATCAGTTCCAGTGTCTTCACTCAAATATGTCACTTCTGTTTTTTTTCTTTTTTTGAGAGAGACAGATACGGTGTATCTGGCTGTGACCGGAATTCAGTGGTTATGTTAGAAGTAGGGACCCTGTTTGTGTAAGACAAAAAGCAAACAAGCCTAATTTTCCATTGGGTAATGCCATAGACATGTTTGCACACCGAATGCTTAAAAGCACACCGTGTTCCATATAGACAAATAAAATACACGGCCCTGCCTCGAGGAGTACAAGTTTGGTTTTCTGCTGGGAAGGTGTTTTCTGTCAGGGCTTTGTTATAAAAACAACTCATTTAACAATATAAAAAGCTGTCAAAAATCCAACAGCGCAGTCCAGAATGATGAGCTATTTTCATTAGTTTGAACTACTTAAGCTTAAGCGCTTTCTTCATTCAGTTTAAATTTCTTGGACTGCTGAGCAGGAGATGGCTCCAAAAACGAAACAGAAGAATGCTCCTCCCCGGGTCTATGATATCTCTGTCAGGGCCAAAGGTTTGAGTGAGTGCATTATATGAAGAAACAGCTTTTGTCTCGTACAGAGGCTCTATTGTGCTTCAGAGTGAGTTTTGGAGTCATCTAATTTTTTACTTCTTACCCGCCAGTACCGAGCCTCAGACAGGGCGTTGTGAAGCTGGCAGTCTGTAACCACATCGGGCCGGGCCAGAACCGCTCCTCCTTCTCGGTTTTACCCTAAATTGTAACGTGAGCTGAAAAACGAGAAGCCTGCCTAAAAGGTTATCAGATCTAGCGCACTTTTACTGGGATGAGGAGGAAATGCAGTGGTGGTAAACAAATATAAGAACCTATTGTGACTGCGGCTTAGAATCACCAGGAGACCAATTAACACCTTTTTGTTAGGATTAACCATTATGGTGTTTGCAGCAAGAGCCTTAAATTGGTACTTTCTTGTAGTTCAAAGTATGCCTACATTGCAGTTACAAGGGAAGTGGAGATCAAAGCTCCCAGAACAAATAATTACACGAAGGTAAATTCCATCTGATGTAGGAAGCAGCAGAAGCCTCCAAAGAATAGCAAACAGTCTGGCGGGGAGCAGCCTGTAGGAGTGTGAGCAACACAAAAGGCAGGCTTTCAAAGGGAGAAACGCCTCTCCTCAAAACGATGGAGAGAAGAGGCCGCTCCGAAACCATTTGGTTGTACGGGACCGCTCTTTGCTGTGTCAGCAGCTCCATTATGGAGCTTTTCTTTTCTGAGGTTCATCACTCAGCTGAACCGGTGCTAATGCATAGCATAGAAAGCCTGTGTGGGGTCTCTGTGCTCGGCCGGGAATTTTAAAGGTAATTAAGGAGGAAAAAGCCCATTGTGCTATATTTGGTGACTGTATTATTTTCTTGGTGTTGGTTCTGTGCCCAGGAGAGCAGGTTAGAGTGTGGGAATGGTGGAATTCCCCTCGCTGTCTCCACGTTCCGATTGAGGCTCTTCAGTGGTACTTTGCCAATGAGAAACTTGCGTTTATATAAATAACTCTGGAATTAATTGAAGTCCCAGCTTTGATGTAGTGTGTGCTTAGATGATATTGTCTCTAATTTAGACTTTGAGCCTAAAGTAGAGGGACTTTCTTTTTCTTACCTAAAATACCAAAAAAGGACTCCAGGCCATGAGTAAATGGTTATGGTGTTTTAGTGGTTTTCTGAATGCATCATTGCTATATTTATTTTCATTATTTTTGCTGAAAAGCACCAATGACATGGGTAAATGACGGCTGAAGAAGCCGTAAGTTTGTATTGCTCCAAATAATAGTGGGTTATGTAAGAAAAAATAAACAAACAAACAAACAAAACAAAAGCAAAATTCTAAAAAAAATCTCAAATTTTCCATTTTGTCACTTTCAAAGCTTAATATTTCCTTGTTATTTATTTTTTTTTTCCACAGCATGAAAGATGCCCAAATGCATCTTCAAATAAAGAATCGAAGGAAAATGTGTAGTGCAAACAAAAAGCAAAAACCAGAAAAGTGTCCTGTTTTGGTTGGCGTATGAATGAAAACTACACAGCACAAATGTACCTGTCCTGAAAATGAAATAGATTATTAAGATCTCTATAAATGATGCTACAATTACTCTCCTTCTAATTAGAAGCTGGGAACATTTAATTCCATAAGCAGCCTCCTCCTTATTCTCCTAGGTTATAAAAGATGTATTTCTTCAAAGACTGGGCGTCATGGAATAATAAACTAACACTTCAGTATGGGGCTGACTCACCTGTTTTCTCTCAGCTTGCTTTCAGCTGACCACCTGTATTCCTGTCATCCTCCCAAGAGGCTGATAAAATATTTGTCATACAATTAAATATTTATTGTGTCCTGGGGGTGTTTTGCGTGAGATCTGCCCTGGGTGAGGAGAAGGGGTGTGTTACCTGAAGTGGTCCAAAAAGCTGCACCAGCAGCCTGAGCGCAGCTTCATTCAGCCTCTTTTCAATTTAACTTGGACTCTCAGGAATTAGTGTAAATACAACTATGTATAGTGTGTTTTTAACAATAGGAGGTTTGAAGCCATATAATTAACCTTGTTTAAATAGTTACTAGTTACAATACTGCAACTTTTTTTTTATCCCAACCTGTTGGTTAAAAGGATTTAGGCTCACATATTTTTCCTCCCCTCTCACGGGCAATGCGAGGATTAGCTGCCACCTTCTTGATCTAGAAGTGAGTACCAGAGCCCACTGATTTTACACATATAACATCCATATGGGAACAAGAAAAATTCCCACAACAGTAAAAATATTTCTAGGGAAGTTTATCTCCCTCCTGATCCACGCCAGTTTGTCTTTTGCCCTGCTAGGAAAATTTACTACAATATTGATTGTCAAGTCAGTTGTCCATCAAAGGAATTTAACTTTCAGAACAAAATCAACATTTTTCAGGCTGTTTACCCTTTCTCTGCCTCCTTGAGCTATTGGCACACTGGTAGGGCTGTTGCAGGACCGGGCAGGCTCCCCTAGCCAGCTGGGGACAGGCTTCCCAAGCCTATGTGGATGCACAGGGATGCTGCTGAGCACAAGAGCTGTGCTCCAGTGTGAGGGGTGGTGTGAGCCCAAGTCCCTCCTGCTAGGGAAGAATGGAGGGTCTTGACCCTGGTGCAGCACTAGGGTGTCTAAAAAGGTTTGTGAGTGCTACAGGCTGGCGCCAGCAGCCCTCTCCACCCCGTCAAGCCCCTTCCCCCTTGGGTAGCCCAGCAGCACAGTCTTTCAAACCCAGCCTGTGCACCCAACTCCGCCCCTGAAAGAGCTTGTGGTGCTTAAGAATTAAAGACGAGGGGAATTTTGGCATGCCTTCATTAAAGCTCTTGATTCTTTTTCATAAGGACAAGCTGAACAAATGAGACCATTTCCTACATGGGGGACAACCCTCAGTGTGTGTGCAGGGAGGTGTCCACCCTGGGATGGCAGTGGGACACCACTAGGACATGGTCTCCATCCCTGGGAGCCAGGGTAGGTACCATGACCATGCGCCATCCCTCTCTGAAGCCAGAGGAGCCACAAGGGGGAAGGCAGGTGCACCTTTCCCTCTTCTCTGAATGTATGGCTGCTTTTAAACCTGGCAAATCTGGTGTTTAGGTCTGGGCAATGATGTTTTGACACCATCTGACAAAAGCCAACAAGCGCACACTTTGTGTTGACCCTGGGCACCTCCCTAACTCCCATGTGGGAGTTTTCACATCAGCGTGAGCTAAGGATGGGATTTAACTTATGAATTTCCTGACTTTTGTCAGTTTGCCTCACAGCCATAACCTGGTTTAAACATATTTCTTTCTGTATTTAATATTAATTCTGGAAGTCCTATTTACAATAGACATCTTCTAATGAGTGGGAAAGAGTACAAAGTCTTTCTGGAGGGGGAACATAAAGTGTTTGAAATTGGTAACAGGCATGGGGGCTGTTGGCAGAGGATCGCTTATAATGAATGATCTTTTTGTTTTTACTCATTAAAAGGTCAGTTACATAAAAAAGAACACTTCTTACTCTTTTAGATGCTCTTATCACAAAAAGAGCTATTCTTTTATTTACTGCCTTGCAGAGGCAGAAAGGGAATTATTTGTGTCAAAGAATGATTATGAAGCATGTCTTAAAAGACCATTTAAAAATAAAGGGTATGTTTGTTGGAAAATGTAAAGGAGGAACTCTTGCTTGGTTCACTTTGATGTATTAAACTGTAGCTTCTCTTGATGGGTCCTTTTTTCCTTCTTTTTTCTTTTTCTCTCTCTGAGGTTTGAGTATAAAAGCTTTCAATCCCCTTGGAAGGTAATGGAAGGTTCCTTCTTACATGGGTAAAATTCATGCTTCCCTTGAAACCAGTAGCATTAATCACTGGAGATGACTTCCCAGCAATGTATCATCACAGAATTCAAGTTACATTTTACATACAGTAAATGAGACAGACTTACCTCATTGCTCATTCTGCAACCATTCTCTTCTGTTACAAATGTGGTTGTCCAGGCATTCAAAATATTAAAGGGAGCAGGCATAAAAAAAATTATGTGTCATTTGAAAAAAGCTGAAAGAAGACATCTCAGAATGACTCTGAATTATGGTTTCTCAGAAAGAGCCCTGAATCCCACAGCTGCTGAGACCTTCCTCTGTTCTTCTCAACTATGTTTTGGCATGTTGTATCAACTGTGGCACATTCAATTCCTTATGGTCTTCTCTCTCATGTGATTTATAGGGTACAGGCTGGCCCATGTGTTAGAGTTGCTTTCTGTGCCGTTCTTCCATCTTGTGATTGAATTAGCGCTTTCCCCCCCCTCCTCTTTTTCTGTTTTTGTGTTTTCAATGGGAGAAGATTCCTTCTGGCCTTTGCTGAGATGGATTTAATAGAGCTGCTTTGCAGAGAAATGATTTCTCCCCTCTCCTCCCAGACAATCTAGAGGAGTTGCCGAGAAATCTTAGAGCAAGAGCCCCCTGCAGCTGGCTTGGTTTCTGATGCTAAATGACTCGCTTTAGTGTAGCCATCCAACTCCCTGGTCTTCTTTAGGGCTGCAATGCGCTGTGCAAATTCAAGTCATGCTTTCATCTGGCACAGACCTTACATTATTTTACAATATAATGACTATTAATACTTAACATTAAATGGTAAACAGAGTCCACATGGCATGTCCTCATGCTCTGCTTCTGCCGTTATTGGTATTTGATTGTTTCAACACAGCTATAATTCGCCGTTATTCAGGCCATCAGCCAGCCTCAGGGGTGTGGAGGGGTACCATGCTGAATGGCCCCTGCCGGGGAACATTGTGCCTGGGAGCTGGCCGGGCTGGCTTCCCGGAGGATGAAGGTTTTGTTCTCCCAGGCAGACATCCTGACCCATTGTAGAAGGCTGGCAGGGCAATGAGCTGACACAGGGCTTGACACTGCCTGCAGAGATTGTGCTCAGAACCTAGAGATAGAAATTGTCATTTGCTTGTTAGCCTCCTGCTGGCAGAATCTCTATTTCCCTTTGTTTTGAGGTAAAGGCTCCCTTTCCCTCTCCCAGCTCTTAAAGGTTTCTCCTTAAGAACAAAATAAGGGGTTTCTCCGTAGAAGAAAAGGGGTTTTGGACAATGGGTAGAGTTACAAAGGAGTGAATGACAGGCTTCGGCTGCCTGACAAGCAGCTGGAGTGAGGAGCCTTTGAGGGTGCAAATAGAAATCATTGTCCTGGGTGTTTGTGGAGTTACTTATTCATTAGATCTCTTTTCACTAAGTTAATGAACTTATACATCCTGATCCTGCTTCTAATTTAGTTGGTGTCAGTCACAGTTCTGCAGAGTTTGGGACAGATCACTGGATTTCTAAACTAATCCCACTCAGGCCACTGAATTTTACTTGCATACTGATGCTTGGCTGGGGCGAGTATCTTTCACAGTTTGCTTCAGAAAGGCATTCAGGCTTGGTTCAATAGGATGGGGAGATGAGAATCTACTCTTCCTTTGGCAGCTTGTTCCAGAGGTTAGCAAACCATGTTGTTAGACTATTTTGAGTGTATCTGGCTTCACCTTTTACCTATTGCTTCTTGGTGTGCCTTTCCCTACTAGATATCAAAGCATTTTAGCTTCCAGCACTTCTCACTCTATTACAGTAATTCAAAATTGTGCTTTTTCTCCTAATAACTTCTAATAACTTTGGGATTCTCTCCTCCAGTTTTCCAGCATCCCCTTAAAAACAGAGTAGAACATGGATGGATATTGCTCCCAGCACCACTTCGTATGCAAGGAAAATTGCTTCTCTTAAAAAAATATGATTATTTACTAGTCCCTGCTTATAAGATTGCAATAAAACTGTTAGCTCTTAAGATAAGCAAATTATTTTTGAAAGTTTGTACATTTGGCACTCAGGATTACCTCAGTGCTGAATACTAGGGTTTCAAACACCCTCCTCTTTCCTATCCCGATTGCTGCCTGCTGAAACAGGGACTGTCAGAGGTCAGAGATGGTGAGTTAAGCAAAAAGTTCAAAATAAGACTTCTTTTCTCCAATTTCACAAAGAAATAAACTGGGTTTCAACATTCAAAAGTTTTTGTAGCATTGACATAGCCTGGATACTTACATATCTCTGCACAAAAGGTTTGTGTGACTGCAAAGTGCTGGTAGTTTTAAGAGGGTGAAGTTTCGTCACCCTTATTAGTCTAATTTTCCTTAGGGTTCATACACATTCACTTAGGGATTTCTACTTGGTACCAGAAGAGAAGCCTGCTAGGGCAGCTTACGCTTTGTACACACTGGAAGTCTTACTGATCACACTGTGATGGTTAAATTTCTGTAAGCATATAGGTTTAAGGAGTAGTTCCCTCTGTCCCAACAATTATTGATATTATTGGAGAGATATTATGTTTTTTAAACACTATAAACTAAAACCAGAAAAAAAAAAGTTTGTATGAGAATAGGGTTATCCAGCAGGAAAGTGCATAAGTCTGTATTAAAATTCAGCTTATATTGATACAAATTGCCAGTGCAGATAAACCGAGTTGCTTTACAAAAGCTGCTGGAAAACAGTCACCAGAGCTGATGATCAGTTCTTCATTCTATTTTCTTAATATTTCAAAGATGGACAAATGCAACAAAATATTCATTTTGGAATTGGAGGAAGCACAAAAGTCTCTCTGGAATAACACAGCAGTAATACTGTCAATCTGGTTTTGATGGCAATTGTCTCAGCACACTGTGCATAAAGTTTTCTTAGCACTGGAAATATTCAAGCTGTTAATGAAATTCTTAGGTTCCTGTACTTTGTAGTGTCAATTGATCCGTTAATTGAACTGAGGAGGTTTTTATTCTCATGGTGTCCCAGGTGGAATGATTATGAAGTACAGGTGATAGAGGGGTTATAGCATCTAAAGGTATGACATGTACAAAACCCATGCTGGACAGGAAAGGGTCACCAAAAACCAGTAAATAAGGTGTGAATCTAGTTCAGCTGAGAGCAGATTGAGATGGAGGATAGGTGATAGGAGAGAAACGGGTATTGAGAAGTTGAGACAATCTGTTGTTTATTGGGACCTGTCTGTGATGATGTGGTCCTGGAGCACAAGAATCTTGTTTGCAATACCTTGCTTGTTGGTGCTGTGAGATAGAGTTCTAGTTGTAAAATGCTCTGAAAGGCATGGGAGTTGGGGATAACTGGGCTGAAGCTGTGTGTTACAGGTCACCTAATGTGAGAGCTACTGAAGGCAATCAAGTTCTTCCTCTTTATGTCTGTTTCACCTATGTACTTTCTGTCCTCACTTTGGTTCTGTTACTTACATTCTCCGTGAGTTGGTTTAATACAGTCATCCAGCAGAACATTAGCTTAGTCATCCCCTATTTACCCCCAAAAGAAAACAGTTTTCCACTGGGTTAGCAATGTGATTCAGCTCAGGAAGGACTCTAACATGCTGAGGGAGTGGAAACCAGTGGACAGAAGCAGAAGTGAGAGCAGGGAGGAGAAAAAAATTGGGGTGACAGGGGGTGATGAGATTCACTCAGCTGGAATAGCTGCTTGAGAGTCCAGATGAGTGCTTCTGAGAAGCGTATGTGCTGACCAAAAGGACAGGATCTGACTCTGATTTCAATTATGTTTTATTTCAGAAACTGGCACCTGGAAGGTCTCAGGCAGAGGCCTGCATCTGCAGATATGGTTGCTGGTGGCTGTGTCAGAGGAAAACTGCGGTAAGGTGACTAAAGCCATGGAAACACAATGGGACTTTCTAGAGGCTGAATTTGCTGTATATAGGTACTTGAGCTCTCTAACCAAATGCTTGATGAAGCATTTGGCTCTCCAGAAGAGAGCCTCCAGCTGACAGGTTCTGCTGAGGCCCTTGCGCATGGCTGATGCTGCCTACTTTATGGACTTGTAACTTTGCTAAAAATTGTACTTCTCTTCTTATTTAAATAAGTAACTTCCAAATATTTTAAAATATAATTATAGGATCACCTCTAATGTCTAGATGTACTGGAATGTTTGAAGACCCAGCATCCACACTGTGTGCATTTTGTGACTGATCTCTGTATATCAGTTTACATATGTGTGTATGTATATATGTATATATATATTACACTTTTGAGAAGCTCCAGTATGGTTCTGTTAGCTGGTGGTACATTAGTGCTTAAAGTGTGCTCTCAGACTGTATCTTCTGGTTTACTGTCATCCGAAAGGGATCCAGTTTTACAATCTGAGACCACCTACAGTGCAAATCAAAATACTGATAGTAGGGACTATCACAAGACTGGTTTCAGAAGTGTGTCTCTCACCCCAAGTAAAATTCTAATGTAGGCATTCTCTTCTTTTCTTGATGATGATGTAACTTTGAAAATGAGCACTGGAATATGTGGTTAAAATAAAACTGTTTTCTCTTCCTAATGAGTTAGAATATCTTGTTTTGGAGACTGCCAGGAGCCCTGGGTTTGTTTTGCAGGCTATGTAGATCATGCTAGTGGAAGATTAATATTTGCTCCTGCAAACTTCAGGCAGCATTTGGGATTTGTTGTAGAACATGGCAGAACTAAACACATGTAAGAAGGTCTCCAGTCTCAACTCCCAACAGATAAACTAGACTGAGCAGAGGCAAATTTGAGTTTAATCATCACTTTAAATACAAGGAACTCAAATACAGCTCTGAAAAAGCTTCTCTGAAGTCAGTTGGGAAGCCTGTCAAAAGACTGTAAGTTTTCTTAGGAATCTAGATCAATTGTCCTGTTGCTGTGCAATAATGCATATTGATATAATTACACAATCCCTTACAGAACACAGTGGGATGCTTTGCCATGACTTGAATCTGGGTGATGACTCAGGAGTCAAAAGTGACCTCCTTGTTAAAGGAGTTTCAGTAGAACTCTAATTATAGTCATTAGAAGCAAATCCTCCTTTCCTTTTTAAAATCCTTGAAGAAAATGAGGGCATCACACAAGAATTTGAGGCTACTAAAATCAGAGTGTAGGCTGCTCATTCTTGTTTATAGCTCTCTGGACTTCAGTGCTTGCACAGCAGATACATTTGGAACAGCAATTTTGATATAAGCCTCAATGCATTATTTATTTTTTTTCCCCCTAGAACAGTAGCATCAGAATACAGTGATACAATCTGCTTACTATCTTGGCAGAAACGGTTAGCTTTCCAGGGTCTAGTTGTTCTGCAGTAGGACATACTGTTGTTATCTTCAGGGTATCTCATAAATTCATCATCATTGGCATTAGTGCAACTAACTGAGCTTAATTTTGTTATTTTCTATTCTAATTTTAAGTGTTACACTGTTTTCTTTCCTCTCAGACTGACATTAATCACTTCAGGAAACACTTTGCTTTCTAGCCGGAGGCCCTCAGTCTTGCAAGTGTTCAGCCAGTAGTGATCTGATAAGCTTAGTGCTGAAAGTACTTTGTGAAAAGAGATTTCATTTATCTTGAATATTGGGTAACAAACTGCCAAGATTTCTTTTCCTTTTTAATACATAATTTCTATACAATTTAGACATCAGACAGAACAAATACCCAGACCAGGAAAGTGAAAAGGTGCAGTTGAATGAAATGCACTACTGAACTCTGAATTTTTTTTGGCTGAAAAATGCAAAGGAAAACCTGTATAATTAGGTTATCATGATTGACTACACCTTCCACTTTGTACATCAAATTGTCCAAACAATGCATTAATATGGGACTTCTTTAGTTTGAAGTTCTATGTACCAGCATAATACTAGAACAAAACTCAGTTGTTAGTTATGATATTAAAGCAAGGGTAAAGGTAGTGTTTGTTGGTTTGTTTTGTTGTTTTTTTTTTTTAAAAAAAAAGAGAGAGAAAAAGAAGCAGCATGGCTTGAATCCAACCATGTCTTTAATTCAGATGAAACTAACAAGGCTCAAGGAAAAATGAAATGGAAAACAGATTACAAAAGAATTAAAAAGCACAAACAGTTTTTGCTAACCAGGCATATGAAAATCTATGAATTTTGATGATTTGTGTTCTCAAACCTTGAAGCTATTTAAAAAGCTCAGACTTTGAGGTACTGGCTACTTGTTTAGGGAGTTCTAAATCACGTACCTGAAGCTCCGGTTATTCCCATTTAAATAACCAACCCTTGTTTTGTTTTGTTTTTAATTCACTTTTACATTAAATGTACTCATTGGCAAATTTATGGCTCATTTCTGGATCTCCATGCTTGCCCAGTAGAACCCATACTGGATATGGGTGGAAGCACTGTTGTGTGACTCAAAGTAAAGGAGTTGGGGAGCTCAGAGCTATAATCCTGCCTTAGTCAGAGGTGTTCCCATGGAGCCTAGTTTCATTAGTTAACTAGACTAGTCTTTAAATGGTATTAATTACATGGCTCTAACTTCCAAAGCCTGATGAATGTGAGAAATAATATGGTGGGTTACAGGAAATGCATCAATGGGCAGTAGTTTAGGATGTTCACGAACCTTTCTCTGGGCTGCAAAGCAGTTCATATGTGAGAAATGTTAACACAGCATTGTGCAAATCCTTTTATGTCTTAGTTTATCAACAAATGCAAATAAAGGCTTGTTCTGGCCTTTATTTTTTGCCTAGAGCCTGAAGCATCATATTTGTGTAACGGTAGGAATAGTAGGAAACATATTCATTGTGGAATCGGCGGCAGCAGTACAGTCAGAAATAATGAAAATACGCATATAAGGCACAAAATGACAGCTATGTGGTATACTTTTGAAACAAAACTTCAACATGAGGTCTGTGGAAGGGATGAATTTGGTGGACTTCATACTTCTTCATTAACAGAATTAATTCTACAAATAACTTCTACATTATTCTGGATTTATTTACTGAAAGTTTGTTCTGAAAGTCATTTAGATAACCAGGACATCTCACTAAGGCAAGCACAAATCACAGTATGCTAATAAGTGTATTTAGGGTGTTTAACACCTCTTGTGTTTATTATCAGCTTTAACTTATTTTACTGTACATACTCCCCGTGGCGTCCTATCCTCAACTTGCATTATAGCAATTTACTCGTTGTTGTTCAATTAGTATTAACTTCCTGTTTTGACTGTACTAAAGTATAAATTGTGAATCAAGAGGAACATTAACCAAACAGCATCATAAACCTGATGATTGCATTCTCACTTAGCCTTTCTGTTGCAGGCTTCAGTGCTGGCTGCAACAGCTGATTGCAAGCTACACTGCAGGCTTCTGATGATAGCCAGTAAAAAAAGTGGGACCAATAAAGTGTGTGCTGATTGTAGTGCTTTCAGCTAGAGGGATGAGGAGCAAACTGAAATAGTTAGGATTTTCCAAGCACAACAGCTTACTTGGTAAAGGAATTTCTTAATTAGCAGTGTTGTCACTCAGTTTCAGTTTTAGTTCTGCAGTTGTTATTGACACTGAGGAACTACACAGACAATGTAGAAAAAGTGTGAGAGTCTTAATATTTATTATCTCTGCTTCTGGTTCCTCCTGTCGTAGGTTGTGTGGCTGTAGATTCCCATTTGTTCTTAAAAGACCTGTCTTTCCCACCCATGAGAAAATGCAGTATTTAGACAAAAAGGTCTTATTCCCTAGATGGTGCCTTTCAGTGTTACTGCAGTACAAACAAACAATACCACTGGGCATACAATTTACAAATCTTGCTCTCAGCTGGGCCAGTTGAGAGATTACTCACCAACTGATGCTGAAAGAGCTGTATATTTCAGAGTTTTAATAAAAGCTTTCTTCACTTTGTAAAACAATCTCTGTGCAATTGGTTCATGATCTTGCAAAGCAGGCAGCTGGCTGACAGTATTTCATTGAGGTTTAATGGAGAAAAGCCAGGTCTGAAGAAAATTAGCGTAGTAGTCTCAAATGTTTTAATAAAATATAGACTTTCTATGAGCTCAGTCTTATTATTTGGTTTTAAACTTGTTTTTAAAAAGCAATGTCAAAGAAAACACTCAACAGTCTGGGAAAAATCTCTTGAGTAATCTTGTTTTAGTCTAAACTAAAATATGGCATAGTTTAGGAACTATGTCCTTGCTGAGGACAAATATCCAGAAAAGCTAAAGAACACAGAATATGCAACTAGTGCTAGTGTTTTTTACTGATTTCTCTAAGGTAATGAAAATACACGTTCCCCTTATGAAAACAATCCATCAGTCTTTCACAAGACTATTGCCTGTACTACATCAGAGATCAGACTTGTTCCGGGGTTATGCTCTTTTTTTGAATGAATAAAACCAGTCCAATCTTTATGTGATTCACATTAAGCTGAAACTGGGCAATTGTTCATTACTTGTATTTATCTTGATGTTTTACTGCTTCTGTTTCAGACCTGAGAAATGATTTTTGTTTAACATTTGTCCTTTCTCTTGCCCCAAAAGTAGCGTTTAGGTTAGTGCTTATTGCTGCTTCTTATACAACTTGCTGGACTTTTCTTTGTGAATGATTTGCTTTTGGGAATATAAGATTATTACAAAATTAAATATAAAAAATATTTTTGAAACATTATTTTGGAGCAATATGCTTAGGTTTAGTGTTTTCATTATTTGACTTGACCTAGAGGAAACATTTGCCACAAAGCAAATTTTGCCTATCAAAGAAGCTGTTAGTTTGCAGTGAACAGAGCACCATTCCAAAAATGTGAACATTAAGACCCATTTAATTGCCCTGGGGTAAGGTGCTTTTCTCAGGATTGCCATGCGATGTTTTATTTTATTCAGTGTGTGAGAAAGGCATGAACAGATGGATTGGCTACTTCTTAATTCAGGGGCTTAGTTGAAATGCAATCTAGATGCATTTGTGTATATTTTGAACCATTAGAAATCTTCTCAGCTTGCTAGTTAATGAATAACAGGAACACATTCTCAATGCTATTGGTTCCTGCATGTATGTATTTCTAAATTTAAAATCTGTAATTTGTCAATACAGCTATTTCATGCTGAGAAAACCACTCTTTAGTTTATGAAGAAGTTTTTTGGCTCACACAGTCTGGCACCGTTGGAAGCTGGTGGTTGGCATGTCTCCATGTGATGCACAGAAGAGGCACAGGCAGCAGAGGGTCAGTCTGTCTCAGGAAGGAAGATGCCAAAAATGTGGTGTGTGTGAAATTGCTGCTCAGGACAAAGAAATACAGTATTTGAAAGAATGGTGGGGGGATGGGTTTGCTGTGAGCATGTTTATGGAGTAGTGTGCATGTAAATTACAAGCCAGCCTAATTTCCCTAATCTGTTTATGTACTCTTCTAGAGCCCAACTCTACTTGGTGCCAGCCAAAGAGAGTGTGAGTGACACCTCCCAGAATTCTTCAACCTGGGAAGGATTTCACTTCATTTGTAGCTTTAAAAAAAAGAGAAGAAAATAGTAGTCTCTGAGTTATGTTGTTATTAAATATGTAACCTGTGACCTTTAGACTATTGGTTAGCACTGATCTTTGCAAATGTCTATGTAAGAGAGCAACCAGAACAATTTCTCAGAGCCCAAATGGCCATTTTACATGCCTTAGGTTGTCTTTGCTTTAATTAGCTGCTGTCTTACATAGCTTGTAGCTTTAACACATACTTTTGTACTATAAAGGGGTACATTTTATCTTGCTTTTTTGAATAATCTATTGGGTCCTTAACTAGCAAAGAATTAATCAGGAAAAATGTCTTAAGTATACATTCAACTCCCATTCTAAATGTCCCTTTATATTTCTGTAGGGTAGCACTATGTTTATTTTCCCAAAGTAGCCAAGGGTCAAGGAGTGGCTTGCCCAGGGTCATCCATGGTGGTTATAGGTGGTGAACCTGCATCTTCCAAGTCCTGACAGATCCTCTGGTCACTGGACAGCTATCAATCACCTTTACTGCTGCTTTTTATTGTTAACAATAACACAGCTCAGCTAGAATTGGCCATGTTGGTTGTATTATGAGTATAACTACTCCTTTTAGTCTCATGGATGAGTCCCTGTAATCCTTTAAACCTATTCAAATTAGGCTCAATGTGCAAGGTGCTAGAAACAGGTCTGAGAGTCATAAATCTACCTATGGGAAGAGGAGGTCCTTCTGTGCAACAGTGAAATTGGAAATGGTCAATGTGAAGTCTGGAATGAGATGTTTCCGCTCTTATCACATTCTGTAATGCTTGTATCTACATTGCTCATGGCAGAGGTCAGGTACTCAGTGCTGTCATTTGGCCTGCCTGTGTGTATTAAGTTGTATCTTGGTTCCATAGACTCGAAGTTGACTGTACTATGACTTCATTCTATTTTTTATATTACTGCACATTGTTGTTTGTAATGAGTAGGCAAGATGCTACTTGGTCTTTTTAAACACCTCATCACCTGAGTTAAAGGTATTCCAGAAAGCCCTTTCCCCCAGTGGCAGAGGAGGAGTTAGTTCAGAAATCAGCTGTGTAAAGAAAACTTTCTTCAACAAGAGACTGTTTGGATTTTTAGTAGTATGTTTCCCAAAGGCTGGAGTGCAGTTCTTCAGTATTGCTGAATGTAATTTAGGCTTTGACTAAATGCTGGTAGGCATGGGTATTCTCTAACAGCAAATAAATACGCTGCTTTGTTTAAAACATCGAATTATCAGTCCAAACCATTCTCAGCAAAACCCAGTCAGGATGACAGCTTTCTGCTAAAAACTGAAGTTGGATGCAAATTTTGGATTCAGAAAGAGCCTTTCCAAGGTTGCCAGGTCTTTCCTTCCTGCAGAAAATGCAGAAACGATGCAGATAAGAGTTTGTCCAGATTTCAGGGGACGGCAGTATTTTGAATTGTGCCAGTTATGTCAAGGAGAAGTAACAAGCTTCACAGAAGTTAGTTTTAATAGATCTCTGCTAGTAATTGGCAATTCATAAAATTTTATATTATTATCCATAGTTTGCCTGACATTTTTTGACAGTGGTTACATATTCCCCAAACTAAGTATCTTGAAAGAGAAAAACATAAAATTCTCTTGGACAGGCTACTTAAAGGGGTGGGCAGGGAAAATGTTATTTTAAAGCTTAAGAAATGTCTGAAAGTTCAGTGGTGTGAGTGAAGTACTGAACTTCTAACTCTTCTATACACACAAAAGCTCTCTTTCGCAAACCTATCTAGAATAAGGCTGTTGGAATGAGGGATTCAGACCAGGCATAAGCTTTATTTGGACATGGACATGGTATTGTCTACTGTATCCCTGAAGGAGATTCTCCATTTCTTAGTGGTCTGTAGGGGATCAGTAGCAGGCTGTTGATGGCACACAGTGCTTGGGCTGCTTTAATGGTTGTCTTCTGGATGAACAATTTTTGATTAAAAAAAATTAACTACTCTAGATTACTGTTCAGCTTCTTCTCTGATTGGAGTCAGTGCTGCTGCTCACTTGGCATTCAGAGTGGATCTTCTCTAGCCAATATAACTACAGTGGCTGAGAGCTGACAACTTGGGAGTCAGATTTGTTAAGAATTCCTGCTCCAGAGATTCTGACTCCTTGCTAATTTTGAAGATAATATTGACTTCCAGTTGAAGGAATGAGCACTGTTCACTATCAACTCAGACATTTGAATATTCCAGTTACAAAGTTTGTCTGGGTGTTGTGAAAGTCCTCATTAAGTTCTTGACTGAGGGTGGTGTCTTCTTTAATGAGCTAAGTCTGCTCAGGCTGTCTAGACCAAGACTATTTCCATAGGATGACATGGCTTTGAGCTTTGATCAGTATTCACAGTGTCACTACTTTTTAATATGGCACAGAGTTAAAATGTATTTCTATTGCATCAGTGTACCACAAAATGTGTACTTTGGGTTCCTCCCCACTGTCTATGTTTATATGTGTCATACTATAATCCTTGAAACTAATGAAGCCCGATTTCCCAAAGGATTTGTGTTGCATGTGCCCTAAACATTACTAACCCTCTCTTTGTAGCATCTCACCTTCTTCCCACGGCCTTGACGTTGCTCTCCACAGTGTCATACCCCCTCCCTAGTGCCTTCCCAGTTCTCCTCACAGGAGTCCTGATGTACATTACTGCTGACTGGAAGCTGAGCATACGCAGATCAGCTGGCCAGCGCCAGGGTGCGCATGGGCCAACTGGATGAAGCTTCTCTGGTTTCACAAGGGAAAGGTGGCTTTAATTCACCTTCTCAAATGTGATTTAATCAGTCTTCTATCCAAATGTGAGTTCTCACGATGTTTGTTGGAGGTTTTTGTTTCTGAGCCTTCAAACACATTTGACAGACAGGTAAAAGATGGACATAACTGAAGAAGCTGTTATAGCTGAAGAAGGGAGATAGACAGATGGACAATTAGAGGGATTGAATACATCTCACTTCCCCAGGAAACAGTGGAGTGAAGCAACTGAAACCTACTTGTGTGTGTTCTTTGAGCTACTTATTAGTGAAGGCCATTAAAGTTGTACAATGGAGTGTGATGGGCCAGTGAAAGGTGGACTCCTGCTGTGCCAATCACTGTTCAAACACCAAGGTGTGCTACAGGGTCATGTCAGAGAATTTGGAAATTAGAGTGGTTTTCTCTGAGCCCACAAGTAGTGAATGTTGAAGTGGATGTTGAACTTGGATGTTTCAAACAACTCCTGGTTATTTTCTTTAATTTCTGTCTTTTGAATTATTGGAGAAACTTGAGAACTATGTTTTTTTACTAAGTGAGATTTAAGAATTATGGCTGTAGATAGAAGGCAGAAAAGATAACAAAAGCATAAGGCATAGTTGTACAGTGCTTGCATGGTAGAGAGGCTTGTTATTGTGGAGCACATCCAGGCATGCTAATTCTCGTTCCAAAAGTTGTACTGGCATGTCATCATTACACTAGGTAATTACTGCATCCTTCCGGCCAGTCTGTGTTTGGGTGGCATCCTCCATGCACACTGTGGACCAGAGAAGTTCACTTGATCCTGGAGACTTAGAATTACCCCAGTTATAGCAACTGGCATTTGTCTCAGCAAAAGACACTGCCTAACCCTGAAGGTGCTGGAAAGTCAGACTTGACTGAAAAGCCAAAATTTGACAAGAAGAGACCTGATGCAGAAAGGTCTGTGGCTTCTGCAGCTGCTGCTTCACCTTTTCTCTGGAGTTTCTGGCTCATTCCTCTCTTTTCAGTCTTTCCCCAAGGTGATAATTTTGTGCAGCAGATTGAATTCCTGCCCTGCCCTGAATTGCATCTGCCTATGTCTATTGGGCTGAAATCCAGCAAGTCAAACTTGGAATCAAGGCAAATATCAGCTGCAGGTATGATTTCTCACCTAACCTGGGCAGCCTTAGTCCTACGTGTATATGCAATATGCAGCTGTAGCTGCACAATAAAAATTCCACTCACAACAGACCAGCTGTGCCCACACCAGAGGGGTTCCTAATGACTTGACCTTCACCTTCCAGACCTCTAGCAGCTTCTCACAGTGAATGCACACTGAAATCTTCTCTTGAAATCTTTCTTTTTTTTTCTCCCTCTCCCAAGTTTATTGTCAGGAAAAGCAATAGTTCAGTCTGCTCCTTTAGTTATCTGCAAGGACAAAACCAGAATGCCTGCACTCTTGGAGGGACAGGATCTTCAGGGACACAGAAATACAACCTCTACATTTGGACTGTACTGTATTCTATGCTAGAATAATTTTGTGACAAAATGTTACTCTGCACAAAACATAATATCAGGACAGTTTTGGAGTAACCTTGAAATGCCTCTTGAGAAACACGCAAGTATTGCCATGTTTTGTCTTCAAATGCATCAGAACTGATCCTGCTGGAATTGAGGTTAGTAAAATCACCAAAAAAACCCAAACAAAAAAATCAAAGCAAACACCATTTCCCCTACCCTCCAACCCAAAACCTCTTTCTTTGTTTTTTTTTTTTTTTTTTGTTTTTAACCACTGCTGGCCAGTCAGAAATTAGACCGATGTAATTGCAAGATTCCAGGAATTTGCTTTCCAGAGAAACATTACTAGATACTGTTGCAAACAGCACTTTCTTATATTCTTTAAGACAGTGACTTGGCAGAATGTAAAGCCTGGTACCAACACAGGTCTCAATACTGCTTGGCTCATCAGTGATGTCCTCATTACTGCTGATGTCATTTCAAACTCATGCCATAATATTTTTATTTTAAAGTGTTTTTTATATTATAATATATAGCATGCAATTGTATGCTATATAGTGTATATAGAATCATAGAATCATTTAGGTTGGAAGAGACCCTTGGGATCATCGAG
>JAOXJM010000019.1:27026609-27039817 GCA_026413425.1 Tringa solitaria
TCTTTCTGTGAAGAATTGTTTCCTAAT
The DNA here is from genome assembly GCA_026413425.1 of Tringa solitaria. Lineage (NCBI taxonomy): Eukaryota > Metazoa > Chordata > Aves > Charadriiformes > Scolopacidae > Tringa > Tringa solitaria. Next base: position 27,026,637 of record JAOXJM010000019.1, read on the forward strand.
GTCCAGTCTAAACCTACCCTGTTGCAGCAAATATGCATTTGTGTATTTAAGATATCAGTGCGAGTATAAGTAGAATTTCTTGTAATTTCCCATATGATTAAAACTGATATTTTCTCATGAATAAAAATAAAACCCTGAATTTTTTGCAGGCTGCACGATTTAGTCTTTCATTTAGGAAACACTGAAACTTATTAATGCTTTCCCCGAGGAAGATATTTATTTTTTTCCTCTAAAAAATGGTTTCATCTAAAATGCAGAATGTCTCCCTAGAATAATATAACTTCTGCAGGCGGTTGGGTTCTTAAGCATGATGGTTTATAGCACAGTGAACAAAACTTTATAATTAATCTTTCAACATCTTTTTGAGTGGCATGTTAATAAACATTATTCCCATCAATGCAGCACCTGACTAGCTCCAACAGTAAAAAACAACCACAAAGTATCTCTTCTTTTCCTGCCAAAAAAAGACCAGCTTGTAAGCCTAGAAGACTGGGAGATTTGATATTAAGATACCATTGTATGTGTGTTTACCTGACTTGGGTGGGGATGTGTATTTAATTCTAAAGATAGCAATGTAATATTAGGTGGTAAAAAGCAAACCTGACATTATTTTTTTTAATTACCAAACTTTGTCTTGACAGTAGAGTTTATGTAGTTTTCAGAGAGTAGTGTAATGCTCTCTAGCAATGCCCAGAACAACAAAGAATTGCATCACACAGCAAAAGAAAAATTTGGTGTTGGCTACAGATACACAGCTGTGTGAGAACCACAGGCTGTTACAGGTGAAACTGATGTGACAGATGGCAGCCAACTCCAAAAATTGCCATGCAAGCCTCGTGCACCAGCAGCAACCATGACAGAGTCCATCTTAACAGCACTTTTTATATCACTTTTATATTACTATTTATATAGTACTTACCTAAGCTTGTCTGGCTTGCTGTGACCTGGGCAAAGGCTCGTGGTGGTGGAGGCTACCAGGAGCCCAGTGGGATGTCAGCCTGGTGTGCTGCTAAGCAGATATGATGAGGATGGAGAACAGGTCTTGGGTAGTGCCACGAGAGAACCACTTCAGAGAAGCTGAAAGCCCTTCTCTAACTCATTCATTCTGATTTCTATTTGGTCCCACTCCCTTAAGGTGACAGACACTGCCATGGATTTAGCTAAAGTTAGTGAAATGTAAGATCTTTTAAATATTAACATTTCTTGGGGCCCCTGGGTAGGTTCACCACCTGCTACCTCATATAGCAGATGTCTAAAGCAGTTTTAGTCACTTAGTTTTTCTATTTTAAGATTTCCATTTTGCTGAACTCCTTTTCACAGGCTGATAGGACTGTAAGGGACTAAAAACGAGGCAGCTGGCCCATGGCTATTGTTGTGAGCCCTAGGCTGTACTCGTGGCTAGACTTCATATGTTATCTGTGCAGCTTTAAATGGGACAGTTAAACACAGTAGGTCTGCACAAGGGCAACGGAGCCCCCAGTCATGTTGCAGTGGCACGCCAAATCCACTTATTTCTGTCCATATCTACCCTGGATGCTTTCAAAGCACCCGGGTGGCTCAGTGTTTTTCTTTTGTCATGGGGTCCAGCCACTCCCCAATTACAGGGGCGCTGGGCACTGGCAAAGAGCAACCTGAGGCTGTACAAGGAGTGTCTCAGTGTTTTGTAAAAGTTTGTATAGTTCAGTTTTGTGAAGATTTGTCCAGTTTCCTTAGCTTCTTTTGAATTAATTCCCTATTATAGAACAATGTGGGCATCACTTCCAAAACATTTCAGTTAGAAGTGAAATATGAACAGTTCCATCTACTAATTAAATCACGCTCAAGCTGTTGCAATAAACAGCTACATGACCCTGCTGTATCAGCTTTTTTTAGCTGTAGCTGGAAATGTTTTTCTTAAGACATAACTTCAGTCTAGCTTTGGTACTGGCATCGCCATAAAGCAAAAATTTGGAACATGGATCGTAACTGCTGTATCTCCTACAAGAAATCTAGCTATTTCAACTATTATTTAATGTACATGCCTTGGCTTACTCATTGTTAGGATGTTCATGGTGAGAACTCTCTAAGCTTCATTCAGCGTGGTAATAAACTTGTGTAATAAGCTAAACAACGTTGTCCAAAATGTGGAAGCACTAGCTCATCTGTTGCTTCCAAGGTTTTTCTCAGTATATGAAATTATCCACTATTGCACAACAGCTGTTTTTTTTTAAAATGGCATCTTTGGTTCTTAAAAGTCATCATGAGGACAGGCATTTTGCTTGGACATAAGCTTTTTGACTTGCTGAAGATCCTGTAAGAAGAACAGAGAGTCAAAGAGAAGTCTCCAAGGTTTTGGTCTTAAAAGAGACCAGGTGGCTGTGTGGTTATGGAAAATAGTGCTGAAGATCGGGTGTGTGCAGCAGCATGGCTTTGAAATACTGAGGGCAGTCTGGAGAGCCTCTCATCAATGCCTAACTTTCCTTCCATGCCTCAGTGACTTATCACCAGCATAACTGAGAGTTTCTAGTTAAAAACAGGCTTCCCTTCATAGTGAGAGGTATAAATGCAAAACCACAAATGGAAAGACCAGTAAAAAGGACAAATAACTTGACTAACATCACTGTGCTCTTAAAGTGCTTATCAATGGAGCCTTTCAGAGCACCACATGAAACCACAGACGAGTCTTTCTAAAGCATCACAGGTGGTGCCACCCTAAGAGCCTGGGAAACCCCTGCCACCCCTCTAGTACCCTTTACTCCCTTCGGGGAAGACAAAACCTGGCACTCCTAATACCACAGGACATTAACACCTTTTGATAAAACACCCGCCAAAACTCCATGCAATTTGGGGATTTACTACAATTAGTCAAAAGTATTTATTCATCATTCTGTCTCTAACTTTGTTGGGTAAGTGGCTTTTTCTGTGGCCTCAAAATCTGGTCATAGTGAAGTGAGTTGGGGGTTTTGAATGAGAAGCCCATAAATGAAACCATTGCTTTTTTTCATGGCATTTCATTGCTCTTGCTCTGTAATGACTGTGAAGGGCTGTGTGGCAGCCTAAAGCATCATTTGCTCTCTAATACAATAGCTCCAAATAAAAGTCTTTATATCCCTGCTTACAGGAACCTGGTTTCTTAATGTGGCCTTGATGATTCTTACCCATGTTTCAAATTACTTCTTTGTTTAACATAAACGTATTAAAGGCACCTGAGCTTAATAATGATCATTGCAGTTGTGAAAAGTGAAAAACAGTCCTTTGAGCTTAGTACAATAAAGCCTTCTCCAAAGGGCCAAAGATATTGTGTGTGTGTGTGTATGGTTTGTTGGGCTTTTCCTTTTTTTATTCTTCTACTCTATCTCTGTATTTTGATTTTATTGAAAATTTTAAAGTAAAACTTTCAATTGACAGTTTCAAGCTCAAATGAAAACAGTTGGGAAGAGTGAGGAAATTGAAGTTCCAGCATATTCATACAATGATAGTTTAACAACAACCAAATAGAAATAAACTCTAAAATGCCTTGGAAAGTCATTCACAGTTTAACAACTTCATAGAACATGAATGCTAGACTCCACATGGAGTACTGCATTCAGCTCTGGGGCCCCAACATAAGAAGGACATGGACCTGTTGGAGTGGGTCCAGAGGAGGGCCATGAAGATGATCAGAGGGTTGGAGCACCTCTTCTACAAAGACAGGCTGAGACACTTGGGGTTGTTCAGGCTGGAGAAGAGAAGGCTCCAGGAAGACCTTATAGCAGCCTTCCAGTACCTAAAAAAGGAGAAATGGGGAGAGACTCTTTATCAAGGAGTGGAGTCATAGGAACAAGGGCTTAAACTTAAAGAAGGGAAATTTATATCAGATATTAGGGAGAAATTCTTTACTGTGAGGGTGGTGAGGCACTGGAACAGGTTGCCGAAGGAAGTTGTGGATGCCCCATTCCTGGAAGTGTTCAAGGTCAGAGTGGATGGGGTTTTGACCAGCCTGGTCTACTGCGAGGCGTCCCTGCCCATGGCAGGGGGTTGGAATGAGGTGATCTTGAAGGTCCCTTCCAACTCTAAGCAATCTATGATTCTATGATATTTGGATTCAGATTCAACTCTTGATTGTAGGGCGATGGTCAGAGATTTAGGTCTTGGCTATGGGTCTTGTCTTTTGCATGCATAAAATAGAAATACATACTTTTTATTCTTTTACAATTTCTTAGAGGAGCTTTTGGCTTTTCAGACAATTTTTTTTGTATCTTTTATATCTAACTATATCTATCTAACTATAGTATCTAACTATACTGTAATTTGGTTGACGACAAGAGAAGTTAATGTCTTCCAGGCACACTTTGAAATCTCCTTTCTTGCTATTATTAAAGATCTTCTAAGACAATGGCACAAGTTCATAACCAAATAAGTCCAAGAACACCAGAGACAGCTAAACAAGGCAAAAGCAACTCATGCACCTGGGGATTTCTGTCAAAGGTGTTCATTGTCAGTTTACTCCCCAGGACTTCCTCAGGCATTGACCTGTTTTTCAAGCTTCTGAATAAGAATTGCATTTTAAGACAAAAGCAAGATGTATGGTGAACAGTTGCAGGGTACTACATTGAAGCTGGCTATCAAATTGACACCCAGGCTAGATTAACTAGTATCCCTTTTAATATCAATTATCAAAATGGATGAGACTAGCTCTGCTGGAACGTGGAAGAGAGAGGCTATTCTGAGTTGGGTTTAGGTGAAATTTTCTTTTTACTGGTTAATGCAAATGATGTAGTTTCCAAGCCTCTGCATCTTGGCTTTTAGAAATATTGTGTGATGGATATAGGCAACGGAGAAGGATGCATTTGCTTTTATTCTGGCCTTAAAGTAAGGTAAAGAGGCAAATTGCAAAGTGGTGACAGAAGGTTTAACAATAAGGAGAGCAACACTATAGAATTCTAGTACTGTTTGTAATAAACAAACAAGGCAAAGAAGTCTTCAAAAAAAACCCCAACAACCCAGGTCTTCTCTTTCTGTGATGTGTCAAACATATCACTCATTATGAAGAATATCCTTAACCCTACAGTCTTTTAGAATAGTGCTCCAAATTTTGTTTTCAATCAGTTTGTTTCACTCATAAAATCAAAAAACTAACTGAACAATTATAGGGAATATCATGTGCATTTTCTTTGCATAATTGAATCACGTTTGTGGTCAGATATTAACAGTATTCAACAGCAAACAATACCAAAGTTATTAAGAAAATCAATGCTAGGATTTCCTGTTGTATCTCTGCAAACCATCAGTTGATCATCTAAGCTAAGATGACAGGAATCTAACAACAAAATTAATTGCATTACTAATTGAAATCTTCGTACTTAGAGCTTCTATTAGAATTATTTTTGTTGCTGTGAAAAGAAAGTAAACTGAAAGGTGAGGATTACAGAATTGTGGAATTTTAATTTTTTTTTTTTGATCCAAAGAGGTCCAGACCCTTTGGAAAGCAGACTGGCAAAGGTCATCGATACATTCTGCAAAAAAAGAAAATTCAGATAAAGCTGAAATGGAGAAAAATTTACAGTGGACTTCTGCTGTGTTACACAATGGGGATGGTATTCTGGGGTTTTACATAGACTTGAGAAGATGAGATGATTTCTGGGTCCCTGGGCCCATTTTTATGCTAGGGGTTTTTTTCCCAACACTGTATTGGATTGAGACCTAGTATACATCAGAGTGCATCCCTGAGTCTCTGAGACTGAAGGCAAAATGTGGTCCCCTCTGAACAAGACAGACAGGCCACCACCACAGTTGTTTCTGGAGCAGGGCTGAGAGGGCAGGCGTACATGAAGCTACTGATTTTACAAGTATATTTATGCACAAGGTCCAGAATAAGCAGACTCAGAATGACTGTCAGAATGCTTTCTCTAGCTGTGCTGCAAAAGAGAATATTAAAAATGTTTTTGGTGGATGATTAATGGGGAAAAAAAAAAACAGCAGAAAGAGATGTGGGTTAAGCAGTAGACACAGCAAAATGGGCTGTTACCAGCAGATCATTAACAGCCTACAGTGATGCCGAGGACACTTTAATAAACCCATTCAGGGAGGATTACTGCTATTAGTAACAATGATCAGTGGCAGGAGTGTGTTTTATATGAATAATGAGGGCTATATCCACCAGGGACAATCTCTGCTGGAGCCATTTTATGTCTGCTGATACACAGGACATTTTTCCTTGATCAGAGCACAGTGTGTAGTTGGATACTTACACTTTCATCATTACAAAAATACTAATAAAACTATTAGAACTCTGCAAATTAGTGTTATAGAAAAGATGGGCAGGCATCCAAAGTCAGAAAATATTTGAAATGTGGCAGAAGACAGCAAAGTTAGAGTTCTAAAAAAGCTCATTTTTATTCTATTGACCTGCCTTTGTCTGGTGAGAGTTATAGCCAGGAATTTCTGCACAAAATCTTTCCTGCTTTCCTGTGAGACATGGCACATGAGAGCGAGCTGAATTACGCATCTTCTTGCAGGCTTCTGTCCCAGTCTGCTGCCTGAGGTCCAGTTCAATGTGCCCTGAGGCCTGGGGCTGCCTTGAGATATGTATTGCTGTGAGAGAAGAAATCGCTCTACTGGTTTAATGTAGATGTGGCAAGGGCTCAGTTATCTTACGGAGTTTGGGAGCTTTTGTTGCTGATGATCCAACAAAAGGAAAGTCCTGTCTTCCATATCAAAAGATACTAATCCTGAATCTAAAAATGTGCCTGGTAAATTTGACCGGTAGTTAGGACGGACTATATATATTATGGGGTCACTTAAGCTTATAAAAAATGGAATATGTAACATAATTTTTGCAGAGTAGATCCATACATTAAGATGAATTCTCATCGATCACAAAAAAATATATGTTAGTGTGCATGAAAAAGAAAATGAAAGAAAATGTGGGACAAAGAAAAGGAAAAAGCGTGCAACAATTCCCAGCTCTCCTTCTCATGGTGTGCTTCAGTTCTTATGACAGGCATCATGTTCCAGCAGTTAAGCTTTTGTCTAGCAAAGCTTCCACCGAGAAGAAATTTCCAGGCGAGATTTGAAGAGGGAACAAAAAGGCTTTATATTTCATTTATATTCATTTATATTTCAAAGGTCTTCCTGCAGGATCACTTTTTCAATAAACCTGTACAGAGCCAACAAACTATATAAATAGTAACAAGTAATTGGCCTCTGGCATCTTGCATGAACAGTGGGGATCTGACTTTTGCTCAAAGAAAATATGCAAACCTGTCAATGCAAAACAGTGACAAAAGCTAAGCAGGGTCTGTGGTGTGTCCTGAGGACTGTCTTGCACTTACAGGCATTGTTAATTTTCAGTTTCACTTGAATCTCACTGGCCTAACTCTGCTGCCACTGTGAATTACGCTTACTGATTTCAAACCAGGCCGAGTTAAAGCAGTGGTCTGGAAATCCCATCTCTGTCTCTGATAGAAGTCTAGTCGCTGCTTGGACGGAGAGAGCTTTTCCTTTCTGAGCCCTAGCAGAAACATGAGAGCCCTGCTGCAGCATCCCCTGGAGCCCAGGCCCTTCTGGAGCTCAGAATGGCAACTGGTGCTGCCCTCTGTAAGAGACATAACAGAGTTAAACCAGATATCAGAAAGGCTTTACAGCCCCATCACCACACTGAGGTCCAAAAGGTGCTGTTCCTGCCTCTAACCCACTTTCATTATCAGCAGACACGCACAGTATCATTAAAGCTGGAGTCTACTCTCTTGTATGTGGGCAAGTAGAGGTAAGCGGTTGGACTACGCAAGGACACAAGAATGTAAATAAAAAGCCTACAGCAGCTAGATAGCATGCCAAGTTGTTGCTAATTTGTGATAGTTTCAGTTTGAAATGCAGCTTCTGTTTAGTGACTGTCTCATTTTAATTATTTTCAGGTCAGTCAGATGGACTGTGAACTCTTCCAACATGCTTTTGTCCTGCAACTAGCCAAGCTACAGCAACATCCAGCTTCTGTAAATGAAATGTCACAAGTACTGAGATACACTAACTACCACAAGATTTGGCTTCAGTTTCTTGTAAGGATGTCCTGGTTTCTTGGGAAATTGTTTTTGTCTGAAATGTTGATGTAAATGTAGCTTGTTTTGCCTGTTGATTATATTTTTCCATGCCTGTGACCTCATGCCATTGCTGTGGCCCCTGAGACACTCATGTTTTGCTCCACTTCACACGCATCCTCTTACCACAGCAAACGGGGAGGCGGCTGTGTATGGAGCTGATTTTAGGTAATTACAGTAGAGACTACACACCTGAAATAACAACATGTGAATTGCCACACCATCAAATAAACAATGTAGGAAAAAAGTTCCTTTTTCATGCAGAAGGTTATTTTGTTTTAGACATTATCTGGGCTGTTGATGGATCCCTTCTGCCATCTCTTCTGTGTTATCTGACATGATATGGTATAACCTGTTGACTCTACTTACAGCTTCACATTCCAAAGCATACTTAAATGGAAAATAATTCGGAGTTATAAGAAATCAAAGCTCTGTCTTATCTTGTTTTCCGGTTTGTTGGACAAGAAAATAGCTAATTTGGTGAAGTGCAGTGTTTTGGGTCATAATAGTGCCCCTCTTGTAACACAAAATGAATGTCATTAGTCATAAGAAAAGGTTATGGTCTAACTTTCTTAGTGAATAAGAAATTCACTATTCAGTGCCTACTACGGTTTGCTTATGAGAAGTACATAGGAACCACTTCATTTTATTGATCAAAGCATGCAAATCATGTCTGAGTAACTAGAATCAATACAAGTCCATGGCTTGTAACCTGTGAAATACCCTGGGTGCTTCGAAAATGCTTTTCAGCAGTTTGATATGAAAAGCCAGGGACCACTTGGATAAATTGTTGAATAGCTTTTTTTACCTCTCCTGTCTTCGTCTGAAAAGATACTGTTAATTATTTGCTAAAAGCTGGTGTCTGAACTTCTCTAGTGTTTTGTCTGGGGTCATGGCAGTAAAAACCTGAAAGCACAGCACCCTAAATCACAGAGTCGATGGGGCTGCCATTGCCAGGTAGCTGTGCTGGAAGCTCAGCCTGCTGGAGGTATTTCAATGCAGGGTAGTGTGAAGTCAGGGGTCAGCTGGTGTCAAAACCTGATGCTCGTCCCGTGTCTAGGAGTCATTTTACCCTGAATGACTGTCTCTCACTGCTACCAGAGAGGACACAAAGGAAACAGCTTGCAAAAAAGTGAAGGGAGGCATTTCGTGACACGTGGCAAAACCTACCAAAAAATCGGGTGTGTAACTCCCTTCTTGCCCAGTGAGGATGGTTAGCTGACCTGATGTGACCAACAACCAACCCACCACCGCTGCTGGCATGCCTTCAGCTTCAGTGGTGGTGTAGTACACACCATGTTGCCTCCCAGGTGCTACAGTGCCCTTTAAATTGCACAATGTGCAAGGTCATCTCATGCATTGTGGCTGCTGTACTATCAGGTTCAGCTAGAAAAGATGTAGACCGTTTTAGTCGATGTCCTGCCCATGCATGTTAAACTGGGAGCCTGCTGTTTTCCCTGTATCTTGCACTGACAAATCCTACACTTGATGAAGTAAATGGGAGTTTTGGCATTGACATCAAAGAGCAGAGGCAAAAAATGCATTACAAAAAAAAAGGAAAAAAAAAAAGAAAAAAGGTTGTTTTGGGACCTACTAAATATCTCTGGCCTGGAAGAAAGAATAGTCCTTGGCTACACTAGAAAAGGTGGTTGTAAATCATACTTGCTCTCTGTTGCTGCTGGCCAGAGACAGATTAGACCTTGAAATAAATAAAAGCAAGTCCAAGGCAGCTCTTGGATTTATCCCAGCTGTTCACAGCCTCAACCAGAGACTGCTGGGTGTCCCAATCTTTTCACCAGGCTCAGAATACCATGAGCTTCCAGCAGTGGAGCCAGCAGACCTTATTCTGTCTCTTCTCTGGGGGAGCAAAACTCTTTTGTAGTGGTAATGACTGGGTCTTTTGTGGGAGGGAGCAGGCTGAGGGCTGAGAGGGGGAATGAAGTACAAGGGACTATGGAGGAATGAGGAAGAGTCAGTGGGGGGCTGGGAGGGAAGGGGGATGGTGATGTCTCCTCTCTCTCTCACCAACCCTTCCCCCATCTGAGCTAATCCTAAAATTTGTAACTTCCAGACTCTTTCCAGCCGTCTCTCTTCAGCTACAGCTTTTCCTGCATTCTCTCCACTCCCTGTAATTGCAGCCTGCTCACTCTCCAGCTCTACAGGTGGATGTAGTGTGATGGGCCCAGGACACCAAGACAGTTGACTCACCATTTCTCTTATAACCTGTGCCCTCAGGAACGTCTCACTCCTTTGCCTGTAACCCTTCAGCAGTGGTCTCCACCCCATGCTCTCCACCCCCAGCATATCTGACTCTCCACAGTCCTGGCAGGGGCAAAATACTCAGTGGATTTCTGTTTGTTAGTGGCTGCAATGCCTTGACTACTCTGGTCAGTGCTCCTTATGTCTCCACGTCAAGTAGCTCCTAAGCATTTTTCTGGTTTTGCCCATGTGCAGGCACATTCACATTTGTGTCTGTGTGTGTGTGTGTATGTATACACATACATATAAACACATTAGCCCTGAGAGAGGAGCAGAGTCTAGAAGTCAGTACATAGATGAAAAACTTGAGGGATTTGTTGTACCGATCTTGTGGCTTTTGTGTTGTCAGCAACATAATGCAAGTAACAGTGCAGGTCAGACAGGGCACCTCACTGTCTTTCTGCCACCAGAACTGAGAAGAAAATATTCTCCTGGAGTTAGAAAGACTTCTGTTATCCACAGAAAGGTTATCCTGAGGGAGCTTGAGAACCTTATGTATGAGGGACCTCTGGGAGACCTTAGAGCTCAAAACTCCAAATATCAGTACTACCAGCTGAGGCTGGAGTATGCAAACTCCAGTAATACCTTCCCCACCCAGTATGGAAATTCCTGTGTGGAAAGAGGTGGTGTTTCATGGATGTCTCCAGGCTGTCCTGAGGGATTAGCATGTATTCTAACAAAACTGTGATCATAAACCAGTTAAACAAACATAGGCAATGCATACAACTCAGGAGCACATTACCTGTAGAAAGTATATGCTGGATCTTCTGTGCATATTCCATATTGCAAAGAGCAACATTGTTGTTACAGCCATGCAAAACCACTTTTTTTTTTAAAAAAAACTTTCTACAAAATACAGGAGGGTGCTAAAGGGAAGGGATTATGTGTCATAATAAGTTTGCATGTTTTCCCCTCCTGTTTGCGATCTAACAGTCAGGATGTTTCAGTCAATGAGCATAGATGTGCTAGGGTCATCCTTTGGAGAAACTTTCTCTCTTACTTTATATTACTAGATTTAAAATTTGCAAGGTTGTTTCAGAAAGCTAACATCTATTTACTTTCTAAAGAGTGTACTGAGAGCAGAGGTGACCTAGTACAGAAACCCAGAGTCACTCTCTTGCTAAGCATGTGTTGATGAATTACCAGAGCCAAGGGTAACAGTAACCTCAAGGAACGGTATTTTCAACATACAAGAAAATGTATGAAACATATATGAAATGTGTGAAACAGCTTAAAGCACAGGCAGGAAAGTCTGGCCTGGACCCAGCGTTAGCATCTCATTATCAGAACCATTGCTGGTTTTTAGTGTGTCTGACAAAGTGGGAAGGAAAAGAAGTGAAACACCCTAAACAGTGGGGAGATAAGAGGCGAACAAGGCATAAAGCAGGGCTGGATGTGCTGTGTATGCCTTGAGACTCCCTTCTAGTGAGAGAGAGAGAGAGGAGAGATGTGTGCTTGCAGTCCTCCACTGCTGCCGGTGGAGAAACATCAGCAGCAAAACCAGCCGGTGGTATGAGGCAGGGACGCACATCACTGGCTGGCCAGCCTGTGACAGCAACCTCTGGATGTCCCAGGAGGCTGGAAGAGAGGACAGAGAAACAAAGCAGCCGTACATTCCCTGCCCTTCTGAGATACTCTTGCAGTGTCTCTCATCCGAGTGTAGGAATCAGAAGGGCAAACACACGCTGTATTTTCTGTCTGGAAATGCAGTCTTTGTGCCTCCAAAACACTTCTCTGGCACACTGAAGAGTTACACCGGTATCTATCAGCCTCTTGCTAAATTGAGGTGAACTTCCAAGATCCTCAGTGGCTTTTGAGGGAGGTAGGTGCAGGTACAGATGGGAAAGCTGGGCTGTAAAGACTGGAGAGCAAAGCTTTTGGTCTCCTTCCCATCATGCCATCCTTATATCCTGACATAAGGAAAAAAAATAATGGCCCTGGTTTTAAAATGGGTGGGAGCAAGTCTGAAATACCACCGCTGTCAACACCTTGAAGAATCTTTTTAAAACTTGGTCAGACTTGTATGTCCTTATTTGTCTACTTAGTTTCCTCAGTAAATATGTGTCAGATAGAAACAAATGTAATGGGAGGAAATCTAGGAAGATTTATTGCCCATATGAATTACTGTTTCTCTGGAGAAGGGTGGATCCAGTTAATGAGATGCTCTCTAGTGCAATCCCATTCCAAGTATCTCTTCTGTCTGTCCTTAAACGGCGTTTTATTAAGCTCAAGTATACATATTTTTTCTTCTTTACACTGCAAAAGAGACACATTAAGATTGAAATAGGACATACACAGCTAAGGAAATTAGCTTTCCTAATGCCAGATGCTTCCATAAAATCATAGGGTCCATAAATTAATAATCTTCTCAGCTGGACAAATGGGATTCTATAAAGTAGGTGTTGTCTAGCATTTAAAGAAAAGTACTATCTGTTTTTAGGAAGGGGGGGAAGGCATAGTTTGAACAATCAAAATATCTAGACTGAAGTTCTTGGACATGTAGCTTCAAATTTTGCAACAGCTTTCACTTTATTGTGGTCTTATTGCTAGAAATGACTTAATGTTTCACCTCATGCATACTCGCTGAATTATTTAAACAAGAGCAGCAATTCCAGATTTGGTTTGACCAAAATATATGTTTGACCAATATATATATAATTTCAGAACATTATCTCAAATATGAAAATGAAGTTATTTAAAGAATTATGTAGGAAAACTGGACATACTTTGTTTTGACACTTTAAAATGTAGACATATTTAAATGAAAATTTCTTTCTTTTTTTTTTTTAGATGAAGATCTTAAAAAGACGCAGTGTTTCATTTTGGATTAAAAGAAATATTCTAACCTGTAGCATTAATTCTCTCTTT
>JAOXJM010000019.1:27039917-27056202 GCA_026413425.1 Tringa solitaria
CTCGATGATCCCAAGGGTCTCTTCCAACCTAAATGATTCTGTGATTCTGTGATATAAATTTAATCATAGGCACGGAACATGTAGTGAGAATTAAAATGAACTCCTACGGAATGTGAGTAATTGCAACTAAAAATTAAGGACTGAAACACGTATGTTAATGGTTATTAGAGTACTGCTCCTTTTAACAAATGCAGTACACAGGTATTTTTCTTCTCTGTGGAAATGTGTACAGTGCAAATGAGCAATGGATGATTTCCCCAATGGTTCAGTGTAAAGTTTTCTTTTTCTAAAATATGAAACTCATACCTGTCAACTAAAATGAATCTTTGTTTGCCCAGTTTTAGATGCCTACAGTGTAGATGTCTTCATCTCAGCTAGCCAGCCTGGGTTCCCTTTAGAGTCAGCAGAATGCAATAGTCATTGCAAATGTCTGTCCCGGGACAGCAAGAAGCCTTCTCCCTGCTTGTCACCAAACATGACACATTAGAGGGTGTCTCATCAAAATCTGGACTGTTTGAGAACTGGCAGCATCCGCCAAGTGCTGGTTCTATCACAAGAAGATAAAAGGCACATCCACATGCATGAAGGCAGCCAAACTCACATTCTCATTCCAGTTATAGGCAGGGTTAGGTGAACTTCAGCCTCTCTGGTATAAGTGACAGAGAGCATTCACACAGGTGCTTACCTGACTCCGCTTCTAGTTCAATAACAGGGGAGTTCTCTCAGGACCTGCTGCACAGTGTTTCTTCTGTGACTGCAAAAAAGTACAAGTATGGCTATAAACAAGGGACTTCAGATGTTAGGGCTTTTTCTTCAGTACATTTTCAGAGCAGCAAAATGTACAGGCTTCTTAGAAAGGTATAAAGTTGCAGTATTATAAATGCCACCAGAAATCTAGGCAATTCTGTTTGGAGAAACAGTCTCCCTTTGCCTTGCATGATGAACAAGCAATATCAAGGTACAGAGCACTCCATAAAAAGGACGTGGAGCAAGCTGCTCACTAAGATGAGGCAACGTTAGCAAATTCTTCAAAACAAAGAAACGATTGTGTAAAATGATAACTAACCCCAGCAAGTAGTAGGGGGGAGATGTGGAAGTTTTCAGCATCTCATAGGCTCAAGGACTTGGTAATTGTATAAAATACTCAGATCTAAGCACAAAAAAAATAAGTGTGTTGCTTGTGCAAAAGAACATCTCTCTTGCTCAACAATTAAAAATTGCAAGAAAAAATGATGTAGTCACCATTTTAAATCAGTCTTTAGAATGCTGCCCTAACATTCTTTTTATTTATAGCTCTTTTTTGTAATGGGAGGTAATAAATATTTTAGGAAGCGCTTGTTATTTCACATGTTGACAATGTATATAGTGCTTTTAAAAGTAAGGAATTTGAAGCAATGAATAATAACTCTTCCTAGCATGAGTGAGCAATAAAACTGACCAATCCTGTGACTTTGATGTACATTTCCACAGAAACTCAATAATCTAAATTCTACTAAGGTTTCTATAATGTGTTTTGGGTTCAGTATTGCACAGTTTTATTTCAAGTGTTTCTTTCTGGCTTAATACTTAGGCAAATTAATATCAATATACTCCAAGTCTGAAGGAGCAATATGTGACCTACTGAGGTCAGTGGGAATTTTGTCATTAGTTTTTGTGGATGCAGAATTTCATGTCAGTTGAAGCCTAGTTGTCCTTGTCTAATGGGCTTAGGCTAGAAGTTAAGAGGTTTTTAGCTAGAAAAAATTGATGGCCTTTAACAACCTTTCAAATTAACTGCTAGAGGGTAAAAAAATTGAAAAAATTGTGTGTTTTTAAGATAGAACTTAAATTTATAAATTAAATTTTAAATGGTTCCTTTGTATGTTCCAAATTCCACGCCTAAACAATTTGTCTGACCCCCTGGTATCTTTAGGAATAGCAAGCTGAAGGAAAATCAGGGAAAACCAATAAGCATTTGAAGTTTCTTTGACTTGTGTTATAGGAGCTGCTGCTGAGATAGTCTGCTCGGTGAAGTTAAATTTCCGCTTCTTGTTCTGTCAGCTCATCCTTTTGAAAGGCACTCTTCTTTCTCTCACTTAGATTACCCAGACCGCTTATGCTCAGGGCTTATCTGTAATGAGCTAATGCATTATGTTAAAAACCACTAAGACACATGTTAACAAGATGTTGCCCTCAGCATGGACAAGAATTGTTGTACTCAAACATGTTATTGGGGCAGGTTTAATTCCACAGTCCTTTTAGATTTTACATCTGTGAAGTACTGATGGCTATGTATGTCTTCAATGAGAAAATGTTTTCAGGCACATAGAGAAAAATCAATTTACTATTAATACATGCATTCTGTGTTTGCTGCTATCTTTGTGTCGCCTCAATAATCTGAGAGGCTGAATAATGGAGATACCAGCATACAAATGAGCACTGTGTACCTCTTATCTTAGCATTCCTAGAGCTAATGACATTTCTAATGGAAGGGAGCACTTACTCTGCCAGGTGTATGACCATGGGAGTAGCATTACCACATTTTGAGACAGCCTTCTGAGGGCTGTTAGAGGCTTAGTGTGACACACTGGAATGTGTCTTTAAACTCAGCTACTGAATAGCTGCTTTTACAACTATAGCTATGTGAAACATGCAATTTTCCAAGCTCAGGCCATTCCAAAGTTTGGAGGTGCTTGGAGGTTGTGGTTCATACCCTTTTCTTGTAGGTACTGAGCACTAAGCTGAACCCAACCCACAGTGCACTGGTGCGAGCACATGGCTGTTTGTTAGCCTCAGGCCTTGAGGTTTCTGCACGTTGTGCTCTGGCACAGGGGGCACGTCCAAGAATGGTCCTAAGGTTTGCAGTTCCTACAGCGTGGTGGTGGGTTACTGAGATGCCAGCTGCAGGGGAAGTTGGGTTATTGAAAAAGGTTTGTGGGCCTCCTTTGTCCTTACCTGCAGATCTCGATGAGAGTACCCCAAAAGGGGCAGGTCAGTGTGTGTGCGTGTATTGCAGAAACCTTTCTGTCCTGCAACAGCAATGCAGATCATGGTCTTAAGACAGGCCCAAACCGGATTGCCAGTAATGTTGCCTGCTTGTCATTGCATGGAGGTGATTCCTCGAGGCCTGCTATGGGTCATTCTGTGCAGAGATGTACTTGCATAGCCATCCCTGCTCCTGGGAGCATGAAGTGCAAAACTCCTTCTGTATGAGGTAAATGAAATGAGCAGTTAGGAATGGTAATGAGTCTGATACTGCACATATGATATGTAGCCATTGCTTCCTAGTGATTGTGATGCACCACCTACCAAGTCAGTTTTTTGTGTCTTCTAAGGCAGTTGAATAGTGCTGGCAATATGATCTGCAACAACACAGCCCTTCTGAAAGAGCTGGGTGAGCACATCCTGCCTGAGCTGCTTCTCAAAGGAACGCTGAAGTTGCTTTGAGTATCAAGATATAAGTGATGTAATGGATGTATGAGGAAAGCATCTCTTTTACCACACCAGAGGCTGTAGCTTGAAAAAAAATGGACATGGTCTCACGCTCAGTGATGGGGTCCTTAGAAACTTTCAGCTATCAGAGGCATGGCAGTGTTCTTCATTCTCTGCTTTGAAACTAATTTAATTAATAAAATCTAAGAACTTCTTCAATGTCCTAGTTCCTTGTAGACAAGCAATAATTGTTCACAAATTTGACCAACAACCAGCTCACAAGCTTCAAAGGGAACTCATTAGCAGGCTAAAATTTCTTCAAATTACTTTCCCATCCATCTGAATGATATTTATAACAGTTCGTAATGAAGTTCAAATCTCATCCTTTAGATCAGTAGAGAAGCCTAAAGTGGATGAGCTGTGATAAAATTATTCAAATCTGGTGTGATTATCTTTTGATTATTCCTCTTCAGAACAGCTCACCCACTGACTTAATGAGGTTTTGATTAAAAAAAAAAAAAAGCAATGAATGATAGAAATAATTAATTTGTCAATATGGACTAGCTTATCTGATATTCTAATTCACAGCTAAGTATTCTGTTAACATTCCTCAAAGTGAACACAATCCTTCTGTTTTTATTGAACTTCTACATGCATCAATGATGAAATGTTATATTTTTAAAAGCAGCATTAGATATGTATTAGTTTGATGCTATCTGTAAAGCCAGAATTACCTAGTGGCACTCTGGGTTTTTTGTGAAATTGTCTTTGAAGATGCCAGAACTTCCATTATTGTGTTGGTGAGTTGGACTTAAGCCTTTCTGCTTGTAAGCTGGACTTCTGTGCAGACTCTTTCTCAGTCATGTTGGAAATCACTTATCCATGTGCTGATCTGTAGGATAAATAATGAGAAATACATGATTACTTAATTATGGATTTGGTGTTTTTTTAAGTGAGACATGAATCTGACCCAGTATATCTTCAGCAGCAAGAGGATACTTCCAGAAATAATTTTCTCCTTCCTATTTTCATCTCTCTACAGAATTTAAGAGGTGAATTTAGCACTGGGGCTCAGAACTAGGGGCAAAAAGAGATTCAGCTCCTACATCATCAGAATCCGTTGAAATCTCACATTTGCTTTCAGTGGGCAGAGTCTCTTGCAGAAATAAGTCAGGGAACGTTTTCATGAACTAGAGGCACACAATCCCTGACAAGGGTAGCGTAGCTTTATCTATAGGCATGGGTGAGTGCCAGAAGAAAAGCAGGAATCTTTTGTTAATTTTGTTAGCTTGAATAATCAGAAAAGAGCTATCAATTTTAATGGGAAATAATCTAACCAATAAGTTTGACCTCTAGGTAAAGAGTTCATGGTGAAGGAGGTAGTGGACATCGAAGATTAACTTGCAATAATGTTTACAAAATATGGTAATATGAATTGTTTTGCCTTCTTTATAGTAACAAATGACATGTCAACAAGACATACGAGTCTCATCAGAAATTACTCTTCTGAATTGTCAAGCCTGTTATAGATAAAATAGCTAGGGTTTGTTTTGCTTCTTAAGCAAGAAATGCAGGTTGGGAAAAGAGGGATGTTGCTCTTTTCCTGATTCATTTCCTTTAAAATTCTTAGGGGAGAAGACAGCATCAGCCAGAAGAGATAAGCAACCTGGTTTCAGAACAACAGAAATGTCTTACTGTAGCAGGCACATAAAATAGCACAGTTTGAGTTTTGGAAGTAAAGGACTTCTCAGTAAGTTGAGATTGTCCAAGTACAGCATTCTAGGTGTAACGCCCAGAAAATTTAAAGTTTCTCAGGGGGACAAAGAGTCATCAAATATCTAACGTCCTTTAAAGTAAGTGAGAATTAAAAATGAGCATTTCTGCCTTTGAAATCTCCTCTTCATTAATTTGGACCTTGGAACAGAGATGTTGAGTATAAAGATTAAGTAAGACATTCATTAAAATAATCTTTAGAAAATTGGTGGAATAAATCACTTCACAAATTTTTAGCCAGGCCCGATACTCAAGGCTGTGGTTAGGTAAGATTTCTTCCCACTCTTTTGCAACTAGTAAAAAATGGGTGTTTTCACACAGCAAACAAGGAATTAGATGTCCTGTTGCTGGGATTGTGCTTGCATGTAACAGTGGGCAGGGTGGCAACATAGGTCTGACCATGTAAGAGGCTCTTCAACATGTGGACCTATACAGAAGGTGGCTTGGTTTACAGAAACACGTTCTTCCTGTATTCAAACTTGTTTTGCTGGAGGTTTGGGTGCAGTGGGATTCTGAGATAAAGTTTGGTTCTGAAAATCAAAACTGCACCAATACAGTCCTGGAAACTTGGGATGAGTAAGGTCATTGCTCTTATGAGGCATAGATCTATGACTGAGTCATACAAATAGAGTCAGGTCCTGGCTGTAGCACAGATCCCTCATATGACCTTGGCAAGTGACCTAATCTCTGTGCCGTGGTGACTTAGTCTCTGTGTCTTGGTTCAGTGTTTGCAAAATGAGAATAACAGTACTGCCTTTGTCTTGTCTGTTCATATTGAAAATTCTTTGGTGCAGGAATCATCTCTGTGTGTTTAGCGAGGTTCTTGGCATGCACCTCTAGGTGCTATTTTAATAACAGTACATAATTGCTGCTAGTTTTATCCCTAACCTTTTTGGAACAGAGTCGGATTTAGGAAATCCTTTCTTTTAACCCCATCCTCACCTTGGGAGATCCAAAGACTAAAGGGGACCTCAGTCAAAGTCACCCTTGCTTCTCAATACGAAACAAATAACTTGCCTTTGGTAACCCTGCACAACCTGGCATTTGGCTCCCTTATGGGCAGAAATCCCACCAAATGATCCTGCTCAGTTTGATCCTGCCAGATTTGAAGCCAGCATATTGCATTGGCTTATCTTCCAGGGACTGGATTTGAAGAGCTTGTAGCTAACAATAAATTTTATTAACTGCCTCCATGGAGAAAACCAAAACATCTCTGCAGTAATAAAGACGGAACAGATTTGCAAAGAATGAGAGGCACCGGAGACGCTGCTGTAGCCTGAGAGACATCATTAGAAAGAAGATGAAGGTCTCCCCAGTGATAGCCTATTTTACATATCATTGGGGTTCACTACAAATGCACACTGCCATTAAATTCATGTGAATGGATGCTGCCTCTGTAGAGCCAAGAAGGGGTGCCGAACTGACAGTGCCAAATTGACCACATTTTTTTTAGATACATGAGTCTTCTTAAAAGTGCCACGTATCACAGATGTTTTCCTCTCATTAGGTATGAAATGTTCTCAGTTCTTAAGTGAGAAGAACAAGTATTTAATGTGCTGCAGCCTTTGTGTTTGCAGCTTACCTGAGATTTTGGTCCTGTTGAAGGCCATGTCAAAATTCACACTTACTATAACTAGCATTTGAGCTAGCTTTCCAACTAGCCAGCAGTAGGACAGTAAGGGAAGCATTGCAATTCCATGCAATGCACTAACAAATCTTGCACCTCTGCACTTTCTGCAGGGGAAATTGTGCAGAATTCTGCAAATTTCTGCACTGCATTTTGCAGTGGCTCTCAAAGTAACTTGCATATAGTTGATAATGAGAGGGTCGCAATAACAAAGCCCAGTGTAACAATGAGGAAGAGAGGAAGTGTTGCTAGAGATGGGGTGCATTTTTTGTACATTTTATCAATGTAAACCAAAAATGCCAGGACTGTGATTCTGTTTTCTTACTGTGTCATGGTTAAGAATCACTCAAGTTTGATCCAGAAGCCATGGGAAATTGTTGCAGTTATCTGGGCAAAATGGGGCATGCCTAAATAAATTCTCAGTGCATTTTGCCCAAGTAGGAAAGCCAGAATCATGCCTCTTTGTGGCTGTGGTCCCCTGAGTATGCAGGTAAAACTAGCTTTTTAAAAAGGGGGCTTCAACCAGAGAGTTTGACAGGGTTTTCCAATTTAACTGTTTTTCATTCTTTTTACCAACTGTTCTTCCCTTAACTGTCCTCCCTCTGCTATGTCATCTGATGGAAAAGACTGGTGACAGAATGAGAGCATAAGGGCAGAGGTAAGACGTTTTTGAAGGAATTTTCAGTTTTACACTGACTAGATGGAGGCTTAATAAACATGCACTAGTCTGGTCTAAAGGAGACTGTTTCTGAATCTAATCCAATTTGCACAGTACTGTTATACATGCCATGACGTTAAACATCAAAAACACTTAATATCATATGATGCTTATTTTAACCATCTTCCTGAAGCTCTCTTTTTCTAAGATTGAAGTAACTTAGTGAAATATTAAATGAGATGTTCCATGCATGTAAAGCAAACAGCTAAATGCACGGCTGAGTGGAAGTGACACAAGGGATAGCAGTCATACTGCTTTATTTTGCAATTGAAGCTACTTAACATCAGGGATGTGGCGAGCAGGAAGGGACTGGATAAGTATGATGCTTCCTGGGGATAAATGCCAAGCCCCTGTTCAGCCCTTCCTGAAATAAAACCCTGAGAGGTTACAGAGGAGGAAGCGTCCATTCCTTCTTGGCAGCTTCTCAGATGTCTCATTTGAGTAAACTTTTATTTTGACACTGGTACAGTCAGAAGATTCACCCAACAAGCCTTTGATTCAATGCTAAAGCCATTGGAGAGTTGGGCTTTCCACGTTTTGGCCTGATGCTGTAGTTTGCACTTTTAGCTGCTGTGAAAGGTCTCTAATAGCTTTCAGGGACCATGTATTTTTTCCCATGGAGATAAAAACTGCTGATAGACGCAGTGTTAGATCTCTGCCTGATTTCAACAGACCCACCCAGAAAATAAAGTGTGTCCCAACAAATCCCATGCTTTACCTATCCTTTCCTTCTCTGCTTCACCCTCATCTCCTTTCTTTGTCCTCTTATCTCGGAGCCTGGGACCAGCTAGGAGGAGAAAGGTGAGCATGATCCTCCTCTTGGATCACTGAAGTAGGAAACACACCCAGTTACAACCCAGTCTACAAAAGAGCCTGTAAGCTAAATCATCTGCCTAAAGTGAAGCCATTTGAAAGCTGGGTATCTTGTCTACGTTAATCACTGGCTTTAAAAGAGACCAGTGTAAACACCAATCAAATGTCTGGATCAAAGGAGCACTGGAGAATTCCCACGTGCCACCTCCTAAATGTAACTGCCCTCCTGCAACTGCATTTTTCTCCTTGTTTTACCAGTTCTTTGTTGCAAAAGCTATGCCAAGGGCTTGGCAAATATTTTAAATGCCTCATATAATGAGGAAGAAAGCCAGGAGATTATATACAAACCTGGGAATCTCCCATGCTAAGACAAAAGTGCACGGCAACAAACCAGCTTCTATCAAGCATTGTATGGACTGGGTGATCTGCAGCAGAGAGAGAAGGGTTTGTTGAAATATTCTCCCCCTCCACACTAAGATCATGTACGTGTTTATCTAATGGCTGGTATGGGCTTATCAATGGATTTACTACACCAGCATGGCATCCTGCGTCTCCTGCTCCATTAGCTGCACTTGGGGGCTGCACTGCCACTGGCTCTGTTTGGCCTCACAGGAGGGGATGTGAGCATTCACCAAAGGCAGACATGGGGGTTGGTGTTTGCCTTATCAGAACAGGGTGTGAGCCATGAGATCTGCTGCAAACTGAGCCTGCTGCTTTTGTCTCGTGTAGGCAATACGTGTGTGTTCAGAAGGTCGTGTTTCATCATGAGCTCCTCAGAGGTTTGTGTGCCAGAACTGGCAGTCCCTCAGAGCTGGCTGTTGGAACATACAGTCTTCACTTCCTGTTAATTGTGGAGAGTTTTCTTATGGCCATAACCCCTTGAGAGGAAAAAATTCCCAGCCACGTTTTTTACTACGGGAGATTGTTTTAACTGTTTCCTCTGAGGTCTCTTCTCTTCAGCCACGTGGATGCATTCTTTCAGACACAGTCAGAGAGTCAGAGTTGGCTTTGGTCATGTCTTCCACTTGTTTGTATCAAGTACCTTGGCTTTTTCAAGGGTGCACTTCAGAGGATAGTAAACTACAGCTGGAGAGCTGAATACCTTCACCTTTGTATCTGCAAGTAATGGGGCAGGTCACCCTTCCTGGCTGGCTGGAGATTTGTAGTGGATTGAGCTTAAGGCAAAGAGTCTCCAGGGGAGGCTCTGCTCTCTGGTTAAATGTTCTGTATGGCTTCCACCATATTGCACCTTCCACACACTAATCTCCATAGGCAGTTTCCTGGCTGAGGATGCCTCGCCCTCAGCTAATAATTCCTAAGCCAAGTTTAGTCCTCTCATTCCCCATAGTTTGTTCCCATTGGATCTTCAAGATACAGCAAAAAAGCCAATGTACATCACTTTGACCATGCCAATGCTGGTGTTTCATTATGTGATAATCTCAAGAAATGGCTTTTGGCTTACATTTACTGCCCTTGCCCTTTCTCTTGATGTAATTATGTAGTCATGGTTGTACCTATTCAAAGGAGACTACGATCCTTAACTATTATGGCTTTGGTAGAAGCTGTTGTACGTCAGGACAGCTAAGAAAACTGGGTAGCAGGCAGATCACAGCCTCTTAGAGCTACTGCCTGCTAGAGCCTTCTGATCCCATGTTTCTCTTCTTTTCTTGGGCTTGCCTGTGCAGTTGTCCCTTGTCTTCCCTCAAGGGTGGTCACTTTTCACTGAAACCCATTCTTCTGAATTAGTCATTCAAGGATGCATGCACTTTTCTTTTCCCAAGATATGTGGGTACCTGCTGGGGAAAAAGTGGGTTTCCATAAATTGTCTAAATAAAGATAACCCAAATTCCTATCTGGATAATAAAATGTTAATAGTACACAGAAAAGAATTCAAACAGCTCGGAAATCTAAACATAATTACTTATGAACATGGAGCGTTTATTGCTGTCAAAATTAATCACTTTTCAACTTCCAGCTGTTAAAATCCTTCTGGCAGATCTCCAAGCAACCGTCCTTCAGTTACTTTTCCCTCAATTAAATATTAGTGCAGTTCTCAGGCTCTTGTTACATAAGCAGCAATTTCAAAATGCGCTTCTCATTTCTTTTAACTATAAACTGTCAGAAACTGATTTTGCTACAAGGTTTTTTCTCAACTCAGATTTCACTTGAAGTTTATACCAACGAAGGAGGAACAATAATTTCACGTGTGTCTAGGCCTTGGTTGCAAAGTTTAGATGCAAACTTGCCAAGACTAGTCAGAAATGAGCTTTGGGACTGGGCTGCCAGGTGCCGAGCAGGTTGTTGATATAGATGGAAACTGAGTGCACTTGGCATTTTTCAAAACTTTTCATGCTTTAGCAGAAGCAGGGTGCTCAGACAGCTGCAATGGAAATAGGAGGATATCTCTGGATGGACACCTCTCTCCCAAATGATACTAAGAACAAAATATCTAAAATATAGGTGCTGTCAGTTGCACCATAGTAGGTGCTTGCAAGGACTATTTTGAATGTCCATAAAAAGGTTGCAGCATAGGAATGATTTGACCTAAGATTGTTATGTGAGGTGTGGTTTTGTTTTATGTACCTGTATTTCTCTTTGGGCACTCTGGTACAGTAGGGACGCAGACAATTTCTTTGGGAATATGGGCTGAGGGAAAGAAAAGACATGCTAGATCCCTGGTGGTGTGTATTTAGATGCAGTTCAAGCAATCAGGGGTTTGCTTGTGTGGTGATAAATCTTTTCTTGATCTGTATCTCTGCACCTTGAGTCAGGAATCCACGGCACAATTATTCTTCATGTCTGAGCCATGATTGCTTACACAAGGCTGTCAGTAGACTACCAGCCATAAAAACAGGACTGAAATACAGAGAAAAAGAACAATACAAGTCTGGACAATACTGTTTACTTACTTTACTCCAATCACCTAAGATCACCTTTTTTCAAGTGCAGCCTTGGTGTGTGATGCAAACAAACAAAAGTGACTCTTGTAAAATCTACTTCTGTTTCTGCAACCATGCGGCCATGCCCTGATGAGCAGCTATGGTTTTGGCTGGAACAAATGTGATGTGCTCCATTTTAAAAAATATATGTATTAATTTTGCCTCTGTTCCAGAAGCAACAAAGCCAGATAATCTCTTATTTTAAAGCATCTATGTTTGCACAGGAGGCATTTGTATGGCACCTCAATTCAGGGAAGCCAAATCATCATAGAGGATATTAAAATACACCTTCATTTTACAGCCTGAAGTTTGCATTAAATGTCTGGTTCTGAGTGACATAAAACAAGTATCTGAATCCAGATCCAGTTGAAATGTTAAAGTGAGCTATGTGTGTCCAGCCAAGTTTATACTACATAAAGCCTCTGAATTTCACGGGAGCAATATTTTCTAATGCCAACAAGTAAGAGGTTTTTTTCATCTCTTGTTCCTTCATCAGTCCCTTTGTTAACACATTGCTGCATCTGTTTGTGTACCTTCCGTGCCTGTGATCTCCTTGTGTGCAATGTCAGGTCTGTCAGGGGAGATTATAGATGCAAGGTGGATGGAAGCCATGGACTAAGCACATTTTTTGATTGCTAGCTGCACCCTTTGCTTTCTAGCCCACTGCCTTCAACTTGTGCTCCCCTATTCCCTTTTCCTGCCCACCTCCTTCCCAAGAGAGCAGTTGCAAGCAAGCAAACAAATGTAATGAGAGTGGAAGCAAACTGTAGTCACTGGACAGCTGTACCATGTGGAAAGCAAATCACCTATTTTCATGAAACTTAAAGACTCTATAATTGTGAGAGCTCTGTTGTTGTGTTGAACTTCATTGAAACTGGTCACAGGATTTGCAAGTTACGCATCTAGGAGAGAGCACATTGGCAATGTAAGTAACTGCACAAACCTTGCATTCTTAGAAAGACAAACTATTGCCTTGTCTCCAAATGCAGTAAAGGGGAATGCAAAGCTTTCATGCAGACAGTGGGAAGAAACAGCCTGAATAAAATAATAAAATAGAATTGGTTGGAAGGCACCTTTCATATTATTGAGTGGAAACATCAACCTAACACTGACAAAACCACCACTAAAACATGTTGCTAAGCACCATGTCTACCCATCTTTTTCAGCAATCAAAATAGGCATTAATCAAAAGTCTCAAAACCTAACCTCAGCAACATGATCTATTTCAGTATCATCTCAGAAATGCCCTTTTTCCTGCAGAAATGACCTTTGGCACAGGAATTAATTGTCACATAAACCAATTGACTTCCCAGGGTAAAAAATCTCTTTGCAGGCAGTACAGGAATTTAAGTCCTTATTTCCAGGTGTAAGCATCTGTTTATGCACATGTAAATGTGGACTGATATCATGCCATGCACATACTTGGATATATGTATTTGAGAACCTGTGTACATGAAAATTTAGAAATAGTTGGGTTCATTAGTTTTAATTTAAAAAAAAAAGAAGCAGGTACAATTTAATTTGAACTCATATAATTTCTGATACCCTAATTTCATTTTAAATTGGCTTTATTGATTTAATTGAAGGTAATAAAGAATGGAATTTAAACTAAACAAAAATAACCCATCCTAGACTGAAATAGGAATATTGCTCAGGGCTGATCAATAATTTGGTCTTTTAAAGAGAAGGAGAAAGTTTTTTATCAGCGAAATTGGTTCTCAGCTGAAAACAAATTTCACAGAAACATATACTTCATTGTGAAAAATGCATGCTATTGTTGAAGAACCAGCCGCAGACTTTTGACTTTCACCTGGATAGCTTTGTATTTAGTTTTTCTTAAAAAAAACCAAACCAACAAACAAAGTAACTATTGCTTGTCCTGGCAATACATTATTTTTTTGTCACATTTCTTTGTAGGAAGTAAGAAAATAACTTTTCTGTTGATTTAATTAAACAGGTGCAGATATAGTGTAGACGGTTCATGTAAAACCTGAGGTTTTAAAAAGGAGCTCCTCTTGTTGCAGAAGAGAAAAATACCTTTCCTGAGGGGTAGAAATGGAGAAGAGTTTGTTAGACGGAACAAGAGAAGGCTTTTCAAAGCAAAACGTAGCTGATACGGCATGCAAAATAGCAATTTGTTGTCATGTATAACATAGGCAGCCATAGGGCTATAAAGAGGATGAGAAAGACCTCGGTGACGTGCAAGAGCTTGACAGTGTGTAACTAAACGCTGCAGGAAAGAGGGCTCTAAACTGTGCCACACAGCATGAGGTGGGAGTAGGAGCTATTAGTTCCTTGGGCTCTGTTATTCTTGTTTTCCGCTGGGGAAAGATGAGAAGTGGGCTCAAAATACTTTTCACCCACCTTCCTCTTTGCATCGAATTCACCAAATCCAGAATAAACTGGGTAACAGAAGAGCAGGTCTGTATATGATGCAGGTTGGTTTTGGTTTTTTTTTCCTGTGGAATGGAGGATTCAGGGAGCCAAGGAATCACTGCCATGCTGCCAGCTGCCTCCTCAGGCATTCTTGCACGGTGCAGTACTTCCAGGGCACTGGGAATGGGAAGGTGACAGTAAACACAATTGCATGAGAGCAACTCCATGAGCAAGCAGCAGGAAAGGGAGATCCTGGGGAGGTTTTTGAAAAATGCCAGATATTTCATAAAAGCCCAAACAAATCCCTGAACCTTGTGATCACATTGTTCTCTCTCCCTCCCTACTCCCCCGGGGGAAGGGAAGAGCATGTCCTCTAAGCCAAGGGGTTTGCATCTGGTGCTGTCCTGTGTTTATTTGTGGTTGGACTCCTGCATTACCAAAAGACCTGCCTGCATGGCATGAAGATGCCATGGAGGTGCTCGCCACAAGCAGCAGGGGCACCAGGCTGGGCTCAATTGCCAGCCCTAGAGCTGCTTCACAGGACTGTGGAGGCAAAGTGCTCCTCAGGACTGTTCCATCACTGAGAACGTCCCTCCAGGCATGGCAGGGCAGGGGTCTCTCCCTCTGCTCTGCGTGCTGACAGCACATCTGGAGGATGTCCTCTGCTGCTTTTATAGTATACCTTGGGGGTCTACTGGGAAGAGAAAGCGAAATGAGGGGAGTTAAAGAGGGGGCAGAGAGCTAGGAGGGCACAAGGAGAGGTCAGATTAAGAAGTGAGCTATTGTGGGGCATATAGCGCTAGTGGGGAAGTACACAACGTAAGAAAAGTATTAGTTAAAAGAGGAATTGCTATGTTGAGACCTTTTCTTTCCCCCTAGGCATTAAGGTGCTTTAAAAATGGCATGTTTTAACTCTCAAGACTGTTAATAAATAGCCATAGTTACAGAACTATCCATGCATCTCTGCTATAGCAAATTGCACTTATGTCTGGGTCATAAAAATTTAGCGTTGCTTGGCAGAAAATTGTCCCAATGAATGTTGGCTCAGCATGAGGGCAGAGATGATGGTTTTTAGAAAGACAAAGATAACTGTAGCTTGGTGCCTCCAGAATCAATCTCAGATGTAAGAAAATAGACGTAGTTGTGCTTTATTCTTGTTTTACATCATGGGAAGGGGGACCACCCCTTGCTAGTTTTTGCCTGCCACAAAAGAATATAGATTTGTTTAGGAATCTCAAACACACGTGGTCTTACTCTGTTCTTGCATTCTCACATCACCAGAATTTGATGGTGTTTGTGATTTAGGCCACAGAGAAAAAAGGGCCAACTCCCTATGGAGCCAGTAAGAACCTGTATCACTGCTGTTGGATCTTACCCTGAGAAGGGTCTGCATCTGGCCTTGCCTGTTTATGTCACTTGGAAATTCCTTAAATTGCTTTCCTACCATCTCTAGTAAACAGCAGTCCCAGCGCAGCACTAATTGCATGGGTATTCCTGGCCTCTGGGTTCCCTCAGGAAAGAAAACAGTTATCCTTTTTGCTGCATTCCTCCTAGCAGCAAAAAACACTCATGTACTGGCGAAAAACCCGTTGGCCACTGGATACCGGTAAGCGCCAGAGTTCAGGCTGGTGTGCATTTGATTATATTCTCTTTTTTAACTGCTCTGTGGATTTTCTCCTCTTCCTTTTCTCCCTTTACAGTTAATGTAGGTAAGCCTGAAGGAGTCTGTGGAAATGCACCTGAGAAATTTGAAGGTTGCAAGGACCTGCCAGGTTGATACACGTGTTTGGCCAGGTTCTTGTTCGCAGTGACCTGTATTTGTGTATCCCAGACATGTCTCAGCTTCTTGTAGCCACCACCCCCTCTGCCCCAGCTATTGCAGCGAGCGTGAATGTTGCTGGGGGCATTGCAATGAAAGCCAGTATTGCACTGTGCTGCAGCTGCCATGCTCACCCTTTCAGTGTCTCTGCAGCCACCTCAGCAGTGGCAACCCTCCAAAGTCCCTTCAGGCTCCATTGATGTATGTTTTGAAGCAACAGGCATGCTCCTCTCCAGCCTAATCACCTCCTTGCTTTGCTGTATTGCAGTGTCTGTGTTTTTATGGAAATAGGCAACTAATTAAGTGAAAACCTGCTTAGGCCACAGGGGTATGTACAAGTTTTGCAAGTCTGGCTGCAAACACATGACGCTACTTTTGAAAGTCATTTAGACCCAACAGCTGGCAACTTACCGCCGTAATCAGTAGGAACTAAGTTTCCCACACTTTCAGGTACCTCCCTTTGATGCATGCCTTGCTGATGCTTTGCACATTCATGTGTACTCCCTGCCCATTTGTAAACACAAGCCAAAGTGTATTTTTCTCCAGGTTTACTTTTTGGGAGGCCTCTGACAACAACCTTAGAGCTCAGCTCTGCTACCTCCCGTGGGCTGTGTTGTTCTCAAAGCAGACCTGCTGATTCCAGGTGAGACCAAAAGGTCTTTAAAAGTATCCTGTTTCAAAAGATTAAGCACGATTACCCTTCTATATGCTTTTAGGAGCAGTTTTAGCCCAATGTGCTCCAATTGTACCAAACACAGTGTCCTGGTTTGAGGTAAAACAGAACTAATTTTCTGTTCAGTAATTTTACT
>JAOXJM010000019.1:27056302-27086374 GCA_026413425.1 Tringa solitaria
GAGGAAGGGGCCATCTGTCGTTCTGGTTGGTCAATTTGGTCAAAACCACGACACACAGGCTGGTTTATGCACAGACAATAGATAATGTGTATTGTTCCCACTTGGAGTTACAGCATCTGTACGATGCCAGTGGTATGAGCACAGCTATCATGGGTATCCAGGCAGCTAGCTTTGGGTGGATATTCACAACACACAGGGAGCACGCTGCTGCTACAGTAAAGTCTCCCTGCAAACATTGCTCAAGGAAATAATTTGGGGTCCTTTATAGTCACCAACTTTGTGTAAAGAGAAAACTGAGAGGTGTAGACTGTAGCGGGTATAGGGGTCCATTGAGAGACCTGCCTCGCTCAGAGGCTCCTTCCTGAGCTAAAGGTGTCAGGTCCCTAAATTCCACAGTAAATCCAAACTTTCCCAATAGATGCAAGCTTTTTGCTAAATGCAGACTGAGCTGTGAACAGGATGAAAAGATTTCAGTGTAATTGCTTTAGGCTTTTTTCCAGAGCCCTGGCTTGGGACGGAGACAGGAAAAAATCCCGTCAGGCAAAAATCCAGGACAAAATAACATCCAAAAAAGACTTTTGACAGGAGACCAGGACAGTCCCAATAGTCCTGGTCTGTTCCAGCCAAAAGGGGATGCTGGGTCACCTTTGGCTGATGTAACAGTGTTGTTTTACTGGAATTATTTATGTCTGGTGTTACCAAATGGCTAAGATACCCTCACCAAGGGTAGAACCTTATTGTGTTCGAAGCATTTTGGCAGAGACCTCCACACTGGATGATCTAAGATGACAAGGAGTGTGAACAAGGATCTATTATTATTCCCTTTAATAAACAAGAAGCTCATGGACAGAGTTTTTAAGTCAGTTGCCTAGACTTACACTAGAACTGTGTCCTTTCACCACTCCTGTCGAACTCAACACCAGTAGCTGAACTTGTAGACTTATATTGAAAACCCTGAGTCTTTCCAGCTTGATCCTGGCTGTTACATTAGAGGTGATAAACAATGCAAACTAGAATAATAAAGCAATAAGCTGAAGGCTGGCAACCACTAGGATTAGACTGTACTGTACTGTGTTTTGTAGATGCTTGGATATGGAATTGTTATACTACCTGAAGCCTGTAACTTTATACTAGCTCTGTGTCAGATGATTAGAGGCTACCTGATTATGGCACTAACTTTTAAATAGGGTTACCAGGGAGAATCTAGGCAATGATAAACCAATAAACCTAACTTGAGTTCCAAACAAAGTAGATAGCATAATGAAGAATATGATCAAGAGGACATGGAATATATGAGAAGAGTCAGTGCCTTTACAAAGGAAAGACATGCTTTGCAAACCATTAGGGTTCTTTGGAGTCAGCAAGCCCATAATATTGAATATGTGCATTTTAAAAAAGAAGTGGATTTTCAAAAGAAGTGGAACTTTCAAAAGGTGCTTTCAGGATCAAATGATTGATTAAAATACAGGAATTAAAAAAGACTGTTTCTCCCAGTGGAAATGGAAGTCACAACAGAATTCTGCAGGGTCTGTGATAAAATCCAAGCTATTCATAATTCTCATATGATCTGAAGGGAGAGTGAACAGCAAGGTGACAAATTTGGAAGATAATACAAAAGTGTTCAGATCTAGATGAAAAGGAACCTTATTGTAAAGAACCGTGGCAAGATCTGAGGTATCTGAGTGACCAGACAGTAAAGTGACAGATGAAATCCCATTCTGAAAGCATGAAATACTGCTAAAGAGAAAAATGGCTTTTGGGCAAGTGGTTTGTAAGGAACAAAAGAAGTACTTTTTCACACCATGCATAATTACATTATGGAATTGGATGTTACAGGGATCTTCAGAGGACAAGAAAGTAAACAGGTTAAAATAGTGACTGAAGAAGTAAAAAGAAGAAAGGAGTAAAAGAAGGTCAAGGAAGGTGTCTCTTGACTTGGGAAGTCCCAACCACATGCTGATGATACACTGGCTTATAATGGAGAGTGATTGTGTCTCTGTTCTGCTCATTACAGGAAACGGTGCTTATTGCTAGAGACAGCATGAAGAGTATTAGGATGATGTTCCAGATTCAGATTTGTGATTTAGTAAGACTGTAGTTTGGAGAGGAGATAAGAGTGCTGTAGAAACAGGCCTTGCCTCAGATGCAGGGTGGAGCTCCCTTCTCCTTCACTATACTCAGGGTGATGCAATTCAAAATCTTGTTATATTAGCCTGATGTCTGAACCTCCTCTGAGTTTGAACTTAGACCTAAAAGCTAAACAAAATCAGTGAGGGCCCAATTTTCCAAGGAATTCAGCTGATATCTGGCTATCAGGTGGTGTCCACACTGTGAAAAAAGAGTTTGTAGGCATTAATCCTTTGACTAATCGAGACATGTACTGTGGAAAGAAATCTTTGCATGCCTACAATTATTTTTTTCAATGTGAGGAAAAGCGATGTGTTTAATATGCTTATTTGTTAGCCTTTAATATGCTACTCCTGACAAATACCATCATGTCACTGTTTATTGAGTGAATCCTGCATTAAAGCCTGTCCCAAGAGAAGGATCACTATACTACATCCTGTGGTTATATTCTCCTCCACAATAAAGCATTAGAGTTTATATAATTGTCCTTCCAGACCAATAGACGAGTCCTCAGAGGTGACCGAGTATTTACTGTTGAACTAGAGAGTCAGTGAATGTCAGACAGAATAGTAGAAGGGCAAATCTTCCCTCTGCATAACCCAGGAGATTCAATCAGGAGAGAATAGACAAAACAGCATGGCTCCAAGAGCATGTCGACCTCAGCTGTAAAATCTCTTTAGTAGATGGAAGGCCTCATTTTCCAGTGTGACTAATCAGTTTTGTGCCGGTGCAAATCTGTTTGCTTCACGGGAAACTCTATTTATGGATTCAAGTTAAATTTTTCAGGCTGCACTTTTTATCCTGGCTCCACTCATGAAGTAGGGGAGGTGTTGATCCTCTTTCTATTCAACAGATAGCAGTCAGCGTGCTTGTCTGTGATATGGGAACCTGGAATTCAAATCTTGATGTTCCCCCACATTTCAGAGGGTGCCCTTACCTCTAGCATTGCAGGCTCTTTCTTCAAACTTCTGTTTCATTTCCAGTCTCCTCTGTGGGTGTTTTTTCATTCTGTAGAAAGTATGCCTTGAAATTAAGATGGAAGTCCATAACCTACATCTCAGGAGGCATCCAGTTTATCATGAAATTATAGAGTAATTTTCTTTCCCTTTGGTTTCTGAATATTTAAGCATTTTATAGAGCAGTGGGACAGTAGTAGGATAAATTGAGAGCAATTCTATATACGTATCATGTCACCTTCCCTTCTGAATATCATATAAAACTTTATCCAGGGAATATCCAGAAGTGAATTCCCTGCCCTCTGGATTACTGATTAATTGGAGAGACTTGTTCTGCCTCACTGGTGTAATTGATGGGGCCTAAGAGTAGCCCTTCATTTGTATTGCTTTTTGCTAAATGCCTTGGATAGGATCTTCTTTGTTGCTTTATTTCTTATTTGTTGAACTAAACCTTAAAATATTTAAATTCCACTTCGATAGATCTGTAACTTATTTTTTTTATTTGACTGTAAAACCAAAATCTCAGCTGTATATTAAAACCTGTATGAAACTGAGACACAAATTCTTTACCTCCTTACTAGTACCAGGCTTTTGATAATATAAAATGACTACCCATACCACCATTCAGGAATGTCACTTCCCATAAAATTTGCCATTGTAACTGTTTTTAACAAAACTTATAATTTCTTTTTCTTGATATATAGCTTTTCATTCTATTTCAGCTATTAGGCAGTACTTCAAATGAGTCCTTTTAGTTCAGTAATGGGAGCTATGCATAACTCTACTGTGTTCAACATTATTTAATACCTTTCAGTAGATGTCTTTGCTGCACTAAAATCTATTTGCATGCTAATGATTTTGCATGCTATAAGTTGGCTGCATTCTTTTTCTTTTTTCCCCAAAGGAGTGAAGTTAACCTATTTGCTTCAATCCAAGCAGTCATAAGTATGTATAGTCACAGGTCTTTATACGATACAACTCTTCTTACTCCACTGCACATTCCTGTTGCCAGAATAGGTTACTGTCTTGGGATCTTGCTGCATCTGCCAGACTGTCATTTAATGAAGGCATCTGGCCCAAATGTTGCAGCCATTACTCTCAAGGGCAACACTTCTGTACTTCTTCATTGTCTCATCACTTTGACAGAAGCAGCGATTTTGCTGCCTCATTTGGGAAGTCCACTGAGCAGATGCAGCTCTGGCACAACTCTCTGCCAGCCTCCTCAGTGGCATAGGCTACTGGATGCATCTCGTGCCTTAATCCAAGTTTCTGTAGTGACTTCCTCTTTGTTTTCCAGAGCAGATTGTTGTATTGCAGAGGAATTTGACAATCAGCGTGACTTAGCTGAGTACTGGTGAAACTGGTGCCTCTGCTGTTCTTCTGGCCATTGCTGCTGCAAGTGTTTGTGTTCAGTACACATGTTTTAGAACTGTTGGTTTAACCCATTTTCCAAATACTAATTTTCAGGCACCAACATTTCTGTATCTGTGAAGAACATGTGCCTGCAATAGCAACCGCCATATCAACTTTACCTTAATGGGTGATGAGGTGCTCAGATTACTGAGGTTGCACTGTGTTGGAGACAGGGATCTCTTCTCATATCCCTTCCCTCCGGGATATTTTCAGCCTGTCTATTCCCAAGTTTGAATTCTCATGGACTGATGGCAGGATGTTCTTAGAGGAAAGTCCCACTTCTGTCATTTGTTCCTCTTTGTAGATCCTTGGACCCCAGAGCTCAGATTTGTGTTGTTTTCCTTCCCATAGTGAGGCCATGCCAAACTATTGCAATGATGGGGACATCAGAAATTTGACACGTGCAGAAGAACACTTTCCAGATACAGTTAACTAAGAGCATTGTCATTCATTGGAGGGTGCTGCCGTTGTTAAGTGTCCCCCTGAAATGATGAGAAGAGTAAAATGTAATCTACGTAACATAATCTACACCAAGCAATCATAGCACAATGGATATGACACTGAACACAAGTCACAAGCACAAAGGGGTGCTGTCCCTGATAATCTACAGTGGTGGGGACCTTGTCTCAGGGAGATGAGCCTGACACTCATCGCTACAGCCAAGCTATGCAGAACAAAGGCTGGCTTTGAGAACCAGCATTTTTATACACGCAAACAAAATTTGACTTCTATTTCAGCAGGCAAAATAGGCATTAATTCCACCAGTGTTTGCAAATCTATATGAGAGTTGACACTTACAGAGCTCCCTAAAGACTACTAATTGTTTATCTGGATATCAGTGGCACTCTGAATACCATGTAAATTTTTTTAGGAGTCATAGCCTGCAATTATAATAGATTTAAGTTTCCAGGCTTTTAAGGAAAGAATTGTGTCACAGTTCTTTGTGCTTTAATTTATTACTGAGTAATACTGGCCTAGTGAGAATTTGATACTTATCTTCCAGCTGTGGTTGACTTTGTGGGCCTAATTTTAAGCCAGGGGTTAACAACAGATTGTACGCTTTGTTCATTTCTTCAGGGCATAAATAATCTAAGGAACATAAAGACAAAGCAGAATCTCGACTCCCCCTCCCGCCGGTGTAACCCACTTGAAATCACTAATACATTCCTGATTAGTATTATCACAAGGGTGAAGAGATTCCATTCCTGACCAGTGAAATGAATACAGTTCCCCTGTTCACACATTTCAGGAGCTGTGCGAGGTCAAGGACTGAGCTAGGTGCTCTGGTTTTCCCCTCTTCTTTTCACATTTCTTCACCCCAGCTGAAGAACAACAGCCTCACTGATTCACCAGATTCCCTGGGAATAATGTAGTATGCCAGCTGCAGACAGAGCTGACACCTACCTGAAAACATCTTGAATTAATATGAGGAAATGAGTTATTGGTGGAAATCGGGCTTAATGAGCCATTTAGGTTGTTTCCTAGTCACTGTGCATTGACTATGCAGCTCCATTCCTCCTGCTCCTGCTCTGGCCTGCTTTCATCTCACTGGTGGATTTTCCTCCTGACACTAAGAATATCAAACTCAAGAGAAATAGAGTCCTTAAGCTTTTCAGGCTGCCCTTTCCCAGCAAAGGCATGTGCTGGCGACGGCTCAGATGGAGCAGGACTGAGCCAGCCCCAATGAATGCTGGTATTGTTATTTTTGACAATCTTTTCGTAGCTGTCTGAAAGAAGAGAAAAGATAAAGTTGAAATGTTAATTGTTTCCAACAAAAGCTGCTAAGGAGAGTTTCTTGGCTTGGCACTTGGGGACATATCCAAGGCTTTGACAGGCAGTGCAAGCTATTTTGAAACCTGTTGGGTTTTTGGTTGTTTTTCCTTTTTCCGTCAGATGTCGCTTGACAAAAACCAGCCCTCACACAAAAGAGAGGTACCGTCAGAGGACAGGGTGGGAGTCAGGAGCTCTCTACCTGTACTCTGACATTAATCCCCTTTCTTGTGTTGGGACACGTCCCTGTGGTTCAACATGAGGATCTTCTATAATGGGGCTGTACAACAGGAATAATCATATTTAATGAGCTAGACTTGGGTAAAGGACATGCTTTCCTTGCTTGCGGAGACATGGTACAGTCACCTGCCTGAGTGTGCCTTGAGGAGGGCTGCGCTTACAAATCCCTAGGGCAGGGCAGGTAGTAACTCCCCACCATGTGCTGTGGGGAGTCCCTTGTCCTCACTTTTGGTTTGAGTTGGTTTCTGGGGCTCTGCAGAAAATGTGCAGATCAGTTTGTGTGTAGGACGTGCTACATTAAAGCTACATGCCCTTGTGATCTCTGCAGGCTTACTCCATCTGCCATCCATGGAGACCTTCCTCCTCTAGAGGGGATGTGGGGTCCCAGTTTGAATGGGCAAGACACAAGACCTCAACTATAAAAGTCTTGTGGCATCCTCATGACAGCCTTCATACTAGTATCATATCGGGGAATGAATGGTCAAAGAAGAGGACTGGGTTTCTCAAAAGGGAACAGAGAAGACGTTCAGAGCAAAACAAGCAGGGCAAAGCAGGTTGGAAAAGTGGGAAAGTGAGAATTACTACCATAGCTGTCATTTGAGGCAATGACTCTTTATTCTGTTCACCTGCCTCCCCTGTAACCTTCTTCTAAGTTTTAGTACAATATTGATGTTCTAAAATAATTAAAATTTGAACAAATCTTTAGGAGATACTTCCTGTTGTTTCTCTAGCAAGACTGTTTTCCCAAAAGCGTCACATGAATTTTGTGTCAAATCTGAAAGCAAAGTGATGAGTTTTGTCTCCTTTTGAAACTGGAAAATAGAGGCCACATCACTTCATTCCCCTCTGCAAGTAAAAAAAATAATCTGTGGTAGGGAGCTGCCTTGGCCTAGTTGTCAATCCTCTCATGAAACACACACTATAGCTACAAAATTCATCTAACTTCCCTCACATGATTTTGGGTCCTCATTGCCTCTTCTCAAAAAAAAGCAAGCAGTGAAGAAATAAAGATTAATCATAATAAAAACATGGCTCAGGACAGAGCATGTGCTTGGTAGATTATATCGGTTCTAGTTGGAGAAGGAGCACCTCATGGCCTGATACACAGCCATCCATAAAAATCCCTTGCAAAGATTTTTGGTGACTACAGCTCCATGCTAGTCACCATTCTTATTAGCATGCAGGGATGTTTCTCCTTGTATCCTTTGTCTCATCTCTTTCACAGCCAACCACGTCAGCAAGTGCTTCTATTGAAAAAAATAATGGTGAGGATTGCTCATGGCCTTTAAACTAAGCACACACTTAAGCTCTTGCATGGCCTTGCAGTGTGTACTGCCTTGCAAGATCAATCCTCTAGCTGCTCTGTTGTTTCCTCAGATTCTGAGTCTTGTGTGGGCTCCTGGGAAACTAAACAGGTCTGCATGTGATTCACTGACAATGTGATTTGCATGAGTGTCTGATTAAAAAAAATACACCCTTTCCTTTCAAACATCACCTCTTGTCCGTTCAATGCAACAAGAAACTAAGCTGACATCCTTGACTTTGCCTCATACTGAGGTTTTAATAAGGCTGGAGATGTGTGAGTATCAGATTACTTCTCGGTGAGAACCAAATAGCTGTTTCCTGAGGGCACTTGACCTACTTCCAGCCATAGTAAGTAATGTAGTCTTCAGATGACAAAACTAAGTCTTATCCTTTATGCATTAACAGTTCTGTTACGGACGGGACTTATCCTGTTTTACCCAGCTTCAGAGAACTTCTCGGGGTGGCTGCGGTAATTACTGACAAAGATGCTTTTCTTTAGAAACCAGTTTTCCTTGAAGCCATGAAAGCATTTTTTGGAACGGAAATATCTGCAACGCGGAACAAACAGATAAATTTGGAGCTTGTTTGTTTATTAAGGCCAGTGCTTAATCCTGACTGCACCATTGCAAAGTGTGTGTACTGCAAGGCCTGCACTGAAATTATTTTACACCCGGGAGGTGATTTTCCTTAGGCTGTTGACCGGTTCAGCATTTACATGGCATAAAGGCATACGACTCGATGCGAGAAAGGCAGGGGTTATCTCAACATAGAGATAGGGCTGCCTCCCCGCAGCTCTGCCGCACACCGCAGCTCACGCCTGGAAATTGCAAGAAACTAAAGATATCTGATGTCAGCAGCGCTCCCAGCGATCTCGCTGCACTAGTTTGTCTTGCTTTGTGGTGTGCGCGCCTCAAACAACATTCAGCAGGCAGAACAACAAGCCCGTGAAGAAACAGAAGGTCTCTCTGAGGGTGCATCGCTGCGGTAGGCCCTGAAGATGTGTCTCCAGTTACCTGGGATTCTTTCTCAGTCAGCAGATGCCTTCAGCCTTACTCTGCAGGGCTTTGCGTGGGCATTTCACCGCGCAGCTTGCAGCGTGTCCCCGAGCCGTCCTTCCCATGCCGGGGACAAACAGCAGCAGCGTAGCGGTGCGCCTCTCTTCGCAGCACCTGCTTGGGTGGTAGCGGTTGACTGCCTCCTTCGTTCACCCTAGGGACAGAATCCACTTCACGCCATGCTTGCTATTGAGGGACTCATCCACTGACTGCTTTGTGTGGGCTTTGTATCAGGCCCGACATTACTAATTTTACTTGAGGCAGTGGTGGAGAGCCAGAAGCTGCGGCTTTTTGATTGTTGTTACAAGTTCCTTGGGCTTGTGAATCTGACTTGGCTGTGGAAGGCACTTTGTCAGAGTCACAATGCAGTGTGCTCTGGGGGACAAAGTTTTGGTTTGCATGTATATGTTATATATTATTAAAAAGCTTAGCTCACAGTTTCCTGTAGGTTTCTCTTTCCATGGTGTAGTCTGAGATTTTTCCCTAGTTTCTTTCTCCAGACACAAGTTTGTCAAGGCATTACCTCTTCCATTAATTGTTTGGTCCGGCATCCTAATAAGCAAAGAAATACTTGTTCCTTTTCGGTAGATAGATACTTGTCTGTGAATGGAGAAATCCACCCTTCTAGGAAGTAAGTAGCTCCACTAACTGCAGGGACAATTAGTACTGGACCATTTACCTTGGCATAGCAATGCTGATGACTGAAAATAGACAATATGCAGTAAATGGTCTTTTTCATACAGGGCTTAGGTGGTGGTATTGATGGGTGCTGTAGCAGAACAGGTTCTGTAGCTGATCTTCATGAACAGCAGTGTCCTAATTTTTTTTCATAGAATCATAGAATGGTTTGGGTTGGAAAGGACCTTGAAGATCATTGTGTTCCAAACCCCTGCCATGGACAGGGACACCTACCACCAGACCAGGTTGCTCAAAGGCTCATCCAAGGGTTTTATAGCACTCCAGAAGGTTTATACTCCATGCACAGGGATTCACTGGGCTTTGGCAGCTTTGACATCAGCAATTTCTATGAAACTATTTGTATGTTGGAAAAAATGCAAGGAAATACATTTATGATGTCAAGAACTACTACCCTGCACTCCAGGCTCCCTCCTGCCAGAGGTTAGTTTTCTTCACCTGTGGACTTCCATATCACAGGTCATTCCTCTAGGGCCACAGGGCTGATGTTACATCTTGCATTAACTCTTCTCATTTTCTCAGGGTAAGAGGGAAACTCAGCAGGCAGCACTCGTTCATCAGTAGAATTGTGGTATCCTTATGTCCTGCTTTCTACGGAGGAATATATTGCACCAATAATATTAATGTGTACCTCCTTTCTCTGTGGACCTACCAAAGACTTGCTTATAAGAAATACTGTGCCCTGAGAAAAGGCACAGGGGCAAAGAAAGGACCCAGAGGGCCTGTGAGGATTACCAAGGGTGGTTAGTGCTGTGCGATAGCTGTCTGGACTGGTTAAAGCAAGGTGGGGGGTGATGGTCTTGCTCTCTAAGGACAGAGGGTCATTTGGCTATGTTCTGCCTTTAGCTTCAAGCTAAGATTAATACTTGGTTGCAGAAGCTTCTGTTCCTGTCCCTAGCAGAGTTTTGCATTGTTGTTCAAAGCATTTTCCCCAGTTCAAGATCCTCTTGGGAGTGGAGCAAAACAGCAGTCCACTCTGTCCTGTGAGACTTGGAGGGCTTTGGGACATTCAGCACCCCGGAAGATCACACTTCACTGTAGAAAAATTCAAAAGTAAAGGAAGATCCGGCTTGAGTTTCTAGATTAAATGGATAGATAATGAATGCAATATTTCCAGTAAATAGTGTGGGCATGGGCAAATGACAGGATGTGACTGAGATCTGCCATACCAACCTCTGCCATTGCAATTGGTTACCTGTATGGTCTTAGTCCACCCATGGTGGCCTAAAATGTTCTTTCCCCCTTCATTTGAATTTCACCCATTTTTCTGCTTTCAAAATAACTATATAAAGACTTCCAACAATTAATGCTCCAAAATACACAGTGAGTGCTTGATACAGGTTCATTGTAGCTGTCTATAGGCAGTTGGCCAAGACTGTTCTGTGCATTACTGGTTGTTCATTGTCAGTGAGGGATGTTGGACACTGAAGGCACATGGTAGCGTTTTTGCAGATGGACTGTCTGCCTCTGTAACCAGCACTCTACTGTGGAGGTGACTCTGCAAACATTTATAACCTTAGCTAACTCATGAGCTTTTCTGGAAATATTCTTGTGAATTAGATCTTGCTAGTCTAAACAGTGCAGAAAGCAAAGAGAGAAGATTATGAAACCCATCAAAGCAAACTTGTGGTAACACGGGCAGTTTGTTAATGAAAATGTCTCTTTTTATTACAATTTTAACTCTAATTCACACTTTAGCCACATTCAACAGAAGAGTAGTTATACAGACCTGTCAAACAGAGACATCTTTAAAACTTCCTTTATTTTGTGAAATAGACACTTTTGAAACTTAGCCATGTGATTTGTTGCTGTTGGCTAAATTCTTTGTGTATCCAAACTAATTTATTCTGTAAGTTTATGGAAACCTACTGGCACACTGTATACTGAACTAGAAAGTTACAATTTTTCTACAGCTGTTGTAAGAAAATGAAGACACATTTCTCATGGACAAATACATTTGGAGGTTGGAGAGTATTTCTGTTACTGATCTGTGGCTTATTCACAAAAGAGTTCATAGAAGACTGAAATCCCCATCTGTGCAGTGAAATTTGTAGGAAGGATTTTGCAAGGAAGTTGAAGCAGTAGCAGGGATATTTTTTTTTAAGCTGATAGCTCCCAGTGTGAAATGATCATTGTACAAAAATTTGAGAATGGATGCTGATCTTTCAGTTTTTACATTTTTGTCATTGGAGGAATTAATCTCAATAATGATTGAAGTGTTGAAGTAACATTTGAAAAAAACATTGTTGCCTACAGTGAAGTAATTATGAAGGCCTTATCTACACCCAAGTAATGTAAAATGGATCATAACCAGGTATCAAGAGCTTCTAAGGTTTTTAGTATGTAAAAGTTGTAGCAGGATTAGATTTCTTTCCGTGGAGCTAATTCTGAGTTTACTGCTCAAGTGGATGGAAACTAATGACTTAATTCTGAGAGCAAGTCAAGTGGGTTTCCATTGTTTCTCCAAGGGGCTGGCTGGTGAATTGTGATTAGCTGCACCTGAAAGGGTGTGGGCTTGCTCTGCTGCAGCCTTGCAGACAAGCTTGCCTTGATCAGATGAATGGATAAGATAGGAACTAACCAGGCCTGGGCTGGGTGACTGGGCAGGGTGAGATAGGAGTTAATTCAGCTCTCTACCATAGAAATATGTGGGGTGTACAACTTGCTGGGGTGATGCCTGCAGCTTGGCCTCACAAATTACCATGGCATCCACTGTATTTTATGAGGGGTGGGCAGGAAGGGGTTATGGGCTGTAATTTGGACATGAGATGTAAAAGTTTCATTGTATGCCTAAACCAACTGTGACAGAAGGTCTGTTGCATGGAGGATCCATATGATCTGTCAGAGAGTAGCAGAATGCCTGCTAAAAGTCAGTGCTGACCAAGTAAGCTCAGTTGTGGCTCCAGGAGGACTGGTGTGATGGAAGGTGAAATGCAAGTGAGAAGACAAAGCGCAATGCATGTGGCCTAGTGAAGATAGAGTTCAAGTGTACATAGCTGCAAGTACAGGCAAAGTTGAAAGACAAGCTGCAGGCAGCTTGCTGACGAGTCTATGGTCTGCTGAGGCTGTGAATTTCAGCCCAGGAAAGTCCTGTAAATGGAGACATGCTTTCTCTTTTGGGCCTGCCATCTTCCTTTGGGCATGATAAGGTGTCTGGATATTGAAAAGTAAAGATATTTCAGGTAACCTTTCTACTCCAAAAAGATTATAAGGTATTTCTTGAGACAAATGACAAGCTATACTTTCTGCACACATAGAGTAACAGCACTTACTTGATTTACAGGATGAACCATATTTTTTTGCCAGTAACTGTGTGTTTGTGTCAGCAAAACAAGTAGTGAGAGCTCACATTGTAATTGATTTCAAGGCCTCCTTTTGCCTGTGTGGAAACTGGAGTGTTGACCACTTGCCCTTGTGTGAGGCAATCTGTGAAGTAACTCTATGCAGGTGTTACCCAAGACATTGCGATGTGTGGCTGGAGACGGTTTCATTTCCTAAGAGTTACTTGCCTATTTGGCCAAGTACTGGAGAGAATATGTGTGCTTACTTGCTTTACATGGGTTTCTCCTCCAGGCACGCAGGAGAAAAGGAAAATATTCCATTTAAGATGAATGAAAATCCTTTTTAGTTTTCCAGCACTGAGATGATAATGTTGTGGTGTGCCCAGGCATGCCACACTCTATCGAGAAAACAGCAGGTAGAAGGACAGTACCTAAGGTCTCTGCAGCAGATACAGCACAGGATGGGAGCTGATGGGTGGTTGACATGGAACGGCAGAGGAAGGGGAAATGTTATTTCACTGGAAGGATGATGTTACCCAGCAGAGGCAAGGGACCAACGTGCAGAGGGGTTTGTTGAGGTGAGTTTCCACTGTTCTCAGTGGCTCCCTAGGGAGAGGGCTCCTCCGAGCTGGGGAAAGCCTGGGCAACCTGAGTGCAGT
Organism: Tringa solitaria; assembly: GCA_026413425.1. NCBI lineage: Eukaryota > Metazoa > Chordata > Aves > Charadriiformes > Scolopacidae > Tringa > Tringa solitaria. Next base: position 27,069,805 of record JAOXJM010000019.1, read on the forward strand.
TTAAAGTGGCAATTAATTTCCTACTATCTGCTGGTCTTACCTCATGACTTGCACTAATTTAGGTTGCTAGCTGTTAATCAGGAAAGATTTTGCATGGAAAACTCATCACTTGTCATACAGCAATTAGGGGTCTGACAGTGGCTAGTATACTTATTTATGGGTGTAGCAGGGGGGATACAGAGCTCACCTGTGTATCCCAGTGCACTGGGAAAATGCACTGTGTTAAGATGCCTTGAAATGTCTAAGGCCAATGTGGATGAAAATGTTCACTACACCTGTCTGGTAGATACCTGTTCTAAACCAGGTAAAACATACTGCAAGAACCCTTTAGGCTTTTGAAACAACAACAGCCACTAATAGAGAGGAAAAACTCTTCCTGAACCCTTCATTGCCTTGTTCCATGGAAATGGAGATTCTTTTATTGAAAAAGAGGCAGTCACAAGCCGATGGGGTGAAACATCCATCTCTCCCACTCCCAGCACTAAGTTGAGCAGTTTTATATCCTCACCTTTTCCTTGAGACCTTCTGTGCTGCAAAAGTGGGGATGTGACCTTTTCCATCACATGGTTTATTGATTTCCACACTTGACAATGCAAGTCTTTCCTCTGCCCTTTGACACCAAATTAAACTTTAATTCCAATGAAGGTGGAAGGACTGCTGAGCCGGGGTTCTGCTGAATGCTCAATGAGATCTTCAGGGAGTTAATTACACTGCAGGCCTCTTGTCCTCGCAGCTCATTAAATCCTGTCCCCTTCCTTGTCTGCTGTTTCCTGCTAAAGGCAGTTCCTTGTCCCCAAGGATGCTATCTTTCCTCGATAATAACTGCAGCTTGCCTGCTCCTTTTGCTTTTTTACAGGGAAGGCCTCTTTTGCTGATAGCAGCTTGATTTGCATGCTGTCAGAAAAGCTTATCAGCATTGCCACGCAGGACAGTAAAACAAACCGGTCAATTAGTCATGTATAGCTCATTTTGATTCCTGTGACTAGTTATTAACATAAGTAAGCAGAAACCCTCTTCAAACTTTGTACTTTTAAAAGGCAAAATGAACAGCCTATTAGTACTTCAGGGCAAAGGAGAACAAGGAGATCAATGGCAGGCATGTAATTCATCACAGTAATTAAATGGGTTTAAATACTGTAAGCTTAAATACTTTAAGCTCAAGACTGCTCAGGAAGCCCTTTTTTTCCGATATGAAGGAGGGGGTGGGAGGGAAGCAAGCAGTGGGAGATAGTCCATCCATCTCCAGAAAGTGAAACAGAAAGTGTTTCATCAGCTCTTTTTTTTCTCCACAGCGGTTTTATTGCATGCTGTCCTCTTGCCTCTCTCATCTAACCACTGAAGCACTCAGTGCTAGGATCTAAATTCTCCTGGGTCAGCAGCTTCTGCCTGCATTGCACAAATGAGCAGTAGTCTAAGGGCTCTTGCTCTCGCAAGCAGAAAGCAGTGATTCTTGCTGTATTTCCAGTTCTGTTAAATCCCAAGTGACCTTTCTGAGGCACATTGGCTGCTTTAATGCAAACACAGGGCTCCTAAGCATTGGAGGTGAGCCTGTGTTTACTGATTCTCTTCTGACTTTGGCTTAGACTTTGGTTCTCACGGCACTGGAACTTTGGTTCCTCATGCTGTGGAGATGGGAAAGACTCCAGATACACATTTCTGAAATTAATTTTGTTCAAGTGTATTCTCTGTACAGTATAGCTGACCACAGGCATTGTACAACCACAAGCCAGGCTTTGAAAATTCACGAGACCAGCTTGAAAATCCTAACATTTCTTTTGTTTTTAAAGTGTTCTGAGGTCTTTTACTTGTCTTCTAGGAAATCAGTTGTCTTTCATGACAGTATTTGACAGTCTGTTTTCCCACTACATTTTCTTTTAAACAGAAACTGAAATTCTCCCAAAATCACATGGCTTCAGGAACCTTCAGGAAAGGTACTAACTGTGCTCATGAGAAAAGACATGGAGAGGAAGGATCAATAAACTGCAGTACTTTATCTCTAGGAGTAGTCTTCTTATGACATCATTGCAAACCTGCATTTATAAATATAATATGTCATCCATTTTTAAAGGATCCTAAAGAGGACAGTTCACACCATGGATACCATTCAAAGGTTTGTCCTTTTCACCAAAGTAAAAGGATGCGGGTTCTTCCAGCTCTTAACAGCACCTAACAACCCTTCCCATCTCTGCTGCTCTGTAGTAGCCCTCTGGATGTTGCCATTGTATAAATACCATAAAAATCATAGAACATGTTGGAAGTGATGTCTGGAGGTCTCTAGTCCATACCCCTGCTGAAAGCAGGGCAAACCGCAATGTTGTATTAAGTTACTCAGGGTATTTTCCTGTCAAATCTTGAAAATGTCCAAGGATGTTGAATGGAGATCCCATGATGTCTCTGCACAGTCTGTCCCAGTGCTTAACCCCTGTCATGGTGAAGAACATTTCCCGTGTGGCCAGTTGGAATTTCCTTTGCTGTGAACTGTGATCACTATCCATTGTTCTTTGATTTGATACATCTCTGAGAAAAGGCAAGATCTGTCTTCTCAACAACATTCTTCTCCACAGCCCTCAGTAGGTAGCTGAAGACAGTTATTAGAGTCCTTTGCTTTACTCCTCACTTTCCTTAGCCTCTCAAATGTCATACGCTCCAGCACCTAACCACCTTAGTGGCCTCCCTCTGGACTTACTCCTGAAATGGAACACTAACCCAGATGCAGTCTCACGACCGCCAAATAGAAGTGAATAATAGTTTTCCCTTGACCTACTGGTGATACTCTTGCGCTGCTGCAAGAACTTAATTTATATTCAACTTGTTGCCCACCAGAACCCTCAGGTCCTGTTCTGCAGAACTAAGGTACTAGAGAGCCTCCAGCCTGCACCAACACATGAAGTTGTTCCTTCTCACATGCAGGATGAAGTTGAAGTTCACAATAACCCTTTTTGCCCATTCCTCTGGTTTGAAATGTAACCCTGCTCTCCTGCATCTTGACTGCTCATCCAATTTTGTCAGAACTGCTGAGGAGGGAGAATGCTGGCAGCAATCCTACTATCTCTTGCAAATATACCAAATATTTCATACCTTATTGATACCTTCTTTCAACGCATGGATTCCCAGATCTGCTGCCTATGATTACTGCCCTGGTCTGCAGAGCCAAACAGCTGAGGAAATAGTTGATACACATAGCAACCTCCCATACAAAGAAGCAACATCTTTCTTTCAGCCTCTGAGGATATTTTGGGATACCCTCTTTCCCTCTTCAAATGCAGCTTTCTATAGATCTGTGCTGTTCAACTGGTGAATACTGATGAGTTTGCTGCCTGGCTTTGTGTATGTGCTGAAGGCACACGGTGTCCGTTCAGAGGGCAGTCTATTAAACAGCAGGCAGCTTTGCTGTGACTTCCTCTTAAAGGATAGGCAGGGAAGGATGACCTGCACACCACTTTGGCAGCTTTAACAAAATCATTGGTTTTAATGAAACATCTTTTTTATGGAAAGGTTAGCACAGAGTCACATGCCCTTTCATAGAATAGAATCATAGAACGGTTAGAGTTGGAAGGGACCTTAAAGATCACTGAGTTCCAACTCCCCCATCATGGGCAGGGACACCTCCCACTAGACCAGGTTGCTCAATGCCCCATCCAGCCTGCCCTTGAACACTTTCATGTGTTTCCTATGGCCTTCTGTCATCAAGGAGGGTTCATCACAAATAGCTGTCAGGACTACTATCATGGCAGTGCAGGGAGGAATACACTTCCCCATCTACAAAACCAAAAAAACCCTAGATTTTTCATTGAGTCCACTCCTGACACAGCTCGTGTCTGAGAGTAGTGCATTATTCTGCAAGGGGGGATTATGTGATAAGGGGCAGGCTCCTGGGAGCCATGAGCAAAAGAACTGATGTTTCTATTAGATACAGTTCCCTTCTTGCCCTAATGTTATCTCTGGAGCTGAATCTGTGCTTCTGTCCCTTTGGCTGAAACTTCGCAGTCCCACAAATACCTGCCCAAGGGCTGTAGCATTATTCTGGCTTCATGGGCACATGGACAGCTCCCCTCCCTTTGGCCTGGTGTGCAGTCCAAATCAAAGCTGATTCTCAGAAAGAACCAGCCTCAAATTATAGACAATTAGAATTTGGATCCTGGTAATTATACAGTACTCCTGGAGAAGAAGACAGGGAGGCAATAAATAGCTCATTTTCTCTTTCCCATGGCTGGGCAAAATCAGTTGGGGAGGGATAATTCAGAAGCAGACACTTGTGTACATTGAGATTTTTGAACATAATTTTTAGTCTTTAGATTTAAAGGCTAAGGAAAGGCTGCCATGCCTGGGAAGCAATATCACAGTAAGGAAAAAGTCAACAGAATTAATTCAGTTGGAGAAGTCATTTACCCTACAAAAAACAAAACAAACATTTTTAATCCCTTGTTTTCTTCCTCATTAACACATGACTATTTCTTAGCCTTTACCCTGTAGCTAGGAAAAGAGACAAGAAGATGCTTGTTTAGCTGTCAGAAATACCGCTCCTTGGCTAACTAGAGAGCGTTGATCATGCATTGGAATCTGTCTCTCTCTATCCAAAGAGTGATCAAAGGCAAACTGGTTTAGCCCCCTGCATCCACAGTCCAGCACTGTTTGCGCTCATCTTCCACAAACACCATCACTCAGCAGCAGCTGCAAGAAAATCATTAAAAGACCTAAACTGAAAAGAATGACATAAAAAGCATGTTAGAGATTCTCCTTTTTGATAAAGATTAGATTTCTTTTGGCTTCACTAATCATTGAGTGGGACCAGCTGTCACCATGGCTATGGAAATGATCCTGCTCTTTGCATTCTGGCAGTTTTATATGCCATCTCCATGGTCCCAAAAAGGGAGCTGTAAAGGCAGGCTTGAAGACCATCCATACTGAACTCTAGTTACCCCAGTAGCAGCAATGAGCTTCAATCTGGTTGGTGGCTACAGGAGGTGTAATGGGGTAAGCAGTTTCCCACTGGCACTGTTGAGCAGTGGGAATAGTAGAGTGGCAGAGAAGAAGTCTGCTGCCCTGTGAAGTGTTAGGAGAATAATTACTTCTGCGTCTTCTATGGACTGGCACTGGGCAGAGCTTGGCTTTCCTATACCCTTCAAGTCCTGCCAGAGCTGAGATGTGGGAAGAAACCCCATCTGTTCATATGGACAGGCATATCTCTGACTAATGGAGGGAAGGCACTGCAAGTGGGGATGTGGCAAGGCATCGCACTGTGCCGGAAGGCATGAGGAAAAGGGATGGCAGAGGAAGAGAGCGAAACAGAGCATGAGAGATCGAATGAAAATGAGCAACAAGAAAAGAGAAATAGGGAAGAGAAAAACATCAGTCATGAAGAAAATGCTGGTCAGTTTTTCTTTATTGTGTCTCCATTGTCATTGTAGTTTGTGCTTGGGCAGATCTCTCAGGAATGGGATTTATTTCTTTGTAGTCTTTAATTGTCTTTTTCAGAACTGTCAATCTTCTGTTTCTCTCAGGTTTCTTATGATGAGAACCTATTGTGCCTCTGGTTGCTTCTGGCTATATCTCCAAACTGTTTCCTCAAGAAATCTAGGGTTTTCAAATGATAGGAGAATATGTTCAATTGAAAAAAACAAATACATTTTCAAGAAGAATACAGTCATTAGTGCTTATTATTTAATTGCTCTACTTAGGATGGAGGAAATGTTGAATGTATTATCTCTACTCACAGGCAGCAATAAAATCTGCGGGTGGCTTAAAAAAACAATGCAAACATTAGCTGTTCTGAATTGTTCAGGGATTGAATCTGACACTTTAAACAAAAAAAAGACTGTGATTGGGATTTAATTTACATGTATATAGCCATCATTTGAAACATACTTTTTCTTTGTACTGAGAAAAGCCTAGGTGGCACTGGAACTACTTTTTGGGTTCTGCCAAGCTTGTACTGGAAAAGACTAATCTGATCAAATTCGACACTCTTACAAAAAAGGAATTAAATTTAAGACAAATAGGAAAATTGAAACTCAGCAGGAGTCCAGACAATAATTAGCCAAGTGCTTAAATTCAGGTTGTCGTGATTAATCTGGCTGAGAAGGGCCTGATTCCAAGATGAAAGTTGCAAGTCTGTGGTGGAGTTCAAAGTGAGGCTGCCAGTGGCACCAATACGCCTGGTAGTAAAGCTGCATGTGTTTATGGAACTGAAAAAGCCCATGGGGCAGGACCCACTGTGATACACACTGCAGTGAATCTGCAGAAGGACCCCAAATAACCCAGTCACTGGTGATTTCAAGGAAGTAGTCAAAATGTTCTAGTTCCTAAGTGTCTGATGAAGTCTAACCTCGTGTTGTTTCTGGAAGAAACATGCAACATCCACAGGCTTTGTCCCATGTGCTTTCCAGGCAGAGACTAATGCTAGTTCAAGAATCTCTGCCCTATTTTTCTGTTGCTTAGAGCAGACATCCTAACATTGCATGGCTGCCTTAGAGAAATGTACCCCTGTAAGTCCCTAATGGCTAGTAAAAAGAAATTATGATTACACATAATCTTCTTCAAGTCAATGTTAAAAGCCCTTTTTAAATCCCATGATGAATAAGATAACACTCGTCACAGATGCGTGAAGCTTTGACAAATACCATGGAACATAATTACGGTACAAAAATACTTCATCATTCTCTGATTCAAATGTGATTATTTTCTACCTTCTTTGCATCATTGGAAACTAGTGAGTCAGCTTGTTTAATATCAAATCAGACCAAATTCTGCTCGGAAGTAATAACTGGCTGCCTTTTGGCAGCTTGCCTTCTGCATCTGATTGACTCTTTCACTCTTCACTCTGCAAATGTATTTTCAGACCTGCTATTGATGACAAGTGGATTGAATTATAAATCAAGACCATGCTCATGGGCTGTAAGTAATCTAATAAAAGAGATAAAATGTACAATAAAGGTGACTTTTGATGAGTGCAGATACTGATTTGGGAATTTACTCTGGTGGTATTTGTGATTACTTTTAACTGAAATATTTCCTGCTTCTCAGCAGCTTGTTATCCTGGCACTTCCTTGTGGTTCAATGTGCCTTTGAATTTCCACATCCAGACATTTCCCCAGCAGCATGGGGAAGGGACTTCTAGTTCTTCTTGCTGTCTAGAGCTGTCTCATCTTATGACAGTTTTGTCTTTGAACACTCCATGAGCTGCCACAGAATAGGAGATCAGAAAGCTTTAGCAACAAAATAGAGCTCTAGAAAGACCCAGATCTGCTTCTATTAAAGTCAGTGGCAAGAATCCTCTTCATCAATGTCCAGTCTTAGCAAATGATGCTGGTTCATTGGTTGCGTGCAGGCACATAATCAGCAACATACGTATTAAGAATACAGTTTATTGCAAGACAAGAGTAAATGCCACCTACAAATTCTTCATTCTTTTTTGAGCTTAATTACTTCGTAAAGTCAGAAGTGGTTAGCTTAGTAGTAGTCAATGGCTCGATGTCTGGGTGAACATCAGTGATGACTGGTGTCCCTCAGTGGTCCGTACTGGGACCAGTACTGTTTAGTATCGTCATCAATGACATGGACTGGGGGATCAAATGAACGCTCAGCAAGTTTGCAGATGACACCAAGCTGTGTGGTGCAGTTGTCACACCTGAGGCACGGGTGCCATCCAGAGTGACATGAACAAGCTTGAGAAATGGGCCCACATGAACCTCATGAGGTTCAACAAGGCCAAGTGGCAAAGATCTCTGCCAATCTATTCAACCCTTCAACTATGCTGATTTCTCTCTAACAGCGGTGTTTCTCCCATGTAATAAGATTGCATGTACCCATGTTCACAACATGGAGTAACACCTTGTCAGACAGGATAGGATGCATGGCAGTAATTGCAATAGGCCTTTGTGGAGGTATGGTCGAGAAAGGAAGACCAAACTGCCTGAGAGAAAACCGACTGTTGAACTGGGGTTAGTAATGCTAAAAAGGAAAAAATCTGGCTAAGGCTTTCAGTGAGAAGTGCTTCCTGAACCAATGAATATGGGTGCAGAAGGCTTTTGAGTTGCATTTTTAGGAAACTGAGAAGTAGAACTTCAAAGAGATAAGTGTGACAATGGTATTTTTTGCACTCATGTTGGGAAGTTGGACTGGAGCATTTCCTTTTCCCCCGGTGAATGTTCTCTTTTCCAACAGCAAGGACAACTGTGCTGTAGAGAATGGGCAGTTCTAGCATTCACTGCATCTAAGAAGCCTTTCTACTGACCCTGGTGGTTTTTATTTCCACTAGGAGCACAACTGAAACCAACAACCGGCATTTTAAATGTTTCCACACAATTAAAGAGGTTAATTTAAAGATACTTGGCCTATATTCACCGAATACTTTTTGGACTGAAATGACTATTTGTCCCAAAATGCTACTTTCCCTACTGATTTTGCATTTTTTTTCCAGAACAGACCCTAATTTTTGCACCCTCTTGATATCCCTCAGCTGGACAAGCAAACTTCAGGTTAAGTTTTGGTTGGGGTTTCAAACCAGCAGTAATACAAAGGGATGTCAGCAGGATGGGTGGGTTTACCTGAAATTAAAATTGAAGTCTCACACAGTTAAAAATCACCAAATAAGAATGAATCTAAATGAGAGTGTGGTTATTCAATTTAGCTGTCACCTTGCTGATCCTGTCCAACAGAATGGCCAATTATTCAGTGAGTATTGACTCACCTTCAGGCCCCTGGAGAGAGTAATTCTATCAGGTCAGGAGGATGTACAGGATTTAATGCTTGATGACCTGAGTATTGCTACTACTTATCACAAGGTCTAGCTCAAACCCTTCATATATGCTTCTCCCCTTTTTTTTTTGAGGCCTCATGGTTACACTAAACTGATAAGAAAAGAGCTATATGTCAGGAAAGTCATAACCAAAGGAAGACAAAAAGAAAAAATGAAAGGTTCTGATTTTATCAGCGAACAACAGGTATTTCTGAAGTTTCATGTGCCCTGGGATATCTGGTGCTGTTTTCCCAACAGGATCTTTATGGTTAGTCATTTTAGCAGCATGTTTATACAGTATTCAAATTATGTTTCTATTTCAAACAGGCCAAATATAAATCCAGTGTCAAAGAAAAGACTGTGTCTAAATATAGTCCTGTAGGTGTGTTTTGGCTTTTTCTCATCAGAACTTTTTGTAAGTATTAATTAGGAGTGTCGAAAGAAAGAGGGCACTCAAGAATCCCATGACCACCCTGTATGGGTAAACACAAAGCAATTGCATGTTCATCTTCAAATTATCTGTAATAGCATCCTGTACTGGAACAACAGCAATCTATCCTGTTTTCCTGGCCAACATTCAGGTTACACCTTGTCAGCCAGCCTTAAGAAAATGCTATGTCTCTCTGCCAGTTGTAGCAGCTACTGCCTTTTATGGTTGGGAATTGCCCACTCTCAGCAGTGTTGCTACACTGATCTCTCCATGGAAGAAACATACTGGTGCCCATTCCTTCTGAGGCTTGGCACCTGATAATTCCAGTCTTTGGGCTGACCTTGTCCTTACTGATGAGATTGTCACTGTGCTTTGTCTGCACAGTCCATTTCATAGGCACTCACTGGTTTTGAGAAAGTAATACAGTGTATGATCATAAAATTCCTAGAGCTCGCAAGTTTGTCAAGACCTGACATGAAAGAAAACAGAGTTACCTTGACCAGGCAAAGTGTTAAGATATAACTGCAAGCCCACTTAGAACAAGAGAGGGTTTAGCAGTATTTCTTTTTATTTGATTTCCTTGATGTCACTGGTCATCTCAGCTGACAGACCAGGGGAGTGGCCGAGCAGTGCTGGCCTCCTGAATGCCTCCTCTTAGAGCTGATCTTTCAGCTTCAGTTTGGGAGCTGTGACCACTGCCTGGCTGAGGAACCTTCTGAGACTACATCTTTCCTCTCCTTTCCTCAAAGGCAGGCCCAGGTCTCTCTGCTGAGACCTCCACCCCTCCTCATTTTGATTCAAAACTTTTTTTGCCTTATTCAATAGAAACATGGATTTGGGCTTGCACAGGGGTTCTTGCACAATACAACTTCAAAAACTGAATGTTCATACTTTAGACAAATGTTTTCTGCTCATTGAAAAAGTCTTCTTGCTGACCCAGCACTTTCAAAATTATGATGGTGTATAATGCAACATGTATGCTAAGAACATAATTATAAGACAATGTGTATCATAAAAAAATTCTCACTGGACATGAATCATGGCAAATGTGGTGTCTCTAATTTATTTTCAGTTTTCCATGAAAGTCACAGAGAACAGTAGCAATAGCTTTAGAAACCAGAGTGCTCTGTCCTTTACAGTGGCTTTTGGCAATTCTAGGTGCTCATGCTGTTGCACAAGTTCATCTTGGGAAGTCCCTCTGTAGTTCCTGTTAATTTAATAAGTTTTCTCTTAACTTTATGTCAGAAGCAGATTCCTCTCCCTTTGGAAAACGCAATTAGTTAAATAATAAGTAACAAGGATGCTAGAGCAACGTACTATCTGCTGAACAACAAGTCTCTTCCTTTCTATGGAAGCTCACAGAGAATTAAATGGGGAATTAACTACTGCAGTGTCACTACTACTACTTGTCACTAGGTATCACAGTACTTAGCATTTCCCTAAGACAGCAGGAAACTGTATATTTATTTTAGTAAAAACACTGAGGCACCGATAAAATGATTTCACTGCAAAGGTACCAGAAAATCATGGAAAGTTTTCACATCAGATTGGTTATGTTTTCCCTGAAAACCCCTTTCTTTGATGCATAGACAAAGAGCATATTCAGGTAGACCTTTGATTTTGAGGGAAAAGGAAAGATGACTGTTGGGATATGCACCCACTAAGTCCACGGAATGATCTCCATAGGTATTGAAGAGTTTTGAAACGGGGGCTTGCAGAGAGCTCACGCTGTGTCTCTTCACAGTGACCCTCCGCATCATGCTCTGGGCACGAATTGTCCCTGATGTTACACAAGAAGAAAGAGTGCTTAGAAATGTTAAGCTGTAATTTGCAGAGAACTACAAAGGATCGTCCACCTCATAAAAGATCTTGAACCCACACCCATTTTAGCCCCATTATGGAGTTAATTTTCAACTATTTGATCAATCACCTGAACTACATGCCAAGTAAGTTTCCAGGGGGCCAGGTATAGAACTGTGTAGATGAAGCATATCAGAAATGCGGACATACCATTTTTTTGTTTATGCTGGCATGGCATGTTCGCTTTGCGTTGGAATCACTCCCTGCTCCGTGGTTTCAAACATGTACAAACAATGTCATCTCCTTGACTTGTTGGGACTTGGCAGGCTCTGCTTTTGTTTGTGTCATTTTATCTGTTTGTTTATTTATAGCAGTTAGGTCTTTCTTAAGCACATCCGAAATGAGCAAATGTAATTTTACAGGGCAAAGAGGCCTTGGGGAGAGGGAGGGGAGAAGGGGGCTCATTCTCAAAGTGTTTATTAGAGTTATTTGGAACAAATGACTGTCAAAGCAAAGGAGTGCAAGTTCTCCGGTTGATTCATATAAGAAACAATACTAAGTAGAGCTATCTTGGGTATTTTCAGAATATACAGATTTCTTGGAAAGACACTGCTGTGTATTCTGAGTATTTCTGAGATCTAGGGCTGTCTTGCTGCTCACTTGGAGAGTCGGGGAGGTAAAATAAAAAGGTAATCCTTTTAGACAAATGACAGAGCACCGTCGTTATTCAGTCCCATTGTCTGATAGTGCTCAGAATGCTTTTCTTTTAGTAAGAGCAAACAAACCAAATCTCAAAACTGAAGAGCCCCTGCAAAATAGAACTGGCTATTTCTGATCATAAGTGTGAGGGTGCCTTGTCCTTCTTGGCTGAGGGAAGTATAAAGAGCATTCCTCTGAAAAATAAATTCAGTTTTCTCAGTAGCTTTAACTTGCATCTCTCTGGATTTGTTTAAAGCTTTTAAAAAGTTTGGATTTAGTGATAAAAATAAGTTTGCATCTTTGTCTGAGGTATATTTCAATAGAAACATACTATTAGGCTCAGCACTCAGGTTGTAAAATATCACAGTAACCTTTGAAATCTGTTGTTATGCTCAGTTTGTTGATCTAGCTCGTTGACATCAATGGCGCTACTCCTGATTTACCTTGGTTTGAGATGCAGTATGAACACATTGTCAAAAATAAGTTTTCAGTAAGAGAAATAAACACTTTGGGGATGGAACTCAGAAATTTTATATGTTGTTTCTCTTTAAGTACTTAGAAAACAGAAGAATAAAGGAGGGTAAAATATGACAGTGACAAAAGTAAATCCTAGCATTCCCCAAAGTGCAAACACTCTTTACCTGGCATCTGCTCTGTCCTTCATTTCTATAACTGGAAGCATATGTTTGTATCCTTGATTTCACTGGATGTAGCCTCTATGCCTTTGCTTACCTGCAAAGCTGTACCAGCTGAGACCAAAGATCTGTTTGGCAAACTGCCCGACCCCTGGAAGTGGGAAATAACAGGTACTTAGGAAAAGAAGTGAGATAAGGAGTGGGCACTGGGGAATCCTGCCCTTTTTGCTTTGTCCAAACTTAGTTACTGCAGTCTGTGGTTTATGGGCTTCCTGAGTCAGAGAGTCTACACAATGTTATGTATGTACTAGCTACTGACTGATTTTTTGCATGAGTATGTCCTATCGCTTTTTGAACCCACGTGTAATTTTCGCCTCCTGTGGCCAAAATTGGCCTCACAGCTCAATACTGGCTGTTCATCTGGAGTACTGTATCCAGCTCTGGAGTCCCCAGCCCATGAAATACGCAGACAGTGTGCCCAGAGGAGGGCTACAAAAATGATCTGAGGGATGGAACACCTCTCCTATGAGGAAAGGCTGAAAGAGTTGGGGTTGTTCAGCCTGGAGATGAGAACGTTCTGGGGACACTACATTTTGGCCTTTCAATACTTAAAGGGAATTTACGAGAAAAATGGGGACCGGCTTTTTAGCAGGGCCTGTAGTAATAGGAGAAAGTGTAATGAGTTTAAAGTAGATTCAGACTACATACAAGGATGAATTTTTTTATGATGAGGGTGGTGAAACACTGCAACAGGTTGCTCAGAGAGGTGATAGATGCCTGATCCCTGGAAACATTCATGGTCAGGTTGGACAGGGCTCAGAGCAATCTGATCTAGTGGAAGATGTCCCTGCTTATTGCAGGGGGGTTGGACTAGGTGACCTTTAAAGGTCCCTTCCAAACCAAACCATTCTATAGTTCTATGATTCATCAGTGGTTCCCAAAGCACTTGCAGCTGGCTATAAGCTAACAGAAGGTGTTTGGGTGGGCTGGCTTGAAAATTTGGAGTCATGCAGTATATACATCAATAGCAGATTGACAGACTTCTGAATTACATCCATTCAGTTATTTATGTCAGTAATTGTGTGGGTATGAGAACCTGTCCAGACTGGCTGCTTGTGGGTGTGAGGTAAGAAGGGGAAGTTTCTGATGTCTGCAAAATGGGCCAGAGCCCCAACATAATATATCTTGGTGAGTCTAGGCCTGTGTTTGTGATAATTAGAGAAGGAAATCAAATTCCCTTTTTACTTCAAAGACATAAGTTAAGATCACCAGGGAGTAAATATTTTGACAAATGTTGTTTGGAATGACTTTTGTTTGTATAGATAAAGTGTAGTAATTTATAAACATATGATCAAATCAATTCACTTTATTTTGTAATCCCAGTGACAATCTTTCTTCTCTTTATGCTATTTCCCTAGTAAAACAACTTTGGTTTAGCAAGACAGCTATTTGACCAACAATGGTAAGGTCAAGTATCGTTCAGGAAAAGGCTTCTGAGCTCATTTCCCTTCTGTTGCCTGTCAGTCACTGTAATTCTTTACTATGAATTAATGCCAGATAATCTCTTTAAATTTTATGAGCCTCTTCTTTAGGATGAACAGTGACTGAAGCTACTCCACACTCTTTACCCTCTGGGGAAAAACAGGGAGAGAAGGAGCACTCACTGAGTAGATAATGGAGCTCTGTATATTGTAAAAAATTATTGCCCATTTTTGTTACCACAGCATTATCCAATTGAAGTACCCATTGCAAAACAGTTTATTCAACTGGGCTCATACAAAGTACTTGTTTAGCTAAAATGTCATATCATCTCTATTGCCACTTTTGTATTAATGGAATTGGAAGGCTCATCCAATGACCTTGAGACACTATCTTCCTGTTTCCTCACATAAAATATTTATACTGTATATAAATATAGTGCTTCTTAATTGACCTTTCAGCATATATTATTATAGTATGCTGTAACCATTATCCCTTATTCATTTATTGCAGTGTGCATATATTTTTATCACTCATAATTCAATCATTGAAAAGTAGAGCACACTTAAAGTAGTGTTTTATTTTTCATTTTGATTGATTTGATGCACTTAAGGTTTACACAAAAATGTATGATGGAGAATTCTGGTCTTTGAAATGAGAATAGTTAGTCACCTGGGGACTGAAAAGAGGCCTAATTTTATAGAAATGGCTAACTGATTTCATTATCATCTCCAGAAAGTGTACTGAGATTTGTCTAAGTTTGTCCTATTGCATGTGCCAATGCCTTGGTGTGAACCTAGCTCTTAGCAGGGGAAAGAGAGGAATGGGAAGTTTCTGTCTAACAAGAAATCTCATCATACTGATTTTTGTATAAACTTCATCATGGTATGTTGTTATCCTTACATTTATAGATAACACAGCTGATCCTGAAAAGAAAATGTTTCTGCTTCTCCATGGATCTAAATTTCATACCATGTGGCTGTTCACATACTGTATTTTATTTAGTCAAGAGTGACATGTGAAAGCTCAAGTCAGACCTGGTTCAGAATTTGAGAGAGCCCCTGAAAAGGAAACATTCAAGATAATTCAGATCCAGTGTTTTGTTTCAGATCTATCTTATAACCTGGGGACAGGTTGATTGGGATGGAACGGCGTTCTCTTACTACTATAAATAATGACATCTTTTTCTAAATTCAGATGTCTTACAATTCATTCCCTGTAGTCCTTTTTACTGTGTTTGTAGGAACAGTTTTATCTTTAGTAGATCATGTTTTTCCAGCTGCTCTGAGAAGCAATCTATAGAAACAGTTATATGTTTCAAATGATGGGATTTTTATCAGAGCATAATCTTTCCATGCAGGCCTTTGCATTTTAAAAACAAATCAATGACTGTGATGTCAGCATGTTTATCATTTCAGTCCTGGGAACATTTTCTTGGCATCTGGGTTTGATCTTCTAGGTGTGTCTAATTCTTATAAAGCCACAGCTGTGTGAATTAGATTTCCTAGGAGAGGCTGCCATATCTCAGGATTTCACTGGAATACAACTTCTGTCTCATTTCTCACCTTTGAATTGTTCTAAAGCCCAGAGCATTTTTATAATTGAATTATGGGTTTCACAGGAGAATGTAAAGCAACACTTCCTACAACCTCAAAGGCCAAATGTTTTTCCCTTCAGATTCCTACAGAAGAACAAAGACAGTTCAAAGTTTGCCTCATTATTTAAGCCCCGGAGCATGTTTGTACAGTACATTAAAAAAAAAAAAAGAACTTTTCTGGTTTGCATATAAAGTGCTAGTATTACCTTTAGGTACTTGCATATGGGTATTAAAGTGAAAGACAGCACTGCAAACTCAATGCTTTGTTGTCATTTGGGGTTTTATTTAGGTTTTATTTGGGGGCAGGGTGGTGTCATATGGGAATCTACTTTTCTCAGAAACTGCCATTTCCATCTGTATTTTTAATAACTTAAACTTTGATCCCATTTTGATAATAACCCATCAATTTTAGATTAGATCAATATGCATACGGCCACTCCAGCTTCATATACAAGCAGACACCTGTCTGCAGTATGTGGGTATTGATTATTTGATCCATTTTTACTTCAGTAAGGTTTCTATGTGAAATATCCAATATTAGTTAAATTTCCAGAACAAAAGCCAGGTAGTTTCAGTTAGACTGGTAGGCCTCCCATCACAAGGAGCAGTGTGATGTCCCCTTGCTTGAATGGTTCAAAGTCAGCCTGAGGGTTAACAGCCCCAAACACCACCATCAGAAAGGCAGAGCTTTTTTCTATCCATTCTCGGGGATGGATAGAAAAATTTTCCAGAGGAAAGCTGGCTGTTGAAATTAATCCATAAAACATTTTAACCCAAATTAAAGCATACCAGGTTGGCATAAGATTGAGTGAGGGCCAGAGGATTTAGGAATGGCTCTTTTTCTAGGATACTTTTCTGGAGAATTAGATACGCTCCTCTCTCCTGCAACCAAATCTCCACTTATGTTTTTGGCTCTTTCTGTTTGGAGATTCTCCTCGCTGGTGTCAGAGAAGAGGTCTCGCTGTGCTCCTGGATCTCTGCTGGTGCCTTAGTGTCTGTCTCAGCCAGAAACATCACCTAGATGGGTAGTTCAACCCAGCTAAGTTGATTCTGCAAAGGAGGTGTGTAGTCAGGGGTGATTAGTGACATGGTGGAAGGTCCAGTACAGGGCCAGAAATCACTCATGCAGATTTTGTCTCAGAATCACAGAATCACAGAATCTTCTAGGTTGGAAGGGACCTTAAAGATCATCT
>JAOXJM010000019.1:27102492-27148370 GCA_026413425.1 Tringa solitaria
TTGGAACTTGATGATCTTTAAGGTCCCTTCCAACTCTAACCATTCTATGACTCTATGAGAGTGGTTGACTGCTGGTCCTGTTTATCTGGGGATGTGGGAGATTCTCACCTACTTCAAAGCTGATACTTGAAGAATGTGTGGTATTGCAGAAATTACATTGTATTTCAGCCACAAGACGCAGACTTGACAGAGGGAAATATTCTTGGACTTTGTTGTACAAATCAAGCAGGATAATCATAGTGGGTTTTGCTGTCCTGAAATCCTCTAAATCTATGAAAATTGATAAGGATTGTAATAAGGGCATTTTTTCATCTTTCCATTTGACAGATCCACCAATGAGATACGGAGCACCAGATTCCACTATGTGGAACAGCAAATATTTTCTATTCTACTAGCTTCAGTAAAGACCTAATGAAACAAAACATAACCCCTTTACCACAAAAGCTGCTGACATTCTCTATTAGCTCACCTAATGAAACTAGCAGGGCATTTTGCCTGTGGCTTTTTCCCACTTTGCCCAATTATTATTAGAAAGAGACACTGGCAGCTTTTACAGCCTTTCTCACAATTATCTTTTTTGCTTGAGGCAAAAGCTTGTAGCCCTGGGCCTGTTCTCCTGTGGGACAGCTGAAAAATTGAGGGTTATGGTGCATGTTATTTTTAGACACTGCATAATACATCTCACTATAAACAGGGCAGGAAATCTGCAAATGAAAAACGCCTTTAGATTAGCTCTGATTGGGAGATGATCTAAGAATTGAGACAAGTCTCTTCTTATTAGTTAAATTGTATTTCTTACTTCAGTGTTGATCAGGTCTGAGTCTGCTGAAATGCTTCAAAGAGGGATCTGCTCCTGCCTGTTATGGCTGCTTGGGTCATCTCTGTTACTAAACACCTCAGTTAACCCACTCCCCAGATAAAGGACATGCTTATGATCTCCTATTTTGTAGAAATGTATGTATTTATTTTTTTTCTATGTACAAGGTATAGATATAGGAAATCAATTGAGGGAAAGAACTGCATGATTTTTGAAGGCCTGCACACTGATCTGTCTTTCCTTCTGGACTTCTGCCACTATGTAGAAATGACAGGAAAATGTATGTTGCTTGCAGGACAGTGTTCGGGAAGGAGAAAGGGAAAGAAAATTTACGCTGCTCTGTCCTGGAGGAATGCAAGAGCGGTAAAAGAGAGTGATGTTGAGCAGCGACTTAAATCTCGTGTGTGTGAAATAGCATTTCACAGCATGTATATTCAGCTGTGAGGCACCTGCCCCTGTAGGAATGTCTGTAGGATGTGGCATTTTTGTCTAGTTCAGTAAAAGGTAGGAGAATATATGCATTAATTTGCAAGGAGGCAGCATTTTGTTCTCTTCTCAGCTTTACTATTTCTCCCCAGGATGAGTTATTAAGTTGGTTATGACAGTGTTTTAATTAACGGCAAAAAGTAATTTGAAACAAGGAGTAAGCATTTGCAAATACATAGCCAGATTGCCCACAAGTAGAGAAACATGCAATATATTGGGTGTGAAGTCTCAGTGTACTAGTAACATACAGATTTCTCACTACACTACAGTGGAGGAAAAACATTGTCATCTATATCTATTTTTCCTCCTGATCCACCTCTAAATCAGGTTAAACATTTTCAGGTTGAGTGGCCACATATTTTGATTGGAAGAGCTTCTCAGGAGTGCTGAGTAAGTGCAACCTCTCTTACTGTGGACTTCAAATAATCATTTTCAAAATGAGACTGTGGGGTAGGGAGGGGTAGAGGTACCTCAGCAGAAGCCTCCACTGTCTGATCCCCATTAAGAAAAACATGAATAAAGTGTAGAAGACCTGGGGCTCCTTGATTCTGAGGAAACAGTGAACAAACCATGATGCCAGCAGTAAAATAAATTAAGGAAATCCCCTGAACAGTAAATTGAGCTCTTAAGAGATAGAGCAGACTTGCTGGAAATTTGTAGGCAAGCTGGCTAGGGGTGCTTCACTGTGTATTCTTATGCAAGACAATGTAAAAAAGAATCTAGAGGGATATAAAGACGTATCAGGTCTTGGTATCATAAAGAAAATATACTTGCTGGATGACAGGGATCAAAACACCAGAGGAAGAATTCAAGGATGTTTCCAGAGAAATAGTCTGTGATTAATGCACTAACAGCTCTCATTCTCAAGCAAAGCTGGAAATGCTCATTATCCTTTTTTAATAGATGCTATTTTCAGTATTTAATGCATAACTGGGGGTAATTTTTTAAAGAGTGTAATACCTTTTTAGCAATTGATGACAATCTCAGTAGATTTACAGAAAACAAATATTGGAAGTTTTGATGCTAATTATTACAGTTTTTATAAGCTTCCAAATATACATCTTGCAAGAAATTTTAAGATAGAATCAATCTATTTGGTACATCTAAAGGGGCCTATTTATTTCAGAGTTTTTGCAAGCCTAGTTTTATGTTTCACTGATAGTATGAAAACATGCTGTGAAAATTATCTGAGAGGAATTACTCACATTTTTTCAATTGTTCAAAATAGTTTTATATCTCTTTTGTTTCCATTTACAGTGCCTCTTGTAGCCAATAAAAGTAGTTTCAAAACTATTTGCCAAAACAGGAAAATTTAAGCGAGCATTGTAGACTTAAAGTAAAAAATAAAAATCTAATTCAGGATTATGAGTATCAGCAGAAGAAAACTCATTGGAAAAGTTCTGTTTATCCAGTGAGAGCACAGAAACAAACAATGTGGCTTAGGAAACTGAGGCCTGAATACATTCAATGTTCATATCTAATATCTAAAGGCTTGCTCACATCCTGCAGGATGAACTTTGCCTTACTAATTGTTCTGAAAGTATTTTCAAGCAGTGACTAAATTCTAGAAGATTGTGATTTTAAAAGACTTTCAAAATCACGTTATTAGTTACCTGTCCAGCTATGGAAATTGCAAGATCCCTTGTAATGAATTATGCAAAGTAAATATCAACATTTCCTTGCTGCTTCAGTTGGAGCTGTAACACTCAAGTTTAGAGAAGCAGTATCTGCAGTCTTCCACTACATCTGTCTTGAGATCATGAACTTCTAATCTGAGCTGGCATCTCTGAGATGACTCCCTTTTCCAGGACTTCGGAAATATCTCCTTCGTATGTGCAGCATAGGATCTGAACTTTCACTAGAACAACTTAGTGAAACCAAAGGTAACCTCATGTTAATGAGGTTGAAGGAAAGGAAGGAAAAACATTTTTTAACACACTTCAGTTGGCTTCTTGGAAGTGGTAGAAAAAAGTTTCTGTAAGCTATTCCATAACGAGGAAGAAACGTCTGTAAATCCAGAGGAGGAACAGATTTGTTGCTGGCAGAGGCAGCATTAGGCATTGGCTAAGTACGTGGTTGCCTAGAATACCACAACTAAAGTATGTCAATATTAGAAGAGATGTGGTTACTCAGTAATGCCCCTGTTGAGTCTCTGTTCTTTGCTTTTAGAGGTACTCACTGTCACTTCACTATGCAATGGAACAGAAACCAAAAAAATCAATCTAAAAGTGGAAATGCAATAGGAAGGGAACTGGGTAGATGGCTGAGCAAATTTTGAGGCAAGGTATTATTAATTAACATTACGATACACTCCTTAAACTAATTCCATACACGGATAACTTCAAAATCAACAGACTGAAGCCCTCATAGTTGTTGAATTAATTTAATTTCTCTGGGATATATGTCTTTTTAGGTCTTTCCCCCAACAACTGCCAGGTTATTTGCCCATGGGTTTCCCTGCCAAAACAAAGCCCCCTCCGCTGCAGATCCCTACTGCCCCCAGCCACTGCCTCTGCAAGCTATGCATCCCGTAAGCACCAGCAAGGACCACTGCCCCAGACGCTGCTGAAAAAGAGTATGATTTGCTCAGAACAAACTCCTTCAGGGCCGGATCAAAATAATAAAACACTTATACGGAAGGGCAAAGTTACTTATGAGAGGTAGTGGGTTTTGGTCACAGAAAGCAGACAAGCTTGGAGGCACATAAACATTTCTGCATAGTTGCCACCTTCTAGCACCATCTAATTTCCATGTGGAGACCTGGCTAGGTGAGGGATACCCGAGGTCAGCCCACAAAGCCTATTTTGTTTCTCACAGCCTCATGCTTCCCAGCTCTTGAGAGCCCTTCATTCTTTCTCTTTCCATAAACACACACACAAGACCCATGTCTCGTTAAACCTTTTGAACGAGGCAAAACCAGACTGTGTGAGCCTTGCCAGAGGGTGAAACTTTTAAAACGTTATTATTTTCCCTCGATTCATTATTACGGACCTAAATTAAGTACCCATTGATGCCTTCAGTTCCTACAGGAAGATTTAACTTGTGCCTTTACCAAGAATAAAATTACCAACTTACGTGAGAACATAGAACAAGAATAATGCTGTTATCTTGGATTATTTTGGTGATTATTTAGCATATCAGTGTGGCTTTATCAGTCAAACAGTCCCTGAAAAGTGTGAATACCTTAAACAATATTGTGAGCATCCAGGGAGAGAATGCAAAAGAAGGCAGGAATGACACAGTCTGATTTCAATAGGAGACAATAGGTGGGTTTAACTACAGAGTTGCAGATGAAATCTGGAGCTCTGAGATGCTGCATCAGTAGAGTCCCAGCTGCCTCACACTTTTATCAGCCTCTTCTAGAAATTGCAGTTCTGGCCTGTCGGGGTGGCCAGAGCCAGCATCACATCTGACGAAATCAAGGCGTCATCAGAAGGTTCTAAGAACACTGTTTGCACTTTGATAGTCTGAAGCATTTTAGATGAGTTTTCCCATTCTCTCTTGGTTTTTGCTCCGGTTGATCACCACCCAATGGGGCAGAAGCAGCTGCATTTTCATGGCACTTTACTTTTTTGGTACTTTATCCAAGCTTTGAGAGCCATGGGAGGGGCGGGCTACAGAAATGTGAACAGCTCTTGCCAACAGCAGCAGGAGGAAAGAACTCCATGCACCAGATGTGATAATTGGACGTATCTATACCTTATTCCCCTGCATTTACTTCATAAATTTTTGAGGTGCTGTAGCACAATTAGCACAGCTCAGCAGACTCATGCTGCAGTCAGAATGTTGCGCAGCCCAAATGTCCCTCACTGAGTCAGTGAGACATTATAGGCAACTGTAGAAAAAGCCAAGTGTAGATAATTAGAAAGTGCTATGAAGCAAATCCAAAAATTATGGCATTGCATAGATTGATTAGCATTCCCAAACCAGAGCTGGAGTCAGTCTAAAACCAGTATGTCTTGTTATTGTGCAGGTGTGTGCAGGTTCATGACCATAAGTTTTGCTACTGAAATGGACCTTATTCTTCCGCTAGACCGTGATCCTGTAACAGAATATCTGTTAATAACTTTGAATAATAATTTCACTTGTATGAACTTCTAGGTAGGAATGGCAGCCAAAGCACAAAGCTCCTTCTTTGTCAAACTTCAGCTGGTCCTCTGGGACACCTGCATAGAAAAGAGCCTCTGTAGCAAACCACAAGATAATAGCAACACCCTGGGCCCACTTATTAACATCTGCAAGTTCAAAAAGTGAACTGTCTGGGATACAAATCCAATGTTTTTAAAAAAGACTACGTAGTTTTAAAGATGAGCTAGCAGGGAGCTAGAAACCTTTTTTTCAAAAAGTTTTCCTGTGGGAACCAAGCTGGCATTTGAGAATGGGGTCTGTGTGAGAACAGGAGCACAACCAGTCACACTTAGTCTTCTTACCATGTCAACCTGATGTGCAAACGGGAGAATATCCAAAGGGAAACACGCACTGGGAGCCCAGCATTTGCATTTCTTCCTAGTAAATGAGAGAGATTACACTTAGGTTTACAAGAGAAGATGGAAAATAATAACGTGGGATGGATAAGGAAAGAAAGATGTTGAGACTGGGTGTACTGTAGGGTGACTGTAAGATGATTTAAAGAAGATTATTCACACAAACCCATCCCCTAAAGAAGGTGGTTTTTTAACACCATTTCCTACAGCATTCTCCTGGAGAAGCTGGCTTCTCATGGCTTGGACAGGATCAGTCTTTGCTTGGTAAAAAAACTGTTGGGGTGACCAGGCCCAAATAGTAGTGGTGCACAGAGTTAAATCCAGTTGGTGGCCAGTCACAAATGGTGTTCCCTGGGGCTCGGTACTGGGGCCAGTTGTGTTGAGTAATCTTTGTCAATCTTTGTCAATAATCTAGACTAGGAGATTGAGTGCACCCTCAGTAAATTTGCAGATTACACTATGCTAGGTGGGAGCATTACTCTACCTCAGCAGGTAGAAAGGCTCTACAGAGGGATCTGGACAGGCTGGATTGATGGGCTGAGGTTCAACAAGGCCAAGAGCTGGGTCCTGCACTTGGGTCACAACAACCCCATGCAGCAATACAGGCTTGGCAAAGAATATGAGCCAGCAGTGTGCCCAGGTGACCAAGAAAGCCACTGGCATCCTGGCTTGTATCAAAAAAACTGTGGCCAGTAAGGTCTAGGGAAGTGATTGTCCCTCTGTACTTGGAACTGATGAGGCCTCACCTCAAATATTGCATTCATTTTTGGTTGCCTTACTACAAGAAAGTGGTACACAGAATATTCAAAGAAGAGTGATGAAGCTGGTGGAGGGTCAAGAGCACAAGTCTTACTAGGAGCGGCTGAGGGAACTGGGGTTGCTTAGCCTGCAGTAAAGGAGGCTGAAAGGAGACCTTATCACTCTCTACAACTACCTGAAAGGAGGTTGTTACAAGGTGGGGGTTGGTCTCTTCTCCCAAGTAACAAGTGATAGCACAAGAAAAAACAGCCTCAGGCTGTGCAAGGAGATTTGGGATTTGTCTCTGCTAGCAGGGAGTGTTTTCAAAGATGGAATTATTTTTGTCAAGATCTTTTCCCCACCTACTTTGTTGAAATAAAAAGATTTTAATTTTTTTTTAATGGCGACATATATGAGAAAATTACTAGCTAATGATGCTTCAACTGAGATGTGAGAAGAGGAAAAAGAAATATGTATATTTACATAATAAACAGCTGATCACAGTCTGGAACCATCTGGTTATGCAGATGTTTGGTGTACCTGATCATGTGCTTTGCTTTCTGGTATCCTTCTCCTCCTACTGTTTACCTTTCCCTGAGTGGAGATTTTTTCTTCACTTTTAGAGTATTTTGGCACTTTAAGTGAGGCTACTGATGAGACGTTCTTGGTATGATCCCCAATAATAGGGTTCCTACAGAGCATCCACTCATGCTCCTTTTGGTGCTCCAGACTTCCCACACCTCTGGGCTCTTGATCTATACACCTTCTATACATGCCTCTGTTACATGAATAAATAACCTGAATTATAGCAAATTGGAGCCTATGTGATTCTACTTCCTCCCACAAAAGTCACAATGAGGTTCATTCTCACAAATAAACATACTAATGATAATTAATTCTTTGCCTTTTTGCAAATACAGTCTTGAAGACATAACATTGTAATTGAAACAATAACACTTCAAGACATTTCTGAGACTGACTATGTAAACGCTTAGGATTGCTAGGTCTTCTGTATTAATGAGTAAATGTCTTTTGCAATCTCTATTAATTTAGAGTATTCATGTTGTTACAATGCGTTATCTGTGTACATTTTGTGCCAGAAATACTGAACTTGATGTTGCCCATAGAGAAGTGTCACAAAGGGCTCCAGGGTCTGCGACTGGGATTCCTGTGAGTCTCTCCAAAGTGGTATCCACAGAACATCACAGGCTTCAGCCTAGATTCAGTGAAGACCAAGCTGACGTTTCAAAATGCTCCATCAGCACAGAAATGCGCTTTAGTGTCTCGGTATGCAAGAGAAAATAGCAGATGAATGCACTTTCTCTAAGATAATTTAGTCTGAGGAGACTGTGAAGGAGCTGGGTGGAATTTATATGCCTGGTATTACAATGCACTGAGAAGAAAGGTTTTTGTCAAGTAGACAAGGCAAAGAGGAGATAGATGGGCTGAATTAAATGAGAATGTGATGTTAAATAATGTTAAGATGGTGGTCTGTGTTAATAAAAAGCAGGTGGGAAGACTTCAGCTTGATATTCTAGTGTGAATTTATTTTCCTTCTCAGTTAATGTCATTACCTCATGTTGTATTTATATAAAATACTTCATTATGATGGGAGGTGAGGATATATAGAACAGAAAAAAATAGCACATGGTAAGGGCTGTTTTCTCTTGAGGAAATACATAGAGTCTTCCTTAGAAAGGTTACCAACTGTGAGCTCAGTTACATGGGCATAAATCTTCAGTAACACTTTTGAAATGAATGTAATTATAATGGATTTATAGGGGTATAATCTGCCTTTTACAGATTATTTACCTGATAAATGCTAATGACTCCTTGGAGGTGAAAGTGGAGGGAACTTGGGATTCTACCCAAGGAACACAAAATGGGACTCTAGTGTATAAATCTTCCTTAACTTTTAAATTGTTGCCAGCAGATAAATTCTTCCCAAGGAAATACTAGTGAAAGTCTTCTCTGAATTTTATGTGTTAACAGTAACAATGAAGCAAAACTCCACAGTCTTGCACCAGAGACAAATTCAGCCCATGTTAAATGCAAACAAAATTTGCATCTCATTTTACTATTTCCCCATTTCTTCATGACAGTGATCTGGAGGATTTGAGGTACAAGTGTGTGCACCCCATTTGTTTACTGCTGTGCTGAAACGCAGCTTGGCATTCCTCTCGCTCTGCTCAGTCTCGAGCCTCCTGCTTGTCTGATGTACAAGAATTGTCAACTTCCACTTTATGACCATTTCCTGCGGATGGCCAGAAGTCTGTTTTTCTCTATTAATAAGAGACTGAGGAGACTTGTGAGATTTCTACAAAGCTTCCTCCATTTTGCAATTAGTTTTGTGTGTTACTCTCAGACATTCATGTGTTAATGAAATGAATGGCAGCAATGCTCAGTATTATTTTAGGTCAAAATCTATACGAGTAAACTAAGTGCTGAAAGGCAGGAAGATTAAGGATAGTATGTCCATTCTCCGCACTCCTTTCTAGAAGAAAATTCAGAAATTACCCTCTCCCGATGAGCTGCAAAAGTAGAAAACACAATTGTATGTTTATCAAATAGTGTAATGAATGCACATTGTGGTTTTTTTAACGGATTACTTCTAAAAAATACTTTGGGAAAAAAGGCATCTATAGTAAAGAAAAGGTAGTCTGATGAATACAGAGGAAATAATAAAACTCCAGAGAAAGGAAATATAGCAAATTGAGTCATTTTATTTCCCTCAGGCTGAAATCATCAAGCCTTTCAAAAATAAAGAAATCCTCTAAGTTTAACTTTGAGCATGAAAAAATCTTGCCTCAGCATTTTGTAGCTTCTTGATGATAAAAAACCAAATGGCTAACTTCTTATCTCAAACACTTCCTTTCCTTCATGCTCACAAAAACAACGCAAGAGAGAGAGACCATCCAGCTCTCGCTGAAGACATATTCATCCACCGTTGACTTGACAAGCAGCTTTTTTTTTCAAGAGCTCCCTCTGTGTATGATGGTATCCTTATCGTGGATAATGACCAGCTGATAGCCTCTGGTACAGGCCTGGACACCCACTGAGTGGGAAAAGGCTGTGCTCAGCCACCAGCCCTCAGCTCTCAGCCTGCACTGAGCTCTCCCTGTGCAGCTCCTGAAGTTGCTCCAAGCTACTCCCTCCACAACAGGGTGCCTGGGATCGGGCTTTAAATGAACCCTGCGATGAACCCTCTGATGCTCAGAGGGAATTTACTCCTTATTTCTGTTAATTTTGAAGAATGAAATGCCAGTTCTATATTTGAAGAAGAAAAAGAAAAAAGAAAAAAGAAAAGAACCAAGACCTGTTGCCATCCCTGAAGAGGTTAAAAAGATGGTGCAGTAGATGTTCTTTGCATTTGCCATTGGGCTTAATGTTTTCAGGTGTTTCTTCAGTGAGGGTTAAAAGTCCATTTTAAAGGTGAAAATATATGTTTGAGAATGATGGGACTTTAGGAGCAGCAATAGCAATAGTAAAAGTCATGAGGTTTTCTAGCTAGGAATTAACTGACATCTACAAAAAGTATCCCTTAAGGACTGTCTTCATTGGGCATGGTTCCTGATGTAGAAATTGTCTGCAAGTTGCTAAAGTTTTTCCATCTCAGCAAATGCTCTTATGTAGATGCAGACACAACGATCATAAGCTATTCTTCTGATATTCAGTAGCATGCTTGTATTTGCTGTTTGGCAGTCATACCAGTAATGTGCATGTGTCCATAAGAGCACAGAAATTGTCTACGTGGTGAGTGTCTAGGGTTCACTGATAAACAGGGAGTTTGGAGATCTGTTTGCTGCTGTTCTGAATGTGAACCATCAGCCCAATGCAGCAAGAGCCTCTCTGCAACATGGCACGCTCCAGCTTGCCTTTGCAAGAAACCAGTTCCCCACAGCTACCTACACGGGTGCTAAATGGGGATCAGCCTCACTCCCCCAGTCTTTCATTTTACAGGCAGCACTATCTTTCTCTGACTCTTTTCCATTTGCCTTGAAAATCTGAAAGTACTGGGAGTTAGTGGTGATAAACCTAAATCTGTACTTTACTGCAAATTACTTTCAGTGATATCAGCTGCATGGTGGCCTGTTGTCAGATGCTACTGTGCTTGGTACATCAGGTTTAGTTAAAATGAATATGGTTTTCTGTTTGGATGCAGTAACTTCTAGGAAGGCCGTGCTAGGGAAATAATAGTAACAACAGAGAAAGCAACAACAACAACAATAATAATGATAATAATACACATTAATTAGTATCTATATAAAAAAATACAAATTACAAGAAGATTTACACATACTTCTTTTTCTTTTGCCATCTTCATGGATTCTTTTGGAGGGAGTTGTCCTGTGTTGTTGGCATAAGCAAAGTTTTTAAATAATATGGAATTACTTTAATGTCTCTGTTGATTTCTCAACAGCCTCTGGTCTTTCTCTTAGAATTCTCATCCCTTAATGGCTTTCATATACCTCTTTTTAATACTTGTAGGATTCTCTATTCAAGCTTGTTTAAAAACCCATATGTACTATTCAGGTCTCACCACCAAGCTACAATAAGGGGCTACAATATGGCACTGGCAGCTTTGTGCCAAAGCCTGAATTACCTTATCCATTATTTCAAACTTGCTAGTGATACTGGCAATCAGAGTCCACAGTTTGCATGCCAGTGGAGATGGTTGTCTTTATTTTTGGTGGGGGGGCTTGGCACATACATGGTCAATGTCTGGAAGTTTTGTAAAATGATTGGGAGTTTGCCTGCAACCATCAAATCTCACCCAGGCTTACTCAATTTGTAAAACATACATTTGTAGCTGAAGAAACAATCTCTGTATTCTCCAGGAGGTATTTATCAGGCCTATCTTGGCAATAGCAGTACGTGGTTTATGGTCAGTTTCAGCTAACAGTGGTGTCCCATAAATAAAGGAATTTTTTTTACAGCCATGGCTTAAGGCCAAAGCCTCCTTCATTCTTTCGGCTTATTTACATTCAGTTTTTGTTAGTGGCCATGATGCATTAGCCACTTGTCTCCAGCTTCAATTGTGTTATTGAAGGAGTATTGTGCCAATAGTCTCCTGGGATGCATCCGTGGACAAGTTACTTTTGTGCTTATTGTCATAGTATTTCAGGACTGGGGCCTCTTTAATTAAACCCTTCAGTTTCTCAAGCACTCAAGGTTTCTATCTGTTGTTCTTTGAATGTTTTCGACCAGTCATGCTCTAAGGCTGCTGGTTCAGACAACTACATTAGTGATAAATTTCTCTATGTAAAGCACAGTTCCAAGAAATCATCACACCCTTTCTTTCTTTCTTCAAGCAATTACACACTAATGGCCATAGCATTATTATGATCTTTTCTATGTTCCCTTCTCTCTCATCTGCACCCTTTGCATGACACCCTCTTATCATCTGTATTTGTTTAGCTTTAGCCTCACAGGACCAAAAGTCTCCAAAACTGCCCAGTGACTGTGATCAGGGCCTTCTTGAGTGTTACCAAAAGCTAAGCTTGGGTGGTCCCCTGGGAGCTTTGTTTTGAATTGTTATTTACTGTTCCTGGTCACCACCTACTCTCTATTCAGGGATGCAGCCCTGAAATCTGGGGAAACCTAGCGCTAAAATCTGACCCTGCATCTAGGGATGCATACCTAGACTTGCAAGATTGGCTCTGTGACCTCAAACTCTTTTGCGCTTTTTTGACCTCAAGCAATTTCCATGCTTCTGTTTAAAAACAACGTGTTCCTGTATTTCATTTCAGTACTACTGAGATTTCTTGGGCACAGTTTCAGAGTTGCCTTTTTCTGCCTGAAACCTACAACACTGAAAACATCATGTGCCCTGGCCACCACTGTTATCACCAACAAAGATATTGGCCAGCTGCCTTTCTCTTGGCTGCCATCATCATTTGTAGATGCATGCACCAAGGTGGAGAGTTCTGTGGTTTCCTATGTGCTTCCCAGGACCTGTTAGTTACCACAGCTGATTTGTGAAGTTTTGTCAAGCTAATTAAGTGACTGAACAAGCAGAATGAAGAGCCCATGTCTTGAAATAGCCTTCTTTGGGCCTGCATCTTGAACTCTTGTGGGTCTTTTACCAGCTCTGTCTCCTTCCCAGGGTTTCTTTATCTTGTTCAGCCTCTGGATCTCTGATTCATTCATTGTTCGTGTGGAGCCTGGCAGAGGAAGCTTCATTCAGAATGAGATTTCAATACCCTGACACTGGCCTCTGCATAACAGTAATCTGTTTCAGCAGCTCTTCTAAGAAGGTTTCAAGGATACATGTGCTAGAGAAGCTTAGCTACATGGTGTCACTGCGTAGCTACTTTAGCCTAGCAAAAACTCGTTTTAGGATTCTTATAATGTTCACAGTAGTGGTTTACTTGTTGATAGTAGTGGTTTCATGAAATTCAAATGGGCATACATTTACTCACATGAAAACCCAATTGTGTCTGTTTTTCGTTTCTGAGCATGGTAGTTCTGGACTGAACCACACTCCCAATATAGTGAAATACAAACAAGATGTGAAAAGCTGTTTTCTTTTAGCTGAAAAAGTGCTCTTGATACTGGAAAGTGCTTGTTCTATGAGACCAGAACGTTGCAGGTCTGGGAGGGTTTTTTGGCTAATGTCAAAGGAGTCTAGCTCTGTATTAATAATAAGCCTTTTTAGGCAAAATCCTAGAAACTTTTATCAGTTTTAACCTCAGTAGCTAAACTATGCTCTGTAGTTACTGATAGAAAACCTTCTGCAAAGAACTTCCATTCAGTGTCTTCAAATCAGGGATGCAGTCCAAGACATCTCAAGGTACAGTCTTTGGGGGTCTAAATTTATTATAGACTGTCATCTGTGCTTGGCATATTGTTCAGGTATGGTGTGAAGGCCAGAAGCAATGAAATGACTTGGCTTCCTCAGTGCTGATTGTTTTAGCATACTTGTCTGTAAACTGAGCTTTTTTTTGGGTCATTGATTACCATATTATTTGTAATTTTTTTCATATAGAAAAGTCAATTGTATGCAAGTATCATATATGGTACTTGGACATTTTCTAAATTATTAACCGCCTGGACTCTTTAAATTAACTTTGAAGGTAGAGAAACTCTGCAGAAAATTTCCTTACTGTGCTGCCTTAGTCAGTCAACTGACACTTTGGAACGTTTGTGACTCTACTCTCCTCTTTTTCTATTTTAAGGCAAAATCATCTGTACCTTAACTTGGGAAAAGCTGTCTCTGATTTCACAATATACTTTCCAGCATGAAATCATCATATTTGGCTTATTTTGCGCAACAATTGTTTTTTCTCAAATATAACTTAAGAAAGAAGATATTAAAAAACCCAATTCTCTACACGTCTTGGGAAATGTAGACTATGGATCAGAATGAGGAAATTTTCCAGTACATTATGCAGTGTCATCCAGTTTCCAGCCCATGAATCAGATTTTGCACTGTGGCAAAGGAGCTGGGGGAACACACTGTCACCTATCTTGCCTTCCCAAGGATGTCAAAATGTGGTATGGCAAAGGTCTACCATGGCAAAGGTCTACAATGGCAAAGGTCTACCATGGCAAAGGTCTACCACAGCAGTAATACCTTCCATCCACCTGTCTCCTCAGCTCCTGGGCAGCAAGATAAAAGGTTGCCAAACGAGTGACTGAGGGGGATTGCTGAGCTGTCAGGAGGTGCCACCATCTCCCCTTTCTTCCCATGCTGCTGCATGTTGTTGTCTCCATGAAAAGTCAGTAGGACCTGGGCGCAAACACCTTGATCCTCTCACCCATGAGTCAAATGCAATTACTTTACTTTCCAGTGAAATACCTATTACACAAGAATGAAATAGGTATGGCCAACAGGACACCAGGAGAATTTTAACTGATCTTCCCAGTACACCACACAAATGCCTTGATGTTGGTATCTAATCCCCAGCATCAGCAAGGCTGTACCTCCAGCTAAGAGTTTTGAGGGAGCTGTTTGTGAAACACTGAACAACTAGAATTCATTAACTTCCATTATGAAAAAAAAAAACAAAAAACAAAACAAAACAAAACAAACCCAAAAAACAAAAACCAGCTTTGTTGTGTCTACGTGCCTTCAACTTCTCACTCTAAACAGTGTTCATATTCTTTAGACCTGTTGCGGAAAATAGTTTATTCCAAGTAAATATAGGAAATTCCTTTTTTGGTATTCCAATATATCCCAGACAAACCCACTACTGCTGTGAGCTGAGGTATTCATGCTGAGATCAGTGATCTAATAACATCTCTTCGTTAAAGAATAACTAAATATGCTTGTTTTTTGTCTGGAGCCAAATGAATGAAGCAACATCAGAGCAACACTGAAAGCCCAAGCAACTATCCCTGCTCAAAACAAAGGAATCTGCATATATGGGCATTGCAGCTTTGCTAGGCATTCTGGTGAAAGACGTGATTAGAGAGTCTGCTTATCAGCATGAGAGTATCAGAAAAAACAGCTGGAATAAGCCTGGGCTGCTTCCAATCATCCTATTATTTTGTTGGACCAAAACCAAATTTAAGCGGAAGAAGACTTTTTTGTGTACTGGAAACCCAGGTTGCAGTCAGACACCAGCAGGGTCGAGAAAGTGAGCTTTGGTCCATGATGCTGACCACAACCATCTCCAGCTGCTTCGACTCCTGACGATGACCAAACGGCTGCCTGGAAAGAGTAGGAAAGGGAAGTTAAGATGAGTGTCATTCTGCTGCACATAGGGATTTAATTACATTGAAATGCATTTTAGGGGTCAATGTTTGATAGTTTATGTCTACCCTACTACTTTTTAGCTGGGTGGTTTCATCTTTTCCAGCCCAAATACTGTTTTAAACTGTTATAAATTGGAAGCAGTGGCCTGGAAGTTAATGGAGCTACAGAAATACATGATCCTAACAGAAAAAAAAAAAAAAGAAGATCAGGCACTTTTAAGCAACATACTTTACTCTAGGGACCTTACCATGAACTCATATGGTGAAATACTTGCATGTTGGTCTGCTCAGAAGTTGAAATATCTTTTTGTAAACCACCTCTATTGTACATGAGGGCTTTATTATGTACCAATGTGTATTTAATATTTTGTCTAAGGAATGGTTTGGATTAGTATTCCTCGGTGCACATCCAATTTAGATTTAATAAGATAGTGCTTGTCCGTTAATAAAATAACAATAATTAAAAACATATTTCTTGCCTTTCAAATTCTATGCAATCAATATATTTTCTTTGCCTCTTAAAGTATGTTTTTAATGATCAGCTGAAATTGCTTTTATCCAGGAAAACTGTTTTTAATAAATGAAAATTAATGATACATTTGTAAACTTTAATTTTATAAGAGAAAAGGGACTAAACAAACCCTGCATAGCTTGAGTGTAAGCAACAAGCTACAAGCAGATTAAAATTTCAAACACTACAATATGAGAAGTAATTTATTGACAGAGTTAAAGATGGTTCTTTTAAAATATCTCTATTTTCACCTATTTCAGCATGTGAGATTAATTATTTCTCTTTCACGTAGTCCAGCTAAAGTTCTAAAAGAGAGGGGTCTCTCCTCATTTCAAAGGCCCTTTTATTCCCAACCCACAGAAGAAACAGGCTGAAACTGTTGGTTCTATTCTTGCAGCCCCCCCTGCCTGTGCATCAGGAACCTACAAAGCCCAGTGAGCAATATTTCCCTCTTTGGTGTTCCATCCCACATCCCAGCTGGAGGTTGGGAATGCTCTGTAGGTCACCTTCTCAACTTGGTACCATTCTCCATGGGGTGTAACACCCCACGAGAGGTTTCAGGCTAAGTCAGAAATGGAACAGGGGACTATGGAGGCAGAGACATAGATGTGATGTACCTCCTGTTCCTTCTGCTTGAGAGTCCAGGAGTACAGCTGCTGGCACAGACTTCTTGAATCATCCAGCATGAATGTCCAGGGCTGCCCTGAAGAACCTTTATGTTCATGGCTCTTGGTACAGAGACATGTTGGAAGCTCAATCAGGCATGAAGGATGCGGCTAAGATACATAACTTTTGCAAGCAATTCCAACTGGATCCAGCTATGGATCTGCCCTGCAATGTCTGGGGTTTAATCACCAGCCCAGTTTGTCAAGGGTCAGGGAGCCAAAAATCATGGACAGAAATAGTCTATGGCCTCTTTCCTTCCTGCAAAATAAAGCCCTTTCTCTGTTCCCAGCAGAGTGTACCCATAACTGAAGATCAAGACATTGTTTGCAGATATTTTGAAACTAATAAGAAATGATGACTATGTCAAGCAAAATACTTGCAAGGAGGTTTTGTTATGGGGGGGATCAAAGGACAGATGAAAGAGGCTTTTATTTATAAACCACTTTTATTCTTTAACCCACTGGGGGCTGTCATAATATAAAAGACAACCCTTTCTTTGACCTTTCTGTGCAGCTTTATAAAAAAATAAGCATGAGACAAGTTTATAAAAGCATTACTTGAATTCTGGAAATAAAAAACTCATTGTACTCAGAACCATAAAGCTACAAACATGATTAGCATCATGTGCAAAATGTAAAAATAACTTGATGATTAGTTTATCTTAAAACTATTAAGAGGTTCACTATATTGTAATCTGCTCACAGAAAGAGTATAAAATATGTAAAAAATTGTATCTCTTTTACCCAAGCTACATTTTAATGTAAGCTTTTTGTGTCAAGTATCCAAGCTTTTTCTGACTCTCAGCTTTTTCTGACTCTCAAGAATACCCATATTTGTACTTTTATTGATAGAATACAACCCCATCTATCTCATAAGACATGCCTTTTTTAGTGTTGCTCAAAACCATATGCTTTGCATTTTCATTAATACCTACAGTAGCATCACCAGTGTAATTAAAATATAATTCAAAAAATATTTGCAGTCTCTTAACATTTCTTTCAATATACGTAGTTGCTAAATCCTGCTCTGAATTGAAATCACCTTTCTTTTACTGTGTGTCTGATATGCAGATTTAAATTAATCTCCTTCCAGGCACCAGTAACTACATTCACAGAGACTGACATTTAATTGTCTGTGTCCAAAATTTTGATCCTTCAACCTCCTGTTCAGCTGCTGCCTAGCTTGAGAGGAAGCCAAATTTCCTTTGCTTTTTTATTTCTCCCAGGAAAATCCCCAGGGTACTTACTTGTTTTGTCACACAGTGGGCATACGTGCAATCAGTCAGTCCTGCAGAGTAGCTCACAAGGTGTCCCACTTTTACCCTGTCTGCCGGGCAGGATCTCTGTCTCGGTCAGTGTCTTTGAGATGTGCCTACTAAACGGGTTCTTGCACAAAATAACCAGGTCATGCTGCTCAAGCAGTGAACAGAAAATGCAGCTGAGAACAGGAGTGAGAAACCAAGGTCTATAGTCCTCCTTCACATACCTAGTGCAGAATTTCAACCAAGTTGCCCAGAGCAAGAACACTAAACCAGCAGGAAACCAGCAGCAGGAGTGGGATGCCAGGCAAGAATTTTTTTGTGTTTGTTTGCTGAAAGGGACCAGACTGGTCTGGGCTCCAGCCACAGCTCCTAGCTCTGAGTACAAATGGAAAGTGTCAGGTACCAATTGCTTTTGAGGCATTAGTGTCAGACTCTGTTCCTCACCTTGCCATTTACTGCTTAGCTTAGGAGCTCCCTGACCTCCGGGGCTGCCCCCTTATGCATTCCTTTATATTGGGGTCAGGCTTCTAATTGAAGGCTGAGAAGTCTGCAAACAGCAAGTGGTTTGGGAATAAACACCAATCTGCAGAAGCCAGGCTCCTTCTGTAGGTATAGCACTACATCTTGCTTGGCCCACTGTAATAATTTCTATTTTGTTAACTTCTCCTCACCTGCCTGTAGTCCCCAGTCATGATGATGAGACAGGTTATATTTTGTTTCAAGTCACAAGCCTGTGTCTTGGCAGTCAAATCTCCACTCCTGACTGATTGAAGTTAAGATGTTCAGGCCTGGAGGAACAATTGATAAGATCAGGCACTTGTGCTTCAGTCTTGTAAACAGCTTTTATGTAAATAATGTCTTGAGTTCAATGAGGTGTCTTGCCTGTATGAAATAAGACAGGCAAGGTTTATTTTGCACAGCTTTTGTAACTTGGAGAATGAGGGTCAGCTGCTCCATTTAAGCATCTCTGGGCATCTTTACCATTTTGGAGATGGGAAGTGGAAATGCTGAACTGCCCTGTAGTGGACAATTGCCTTCCTATATTTCTTCCAGACTGATTCCATAAAATATTCATGCAAACTTGCTCTCCTGAGATTTCTAGTCCAATTTGTAAATTTGTACATTCTCACAATGTCTGAAGAAATTTGTACTTTGCCTGCTTTTTTGAGTTGGACAAAACCTTTTGAGATCCACACAGTGTGTCTTCAGGCTATAAGACAGGGTCAACACCACACTCAGTTCTGAACTGAAATGAAATTGCAATGAAATGAAATCTCACCAAAATGAAATGAAATTGCATTATCTTGAGATCTGTTTGTTAGCAATGAGAAACATGGCTGACCATTTTTCTGCTGAGGGGTCCACTTATTGAAGGTCTGCATTAGTGAAGGCTTACACAACAGACATAGCCCACTTGGTATTTCTGGGCTTAACTCTAACCAGAAGAGGTTTTTGAAGAAACAGGGTTAAATTAAAGAAAGAAAGAATAAACTTAGTCACAACAGGATTCTGGAATCACCTTCTTTCAGAGACATATGTTTCTTCTTAAGCTTGAACTCTCCTTAATACCAGTGCTTCAGATCTGAAGAAGATTTGTGCTGATATCAACAGGAAACTCTGTTATCATGCCAATGAATGTATCATGACTGAAATTTAACCTGACATCTGCTCAACTTTTTGCATTAGGTTGCATGTACTCGGAATTAAAGTCTTTCTGCTTCAAGATGAAGTTCAGACAAAATTTCCATTGAAATCAATACCTTTTACCTGAACAAGAACTATAGGACTAGGCCAGCATAACACACAGATCTTTGTTATAATTTAATATAACTGAAGCAGAGGAATATAGTCAAAGTCAAGTAAGACTAAAAAATATGTCAGTGTTCTGTGTTCATTTCCAGCTTACATTTCCTAACAGTCAAAGCGAACTAGTTCTGCCACTCCTCTAGCACTCTGAGTCTTACTCAGCTTCCAGTGACAAAAATGCTATCTACCAGCATTCACAGGAACAGGCTTTGCACTGGAAAACTCAGGTTGCTTACAGGACTGAACCAGAATTAGTTCTTGCAGATCAAACATACTATTTTTCTATGAATAACAAGTCGGTGACTTTATTCTATTTTGAATACACATTTCATGCTTTCTTACAATAAATAATTTTGCTCTTCTTATGTTGGAAAAGAAGAAGCTATAGATTTTTTTACAGTGAATGGCTCAGGTATGAGTTAAGGAGTTGCAATGCATAATAGGGGCAAAATCTTCCACTCACTTCCAATTTCAATGAGAATGACCCATCCTGTAAAAACGCTGGCAGCTCAAAATCTGTATTGGTTTTTTTTTTCTCAGCTATATCTGTTGGTTTGATAGAAATCATCACCTCTTCCCACAATATAGATATAGCAGGCACTGGATAGTTCTCACAGTGCTCTGCAAGAGAGGGTGGAGTGGGTCCACCAAGTGGGGTCCAGGAAAGGGCCACCAAGATGCTCAAAGGACTGTGAAGCCTGCCACATGAGGAAAGGCTGAGAGAACTGGCTTTGTTCAGCCTTGAGAAAAGAAGGCTTAGGGGAGACCTTTTCATCATGTTCCAGTATTTAAAGGGTGGCTACATAGAAGATGGAGACTCCCTTTTTACAAGGAGTCAGAGGGAAAAGATGATGGGTAATGGGCACAGGTTAATTCTGGGGAGATTCTTGTTGGACACAAGAGGAAAATTATTCACAATGAGAACAATCAGCCCTTGGAATAATCTTCCCAGGGAAGTGGTGGATTCCCTAACACTGGACACTGTTAAGATTCAACTTGACAGGGTGCTGGGCCAGTGCTTTTGCCAAGGAAAGTTGGACCAGATGATCCTTGAGGTCCCTTCCAAACTAGTATTCTATGATTTTATGATTCTATAAAGCCAGTGAGAGGAAAAGACAGATCTCCCTAGAGTAGAGTCCTTGCAGCTGTGGCTTTCCCTAGCTTACTCCAGGACTGCTTTCAGCCACTTCAGGTGGTAGTCTCCTTATCAACTTTGACAAGAAGCAGACCCTTCTCAGTGAAATCCAGTGACAAGGGAAGAGCAACAGGCACTAACTGAAATACAGAAAATTGCATTTGAGTGTAAGAAAAAAACCACCTTTTTTTAACTGTAAGAGTAGTCAAACACTGGAACAAGGCATCCAGAGATGCCAAGGTCCAGAGAGATGGTGGAGACTGTCCTTAGACACAGCCAAAATCCAACCGGACATGGCCATGAGCAACCTCCTCTAATTTACCCTTCTGTAAGCCAGGGGATTGGATGAGATGATCTCCAGAGGCCTTTGACAATCTTGACAGCCTTGTGGTTCATAATCTGTCCAAGGCACATACTTAACTGAACAAATACTTTTTATTAAAAGTTGTGCATCAGAAGCAGCTTGTTTTCAGCTCTGCTTCCAAGGGAACTGCATGTTTGGGAGAGAGATATTTCATACAACCACTAGGTCCACATCTGATGTCAGGATAGTTAGAACCCAGCACTGACGCTTTAGCAATTAGGAGTATTTTGTTGATTTTGCTTACATGAAAACAAACATAAATGGATGATTTCAGTCTAGTTATATACTCTGTGATATATACACAGAATTTAGTCTGTGGTTAATCTTGCAAATCTCCTGCGTCTGTAGGAATGTGCACTGTCCCCTCAGTTCGGCTATCTCCTGGCTTCCTGGCATAAATAACTAGGTTTCTCAATAGTTTCCAAACAAATTTTCTTCCTGTTTAGATACAAGGCCTACGTCCACCACACAGCTGGAGATTGCATTGTTTTGATGGTGAACACAAATAGTTCTTGCCACTCTATCATAGATATCATCACAGTGCTGGGGGCCCTACTTGATTTTCCTGTGTTACAAAGGTGGGAGAGAAGGAGGGAGAAGAAAACTGGCCCTCGCCATATAGCCCAAGGCTCACTGTGACCAT
Source organism: Tringa solitaria (assembly GCA_026413425.1). NCBI lineage: Eukaryota > Metazoa > Chordata > Aves > Charadriiformes > Scolopacidae > Tringa > Tringa solitaria. Next base: position 27,124,104 of record JAOXJM010000019.1, read on the forward strand.
ACACACCCCCCTGCCATACTGACTCTGCTACAGAGACACCAGCAGTTGCAGATGGGTTAGTTCATGTCCAGCTGAATCCTGAGCTAAATCCAGCAAAGATGGTGAGTCAGAGCCTCTGCTTTCACGAGACAACTTGACTGACCTTGAACCAAGAACTAATATGAACCATTGTTTTTCAAATGGAATCTAAACTGAAAACTACTAAACTACTTCAGTGCAAACCCCAGTCTGATTTGTGTTTGGTACCCTTTCAGAGTATCCATCTTGGCTTGAAAACTTCAGGCTAGATCTGCACAGTGCAAAGCAGAGCTGAGTGGAGAGGCTCCCAGCCCTGAGGACCAGCCAGGCTCAGCAGTGGGGGCAGAAAGAGATGCAGAAGAAACCAGGCTGCTGAGTCTTAGTCCAGTGTCATGTCTATGTGCTGCAGCACCTGAGGGGGCATCCTGGCCTGGCACTGAGACACATAAATGAGGTGGTATGCATGAAGGTCTCCTAGGAAAGTCTGATAGGCTCTGCACCAAACGAGGTAAGCCTGCCCTCAGAGGGGTACTTCAGTGTTAATCACCCTCACTGTCAAAAACGTTTATTTTTCGTCTTTTGCAACCATGACAAGCTTCCCACCCTGAAATCTTGTTCTGCCTTCTTCTGCTTCACTAAAAAATCCTCTGTTATCAGCAGACTTTTCCCTTTTGATTTGCTTTCAGATAAAGCAGATAGATCAAGTGTTACCGAGTTTCCTACCATCATGCAGGTTTTAGGATCATTCATTCACTGAGTCATGTAGCTCTTTTGAACTATTCTCCATTTTTCAACATCAGTTTTAAGTGGGAACACCGGATTTGGACATACTACTGCATTTGTTCATGTCAAGTCACAACAATAACCAGGCTAGCTTGAGTGGTTTAGAGATAAAATATCTGCTTTTTTCCTCTGTTCATGTTCAGCTTAATCAAACTAATGATCCTGACTGAAAGAATAAGACTGTTACTGCTATTTAACTCACTTAATTTTATTTACCAAATAACTTATCCAACTTCTAGACACCTGTATAACTAAGACTTGAGAAAAAGATAAATGTCCTGGCTTCATTTGTTCCAGCTGAAAAAAAACCTCATTCTCCATTGAGAAAAAAAAGTAAATGAGTGTTTTAGTTTGCTCTGCAAATCCGGAAATCTTAATTAGAGAAGCGAGGTCAGGGACATGGGATCTTCTGTGGCGACTTTCCCTTTTAGTGCTGCTTGAAGAATTCTCTTTTCAAGTGGAAGGAATTACTGCCCTCAGAGCTTGCTTTCACCCCAAACACCACAGCATTGCAAAGGAGAAAGAGCATGATCCATTATGACCAGCGGAAGTAACTGAACTGTTGAGTGGCAGAGAATCACCTGAATTTCCCTTGTTACTGAAGGAAGACCAATTAATGCAGTTATTTGAGTCACCGAGACTTGTAAAGAAACTTACATGGAGATATTTTACTTCAGTTTTCTGTTGCTATAGTGTCTCGTGGCACTTCAGTCTCACACAAACGTACCACTCCTGGGGACAAAGAACAGGTCAACTCTGTTGCTTAGGGTCTAAGAAAGCCAATATTCTACCATGTAGGTGGTTTCTATTCACTTCTGGCAAAAAAAAAATTAATATATAAAATAACTTCCTGTGGGTTTGTTTTTCTTTCTTTTATTTCTTACACACACACACACACACACACCCCGTGGCAGTGCAGCAAATCTGTTTTCCCCTATATTCCACTCTTAGGGCTTTTAAAAGAAGTGGGTGGTAGAGGAATTTTGAATAGGGAGTACATTTTTGTGTGTGTGTTACCTATTACAAAGTCCCCAGCCAGCAACAGTGATGTGTACCTCCATTCATCAGGTACATCTTGCAGAAGTCAGCTGCAGAGCAGGGAAACCAGTTTTGTCTCTTTGCAGGGCTGTACACCTGCTTCTGCTCAGTGTATTAGTTACATTTCTCCTCCTGTCTGTTTCCCCTACATCATCCCCCTTCTTGTAGCTATTTCACTGCCTCTGAGAGGTTAAACTTAGCAAAATCTATATGATCACCTAGTCTATCACCCTGTCAGTCTAAATCGCTGCCTCCAGCGTATCATCTCACGTTTTGTCTGTCTGGGGTCTCTCTTCCAACTGGAGGCTATAGATGATCATGAGGCCCCAGAGAAAAACTTTTTCCCCTTTCATCTTCTTCAGAAAATTAATCTGTTCTGAACCAAAATGTGGGTGTGTATAATTATAAGTATATATACATATATATGCATATATCTATCTATCTATAATGACATTTCAGGCTTCTTGCCTTTATTTGCAAAAAGAAAAGAGCCAACGGCAGAGTAGTTCTTTCAGATTTAATTAATAAAAAAGTATGCCTGACAGAAGTTCACAAAAACATCTGTTATTTCATTTTGAGAAATGCCAAGTCTGCAGTATGAATGGCATCCTGGCCTGCTTCCAGCCTGGATAATTGCATTCTTCCTACCTGTGAATGTTCCTGCTATTTCAATTGGATGCAGCATTTCTTCCACCCTCCTTTGCCAAATTATTCTGTGCTACTGCTGTGTATCCTTAAATGGCTGCCATGTTTCAATCCAGAGATGGCTCCCTATCTGCTCACAAGCAGTATGTGAAGCTTTGACAGCTCAAGGGAGGATTCAGCCCGCTGGAATCCCTGCAGATATAAAGGATGTCATTGTCAAATCTCTGCCTTGGGGTTCTGAGGTTGAAAAATTTGGAAAACATGATGATATGTCCAGCTAAAGTCAGCCATCCATCTCAGCTGAAAATTTCGTTTTCAGAGATATTTGGAAACAACGACCATCCTAAAATGCAGTAAGAAGTATTGACATAAGGATAGTGCCAAGTATGCCCATCTGTGCTGCGACCTCAGCAGGGCTGTATGGGTCCTCGTGGGCTTTGTACATGGGCAGAAACACCCCATGCACCTGCACTCTGGCCACAGGCAACCTTAGCTACTGCAGAGTTTTCCATCAGGAGTCTTCCAGCATGCATGGGGTGAAACAGAGACAACTGCAAGAAGGGGTTTTCCAGGTTCACGCAGGGCAAAAGTTGACATGTGGGCATAAGTGGGTTTTGTTGCAGTTGTTGAAAAGGTTGAGACTTGAAAAGCACATGAACAAACAAAAGCATAAAAGGTCTCAAAACTTCCTCATACCTCACTACTGTTCAGGCTCCTGGCTTCCAGTGGGCAGGTTCTGGAGCCTCTTAGCACTCAGTACTGGGCATAGCCCACAGGCATTATGCATCCAAAATGGCACAAACTCTCTTTCCAGGTAATGGTTTTAAGATACAAAGTGTTGGAAACAAAGAAAAACCTTTTGCAAGAAAGCGTGTATATTCCTCAGCCTTCACCTTTGACAGTGACTTTGAATACAGTAAATGGTATCAAAAATGGATGGGGTAGCAGTAATTTTGGCTGAGAGTTTCCATTTTATGGAAATTCTTCGGGGGAAATATTTACTATTGGTTTAAAAATTGAATATAGAAAGGAACATTTCCCACAAAAATTATTTTAAAAATCTCTCAAAGGTCTCTTTACAGAAGGAGACTTAACTTGGAATTCCCTGGGCTCAAAAGCCCAAGGTCAGCCATGATTTGCAAAGATGTGAAGACTTCTGATCTGATGGATCCCATCAAGAAACGTGGAAGTTTTAGGAGTCCTAGTGATGCCAGCCTTCAATAGCTGAAAAGTTATTTCAGAGCTGCAGACTCTGGAAACCCTGCAATGTCCTTTGCCTGCTGCATAGAGGCTCACTGGCACCTTTGAAGCAGTGGTTGCATGGTAGCACAGAGCTCCAAGCTGGCCAGTTAATAACCCAGGTGCTGCTGCAGGCAGGCTGCTTTGAGTATCAGAGCCATTGCCTGTCCAGCTAGCTTGGGCATCACTGCATTTTACATGGCCATGATGGTGGAGCTGCTCTGCAGCACACATCCTGCAGAGGCATAAGCTTCATGAGGTGAAACCTGGAATCTGCTTGGGGCTTGTCGGAAATCTATTGGAGCTGCCCGCTCTCACAAAACCTACTTGGTTAAAAGTTCTGACCAGTTTTGACTTTCCCTTTTCACAGGGCTGAAAGACAGCACTGCCAGAGCAAGGTCAATCAGCTCCTCTTAAAGCCATATATAACTCCATTGAAGTCTCTGGATTTGCCTTTCCTCTTCCACTAGTACCATCAGAACAAAGGTGAGCTCTTTCAAAGTCTTTTCAGTCATTTTAAGCCAGGAAGTAGAAAAAGGACAGCTGCATTCTTACAGCTTACAAAAATGCATGAATTGGAAATATCAGTGTTTGACATGAGACTCCTGATCACATCACTTGTTTTCCCTGTGAATCAAGGACATTTTTGAAATGTGACTGTATTTATTCCAAAATTTTATTCCATTTGAAAGAAAAAACAGTTGATCTTGTTATTTCTGAGAATGTGATATATTTCTATTCCATTGCTATTCTCTATAGCACACAAAATAATAATAAAAAAGGTAATCTAGTGGTCTCTCCTTCTTTAATTGGCTATTAGAATGGAGTAAAATGTGATGGGGATTATCTAAGTAGATTTCTTTCAGATTTGCAGCTTCAAATCCAGAAACATAAGTGACAACAAAGTGGCTCCTAATCAGTTCACTAAGGAAGGTTTATTAATAGACAAACTGTGGGAAAGGTAAACTTTACAAAAGTTAAGTACCTGAGAAAGGAGGGCAGCTAGCAAACAGAAAAAATCCAATTTCACAATGAGGTGACAAGTCAGTCATTTAAATGACATGAAATTGATTTTCTCCTTTCCCACTGGAATTGTGTGTTATTTTTTTTAACATACATAAGGACCCGAAACTGTATTTCATTCTGGTTTTAACTTTTTTTTTCACATGGATGGTTTTTATTCCATAGTTTTCTACCTGATTTATGAAGTGAGTGATCTAAATATTAACAACAATGCTTTTTCTTTAGACCTCTGTGAGTTGCTGGACATTTCCTGTGTGTACACATGTAACTATACATACTACTTTTCAGAAATGAAGGATATCATGTCCAAAGCACTTGAGTGACCTGGGTTGTCTTTATATAGGTAGGCATGCACAGGCATGAAGTCTTCTGCCTCTACTCAGCATTAGTCTGAGAAGATCCACGTAGCTGTGTTGGTGTCGTGTCATCAGAGCTTTATCACGGTTGGTACCCAGGCAGGCTGCTGGTACCTATTTTGGCATCTCTGTTCAGCACTGCAGTGGGCAGCATGAATAGGTTCTGAATTCCCAAGACCTATCAAAAAATGAGATTTAGATTCATAGCCAGCTAAATCTTGAAGACATTTTTCCCTTTAAATGTGTCTCCAGATCTTTCTTTGAATCCTGTCTTTATAGTGTGCCCTCACTGACTTTCCACCTCTATAGTGTTTACACAGGAAAAGAAAGCATGGGTTTCTAATTTAAAAATTTTGCAGACAAACTCCTTTCTGGCTACCTTTATTCATCATAAATAAGAAGGAGGCTAAAAATTGCCATTTGTGTTCTGGGCAAGCTAGGTGCTTTGGACACAAGAGGAAGGGCAGATGTAAGGAGACATTAGTACTTCTTTTCTTTTTGCTTTTGATATTGTGTTTACCAACACACGCTTCCTCCTCAAAATCTTTTGTAATTTGAGTCAGGAGGAAGGAGAGTTAATGTGAATGTGCTTGAAATAAAAGCTTCTCATTGAACACCTGAACTAAGTGCAAAAGTACACAAAGTTTGTTTAGCTTGCAGCAGAGAGGGAACATTTGGAAATAACCCTTCAAAGACAGCAAATATAGTTTGGTTTACATTTTGCCTCTCTCCCTGTGTGCAAATGTGGACATTGTAATGACTGTTTTGCTTTGCTATTATCAATGACAACGTGGTCAGTTGGACACTATCCTTTCCAGAAACAGCCGTTCCTTTATGAAGGTGGCTGTTTTCACAGAATCACAAAATTGTAGGGGTTAGAAGGGACCTCAGAGATCATCTACTCCAACGCCCCTGCCAAAACAGGCTCACCTAGAGCAGTCTGGATAGGAATGCATCCAGGTGGGTTTTTAATATCTCCAGAGAAGGAGACTCCACAACCTCTCTGGGCAGCCTGTCCCAGTGCTCTGTCACCCTCAAAGTAAAGAAGTTTTTCTGCATGTTCAGGCGGAACCTTCTGTGTTCCAGCCTGTGTCTGTTACACCTTGTCCTGTCACCAGGCTCCACTGAGAAGAGCCTGACACCATCCTCTTGACACCTGCCCTTCTATGTACAGTGGTGTATTGCAGTGAGTTCTGAAACATGCCTGCTTGCCCCCCTTCCACTGCATCCCAAAAATCCCTGTGCCTGGGTAGATGGAGGACCAGTGCTGCAGAAGTAGGAACCATCACAAACAATAGATAAGGTTAAGCATGAAATAAGGTCAAATGGCTTGAACAGCTTGAATCTAACCATAGAGCTAAGAGCAAGTCCCAAGTAACCTTATGCACAGCTGTAGATACCACACATGCAATGATTTAACCCTTCAAAATGCAGGCTATATAAACGAGTACCAGCTAAAAAGAGAAATTCTGTTGGGAGATTCTCATTCTGAGAGCAACAGAGTCATATTTTCTCACTGTCTAGTAAATAAGGAGAAATAACTGCAAATGACTGCTTTTCTTCGCTGTCCTGTTGAAGGAGACATTAGCCTGGTTGACCCCTCACATCAGCTCTCCACACTGCTTCTCAGGTGCTTCCCTTCCCAGTAAGCTGCTTCTGCATGGGTTCCCAGTGATGCCAGTCCAGTGCAGATGGGGGAGTGCCTGTATGAATGCTATCAGCTGTCTCGGTAATGTTTCCCCTGCTGTTCAGTTCCTCCCTGGCCTCCAGTTTTCCCCAGCATCTTGGAAACAAGTATGCCACACAGGAGGGGAGATGGTGGCCTGCACACAGGCTTTTGCCCATGCATTCACTTACTGCCCCATTCTCCATTACTGCCCCATCCTGTGGGTCGCAGCATCCAAGCTCCTCTGGCCCCTGGCTTGTGCCTTTGCTGTTTAGACTATGCAGTAACTTTGATGTTTTGCTGGGAATGTGAAATTAGGACCCTTGCAGTTTCTAATCAAGCACACCATAGATTATACAATGAGTGTTGAGGCTAAGATAGTATTTTCTCTTAATCATTCACACCTCCCAGTACTCGAAGGTATTGCACATCATTTTTAGGAACAGAGCAAAGACTCTTGCCTCTTTTTAGGTGAGGCTTTAGTGCAAGAGATGCACTAGAAAAATGCCTTCTTTGTGGGGTGAAAATTATTACTGGATAGTGCTCTGGAGAAATGCTCTGGAGAAATTCTGGTTGGGGGAGTCACCATTCGCAGTATTTCGTGTTACATCATGGCTGGGTCAGTGACCTTTTCAACTTGGCTGGGAATCCACTGAGAAACAGCTGTGGTGTTTTTTCTCTTGAAATGCAAAAAGGAAATTCCTTGCCTTAATGTCTAGCATTGTTAGCATCACTGCAGTAAACTTCTGGGGGATTTTGTAGAACACTTGGTGTTGTTTTTTAACTGTGAAATGCTGATTTGTTTGTCATTTATAGGGGTTACCCCAGGGTGAGCCAACACAGTTTAGTCTTGAGTTACTTTGGTCCTTGAGCCTATAAAAATGTTGCAGACCTTTAAAACCGCAATGGGAAACAGATTACACAGAGACATATTTTACTCCCAGATGCTAAAGAGGTTTGGGCAGAGGCAACTGATCACAGTATTTGGATACTGCAATTTTCCTGTTCTCATGCTAACTCTGATAAAACATTTGCTGAAGTCAATCACTGATATACCAGGGAAATACCTACTATTTTCCAAGTAACAAAGTTGCAATACTTGCCAGAGTCTGAGAAGTCAAAATGTAAAATGGAAGAAATGTGAAATAGCAGTAAAGTCTCCAGAGTAGGACTGTAGACATCCAGAGATTTGAAGGAATTAAGGAATGATGTGATTGAACTTCTAGCAATAACATTTGCAATGGGTAGATTATCATAACATTCAGTGATAAGCAACTTTGCTCTGCTGAAGTCTAAAAGATTTTGAGAACTTACTCCAATGACAGAAATAGGTTATGACATGTAATTTGAAAAATCCTAACCAAGACTTCACTGAAATCAGCACTTATCCTGGAGACCTGAATGACACGGTATATTTTATTTGTCACATGGAATAAAAAAATCAGGTCTATGTCACTCCTTACCATACCCATGCAAAGACTTGCTCTTTAACTACCGTTGATGCCAGCTGGCCAGTCCTATTTGGGAATACCCACCTGGAACAGTACCTGAACTCCTGGGAGGCAGAGGCAAAGGCTGGTGTGAAGAGTCAGAGAGCATGGAGAGGAGCAACTCAGCAGTGCCGGGCACTGCAGTTTGCTTTGGCATTGCCTCCCCTCTCGCCTTACAGACTAAGCTAGTGAGCTGTAGGATGGGCTGCTTACACTGGGAGTGACAAAGGCATTTTATCTTTTCTCATTTAGGCAAATCAAATTCAAGGAAATACAGAGGAACTCCAGTTGCATGTCCTCAGAAGGGAGTGAACCCAGCCAGACCTGTGAAAGTGACGGGCAGCTTCCCTTCCCCTCTCACCACTCTGCCCCTTGCTTATCACCACATGTGGCTTTGTCTTCTCTTTCTGCATCTCTGCCATCCATCTCTAAGCTTCTGTGCACCCACAATTCCTCTTCACAATATAAAACATTATTATTATCTTTACTGCCACATTCACAATAGTCCAGTGGATGTTGTAGCTCTGAGAGTGACATCCTTCCTGGCAATCCTGTGTGAGCTTATTTCCAGACTCCGCAGTATTTCTCTGCAGGGAGAGAAATGCTCTCCTGTATTTCTCCTCCTGGAGAGCTGGGTGATAAAGATCTTCCCCCTTGTTCTGACGAACACAATGGGAAAATTCTCATCCTCATGAGAAAACCACCACCAGAGTCTAAAACTCCACAGACTGAAGCAAGATAAGGTTTATCAATGGATCACAATTGCTTAATTTGTGCTGACTGTTGTTTCTCTTTCAGTCTACCTTCAGGAAAAAGGCTGTTGCACTAAGTTAGTGTGTCTGTGTCACTGCATGGGGTGATTCTGCTGACACAGACAATTTCAAAGAAACTATGAAACAGGGACAAAATTTCTGCTTTTCAAGAAAGAAAAGAGCCTTACTAGGAAGGATCTTAGAAAACAAGTGACAGAGTAAGGAGGTAAGATTTGGAATTTACATGAATATAGATAAGATAGTCCAAGTGAGACGAATCTGGTGGAGTAGAAAAAGCTAGGTGGCTTGATGGCAGATTAAATTCCTTGAAGACAAAGGCAAATTAATGCAAGTTGGAAGGAAGAATCAGAATGACATATTTCTTGGCTTTAAATTAATCACAACCATAGAGAAAAAAAGTGTCACAGTAGATATCTTAGCCAAACCATCTGCTCTGTGTGCAGCAAAAGTGTTGGCAAACTGGTAGAATGTAGCAGGAAAAGGATAGAAAACAAAATTGAAAATAACATAATATAATTGTATAAACCAGTGACATGTCCTCTGTGTTCCTTCCTGGTCACCCAGCTTGAAAATAATACTGCAGAAGTGCTAGAGGTTCAGGGAAATACATGGTTGGAGGAATAGAAAAGGGGGTTTTATGTAAGTAAAGCATGGAAAGTGCAGAGATTAGAGAGGAAAAAGAAGTGACAGCATGACAAAAGTGTACAAAATAATTAATGCTGTAAGGAAGATTGCCTTTCCTACAAAACAAAAGCATGGGGACATGAAACTGAACAACAAGACATTTGCAACCAATAAAACAACCTCATTTTTATAATTTATAATGGCAGACTTAGACATCTACATGAGCAATGGGGATGGAAATATTTGTTGGAGAAAAAAAGTAATGGAAAACGGCTTACAATGGCGTGCTTGGAGTCAAAAAACAAATGACAGCGTTAAGGAGCAATTTACCCCTATGGGCATGTTATACTCCTAATGTCCTTTATGAACAATTTTTCTGAGAAGAATCTTGGCACACTTTGAAGCAGGGTGCTATAATGAATAGGCCACATCAGTTCCCACACTGAAGGCAGCTGTGCTCCCACTGCATGCTGTTGTGGGGAATAGCAAAACCTGCACCATTCATAAGCAACATAAATAAGGCACTGGAAGAAGCTGAGGTACCAAGGCATCATAGCTGTGATTACCATGGCAGAAACACCTACAGATGTGCATGGTGAGTCCAGTGCTGCCTAGAGGCATTGGCCTTACCAAGGCTGTCTGGCTTGGGGCAATAACTGATAGGCCATCCATGCAACAAAGGCAGTAGGTTCAGCCTCCAAGATTTTCATCTCTACAGTGCTTAGCTTTGTGCTCCAACCAGGCATCCAAAAACCTAGAGATAAACATGATTTCTGATTGGAAAAGGGAGCCACGTCTGGAAAAAATGGATGTATGGTAGCCTTATCTAGACTTGGCTGCATAGAGAGTTGTGTGGGCTAAAGTACTCTATTGAGAGCAGACATCTGTGGAGATACATCCTCAGAGTTTTCTAAGTACAAAAATTTCTAGCAGATGTAGTGCAGCAAGTAATTGTTCAAGATCATTTTACCATGTCTGATGTCCTTGTATAAACTACACATGCTTGTTTATATTAAAAGCCTAGAAGCATTTCTTGATGACGTGCTGGTGGAGTAATTTTGTTCAATAACTGGAGATGATGTCTATCTTTTGTCTTAAAGTTAAGAAAAAGTTAAACAGTTGCTTGTCAATCTTATCATCTCCTTTCCTGAGGTGGAGTTGTATGTTAACTAAAACAGCTTGGAATTTTTTTCCCCCAACAAAATTTTGGGAAATGTTTACATAAAACTTCTGTCTGGAATATTTATAAAATGTCAAATTAAATGCATTCTACCTGTGTTCTCCAGAGTATTGCTGTTGTCTACAGGAGACCAAATCCAAGTCCCTGATCTGCAGAGATGTAGCATTTCGCTCTAAATTCAACACAAATCAAGGGGTATCTCCCATGTCCTCAGTAGCCCACAGTGCTGTAGAAGGGAGGGATCGTCTCCCTCAATCTGCTGGCAATCCTTCTTGTAATGCAGCCCAGGATGCAGTTTGTCTTCTTTGCTGCAAGGGTGCATTTTTGGCTAGTGGGCAACTTACTGTGCACCAGAATCCCCAGACCTTATTTGCACAGCTCCTTTCCAGCTGGTCATCCCCAGCATGTATTGGTGCATGGGAGTATTCTTCCTTAGGTGCAGGACTTTGGATTTCCCCTTGTTGAACTTCATGAAGCTCCTCTCAGCCCACTTCTCCAGCTTGTTGAGGTTCCTCTGAGTGGTAGCACAACCTTGTGGTATATCAGCCACTCCTTTCAGTTTTCTTGTAGCTGTACTGGTGTCTGTAGTGCTTCTCAAAGGGCCAAGGGACAAAAGTAAGGGAAGGAGGCTTTTCAGGGTCTGATCAGAGAGGCCAGGACCAGTTTCACTACCCCGTTGTCTAAGCCTTAACTCTCTGAAACTAAGGGTGAAATCTTGGCAATACTGAAATCAATGGTGGTTTTACCATTGCCTCCTACTAGGCCAAGCTTTTAGGTTTTCTTTTCAAAACCTTGGTTGTCTTTTGTTTGTGTCACACATACCTTAAACTGTTTTTGTATGACAGTTTAGAGAGGACTTTAATCACTGAGAAAAGGACACTGAGTTGAAACCCCTTCATTGTTGGGCATGCTTAGCTGTAGTTCAGTTGAGGTCAATGGCTTTCTCCCAGGGCCTTGCCTACCCATTATCATTTTCATGGAGGATCTGAGAATTCATTGTCATTCCCATTTAGGTTACTCATACATTTCTAGGATGCAGGTGAACTGCTGAATTTGAAACATCTTCTGTCTCCTAAAATAACCAAAAAAATTCCCGTCTTGAAAAATAGAGATTTCTTCATCAATAATACAGCAGACGATTGCTGCAATAGTGTCTGCTTTCACATATGCTTTAATAAGTTTGTTTAGATTGTGGTCAATGAATAAGTTTCCTACAAAACAGAGGGAGCACCAAATTAAAACTTTGTTTTGTCAAATGATTCCGAAAAATGTCTAGCTCTCTCCAGACTCCTTTAGCTATCAGATAATCTGGGCAAAAGCTTTGTCTGAAATCAAGAAGAGAGAGCTGGAGTTCTTACCTCTGTCACTCTCTCTCTCTCTCTCTCTGTCTACACACACAAAGAACAAATTTTAATAGATAGCATATGCTGTTAGCTGAGCCTTTGTTCCTGCCCCAGCAGAGTCAACACACTGCCAAGTCTCACTGTGTTTCAGAGTTTCTCCCTGTTTTTGGCTTGAGTTTCCTGCATTCTGAAGCAGTCTCACATAAAACTCTGAAGATTCACAGTACATTTAAATGGAAAATTTGAACCATCACTCAGAGAGTACATTTTTCAAATCTGACTCCTTTCAGTGACCAAAACTTGGCAGGTTTGCCTACAGTCTGATAAGGACAGATGAGAGACGATCGAGTCTCCTCCCTGTCTCCATACAAAACCCTATGCAATTGGAAAGTGACAAGACTTACGAAATTAATGAGTGAGCTGTAGAATCTTCTACTTTTGTTTTTTGTTGTTGTTGTCATTTCTATTTGTGTTTTTTTTTTTTAACAGTATTACAGTATTGAAGACATTAGACCCACTGTCAGGCTTAGTCTATAAAAAAGTGTCTAGTCTGTGGTCTTAGAAAGATCTTAGGTATGTGGAAAGATATGGTGCCTTTCCCTCAATGGCTGGGTAATTCTTTAACCTGCCTCCTCCAGGGGAATTTCCCAGGTGAAAAATTGTCTGATTCTTCTATATTTGGCCTGTTACAATTTGTTATTCTGTCTCTTTCATTTTGAAAAGTCCTTTCCTTTGATTCTCTCTGATTAATTGTTGAAGAATCACACAGGCTTTTAACTTTATGTCTCTTACTGAAGGTCAGATTGATTAAGTCATAGTGTACTGATAAAACTTCATGAAATACTGCGAAAATGTGGAGGCTAGAGATTATAACCTGGGATGGGCTAGTCATGAAAATCCCAAGAGTCTGCTTTTTATCTTTTCAGTGTAGAGGTGGAACATTCGTAAGAGCATGGTTTGCTGGTGAGGTTTTTTTTTATGTCAGATGTTTCCTACCTGATGGAGAACAATGCTGTGTGGTACGTGCTGTTTGTAAAGTGTATTGGAGACAGGCTGAGAAAGATTTTGCCTTGAATCTGATTAATGAAGTGTATTTGAAAAGCCTCCAATAAACCTTTATCATTGTGAACTGTAGCTGGCACATCAAATGGGTGTGAACTTACACACAGACATGTATAGCGGCTTGGGAAATGCCCTGCTAGACTTGCAGGATTTTGCAGTCTAATGAATTAAATACCTAAATGATCTTGAAATAATGTTAAGGAAACACAGTTGACAGAAGCTGAGAAGAGACATTCAGGGCTGGGGTTGGCATTCCATCTCCAAGACATCACATTGCTCTGGGAAGAATAACAATAATGCAGAGATTCGAGTAAGGAAATGTCACTTTCTTTATTTTTTTGTGTCCTGGACTCCCACTCCCATCATGCTTGCTTTTATAAAACCAAAAGTACAAGCCAACTGAGCAAAAGTTGGCAACTGCACCAGTTACTAAGGACTGCATTCTGACATTATTTTCAGCAAGCACAAGTATTTTGAGAGGCCCATGACAGACCAGCTGAGCTTGATACTCTGTACTAATTAGGCTGGTTCATAACCTCCTAATCTGAGGACCTCTCCAGTGTCTCAGAAGAAGGCCTTGGGGCACACAAGCCATTTCTGGCTCTTCTTCCTGGGTGGCCCTGCATAACAATATCTTCTCTTCATTTTCCTTTCATGTGGACTTGGATTGCACCATGTCCTTTAATTTCCCATCAGTGAAAGGTCTGTGTATATCATCAGCCCTGTGCAGTAGAAGCTGCTGCTACAGTTATTGAACCTGCAGCATGGATCACAGGGCAGCTTTGCCTAAGGTGTTAGTTCCATACCTAGAAAAAAAAAATACAAAAATTATCCAAAGATAAAGTTGGGGTTTGCTGCATTTTCCTCCCTACCAGAACATAATCAGACTTGTGGAAGCAATGCTGATAGCCTGAGCAAGTCAAGTTTCTTTCTCTCCTTGAACCAGAATGCCACTTACACAAGATCCCCTCTGGTGTGGCTCTCTTTGGACACCTGATTCTGGGAACAATGGTATGTTCTGAGATTTCCCTGCAGAGCAAGAATCAGAGCTTTGGTCCTTGGTGGACAGAGTCAAACCCAGCTTTGTTATTGTGGCATAAGAATGATTCATTGCCTTTGTGCCACTGCAAGCACGTGTGGGGAAACTTAATAAGTATCCCTATTCAGCCAAGATAATGGGGAGAATTAAATTGGTTGCCACTTGGATCAAAGCTCATTAGCCTTGCACCTAGCACTTGACAACCAGAGATAATATCAGAAAGGGGGTTTTCTTATGCCATTCATTGCATGTGTTGCAGTGATTGTTCATGTGTAATGAGATCATATCTTAGCAAAGAATGAGAAATAGCATTTTTGCCGGTTGTCAAGACCTATCTGAACATAAAGTTTATTTAAACACATTTTTTTGCTATGAGCTCATATTAAATCTCAGCAAGTTTATCCATCTCTAATTTAGTTATATGGTCATTACATGGAAAATCCACTTCAGATAAAGCAAAGCATTTTCATCCTCTAGTTACACAAGTATCAGGTCACAGCAATTACGTGCAAATGTCAGATACCTACTACCCCATTGCGGGGTTAACTTGTACATGTTCTGCACAAATAATGAGGATCTTATTCTGCACAACAATGTAGTGAATGTGACATTGCATCAACAGGATGAAGGAGGTGGACAAGCCTAGTGAATGAGCTGAGACTCTACAAAGTCTTTGACGGAGTGCCCCCAGTCTGGTAAATATCCCAAATGACTCCTTCCCTGTGGATGGGCTTGACAGGCAGCAAATGCAACAGCACAACACAATATCTTGTGTAAACCTCCTGCAGTGTGTTTGACTGTCCTCACCCCACTGAGCTTCAGTCCTTTTCTGTGGATTCCCAACCCACCTTCTGTGAGAGGATGGAGTAAATGAGCCACACCTGCTACAGCATTTTAACTATCTAGCCTTCCCTTTCCATCCCTGAAGCCAAACCACTTACACACACCTAATCACTTTCCTCTTCAGCTACTGCAGTCTTCCTCACAGGCCCCTTTTCTCCTTTAGCTGGTCTGCCAAAGTCATCTTTCTTATTCTGGCTGTGGCATCTGCCTTTCTGAATGTTTCTTCAGTGCTCTCTAAAGAGGTCTAATGTCCGAGTCTTGAAGACCTTCTACTGTGCCCCTCTTGCTATATCTCACCTAGTTTCTCTACCTTGCTGTTTCCATTCAGTCATGCTGCTACCTCCTTTGTTCCAGAAAAGCCTTCATCCCCTCTTTCCCTATCTCAGTAAAGCTGCTTCTACAGCCACCCCTTTCTGGGACTTTTGGCATTCAAGGGAGTGAAGAAAAACAATTGAAAAGGGCCATCTTGCTATTGCTATTCTTGTTATTGCTATCTTTGTGTTTTCGCTTTCCCATCTACTCTGCCTGCCTTGCTACACACATGCTAGACATATTCATTTGCCTGAGGACATGATAGATAATATTCTCCAGTCTGCTGCATTCACTGGCCAAAGACTCCCATAGCAGAATTCCTGTCATACAGTGATATTCTCCTACAGTACAGACCTCCAGCATTAGACAAGCATTTTGGTTATGGTGAGACATCACCAGATATATGCAGGAGGTACATTTAAAGTATTAGAGTCATGTTAGCTGAAAACTCAAAGGAAGTGGTAAAGCAGGCAAATTGAAGGCCAATTAAATTTTGTAATAGGAGTGAATCAGAAAATGTCTTCATTTGAATCCATAGAAATTAATTTTGACTTTTTTTTCTGGAGCAATTGAAAAAAATAAATATGGTCAGCCAGGTATTGCCATCTGGATTGACCATATGAATACACTGAACTCCAGTAAAGACGGGTCTTTGACAGAAGAATTTGACACTGCAAATGCCAACTGACCATTGCAAAATCAGTAGGATCATGATTATATTATTATTTGTCTCTCTAGCCCTGTTTAGAAAAAAGCACAAGCTGCACTAGACAGAAAGTGAGGGAATAGTGAGCTACAGTCTGCAGTCGCAGAGAAAGCCAGTGTTCTCACTACGCTGACCATAATCAAGGCCATCAATCACTTCTCTAATGTATTCTTCCTGGCTCCAGCCACATCCATATTTACCAGATCAATCAAAATCTGCCTTTTGTTTCCTTTTCCCCCCCTCAGTGTCTTGATGAAAACAAAACAAAAAAGCAGCCAAAATCTAATAATTTATAAGATGTATTCTTATTCACTCCACATGATGAAATCACTCTGAGAGCTGTTCAGTCTCCTAGCTGAAGATCCCTAGGAAAAGGTGATTCATACCATGATTCAGGCCATACATTTGTTGCTGTAAAATGCATCTATTTCACCAATTTTTTTCTGTGTGTGTGTGTCTGCTTTGGAAAAGGTTCACCCATCAAAGCGTTTACACAGTACCCGTATTACAGTCTTACTAGTGACCTCACAGAGGCAGGGAAATGAGCTTATTCCTGTTTGTACATGCAAGCACCTGCATTAGGTGTGTGATCTCTCTCATCACCCTTATGGTGAGTGTGCCTAATCCACAGGCCTGTCTATAACTTGATACAGAAAAACAGCTTAAGAAAACAAAGAGAACCCTGCAGCTAGAGGCACATGACGTCCTGTGTTTTAGTCCTGGCACCCCTTCCATGAAGACCATCATCTCACAAGGATTGAAATTCAGTGGACATTTTGTAATAACGTTGTTGTGAGCTGAAGGGTAGTCTCCCCCCTAAACAGAGAGACAGACTCCCTCAGGGAGGGAGCAATAACACAGCCTTTCCAGAGTCCTTCTTCCCTTTCCAACACCAGTCTTACATGAACTCAGCAAGCCTCCTAGATCCTTGCTTAAATAGAGGCCCACAAAGCCAAGGTCTGTTGTCTACAGGACAGGGTCAGGCTTCTTGCAAGCATTGTGAGCGTGTCTTATCCCTTGTCTGGTCCACACATTACTCAGAGTTTCCCTGCATTTAAGGCCTCCTGTTTACGGCCCCAGAATATTTGCAGCAACATAAAAATCATACTGCTATAAAATTTTTCACCTGTAAAGGCATATTTAAACAGTTTTCAGCCTTTAATTATATACATTGAAACTAATTTTCCACTTCAGACCAGCCCTGCTACTTTGTGTTGTCTTTGCTCAACCCATCAGTTTTGGTAACTGACCATCTTCTGGATGGCCTTGGGTAAGCCACTGCTTCTCTGTATGAATTTGCTTCTGCATCTCCAAGTTAGACTAGTAATATTTAGCAGCTCCGTTGTGGTTCCTTTCCAGAGAGCCTGCAGAGACATAAAAGACTATGGAAAAATTAAATGCCACTGCCTTTACACAAGCTTTATTTTTCAAATTCTGTCATCAGGGCTTATTTTCAAGGGACTCTCAGAATGGAACCTAAACCTTTTCAAGTGCCTTCAGATTATTTCTATTTTTGTGCAGCACATATATTTTTTCCCATTAGCAGTAAGTTCTAAAACAGAGCTATCTACTTGTTGGTGGTTGGCAGGAGCTCAGCATTCCAATGTAAAGTGATCTTTTTTTGTCTGCCAATAATGCAATATTAACAAATTCGTCTTGATATTTATCTGTTGTTATGTCTGTTGTTAGACTGTATGAAGAAAACAAAACTTGGAACACTGCAGCAACCATTGTTTTAAGATATCTGATATGGCACTGAAGACTTTCATTCAGGAATTACCAGTTTTGAGGCAATGCAGAATCATATCATGTAAGAAGTTCCCTTGCGTGTTTTCCATCACTGGCCATTTCAAGATGCACCTTCTTTCATAATCCCAAGAGCTCAGATTTCATTTCTGCTGGTTGGAAACTTAGTTTTGTCATATTCCTAGTAGGTTTAACATAAAATACAGGATCAACTGAACCAGCTGGGAAGAAATCCGTATCACATCCAATATTCAAATTTTCACTGTAGGCATATTTGGAATTTGTCTTCTAGTGATCATGTATCAACTCTCCACATATCAGTACTGGACAAATAGTGTGAAGAATGGCATTGATTGTCAAATCTCATGCTGAGTGCTAAGAAAGACTCCAGACAGAGGTGTAAATGGACAATAAGGTCTTAGACTAGGATAAAATGTTAAAAGTTAATTAAAATTAGCCTTGTATTTGCAGTCAAGACACAGGCAACCCTAAGCAAAAGCTCCTGAAATGCTTTTCTTAATTTTAGGTTAGACAAAAACCTATACTTGTTCTAAAAATGCAAACTAGCCGTTATCAGCCTGATAATTAAGATCTAAGTGTTTACAAGATAAGTAAAAACCAGGCTTAGCTGAAAGCAGTAGCTTTACAGAAAATTCTTGAACTAGGATTTCGGAATTCAATATTCTTCTGAACTACCCAACTCCTCTCTACAAGATTATCTACAGCTCTCTTTCTCGCCCTCTTACTTTACTGCCAGGTGTTTGTTTGGGACAAGATTCTGCATGGCTTCCAAAATAATCAGAGTGCAAATAAAAGCACACAAAATGAAAGGGTGACAGAGCACCAATTTATTCGTTACAACTTGATCAGATCAGTGGTCTGGAACTGAAGAGAAATGGTGATTTTCCTCCAGATTGATGACTATTTTTATTGTAATATTGATGATGAGCAGAGACTCAGTAATAGTTGTAACAGATGTGGTCTCCCTAATGCTGCACATAGGAGTCCTCTTGCCTAAGAGGGAATAGTAATTATCCACTGTTTTTCAAAACCTCCAGCCTGCAATTGAGTTGTCACAGTCTCCCAGACACTGCTCCAGGCATCACAGATGGTACCAGCTGACACACTTGGGGCGTATCATTATGAGCATGTGTAAACCACATGATTTTGACTACTTTCCTGATACCTAACGCATGACAACGTGTCAAAGAGAGACGCCTTTCAGGAGGAAATATGGGCTCCATGGAGCTGCAATATGATTGAGGAGAATGTTGAATGTTCAAGAGAGGACACATCTGAAAGAAATTGCTAGCATGAGTTACAGCAGGGAACGATCAGCTTCTGTAACAAAATGCTTATTTCCAGCCTCAAGTACACAAATTGTTTTTATACGAGGCTCAAGTCAATGCTATTGAAGGTCTTTTCTGTTTATTTTTAATGCTTCATCTATTGGATTTGCTGAAGAACATTGCTTAAGCTGAGAGTGAATGCATTAACAAATACATTTAGCAGCCCATTACAAGTGATTTGCGTGCCAGGGAAAAAACAAGTCTGTGCAGCTAATAAAAAGAAAACAATTGCAAATGTTCACTTGGAATTTACAACACTTTGTTTTTAGATAATTCAGTTTGAGGCAGTTGGTTTTCTAAGTGTGATGGTAACATACATCACAGTTTGAAGCTCATTGCAAGTAAAATTAAGTCCGCTTAGTGAGAAACAGGAAATACAGTAAGTGTGATAGTATACAATCTTTTAGAAAAACACAATCAAAATAATTTATTGTAGTTAGAATTTAACATTTAGTGCTGAATCTCTGACAGCAACATGCAAGTATGCGTGAAGAGGAGCTGAATGCAAAAATGATTCCACAAAACTCTATTTCACTTTCCTTTCTCTCCACAAGCTATTTGTAAGCCATATCAAATTCAGACATTTTTCTGAAATTTTTCATATTGCTTTTGGCAAACTGTTTTTTCTATGCAAAGTTTATATGAACAGTTCACTGTAAAAGGAAAAAAAGATATCAAGAATGTGAAAAATATGCTATGTTGCCTATTTGTACTATGAGTTGCTTGGAGAACATATTTCTGTGATTGAAATAATATGCAAATGAACTAAGTACATGCATTTTGTGGTTTCTTTGAACCAAAGGATTCAAATGGAATCAAGAAAAGGTAAGTGTTACACCTGTACATAAACTTCATTGACATTCACTGTCTTGCAAACCTTTAAGTGTACAAGATTTGAAGTAAAGCTGGTAAACATTTCAATTCATGAGATTTCAGAACTTGAAAGATAGAAGCAGGAAAGCGAACTTGGAAAGATGAGGACCTTGACGAAGTTAGCTATCACTTCTGTGTCCCACTGGTTGCTTTTCTGGTTTTACCCTGCATTTTCATTCCTGTTTAGGCCAGAATCAGTGTGACTAATACATTCCTTTGATATCCTGCATGCCATCTACATAAGTAAATGCATGCCCTACAAGGATTTCATGAAACTTCAAGAAGCCTTGTAAGAAGTGATATCAAAGACATGGGCCCACATTTTAGGTTGGTTTACATTCTGGCTAATCCTATATAAATTAGAGGGATTTCCTGTATATAAAATCTGTGTTGGATTAATTTGTCATACAAATTGGTTAGAAAAAGGATGGGAGTAGTAAATTAGTATAACTAGCATAAGCATGAATTAGACACTGTGTAACTGAGAAAACTCCAAGACAGACAAAGGGCCTATGATTAAATTTGACCATTCTTTTTTTGACACACCAGCTTCAAGCTTCAGTTTCACTCTCCAGCTTGAGTGTAAGAGACTTACGAGTCAAAGAACCCACTCAGGACCAGTCTCCTGTCTGACAGGAGACCATGCGTTGGGCTGCTGGGAGCAGGAGAGGAAGAACCCACCATCTTTTCTGCTGCAATTGTTCACTTCTGTATAAAGAGCTCTTTACTCATGGAAAAATTATTTCTGTTGAGTGCCCTAGCTGCTGGATCACTGATAGCGTAAGCTTCTTTCAAAGAACTGTTCAATAAAATGGCTTTTCTGCTTTCCAGTGTGTTAGATACAGCACAATTTACGTTGAATCTATTTAAATCTGAGTATGTGTACTCAGACTTCCTGAATTTTGTATTAAAAATCTCAGATTATGTAAAATCACCTTATATGCTGGATATATGGATCAACATAGCATCACAGTGTTATGTTACTGTAGTCTTCGGTTCAAAAACATGAAGTAATTCAGTCCTATTGGACAAGGTAGAGATTTCCCTGTAAGGGTTTGGGAAGTGCAGTGCCCCTGACATTAAATGCTTTAGGGGAACAAAAACCTGTTGGTCTTCTTTCAAAAATAAAAGTAGTTTGACTTTCCAAAATCCAAATTTCTAGATGATCAGCAAAAAGTCTCACTTTCAGATTATCTCTCTGTTTCCACATTGTGTTCTCTTAAGAGAAAACAGTTGCTCAAATGACCACAATAACTTTCAGTTAGTAGCTTTCGGTTTTGACCAAACAGAGTATTGCTCTGCAATGCCTGGCTTTTTCAGACTCACTGGGGGACTGACCATCTCAGGGCCTAGTTATTTTTGCAATGTTTCAGATTTTCTGTTTGAGCCCAAATAAGAAATTGTGGTGGGCAGCCATTTGACAGTAGAGTGCTCTTTAGATGAGGCCAGTGTGTTGGGATGAAGTTCAAATAGTATTGTTTCTCAGTCTTTAGTCTCTATCTCAAAAATGACTGAAGTTGCCTGAAGAACTGAAAATTTTTACCACTTTTTTTTTTGTTGTTGTTATGTATCTTGGCACTCGCTGATCATGACCATAAGTAGCTGTGGTATGAAATGGGCTATCCTTATTTCTTGATTTACTGGACATAAGGAGAGAGAATATTTTAAGGTTTGTAGCGCTGTGTCTGAATCTGAGGAACAATATCTGAATTTCAGGTAACTTTTTCTGCCCTGTATTGCATTCTAATCTTACTGTATTTAATCATGTCATTCAGAGAATTACCATATCCAAAGTCCTTGCTGTTCTTTAATATCTCCCATTTGTTCACTCAAAACTTTAATGATTTGGGTTAAGAAGGATCAAGATCCAAATTGTTTCCAATTCCAAGATTGTTAAGGCCCTAATTCTTTCAAAACTACCACAGTGACTTGTACACTATGTTCTAAAGCTAAAACCTTGTGGATGAGCCACTATGAACTTTTATTCACTGTCTGTAGTGAAATCCAGATCTGAAGTTTTCCTGCTTTGAGGTCTGATTTTACTAAAAAGCTAAACTAAAATCAGAACTCTTCAGCTAATAGAGCAAGTCCTACCTAGAATAAAATAAACAAAAATTATTCTCTTCATTCTTGCATAATAGGATGAACATTAATACTGATGGTTGCAGTGGGAATTTTAGTTAGTCCAAAATGAATTACTCATGTTGATACCATGGTTTTGGCTCAGCCAGACTCTGCATATGGTAGATCACCATGAAACTTTCAATGATAACAAGTTCCCAAATCTCAGCTTCAGTCTCCAGTGAAAGTCTGTCTCTTTCAAAAGATGAAAACAATAAACAACATTTCCTTATTGTTCATATGGAAAAAAAATCTAGCACTCTAATCCATTTGTGTGCCTATTTTGAATCCTACTGCATACATCACTTTAAAATTACTTTGCTTCTAGGCAAATCATTCATTTATGCTTGTACATCTGCATAATCCTATCTTTCCATAGACCTGTGTGGATACACATGTATATAACCCTTTCCTGCATAATATACCTGTACCCTCCCACTCAGGCAAGACAATATGTTGAAATGTAGAGTGATAAGTAACAGCACAGTTTTATATGAAATGTGAATTTTTCGTTCTGTATTTTATTCAGTCAGAAACATCACAGCAGGAGAGCCAGAGACTATGGTCTCCACTTACCAGCTTTATGTGGTAAACATAAATCTCAGTGTGCTACTGAAGTCACTGCATTTCAGGCGGGAATTCAGTGCCTGTATTTTATTATACTTTTATTTGCATTGCATATTCTGTGATTGTAAGACCTCTGTCACAGAAACACTATTGTAATTAGTGCTGAAACACTTTTACCTGGAAGCATTAATTAAGCAATGAGCTCTGTTCTCTTGCAGCGAACAACAGAGCAAAGCACAATCTTCACAGAGTTCTGGTGGGATAATAAGCTGGGAGGTAGGAACTCCTAAGCCAGAGGCTCAGATGCTCAGAGGTCTTCCCACCAAGAGCTAAGACTAAACCAGACAGATTCACAGAATTGACAGAGTCAGAAGGACAGAAAGAGCACAGAGGAAAAAAATAAAAATCTGTTGGAAATGAGCCTGACGTCTTCAGTCAAAATAGAAAACACTTCCCAGAAAGTGCATTGTCAGCAATGAAACACTGTCAAATAAGAACAGGCTTTTGCTCAGAAGGAAAAAGGAAATTTTTCTAAGCTGTTATCTATATCAGCTGTGGTAGCTGGGTCAGGAAAGTTCAGGGTGTGAAGACACTCAGATTAGTGCGATACTTCAGACAGATACATGCACCTACTATAGCATTTTAAGTTCAGGACAACAGTGAGCAATTCAGCCCTCATACACTCCAAAACTGCCAAACCCTGGCTTGTTATGCAGTCACTGAAAAAAGCAAGTCTTTTGTAGGAATACAGATCCCATCACTCTGAAAAGCAGAGTGGCTGCATTTTGGAAAGTTTATATTCTTTTTCTTTGGGATTGCACAGTATTAATTCTGCATTAATTAACACTGCATTAACCCTGAGATGGGTTTTCAAGAGGGATTTGTGCAGGGTCCAGGTAAAGATCTCATGATTTGGTTCAAAGCGCATAGAGGAACAAGTTGCTTGGGCAAGAACAATGTTTTGTCTTTTAGCAAGTTACTTAGTCACTCTAAACCATGTTCTTGTTTGAAAGAGAAATAAATTTTCTGTCTCATGACTAAATGCTGTTCTTAGACCTGCTGAGCATGTGACACACGTTGAAGAGGAAATCTAAACACATTAGATATTTCTGGGTAAAAGCCCTTCACTACAGATTCTTGGATTTCACATCAGTCTGTTTCATGTCCTGTGCTAACTTAATGATCCCACCTTGTGTCCTGCATTTGATAGAACATTACGAACAAGTTCCTAGGACTTCAGATGTATTGGAAATCAATCTTTTCATGTTTGGATTATGTCATTTTGGTTTAACCCAAAATATACTTTGTTCCAAGTGAAAAAGTAAAAGTCTCTTTTGGGATGCATTTTTTTACCTACAGAGCAGCTGTGAATTTAGCTATTGCTAAGCAAAGGAGGAATCATAGAATCATAGAATTGTTAGAGTTGGAAGGGACCTTAAAGATCATCTAGTTCCAATCCCCCTGCCATGGG
>JAOXJM010000019.1:27153765-27164365 GCA_026413425.1 Tringa solitaria
CAATTAGATTTAGCTCTCTCAGCCATGTCATTTTATGATTGCGGAAAACTGGGAAGTCACAGCTCCCTATTAAATTTAGATTGCAATCAGATTCTAATTCAGATTTCAATTAATATTCTAATTTTAGGGGGAAAAATGCCACAATATTAAAAAGAAAAATGAGCTGCAGGGACTCTCCACACAGAACAAAATGAAGGTCAAAGTTCAGAAATGCAGGGATGAAGAGAACCCCCACGCTGTTCATTATGACGGCTGCAGAGCAGGCAAGGGCAACCAAGCAGGAGATGTCCTTTTTCCTTTTGCTTGGATCACTACAAAAATAACTTCCCAACTTTCTCTCATCTTGCCTTCCTGCAAATGAGATGAATGGCTGTCATAAACTTCTTTGAAATGCTGGTAGCACTGACAAAGGAAAGATGACACTTGGTTGTCCCACTGTCATAGCTAGACCTCACTCTCAGCCTGCTGTCTCTGAGTTATATTACACTGGCAGGGAGGGCTTAAGTGTCACTGAACCACAGAAAAAATTGAATTTTGCTGCTCCGGGAAAAGGATGAAATTACTTCCTGGCACAGGATATGTGTGACATGTTCCCTTCCACCCCTGCACCCACCTACACGAACACACACAGCCCTTATTTTCTTCCTGAAACACTGAGAAAATCCTCTTCTGCCACATCCCCTTCTGCCTGGAGTGGTGAACCTTCCCCTGCCATGGCAGCCCCCAGCACTTCCTCTCCGTGTAGCCTTTCACTCAGGCGCTTTCCGCACCCACTCTTCTGGCCCAAATGGCCCTGCAGTGTACCTCAGCTAAATAGCTAAATCCATGGACAAATGGCTACTGACAGCCATCAGCACGCATAATCACGTTGGCATCTGCTTCTCTTTGGCTTTAAGGTTGGCTGTGGTCTTCCACCTGTTCAGGAACCTCCAGCAGACTGTGAAAGCCAACCCATAGTGGTAACAGAAAATCAGAGCACTGAGGGACTACGTACAAAGAAATCAATGTTTACACTGGAGGGTCATAAGGAGTTTTTTGTGAAGCAACCTGACAATAGCATATTCCGTGGCTAGAATGGCATATCTGCCATTCAGAAGATGCTGCTTGAAATTATAATGAGGAAAACACCCCAGATACTATGGAAAGTTGAGATATAAAGCACAGGATAGCTTTTAACTGGCAACTTAATCTTGTTAATGTGTGGCCCTGAAGCCAAAAAAAATTTGGACAAAATGAACTGCTATTTGCCCTTGAGTGTCGATGTTCAGTGTAGAGAAGGTAGAGTTACCCCTGTGGGGAGGTGGTACCAAGGCGCTGCCCTCTGGGGCACCAAAATCCAGTGCTTTCTAGCAGGGAGGCAAAGGCCAGGCATTAGGAGACCAGGGCCAGGCTTGTGCCCAGGAGCATAAGCATATGCCTGCATCAGAAGCTGAGATGCAGGAGCTCCTGCTTTAACACCAACTTAGGTGAGGAGGCCATCCAAAAATTAGGCCTTATTGTCTGAACTCCAGGCTGACAGATCTAATGAGCATCAGCCCCGCACAGTCAAGCTTGCACTGTGCCATGCTGCCATGCATTTTCCCTGACCACTCAGGCTTCCCCAGCGCTGGTCCTACCATCCTCTGTTTCACAGTGTAGTTGTACCCTATGCCTGACACATTGAAATCCGTGTTCATGAGCTTTTCTTTCCATTTCAGAGCTCTTGCTATTGAAGAAAAAGGGAGCTGCAGGCACTTTGCTCCTTGAAAGTGCTCCAGAAGTCTGGTCATGGGACCCAGTGACATGCTTTCGCCTTCTCTTGCCTACGCTCCTCTTGCTCCTTCGCTCACTGTTAGATGGGTTTTTTTTGTCAAGCCATGAAATTTCAGCATTAATCCCTATGAGGGGTAAGAGCAGACAGCCTGTCTTCTGAATTTAGTCATCATCAGCTAAATAACTTCCTCGTGAAAAGAAGTTCAGCAAACATACTATTTCTGTTCTAATGAAGTCCTCTTTCAGTTGAGTTAAAGGTAGTACACCCTCATCCAGCCTTTGGCAGCTCTGACCCTTTCAAGGTGCCTAGTCATGGAGATTGGCAGCTAGCCCAGGGCAAAAGCACCCCTCATTGAGTCAGGCTAAGACCTTGGCAAACCAGCATAATGAGGAGTTCAATAGACAATCAATAAGACAGCCACCAAAATTGACTTTAAGGGCATCTCATAGGGAGCATAATTAATTTTAAGATAACATCTATGAACTAATAGTTGAGTGTCATTAAGAGATGACATTGCCCTCAGAGCTTTTGGTGAAAGCAATTATCTCTCTGTGTGGAGGTTATTGTTCTGCCGACATCAAAAGTTGAGGGAAATAAAGTGTAAAAACACCGATTTCTTCATAAGCAACAATATAAGCTGTGTGTGTAGCTTGATGCTTTTATTTGTGTAGCCATGTGAAGCTTAGTGTTAATTTTTTGAGACCTTCCTCCCTAATCACTTCTCCACAGCACCCAGCAGCGCTCTTGTTTGGTTCACTGCACAAGCTCTATCCTGAGCTAGGAGTTACATTTTTAAAAATTGCTGCGTAAGGAAGGGCAATAGTCTAAAAGTGTAAGAAATAGACTTAATCAAGTAATTATGGCTTAATGTAATATACTATATGAAATGACATTAATATCTGTATGTCTGTTATTATTATTTTTTTATATGCAGAAATATGTATAAACATATGCTTTTTTGTACCATACAGTACTTTGTGAAAAGAAACAACTCTTTTAACCTCAAAGAATGTTCTGATCCACACCAGCCAGGAAAAGATGAATTTGGACAAAATCCAGATGTGGTTCTGAACTTCACAGCTGTCACAGATTTCTTCAGCAAGCAAATTCAAAATACCAGGATTTGAATGCTCTTTATGTACAGTTTCCCTCCACAACAATATGCCTGGATCATGGTCAGAAATTCATGACTTTATAGCTTCAGCTGAATCTTTTTGCATGTCTCTCATTGAGACATAGACCAAAATGGAAGGAAGCATAAGACGCTTTCTGCTTCTTGCGATCTCAGAGTTCTCACAAATTCAACAATTTCCCTGGAATTTTTATTTTGCCATGAAATCTGACAATACAGATTTTGAAATTTTGACAGGATTGTGCCCTAGTCTCAAATCTGAGCTCTAAACTACACCAGCCTTGTGCAAAGTCTCATTCAAATGCTGACTAATGTTCAAGAGGAACAGAAATGTTTTCTAGTTCTTTTTTAAGACATTACTCTATCCTATCTCCTAGACTTTTACTGTGATATTCATTAATGTTTTAATTTCTCTCTCCAACCGTTTATTTCAGCCATTTCAGAATACTCTCTGAACCTGCACTGCTGTGAAACCTCAGGCAGGTTTTCTTTTCTCATAATGGCAGCATGATGGATTTTTTTTTAATCTATTGATGATGGGAAGTGGCAGATTTTATTAATGATGTTTTTGTGTTGTGCTGGCCTTGTCAATAATCCTTTTACCTGATGGTAGACAAAAAATGGCGCAAGGTATGATATTTCATTTAAGGTCTTCTGATCAGAAGGGACTCAGTTCTTATCAGCAACACACAAAAAATAAATGGAAACATCAGAAGAAGTGAAAAAGCATTTTGCACTATTAGAAAACACTTTACCAAAAAATAAGTCTGTATCTATATTTATTAGGATTATAATGTGTTACTTGTATGTAACTTTTCACAAGAGCATCTGGAAATAGAAAGGCCTTATATAGGCAGTGCATAGTCTTGAATTCCTAGAATATTGCAAGAACTGAAATCTGCAGGGCACCATCTGTACCATTTCTATTGTTCGTCTGCTGAGAATCTTGAAAGCAGCCTTTTTTTTACAAAGAGCCACTGTGCCGTCTTAATTACAAGTTTGGAAAAAAAGCCAAAGAAAATTTCTGGCAGCACCCACACTGACAGGAAATTCGAATGTCGTCAAGCACATAAGCCAAGGAAACTGGTGAAACTTAACTCGTTCAGAGCAGGACTTTGTTTTGATGTGTGTGAGATGAGCCTGAGGCTGGAGGCGAGTGTGTCAGATGAGTGAAAGAGAAGGAGCAGGAGGAGGAGGGTGAGGGTGAATAGAGCACCAAACTGTGCTTTTTTCTGCGAGTGTTTGGTGGGTATTCCCATGCCCAGCTTGCTGCCTCCCTGCAGAAGTCATCTGCCCATCTCCCTAAGTGGAGTAGCTGGGACTTGCCCAGCAGGAAATCAGCATTTCCTGATGCCCTTTAGGGCAGACCATGCCCATAGGGCTGGCATAAGTTCTCCTCCTTTCCAATATGTGCCAACTACTTACAGAGACTGACAGTGTAATTTTGTTCCCTTTCCATGTTTCCTTTACTTGACACATGGTGCACCATCTCCTCAAATTATTAATCATTAGTACAAATTCCCTCTGGCTTCCTCTGAGCTGTTTTCAAAAAGATTCTGTGTTTTTTGATCTAGCTGTATATTTATTCTTCCTGATCTCATTTGCATTCATGCACATACACACAGACACATCAATTTTACAACCACTATTAGCATCAGCTTAAGGTGAACTCTGGCAGCCAGACAAAACACAGCTCATTTTGATCTGCCAGGCTAAAATGAGTAGAATCTATTGAAAAGAAAGCAGTGACAGCAAGATAACATAACAGATTGGGAATAAAAGCTTTTACATGTTGGGTAAGCTAACACTATTTTGGACCAATACACTTGAAAAATGAAAATGTACAGAAATCCAATTTGTTTTCCTAAGTGGAAGGGAAAAAAACAAACAAACAACCAAAAAAAGAAAACAAAAAAAAAACCAAACCCAACCAAAAAACAACCATCATAAACCACAAAACCAGGTAACTTCCCCATCAGTAAGCTATTCAGTCCTTTACTCGCACTCAGTAATTTGACTCAGGTGTACAACATTTCATTTTCTACAGCCATTGTGTTCTTGATATTGCGTTTACAAGCTCTGTGTTCTGTTCTGGGTGGGTTGTTCTTCACAGCTCTAACAAATAGCTGTGAGCTTTTGTTTCTAAAACAAGAAATCTCTTTTCACTCCAAAAAGACTTCTACATTGGCTACCACTGAGCATTTCCTTTGCTCACTAATAAAGCAACTGCACGGTTCTTTTCTTCCTGAAAGAGAATGACATCTGAGAGGCTATTTAAGGGGAATTAGTAATCTTAGCTAGTGACTCACTGCAAAGTGAGGAGGGCTTTGCACAAGCAGACTCCCCACACGCTGCTTCCTATGTAAGAGCTGGCAGTAGTGTCCTTCACCGAGCTCCTATCAGCTCTCTGGAAGGGACACAATTGTGACGACCTGTGGGCCATTCCTGCTGCTAAACAATCAGTAAATATGGCAGGGGGCAAGAAGGACTGCACCCCAAAACATAGCTCAGCTGACACCTACTGCCCCTTTACTCATAGGAAATCTGGAGGAATGTTCAATGGCAGGGTGCTTGCTTTGGATCCTGTAGCTGGAGGGGTTGAAGGTGCTGTTCCTTTTAGCAACCAGCTGAGCTTCTAGTAATGAAGGTGATCTGCTGAATTTAGCGTTTTAAAATATTACTAGTAAAACTGCACAAAATGAGGCATTGATCTCTCTGCACATTCCATGACGGACATCGTTGAAATGCTGTCACAGCAGTCATAACATTCGTGTCCAGAAAATCATAATTGCAAATCACTGCATAACCAAATCCTAGCATGCCAGGGAAAATTAACAGCTAATTTTTGTGTTTGCTGAATGCACAAATCGGTTCCCTGCATTGTAGGGAGCAAATACTGCTCTTGTCTGGACTGAAACCAACCAGCTTGCATTTTGGTAACTAAGTAATATACCCCTTGATCTTCTTCTCTTTTTGGAGTCAAATGCTATTTTGCTGCCTTCTGCCACTTGCCCCCGTGGGTTCTTTTCTTCAGCCTTGAGAGAGCTGGGTTGGCCCTATAGGGACAATGATAAATGTAAAATTCAGGCAAGAAGAGGCTCCTTTACCTCAGTTGCCCTTTTCCACCCTAAATTACCTCCACCCTGTCTCAGCCTTCCCTGGAGAAGCAATCAACCATCAGGATTGCCACTGACTGGCAACCCTTGCTATTCCCTAGCTCTCATGCCTTCTTTCCCACCCCCTGCTAGTGGCTGTCTTTCCCAAGCTCTTCAAAAGCAGAATAATACATGCTTTGCAATTTGGTTTATATATGTCTTTAATTAAATCTTCCTGTTCTGCTGAACTAATCTCACACTTTCTGCACCCCGCAGATTAGTTTGCTGTTCATTTCCACAGCTCTCTGACGAGACAGGCTCTTTTTCAGGTCTGTGGTATTGCTTTCATGGCTAATTTACTTTCCTCTGTTAGAATAGGAATTTTATGAATCTACTCACATTGCAAATCCTCCCTATCATGTTCTTAAGGATTTCCAAACTTCCAAGAAATGAAACTGTTTCTCTCTCTTGCTCAACTTCATAAATGTTACAATTTGCTATAGCATATTTTACGGTGCGCTTATGTGAGAATATCTGTGATAATATGTATACTTAGTACACCCATAATTGTGTAATAGTATGGCATTAGCCAAAGAATGAGTCTGGGGAAAATGAGGCTGGGAGTACATTCACCTACTTCTTGGATTACTCCTCGCAGTTTAAAAAACACTTGGTGTCCAGACCAAAACTTCAGTGAGAGCAGAGGGTCAGCCCTGCAGCCAATGAAAGCAGATGGACCTTGAGCAATTCCAGTCCTTTTATCTGTCTGCAGTAGCTGGGACTTGCTCACAAGTTAGAAACGTTTGGCTTCCTCAGAAAGGGAAAAATTCTGCTCCATGTTGTGTTTTCCAAAATAAACAAACAAAAAGGGGGCTGCGAGGTTCAGCCTGAATCGCTGACCTGACATTGAGTGTAGTCCCACAGTATCACTGGCCTGGCAGGGAGTGAGGCTAAGTGTTATTTAGGGACTGGAATGAGTGGCCAGAGGCAGAAAAAGGTGGGGATGTCCTAAAACGGCTTTAATAAGGAAAGGACTTACATCCTCAGTCAGTCCAGGGGAAGCAGTTATACAGTGCAGTTTCTCTGCTACGGTAAGCACTGGTGATTTAGCTCAACTATACCCAGGTCCAGCAGTTGTGACCGCTCTGTAGCACGAGGCAGAGATATAGCTCAGATTTTGCCATCCCTTCCAAAAATTGTGATATAAGTCCCTTTAGCTTCACATGTTGCCTATGTGTTTGGGGTTTAGTGAACAACCTTTCCCTGAAAGCAGAGGCCTTTAGACAAATTGCTGTTTGGACTGAGAAACTAGCGATTCATCGGGATAGAGAAATTCTTCTAGTTCCCTTACTATCTGTTAAGAATACTTTATTCTAACAAATGTGAAAGTTTGTTCAAAATAGTGGTGGGGGCTGGTGACTTTGGGCAAAACTGAGGAAAGGCCAACAAGGAAAGAAATTCACTTGAAGATCAGAGACCTGGGAAGGACATAGTGCGTCTAATAGGGTCCTAAACTACATTGTGATACAAGCAAAGATCTACAGGCCTCTAAAAAACCTTCTCCTCAATGAGTTCCCCTGGAGCTCATAATCTCATTTTATGAGGGTATGGATTCAGCACCAGTCCCTGAGCTGTTTTTCCTTTGATTCCTGCCACCTGTCCCAGCTGGGCTTTCATGGAGAACTTGGATTTCTGGAGCCGCAACTAGTACAAACTGAAGAGATAAACTGGTCCTCAGTGGGAGGTTGAGGGCCAAGGGCCCTCCTGGACCTTGAGAGTGCAGCGTGTAGAAGAGCAGGACCAACTTATTCAGTGTCCTAAGAGCTGCCTCAGATGTCAGTGATGCAGGTCAAGACCATCTACCTGCTCTGCAGCAAAGAGAAGCAGCAGTTGTGAAGAACAGCAGCTTGGACAGCCATAACCAGCTGAATGCTTGTGGCTATACAGACTGTGATTTCTGCTGGCATCTCCTCCCCTCCAGCCACTTGTGGTAACCCTCGATATAGGGGCTGGGTTTACAGTGGAGAAGTTGACATTGGTGTTGCAGGATTTAATGGTAATTGTGTGTTATAAGCTAGTGTAAGTATCTCTCTTTCTCTGCTGCCTTGAAACACCAGCAGTGGGAGAAGAAGTCCTTGATGTAGCACTGTTTGCCATAAAAAAAGCTAGGAAAGGTGTCAGAGGGCAGCAGGGCCAGGGTAAAACCCAATGTTTTCAGCAGATGAGGGAGTGTTAGTGACCTAGACAGTGAGTCCAGGGGCCCTCCTACCTACAGGGGGGCTGACATCAGCCTGTCCTGGTGGGCATCCATTCAGAGCACTGCACTTACCTACAGCCTTGGTTCTGTGAGGTCTTATTGCTGAAGAAACAGCCTTTATGGACCTACAGGCTTCATTTCTATTCCTAGCCACAGGCGCTCCCCCTCAGCAGTTCTTATTCATGGGCCAAAGTGCTGCTGAAACCAAAAACGTTCAAGGGTTCGGTTGCTTTGTTTGCCTGGGGTAAGAACGAGGTGGCAGCTTTTGCAGCCCCATTCCAGCCATTTTCTTGCTGTCAGGGTGCAAACGCCAGCTGAGGTCTTGCACCTTGTTTTATTGTGTGAAGACTGGAAAGAGATTTCTCAATTAGCTTTAAATTAACTGCCTCTTGTCATTATGAGTTCCCTGGGGATGGGTGTGAGGGTGTTCTCAAAAAGGTCATTAGGCAGCCTGCCTGTGGGTCCACTATCTGGGCACCCACCAGACTGCGCCTGCCGGTTCTCATCCCCAGGTTTAAAGCTTTAATTAGGAACCTCCTGCATGTCTGATCTTCACAAGCACCATCTGGCACACCACAGAAAATATGCTCCTTTTTCATTATTGGCAAATCCTAGGAAAGTCGTTAGTGTGCGTTAGAGGCAGGGACTGGAGGGACAGGATGGGGGTAAAAACTTCCAGAGAATTCCAAATTGGAAAGAATCTAAAGGGAAAATGAAACCTGTATCCAAGCTTGGGTTTGCGCTTAGAATATTTATGAATGTGAAGTTCTGTGCAAACATTTTCATTGTCAGGACTTCTGCATATGGACTGTGCTGCAGCATGCTGGAGCATCACATTTACCAC
Organism: Tringa solitaria; assembly: GCA_026413425.1. NCBI lineage: Eukaryota > Metazoa > Chordata > Aves > Charadriiformes > Scolopacidae > Tringa > Tringa solitaria. The sequence goes on from JAOXJM010000019.1 coordinate 27,162,847, forward strand.
TTCCCAAGATAGAACTGGAAAATATGAGACTTCATCTTATTTATGGCTTTGCTTTTCAGTGTACATTGTTACCAAGATTCAACATTTTTTTTCCTCAAAATTCATGGCCACACAATGGATTTTGCTACAAGCTAGAGCATGGTTAAATGCAAATCCTTGAACTGACTCTGGTGCAATTTTGTAGTATCATGCACTCAGAAATGTCTGTAACTTTTTCATATTAATACACACATCTTCCCTTTCTACGACTCTTCTTAGTAGACTGCTAAGCTATAGATCATAATTCTAAATACCCAACTGTAGCTATTGAGACACAAGTCTGACTAACATATCTGTAAATGAAGAACAGGCACCGCACTGTCAAAAATCTTGAAAGCCTATCAGGAAGTGGTTGTATGGGGTTGCCTGCAATATCTGCCAGTCTAAGAGAGAACATTTCCAAGGCATGTCTTGGAAATATTACAGATGGGGAACCCCACAAACTATGATTTGTATTTGAAATGCCTCTCCCTCTAGTAGTCTGCTGTTGAGATGAACTGCAATTGCTCCATGCTTACATGCCACAAAAAATACACAGCAATGGGACAAAGATGTATCCCAACCAGACCTCACTGCTGGGAGGCCAGATTTATCCATGGCAAGCTCAGAAAGAGCAAGCAGCAGAAAGAAACCCTTCAACAGATCTTTGTTCAGTGGGGCATACTACACAACATCAAGAATTTTAACAACTCACTTCTCCTACAACAAAGGAAGCATGAGTCCAACTAGCAAGGTAAAGAAAATACAAGTAGGAGAAGTGAAGTTTAATGTGTCTGTACCAACTGTAATTTTAAGAGATGGACAAAGGGACAGAACCTTAGAAAAATAAGTGGCACTTACGAGGAACAGTGGGAAAATAGAGATGCGGTTGGATTAGGTTTTTTAGTGCAGAAAGCAGTTTGATAGGTGTCCCTTCTTGAGGTTTATATTACACCATTACCTCTGCATGGGGCTAGTGAAGGCAGCTTTTGGATATGTCAGCTTTCACAAAAAGTAGCACAGAAGTTCTATTTACTTGTAGTCATTTTGCACGAGACCTGCAGTGCAAGTAGAAGTGTTCAGGCTAAACTACAGTTGAGCACAAGTTTCCTCAATTTTCCTTCTGCCCTTGTGTTTAAGCCTGGGGTTTTTTCTAAAATCAGCTGTAATATTGCTGTAGTGCCAATGCTGGAATTGGATGCATTTTCATTATTAAATTATTGTATATAGTAAAGGACTGCAGGATCCTTAGCCTAATATATGCTAAAATATTACTAACATTCAAATTTATTTGAATTTTGGATGCAAATTCCAGTCGGTGCTTATTCCATGGGAACCATAGGTCTTAACCCTCAGTGTTTAAATCCCCAGGTGACAAGAAATGGCATATAACCTTTAGCACTGAGGAAACCAAAACACACTGAGCCATTATTCTTTGTGGTTGCACACAGAGAGGAAGGAACCACTCTTTTCTCATCCTTAATTTGGTTTCCCGGGATCC
>JAOXJM010000019.1:27175803-27226506 GCA_026413425.1 Tringa solitaria
AGCTCTCTCAGCCTGTCTTCATAGGAGAGGTGCTCCATCCCTCTGATCATCCTCGATGATATTTTTATATCATTTTATCATCAATATTTTTATATCACTCGATGGTGAGAGAAGAAGATATTTTTACCTTCTTTTGAGGGATCATAAATTGCTGTGAGATCCCCAATATTTTAGGATCCTTAGCACTGTACCAGCAGCTCTTTCTCCAATAAAAGATGCTGCACACAAATGGGAGAGAAGGGCAAGAGACCCACTGCCCCCCAGCCTGTTCTCACCTTTGGCAAGTGGCAGAGCTGCTGGTGCCAGCGCTGAGATCCTCACCCCAGCTCTGGGGGCACATGCCAGACTCTGCAACATCATCCATTTCAAAGCCAGCACGACACTGATGCTTGCAAGTGCGTTTGATGGTCTTGTTTTTCACAACATATGCTGTTGTTACCGTCCTATAGCCCTTTCAGTATTTCTACTGGCTCTTTAGCAAGGCAACCCACCAGCTTTTGCCAGCTGTAAGGGCTGCAAAATGCAGAAGGCAGCAGCCTCACGACCGGCCGCAGCTGCAGGGCTGTTGGCTGACCTTGGTGCACGGCCCCCAGCCCCCAGCAGGTGCTGGCAATCCCTCAGCCTTCCCAGGGCTGGAGGGGAGCGCAGGAGCAATGGGCAGGGGTCAGAACCAGGTGTGGGGGTCAGAACAACTGTTTTGTTTAGCAGGGAGAAAACATAAGGAGGTCTAGGGCAAAATTCAGAAAAAAAAATAAAAAGAGCCGATTTTAGCATGATAACCTCAATCCTACGTAACAGTACTGGGATAAAATAAAGATCTGCATTCTTAATTCCTGAAGAAAGTGCTGTGGAAACAGATGCTTCAGCTTAAAGGACAGTGTCTACCCCCAGCAAAGCCCAGGGAAAATAAAGGATATTTAAAAAGCTCTTCATGGTCAAATGATTCTTGAAACAGGCTATTTTGGCATGAGCCCCTGAGAGCCCTAGAACAATCTAGAAGATGATATAATCCATATCCACTGCCCATGTTGACAGAAAAACTATTTGTGGAGAGATGAAGCGAGGTGCATGTGGTGTTCCTAACGGCTTTACCAGCATCCCGTGAATGGAGAGGTCCCTCCCCACGGGGGAATGTCAGCAAGCAGCCGCAGCTCTGCTGAGATGGAGGAGCTCCAGCTGAGGAAGCCATTACCCAGTGTTTGCATTGGCCCTGGTCATCTGAAAGGAAGAGGAGCTCAGCATTTAGTTTTCTTGAATTTCTAGGGAGAAGAAATGAGAAAAAAATATGGGCAGGCAGAACAAAGCTCTCCCTCAAATCTTCCAGCTGTCAAATTTGACATGATGGCTAAGGAAAGAGAGAAGAGCAATCAGGAATTGGGAATCCCTGGAGCAGAATTATAAAATGTCCGGAAAATATGCTGTCTCGGCCTGAAGTGCTCCTGCCTCCCACACTGGGTATAAAGGAGTGAAACCTGCCAGGAGCTGTCTGTGCTGGAACAGGGTGGCAGAGGATTCAAGCTCAGCTACTCGGTGATGCGTAAGGAGCTTTCTGACCATCCTAGAGCTGCTGGTTTTTAAATAGGCTATTCAGAGAGCATTGCACCTGACCTTTCCATTCTGAGTCCCAGGCTTTGCTGCTGTAACTTCAATCCTCCCTCACGTGCTCTTGTGCAACAAGCTTTCTCTCAAAATCCACATATGAATAAAATATGAAAAGGTGACCACCATCTTAATGATGCATTTTTTTTCTTGATGTAGATACTTTGACATGTGCAGTGTTGGGTTTGAAAGAACAACCCAGTAGCAAGGAAACAGAAGCTGCAGAGTAATAATACTTTGCATTTCCATAGCCCCCGTGCCAATGGCCTTCAAAGTGCATGTGAATGAGATTCAGAGATTTGCTGCTACACGTTCACGCTTCTGCCAACTAACATTATTGTGTTATCAATGTTCTGCAGATGCCTGCCCTCAGCTTTGTATGTGTGTGACTGCATTGAACACCACCACTCCCTTCCCTGCCTATGGCTGGAGTCAAGCATAATTATGCAAAGCAAACATGTCAGCTTGCACAGCAGCAACCTCCGAAAAAGAAATCCCTCTACTTGCCTCTCAGCAGTAGGGAGATCACTACTCTTTGGTGTTTGATTCTGATCTCACACTTGTTCCCTGCTAATGGAATTTCCCTGACTTCAAAGTAGACACGAGAGTGAGATTCTCATACAGTCCCGTGAGTGTAAGCTATTCTCAAGCAGTCACACAGACTGGTCCAGCAGAGTAATAATCACTCCAGGACTGAGTTCTTCCACTCCTTCCATAGCTGACACCCCACTGAAGACTTGTTAACAGCAGTGAGTATACGTGAATCTTCCATTTTCTAGTGTCTGTCATCAGATCAGCAGCAGGGGGATTAACAGCCAGGCCCAATCACAGCAAAGAGTACCATGATGTCAGATTTTAAACCTGGCCTCAATGTTGTGAGCTCAGCACTAATATCTAGTGGTGAGCTGGAGGGACAAAAACATGACAATAATCTAAGAAGGGCTTAATCACCACTGATATTTTAATTGAGTTTCTAATTTGGGAGCTATGGATTTGGTTAAACATTGTTACGTGCTTGTTAAAAAAAAAAAAAACAAAAAACAAAAAACAGTCCACATGAGTTAGTAATGGCAGGAAAGATTAGAAGCTCCTCAGTTACCAGCAGAATGAAAAGTGTGCACAATTTTCTTTCTGTGTATATTGTTCACAATGCTGAAAGGAACTGGTCAGCTGAAAGAGCCAACACTTTCCAAGGGAAATCTTTTTACTGCTTTATCTCAGACCTATGAATAAACACAGGGCCATTAAGGAGATGGATCAGAGAAGCTGGTTTATTACTGCTTTCAAATGCTGTGGTTTCTACACTGGGAGTAGAAACAGCAATTTTTACATTCTTAATACCCTTCCTCATGAGGAAGAAGGACATAAAATATCGAGCCAAATCTTTATCAGATAAATTATTCTACAAGTGAGCGTATGCCTGCATCTAAATATTTGCTTGTTCTTAAAAAAACCCTCTAGCAATAAAAGTTGATTAAAATGAGGTACTGGAATAACAATTTGAGACAACAATCAAAATCAAGTCTGATAGCTGGAAGTTTGCACAATGAAATTCACATTGACACCATTCAGGTAAAAAGCAGCAAGACACCAACACAGGAAGTTTTAGCACAAGGACGAAAAAAGGGCATCAGTGACTGACTCTGAGGCTCCAGACTGCCATCGTGGCCAGATGAGCTTGCACGCAGCTTTCCAGACCCCATGTCATAGGATACACAGAGAAGTGCCCCATTCCCCACAGTGAGAAACCACCTCCTGTTTTCTGCAGAGAGCCACCAGGCAAGACCATGCAGCGTTTCGCCAGCCCAGCTGATGCACCGCAGGCTCACACCCTGCCTTACACTGCAGTGACTTGTTCCCACTCCAAGAACTACTTCTGAGTGTGAATTCTGAAACAAGGAAGGCTGTTTGCTGACCGTGTGAGCAGCATACCATCATTTTCATGCCTTTGCAAACCGTAAGCAATCATTTGAGGGGAAAGGACAGTTGGGAAGCTGCTCACGGGCAGGAGATGACAGGAGTGAGCTCGCCAGGACTTGCTGCATCCTCCACCCAGCTTCTGCTGAGAGTGCTGGCAGGCCCCATGGGCTCACTGCCTCCCAAAGGTGGTGGGAGGGGAAACCTTTCCCCAAAGCTTTCAGGGAAGCACTGTCCAGCCATCGTGGCTTGGTGAGCCTGCAGCCTGGGAGATGCACTTGTTCTCCTTGAGAACTGCATGTTTCTCTGACACTGCAGCTGGCACCAACGTGGGAAAATGAAGAATTGATGTATTTTTTCTGGCTGAAAAGCAGTGGGGAAAATGCATGACAGTTGGTGGGAGACAGCCAGCACAGTACTAGCTCCAGTGTCTTCTGCTGGCCTTTCCAAACTGGATTAAGATATATGGCAGCATATCATCAGATTAAACTCTTTGCATACTATAGAATATGCAAATTTTACATGCATTAAATTATATGCAAATTAAGCAGCATAGCAGGGAAGAAGCACAGGTTCAACACAAAAGTAGAAATAGCTACTAGGCTTTAAAATTCCCACTTTCACCTTTTACACACTAACAGTCCCCTAAATACCTTGTGTAGCCAAGATCATAAACCCGGCACATTTAAGCAATAGATTTTGTCAGACTTTCCTACTATCCTAAATTATCTAGGTTCGATAAACCCCAATGATATCACTTTCTCCGTTTTTCCACAGTGTCTCCTGATGAAAAAAGGAAAAACCTTAACTTCCAACTATAATAGCCTTCTCAGTTTTTAAATAAGGTTTCTTCCACCCAAAAAAGTTAGAATTCAGCTTTCTAACATTGCTGCAAAAATCCAGAACCACAGGGCACCAAAGACTCAGATCTGCGCTGCTGCATAGTGCAGTGGGTATTTTTTTTTCCACTGAGGACTCCAGAAACCTTAGGAAATCTGTGGGATACCTCTACAGACCCTGCAGAAGGCAACTGAGAAAAGTAAGACCATGTCAGCAGGCTAAAATTTGCTATACAAGCTTCTGTGTCTTCACTAAAAAAATATCCAAAACGCCAACTGAAAACAAGTAGTATAGCACGACTATGAACTACAATGACTTTTTTGTCTTAATGTGCATGTATCTGGGACTTTGATTTTTCCTCCAAAGAGGAAACAATGTTCTGCACATAATCTGCACAAATTGTTTGTTTGCTTGCTCTTTGAGGCTAATAATAATATAATAATATATAATAATAATAATATAATATATAATCCATGTCATAAATAAGTGCAGTATAAACTATAGAGGATCAAGAAGTGTTTGAGTTTTGGTGACACTCCTACTTATTTTGAGGGTTTTCAATGTTCAGAAAACTATGTGTAAACTGAGCATCAGGAAGACAGACGCTGAGAAGGGATGGACCGGTTATTGAACCACTGAGAGTTTAGCTTGGTGTTGCAGTGGTCTAAGCGGTTTGAGTTGCACCAGCCTAATGTTGAACTGGCTTCAATACCTAATGAGAGAAATGGTTTGGAGGGAAGAAAAAAAGCAAAAATGGTTACATTTTCTGACTCAAGCATTTCTCTTCAGCTCAGCCTCAGTTCATCCCTGGCTACAGCAGTGTTATCGTGAAGCATGCAGAGAGTTTGAGCAGGTATCCACCACTGAAAGCACTGCCCCTGCCTTCAAGGGACCCATCTTTGCCTCCATTTTCCTCCTTGTGCTGCTGCCTCTGGTGCTCTCCTCCCTCCCTGAAGCAGTCAGAGGTGTGAGCACTTCTCCTTTCCATCCGCATAGCATCCAACAGTCGGACTTGCAGTCAATCTGAAGTGAGCACCGTGTCAATCAGAGAGTTAAAAATAGAAAGAGGGATGGTTTGTTTTCGTCAGCAGTCTATAATACCTGTCAAAAATGAAGTGGCTTGTTCTTAGGCTAATGTTTGACGACCTGTGTACCTGTACTGGGCAGGTAATCACTGAAACCTGTGTTTGCTCTCTTAGCCTACCTATTGCAGTGAACTGAGCAGCCTGTGATAAGGTTGTTATGTATTTAGAGCAGCCATAAGTTGGGAGATGCAGGATGGAAAGGACAAGCTGAATGCTGGAATTCATGCCTCCCTTTGTTTAAATCCAGGCACAGAGGAGCTGCCCATGCAAATACTTCAAAGCACATCAAGTGTGAGCAGCTATTCAGGACCAGCTAAAGCTGTATTATTGCTGAGTGAGTAACAGGATGCTATCAGGCAATATTAAGTTTGGGTGGTGGGTGGCAGAAAGCCATTATGGGCTTTGTTATTATTAGTTTGCACTGAAAAACTTCACCCTTCACCTTACGGAAATTTATTATTTCATGCTAAGATACAAAATGCCCTCGGAGGCAACTGGCACATTTTACTTGTGCTATGGTCCTTTCAACTTCGCTGCCCTCCTCTCCTCTGGGCGTGTCTTTAGATGAGCCTGGTGATAGGGATGCGGTAGAGCATAATGGAGGGGAAGAAGCAATGAGGATCTAACACTCTCAGGTTGTGTAATCTTGCCGTCCAATTCTGTGTGCTACCACTTAGTCAAACTTTGATATGATAATTAGCCTCTGGCCCCTTTGTAGCCAGCTCTGCTTAACTCACTGGAGATTTTGAAGATTGGTGCTGGTCTCTCCCTCTCTCATTACTGCTGCTGCTGTCAGAATGCTAACTTGCAATCACCGCAAGTAGGAGAACTGGGAGACTCTGGACATGCAGAGTTAAATCAATCCAAAGGTTATTGCTATCACATTCAGTTTTTCCTGCCATTTGCCATATGCAAGAAGAAGATAACAAATGAGGTAATGCACATGGAAGGCATTGATAATATATTATGACAGGTATAGTAAATTAATTTGGAGACTACTATAAACAGTGTGAGAACATAGATTTTATTGCAGTTTCATCTGTGGAAAGATGGCAAAAATATCTCTTTTCTTAGTAATTTAAGAGACTGTAGTTGCTTCCAAAATACTTTGATGAAAACTTCAGCTTCTTAGACAAGGGAGACTCCACTTGACTGGACAAAGTCCAGCAGAGCTTTAGCAATTTAAACCAGCTGAAACCATGGCCCATAATACTGTGTTTACACCCTCAGCCCTGGAGAACATTTAAACAGGGCAGATCCAAGTTTCTACAGCCAGTGGAAAGACTAACATTAATTTCAGAGCTAAACTGAGCCATTGGCCAAACTCAGTTGATTTGTTTTAGATGAAACGGAGGCATATACAAAAACAAGTCAGATATTCAGTTTCAAAAGCACAGATTTCAGAAGGTGAACTGATTAGTGAGGGCAGTCAGGCCAAAGAGTTGTTAAGGTACTTCAGCTGAAGGAGACTTTTTTTTTTTTTTTTTTTTTTTTTAATAAAAGCTGCAAGGAGCTTTCTAGAATTCCCTTCACAAGGAAGGGAGGAAAATTTGCAGGAAGGGGCTACAGACCAAAATGGATGGAGAACCACCTTAGGAAGTCCGGCATAGCATTCATTTGGAAAGGAGGAAAGAGCTAATCAGCAAAGAAAACTTCATTTTGGAGGCCAGGGCTGGGGTAAACATTGCCAAAAGTCAAACAGAGTTAAAAGTTTGCAGAGGAAATTAAATAGTAATAATAAAAGGAAATCGTAAAAAGTTATTTAGCTATTGAAACACAAAGATTTTAAAGGAGAAAAGAAGTGATGTTTTTATACTGAGAGGATTAGAGCTGGCATAGGTGTGTGAAAACTCGAAACTCAGCTTTGGTTTTCTGTAAGAATATTAAAATCTGGAGAAAAGGAGGACAGATATGGGATGAGTGTCAGGAAATTTAAAATACTTCCTCAGCGGAGAAGCAAAACTCAGAGAGCTGGATGCACTCAGCCAGCAGGGAGCAGATCCCTCACCGTAGGACACTCAGAGACCTGGCAGCCACTGCAAATAATTTTGTCAAGCCATGAGGGAGGGGGATCCACATGACTTGAGAACAGTAAATATAGTAACTGTAATTAAGAAAGTGAACTTGCATCTAAAGGCACGTTAGCTTGATTGTAATAGTATGCAAGAGTAGGGGGCAAATTTTAAAGGTAAGCAATAATTAATGATGTGATGATTAATGAAAAATCAAAGAACAGCAGCCTAGGCTTGCCAGCTGGAGGGTACCAGGCCAGCCTCATGCTTTCCCTTGCAAGAGGGCTGATTGATTGCCTTAAGGAAGATAATTGCAGCCGAGTTAAGCTGTCTGAACATCAGAGAAGCACTCATGATATGGGAAATCACTAGGTAAAAAGGAAAGGGGAAAAAAGCAAAAGCATACAAACTGTAGCAAGAAAATAAGAGATGACTTTAAAGGCAGATGGCGACAGGTTGTGCTGAAGGATAAGTTGTAGCATTTCCTGGGGGAACTGGGATCTTTTCAGCTGTTTCCATCAAGGACTATGGTTGAAAAAGTAGGTGTGTGTTAATGAACTTTGCTCGTTACCTACTTGCAGGAGGCAACTTGCCACAGAAAGACATCTGAGATTGGTGCAGGTAGAAACAGATAATCTGCAAGTCTGGAATAACAATAGTAGTGTGAAATTTAACACCCATTTCAAGATCATGCCTTTAGTATCTAACAGCAGGATTTCTGCAGTAGTCTGGGGATTCACCCAGGGAATTTGCTACTACATTTCTGCAGGAGTCTGGGGAAGTGGCAGAGAAGGAGAAATAACAGGGAATTTTATTCATTCACAGGAGTTACTATGAGTCACCAGGATGATATGCCTGCATGAAATGCAAATGTCACCCTAGACTTTGTTATGGAAAGCACTTCCAGTAGAAGTGGGGAAGTGTTCACAGCCTTGCACAGCACACTAATTAGTGTTACTTGGAATATCAAGAACAAGACCAATAACCTACATTCAATGGCAATGGGTGAGGCACTGGGCTGAGTACTTCCCTCAGCCTGGAAAGCTCAAACCCTTATCTTTCTGTTTCCTAAGTGAGGGTACTAACCTATAATCTGTAGCTGAATCTGGCGTAGGGAGATAGCCCACCTTTCATGTTTAAACCATGCCACTGGGCATCTGAAAACTCAGTATTTATGAGGCTATGGAGGGAGCAAGCAAGAGAGACTGACCTAATTAAGGCTTGACTGAGAAGAAGATAGGCAGGCAGGGCAAGCAGCACAAGCCTTGCTCCCCTAAGATGTTGGACTAAATAGTAATTAAAGCAAAGAGTTTGCCTTTTCCTGGAGACAGGAGTGCAACCTGTTGTGTGACAGTTGTGTTTTGGAACAGACTGCCCAGAGAGGTGGTGGAGTTTCTGTCTCTGGAGACATCCAAAACCCTCTTAGACATGTTCCTGTGCAACCTGCTCTAGGTGTACCTGGTCTGGCAGAGGGGTAGGACTAAATGATCTCCAGAGGTCCCTTCCAACCCCATATCATTCTGTCACTGTGATCTTAGTTTCAAACAGGTGATAGTTCCTTAGAAGACCTGGACGAGAAATAAATGTGTCCTTGTGCATAAGATTACATAGTGAAATGAAACTTGGATCACATCCTTCAAAGGACTTACATGTAAAGTGAATCCCAGACATACACGGGTGTTGAAACAGGTGCACATTTGGCCAGTTTATCTGTCCATCATCTGGGTTAGACCTTTGGGTGAAATTCATCTCACCTGGCCAACAGGGGGCATCAAGTGGAACCGAGTTCTCAACGTGCCCCCTGTGATCAGTGAAAGGAAACAGGTGGTTGGGCACTCCTGCCTGGTGTGTTCATCCTACACTGAGGCAAACCAGCCTGCCGTCTTCACAGGTAACTCTGCTCACTACAGGGAGAGCCAGACAGCCAGTTTGATGCACATCCTGTGTCTCAAAGCTAGTGGTATGTCCTGCCATACCAGCTGGGACAAAACCCACCATGCAGACCTTAGCACACAAAGATCCAAGTCATAGGGACTTGGGCTCCTCCAGGGTTGAAATGCTTTTGGGAATTGTACCTGGCAAAAAGGCAGGATGGAGAATGAAGATCAGCTTGCCTGTGAGAGTCTTCAGGCCAAACAGCTGTGGATCAAAGAGTTTAATAGCTCCATTGGCAAAGATGATAGATTTCTGCATGTTCAGCAAACCTAATCTCTTCATTTAACTTAGAAAATTTACTAGCTCTCCTGGCGCAGCTGGTGGAGCTTGTAACCTTTGTGATCAGATGAAGCCAATGGAACATAAGCGTTATGAGTGCCAAGTAGTTCAGATGTTTCTTTCCCTCCTTCTTCCTTTAAAACAGCAGAAAAATGAAAGTAAACAGCTACCATTAAGATTAAAAAACAGAGTATTCAAATCCCAGGAAATCTCCCCCAAATCAGAGATCCCACTGCAGAAATAATTCTGTCACACTTCTCTTTCTACTTTCTGTGAGAAGTGTTTATCATCAACATGTAGCAAGACCACAGAGATTATCATTGTTCTACAGTTGGCAACATTCACTTCAGGAATATCTTTCCTGTTTCAGGGCTTGATTTCTTAACCTGAATTTTTTTCATTCACTTTAATGCTTCACTTTTCATTATCCTCCCATTGGGAAATGACTTGACAAAATAATTAGCAATGCCAGTTTGATGCATAGTTCACTTACAACACACCTACTCATTTTCCTGTTTGCATTTGTGTAACAGGGCTCTGCATCTGTAGATAAACAAAGAAAAGTCCTGCAGGTCTGGGAATAAGTCAAATATAAAGAAAGAAGCAGGTAAGCCAAGCTAGCTCCTTATTGCGAAATAATTCTGAGCTCGTTGGACACATCAACAGTTTAGAAGGAGCTGAAGTATGTTAACAAGGAAAATGCTAAAAGGGAGCATTATGGGGGGTTATGCCTACTCTGTGTCCAGAGGGCACCCCTGACTGCCCCAAGGTATGCCAAACACAGGACAGATGCCGCAGTCCTGGGGTGAGACCCAGCTAAAACCAGCCTCCTAGGCACGTGGGACCCCTGCACTCAGATGGCCCCAGCAAGTGAGTGCATTGTCTGTGCACAGCTCTGGTGCAAGCTACCCACAGGTGGTCTCTGCAGGCTGCCATTGAGATGGGGTGGGGTGGGATGGGACAGGGCAGGAAGCATGGCTGCTCTGGAGAATATTTTCCAAGGCAGTAGAGAGCTTTTGAGTACAGGGTTTGCTTGAAACAAGCCCAGCTCAAAACACTTTACAGGGAAAAGCAATAGCAAAGGCTCAGCAGTGCTAAAGGTGGAAATTCTGGTACCAGCTTCAGAGTTTTCACACTGTGGGGACGCTGACCCAATGCCCAGGATGGGAAGAGATTAGCTGCAATCCTTTTTGTGTGGGCACAGATGTACCTGGCATTGCAAAGGTGCCATCGGAGAAGGAAGAAGCATCATTCACCTCTCCTTCTTCAACTTTACACCCTGCAATACTTGTGAGGTTGTTTTAAGAAACAGAGGTCTTGTGCCTCATCTGACTGTTGTGACAATGTGAAGCTCTTGCTATATGAACAACACCCTGAAACACCTTCAGTATTTAGGACACATTGCTTAACTGAATGGGGCCCAGGACCACCACAGTTTCACAAACACCTAATTTTTTTCAGAAGGGATAGTAAGCATTGGTTGCTAGGAGTCAAGATCTGTTAATGTTTTCTGGAAGTGCAAGTATGACTGTAAGACCAAGAAAGTCATCATGAGAGAGAAGCCACAGTCTTAGTGCTGGGGTTTCTAGCTTCTCTCTGGGGTGAAAGATGAGGTTTTCTACACATCAGGGATGTCAAGGTCTATGAGCAACATTGAGTTCATTAATGAGTTAAGACATTTAAATGCAGATCTAGATCTGCATCATCTTTTCAATAAAGTCCAGAAAAGAGTCTAACTAGGGCTTTGGTTTGAGGTTGCCTGCAGAAAGCTTGTTCTTTGTCTTCGCTATCTAAACTCAGTTTTGAAGTTTTCCCACCATTTTTTCTATGTGCTTATGCATATATATGCATGTGTGTATTTATTTTCCACCTTTTTTCAAGAGTCTTTTCTTAACTAAAAATCAGGAAGTGTGCCTGCATTTGATAGTTCACAACTGAAGAGCAGACAAGCTGGTTATTTTTATCCCTATTTCACCCTTCATCTAAGAAAGCAATATTTTACTACCTTTCTCATGGGCCATTTTTTCTCTGAACTTTTGAGCTCACTGCCAATTACAATCGTATTTGACAGAGGGACAGAAAGTCTTAATTTCTAGTTTTGTTAAAATTAGTAAGTACTTAGAGGAGAAGATTAATTTCTTCAGTGAAGGCCAGTTTTCAGTGCACCAATTCCTTCACCAGCTGGCATATCTCAACTGAATGCCAAGCCCCCCAGCTATCTGCTGGTGGGGTGCAGCAAGAAGTTGAGAAGGGAGGACTTGGGAAGGATGTGGAGAGCAGAACAGGGACTTGAGGCTTTTCTGGGGACCGCGACTGTGAGGCATTGGTGATATTGCTCTGAGGTAAGAGTAGGCCATTCCCAGATGCTGAAACTAAGTTTTAGGATATGCCACACGTTGAATTCAGTAAGAAAGATGCAATAACGTAGCCACATTGTAAACATGTGAAAAAAATGATATCACGCTCCCTTCAAAAAAGGTGTTAGTGTACCTAAACAGTTCCCAACTTCCCAGTGCTTGCTATTCCACCAAACAAGATCCCATTAGCTCAGTATTAGTGGAAACAGAACAAGAAAGTACCACCTGGAAGTGATTATTCTATTTCTGAATGAAGAACGATTTCGTCTCTTCTGCATCTTCCTGGTTGGTTGGATGCACATAAAAGTGCCTGATTCCTGTGTCTAAAGTTGATTTTAACCTATATGCAAGCCAGTAATCTCTCTCTTTTTGATATATTTCCACAGTGCAAGAATAATAAAGTTCTCGCTGGTTCCCTGATTTTAGCTATTTTTAGAATGAAATGTAGTGCAAGTGTCTTTTGTGCCCTTCTTTTTAAAGAGGAGGCAAGAGGACATTGCTGACTAGTAGACAGCTCCACTTCAAGTCTTTTACAAGAGCATATGTCTTACACAAAGAGGCCACCTCAATGTTAGCAAGATCAAGACTATGTTTTAGTTCCTCATGTGAAAGTGGGTGGGTTTACACTTGCTCTTTCTAATTGACAGGCTCAAATCTTTGTCTTTGCTGTTCATGATAAGCTCTGATACATGACCATTAGCACTGATGCTCTGCCTGCTTTAGCACAAATTTATTCTGTTCCCTATCATTTGGACCCTGAGCACTTTTGCTCCTAGTGACGTGGAGTATAGTGCAAAGTTGAGTTTTGTTTTATCCCAGCAGGACAGCATTTTTCTGTGGACACGTACAATCCTTCTGCAGAGCCATGGAGGACACCTCATGGCCAGCTGCAGCATTTTCTGCTGTGACATAACTAATGCTGACAATAGGTGCCATTATTAGGCATTGAACTGACCCTACAAGGTGAACCTGCGAAAGGAAGGTGCAGTGATTTGATCACAGTCACAATTTCATTATAATGTCGGTCCTCTTTCTGCTGTCTCTCCTCTCTACTACAATTTGATTATGACTTTTAAAATTCCACCATAGGCAAGTTGGTAGCCTGACTGGTCTCACTTAGTGACAGCTACAAAACTTGTGTGACAACTTATTTCATTCTTAGTAGTGGCTAAAATTTCTTGGCCATATTTGTTCCTAGCTGTATCCCCACATCAGGTCCTGCGGCACCTCAGGGCACCCAGCACACACATGTGTCTGGCTGTTCCCTTGCATGCTGCATCCTGCCAAGCAGCAGCATTCACAACCATGAGTCAGGCCTCAATGTTGTGCGAGAGCCTCCTAAAAAAAACCCAGTAATTCTTGGTAATTTTACTCTTCAGGAACTTTTGGGGAGTTACAACTTACAACTGGTTTTACAGAAATGTAGGAGGGTTGTTCTTATGTTCCTATGAAACGGGTTGCCCCATCTCCATGGGAGCCCAAGCATTCTGCTGTTTTCATTGCAGCCTGCTCTGGACCCAGCCTGAAGGCAATGGAGAAGCACTGCAACTTCCCTTAGTGGCCTGTTCTGAGGACGAAAGCATGTGAGATGATAAGGTTAATCTTTACCAAGGAAGGCTAGAGAAAGGATCCTGAGCTATCTAGCTGCCAGCTAATGCTGCCTTGGCAACAGTTTAATGGGCAATGGCCTGTACTTGAATGACTTCAAGAAGAGATGTAATCAACCATTCGCTATCTTTCTTCTTTCCATTAAGTTCAAAGTACTATATAATCACTTCAATTTTCTTTCAGCAGTGATAAGGCTCAAGTGTAAACCACAAAGCCTGAACTCTCAGTCAGCCTCCATGTTTTATCCTGGATTTATCTTCAGCCATCATCAGGTGCTGTCTTTCTGCCTGACCCCATATGGAAACTGGCCTCCAAGGAGGGTCAAGTATTCACTTTCATACTCCTCTGTGCTGAAATGCTTTTCCTGCCAAGATTAGATAAAGCAATTCTTTTTCATTTCAGGCCATCCCAAGTAGATGTTTTATAAAAAATCTACTTTAAAGCAATTCTTTTTCTCATTTGCTATAGGTTTATAGATTGAGACTATGGCCAGGCTATTTTTATATTCACTGTGCCAGGAACAAAGCCCAATAATTTACCCTGCTCGTAGAAGAAAATTTATTTTTATCTTAAAAAGGCATTTAGAGGATATTGTCAGACTCCTCTCCCACATAACTACCTGGTCAGAATCTGCACTATGACTCAGAGCCAGATCCAGTAAAAGCATTTAGGGGTGCAGTTTAATTAAGTGCAGTTTAATTAAGTACAAATGAAGCAAAATTTGCATTATTCCTGTGTTTTACATTGAACAGACATCAATGAAACATAGAAGCAGTGTTGGCAACCAAGGCTGGGATTTTTCTTTCCCTTTGTCCTCACCACGTGGTACTTCTCTTGCTCACCAGGTGAAGCTCAGTTTCTTTGCCTTGCAGCAGCACCAACCACAGTGGAGAGAGGAGTGCCACAGTTTTCCTACAGCCTTGAGTGGGGACATCAGCTGGGACAGTTTCCTGAGATGTGGGAAATAAGGTTTCATACCTCTGTGATGAAAGTATTAAGCATCTCCCTTCCTGTGTGTATGTTCTTGCCACTTGGCTCTTGGCAAGTTTGTCATTTAAAGGTGGAATCACACTTTCAGATGGTTGCTACAATGTACCTGAAAACCTGGGACACCACCATCTTGCAGAAACTTACAGGTGATGTTCTGCCTGCCCAGATGCTTTTCAGGCTGTCCCCGGGCTGTGGCTGCTGGACCCCACAGCTCCTGCCCCAAACCTGTGCAGAGCAGCTGCTCCTGCCTCCCAGACCTGAATGAGAGCTGGGGGCATGGAGGCAGGCAATGGGGCTTGTCTTTCACCAGGTGACCAGACAAACAAGCACCCATTGATGTACATAGCCCATGTCCTCAGGTTGGCAATGACTCTGCGTTGCTTTGAATGCTGCTGTCCTGCCTCACTTTGCTGAAGCCTATAGGAGGGATTTCCACATCTCTGATGCAGCAGTTGTGATGTCAAAATGTGGTCCAGCTGCCTCTCTCCCTTGGGAATCCTCTCCACACTGTCTGAACAGTAGCCAGCGTGGAGATGGGCTGTGCCACATGGCGTGTCCTGCTGCTTTGGCCGTGCCCCCTTGCCTGGGGAAAACAGCTGGACCCCAAGGCTGTGCCTCCACCTTCAGTGTGGAGAGCAACACGGAGGAGCTGCCCTGAGCAGCAAGGGGCACATCCTCACTGGGGAGCGGGGAAGGGGGTTCAAACTCTCTCCTCTGAAACTCATTGTCAAATGCCAGTCATAGCTCCAAAATGAAATCAGTCATGTGATAAGTTTCTCCAGCATCCTTGCACATGTGCATAGGTGCACACATGTACTCGCATGTGCCTTCATCCACACACACATTTCCTTCTGTAGACGTACAGGTACGATCAAGTGCACAGCTGGTGAACACCAGTAGCCAGAGTTCACCCCAAAAATGAAATACAAGCGTGTATCCCTATTTCAGTGTCTGGATCATACAGAGAATGAAGTAACTTCCTGATGTGTAACAACATGACAGCCCATGCAGCAAAGGTACAGGGCACTTGCAAAAGGTTTTGTGGTGGTGAAATTAAATACTACAGTTAGACTGGTAGCTCTACCCATTATTAAGGTTGCCAGACACTTTCCATTGTAAGACCCTGCTTTTAGTTCCTTATACACCAAATGCTGACTGCCTAAACCGACACCATGTGCCAGATGTTTGCCTCAGGTTTCTGTAGCATTCATTTCTGCAGTTGTAGAGATTGCAGAAAGCTGCAGTTCAGGCACTTAAAATTACCTAGGGAAGATATGTTGCTTTGCCTTCGTTAAAAAAATATTCTTGAGACCTTTGCTCTAAGCATTTCAGGGTGTCATGTCACCTTTGGGAAAGATTTGATGTGCTGAATGAAACTGCTTTTGTTCTACACATCTGCATTCCACCATACTGAGAGACCATTCCCAAATTCATCCAGCCTGTAAGTTTAAAAAATCACCCCTACTGAGTGGAGACCTTGATTTTATCATTTGAAATCCTGAGGATTATTTAAGCAATACCTATCCTCCACACATCATAATGTGTTCACACCTGCAGAGTTCTTGGGTCCCCTGCCTATCCACCTTCAGTAGCTGAGTGACCAAGTACAGTGGGGGAACAAAGCTCTACTTTTTGCTTGCCGTGACCAGGGACTCAGAGCCCTGAACACGAGGTAAAAGCCAAAGAAGCTGATCTCCACCCAGCTGTGCTACATGCATGCCCGCACCTCCCCTCACCCTGCTTGGGACAGAAGGGACCTGATGAGACCAAGGAACCTGCTTCAGCTGAGGCAGGAACAAGGGACAAGTGTTCACAGGAGTCAAAGGGACCACAGCTCTTGGAGGCACCACATCATATGCTTGCTCACCTGGGATCTCATTCACCTGCATCTTAAAAGTGCCTTTCTTTGCCCGTTCTCTGGGTAGAAGGCCACCGCAAACTTTTCTGATGTTTGAGCATCTTCCTTCGAATTACAGCCTCAATGTCTTTGTGGGAAGCTTGCAACTATTTGTTCTCATGCCAATGCTGCCTTCTAACAGTGGTTTTCTTGCTTAGGTATTTTTTCTTGGCTATGTTTGTAGGCTGCAGCAATATTGGTACACTGAGCAAAGACAGAGCCTGCATGAGGAGCCCAAAGGGAGGGACTGGAGTTTCAGTATGGGGGAAAAAGCCCTGACTCCAAAGTGGAGATAGGAAGAATGGCTCAGGTTCTGAGCCCTAAGCTGGAAGTGCTCACTCTTTGTCCTGGACTAGTTACAAAAAAATTTCATCTTTCACCTAAGGAAACTGAAAAAAACCCTAACCCAAGCAGTGGGCTGTGAGGATCACCCTGCTGTCATTTGGGCAGCAACTACAGTGTAGTACAAACTTCAGGTACATAGTCACAATCCCTTATTTTCAACAGCATCCAGTGTGGAAGACAGACCAGCCTCAAGGGTGAAACAAATGTTCTTCCAATAACAACATCAAAAGCCTGGCTAAAAATAGTTTAGCATCCCATATATTCAAAAGTAAGTGTCTAAACTTAGAGAATACTTCTGATCCTCGTCATTCTGTGCTTCAACTTGCCAGCTCTAAGATGGAGATAACCCTCACCATCATCCTACATTATTGTTTGGGAAACAATCAGGCTTCATAATGGTAAAGTACCACAGAAAAACCTATAAAGCAGTTAATAACTTCATCCTCACAGCAGGATTTATATAGATGAGTAATAAAAAAGGTATAAAACCTCATATTAAATAGCAAGGGTGGAATAAAACACTGAATAATTGCTCACTAAGGGGACTCATCTGCCCTGTGTACTTAATGAAGCATAGGCATATGGAAAAATTAATGTGTGATGTTCTTAAAACTGCACGTGCTGCATAAGGCATGAAAGCAACCGAGGAAAGAGCGTACAGGCAATCTTCATTCTGGCATTTCCTACCTTTTGACGAATTGATACAGCAACCTTAGTAATGTGCTTCAGCATGGTTACTTGTCTGCAATTGTTGTGATACAAACATCGAGCAAAAACGATATCCATGCATTCATCATATTATTTGTACAGCCTCACCATTGCTGCTGGTTTATTCTTATGCAAAACTTTACACAGAGTTGCTATATAAGGCAGCTCAGGTTTCTCATACAATATCCTGAGTTTAGGTGCTTGTCCCGCAGAGAGAAACATGTACCAGACTGGGTCTCAGCCTGCTCAGCCAAGCAGGGAGGGAGAGCTGCAAAGCTATAGACTATATTAAAATGCTCTGACACAAATGAGACATCTGCCCACAATGTATTTTTCAAATGCTTCAAACAAGGATGAACGGTTAAAATTAGCATTTTGTCACTTCTCGCTGAGCCAACAATTTTCCCAATGCCAGCCCCCGCCTCTGCCCATGGTGGATTTGCTGGCAGTGACAATGGCATATTTACACCTCAGCTGTGAAATGACTGATTATTTTTTCCCCTGTATGATTATGGAATTGACATTGTAAATGGGGTTTCTTACCTGGGAAAGACCCTTTCAACTGCTCACTCTGGGTGAAAACCCTATGAAGGAGTGAGTGATGGAGGTAACTGAGCTCTGTTCCTTGCTGTGCCCAAGGTATGGCGGCACAGATGGGCCCCAATGCCACCTCACTGGAACATGACATCCCCTCCAGCTGGCTCTAGCACAGGCAGGAGTGTGGATCAGGGCTGCAGGAGGGGCCTGATCTTATGGCTGCTGAGATCTGCAATATCTAGGGAGTGTCCTGTAGCTGTGTAGTGTCTCCTGAGTATTGCTCATCTCAAGAGAGTGACTTAATTTTAAAATAAAAATTAAAATGGACTATGCAATTTGGTTTTCTATTAATACAAATAACTTGTCTGAAGCATCAAGAAGGCCAAAAATGTAACATTTCATGCATTCATATATATACACACACACATGCACACAAACATACATATCTCCATATGTTTCAAGTATAGCACACTAATAGCACGTACCCTGTTAAGGAGGTGGCACAATGTGCCCATGGTCATGCAACAGGCCAAGGGCTTGCCTGCCTAGAGCAGGCAGGTTCCCTGCTTGCCAGTTCAGCCCTGTCCTCAGGACTACGCTATTTAGTATCATGAGAAACCAGCTTGTTAACGACATTGGCAACCTGCAACTCAAGCAGCCTGGTGTAATTAAGCAATGACTGTCTCCTCTGCTGCAAAGAAGGACTGAGAATTTCGGTAGTTCAAAAAGAGGAAAATTCTCACCCCCTTACTAGCACACACCAGACCTCAGGAGCAATTATGTGGACACAGTTGTTCAAGTACACGATACTAGCTCAGGTTTCCAAGGCAATATCCGGAGCTTAATGCGCCGATGTCTCAAAATACAGGTCCCAAGCAACCTAGTGCAGTGGTATAGATTCAACATTATGTTTAAGATCATTTTTAATATATCTTCTTTATGGTCGTTCTTTCCCTTTTTATTTCTTCTTCTATTCTGGAATAAGTATTTCATGTGGCTTCTGTGTTTTCATTCTGAATTTTATAGTTGTGGCTCCCCCCCCTTTTTTTTTTTTTGGTTGAACTCCCTACTGTGTTGCAACTTATTAAATTATATTTTTTTTTACAGGGCAGCTTGCAAGATTTCCTCTGTCTCTCTCTGGAGATCAGGGTTTCAATAAATACATTTCATGTGCCTCTTACAGAGTTTCTCCTTTCTTATTTTCTACCCAAGAGATAAAGAAAAATAGATCTGGAAATTAAAGAACACTTCCAAAGAGATAAGTAAATATGGGAAAGAACTTCATTCTTTTTGGAGCAATAGCATCACTTCCCAGAAACTCCTGAACAGGTCCTTCAGGACCAACACAGGAGATGAGGCATATATAGCTAGCATCACTCTCTCTCCTTTCTTTATGAGTTGCTGGTTATGGACACTTACTCAGTTTATTTCTGAGCTAGTTCTTTCAGTCTTCTCAATAATTTCTGTTTCAACAATGAAAATTGCTCTTTGAAGTACCCCCATAAATTCACTAATGACACCTCAGCTTTTGAAAGCTGAGACCACAAAATCCTTCCAGTGATACAATTTAATGTCAAACTCCTAACTTATTGACAGCTTTCTGAGACTTACATGGACAATTTTAATTGTTTGGCCTGGCTCACTGAGCCCTGAATGAGGAAAAAAAGATCCCTTTTAGAGCTGGTTAAAACTTCGGACTGAGGGCTGCCAGCAGACCAGGATGCACTGCAAAGGTCTGTGCTTTTATGGGCCTCTCCTTAGTACTTTTTTACTATCTCCATCTCGGCAAGAAGAGCTGGCCATTGCCAATACAACATGACTTCGTGTCATTTCTCTTTCCGTCATGCTCAGGTACAGGTGAAGCCATGTTTGGCAGCTGCCGATCCGGATGACAAATCCTCCCTGAGACAATACAGTACACTCTCTCTGCAACAGAAAGGTTGTGCCGGAAATAAATCTTTGCTCTGACTGATTCAATCAGGTGTATGAGAGAGATATATGATGATATGGCAGGTTTCGTATGAGATCTCCACGCTGCGTATTGCATGCAGTGTCTAATAAAATATGAAACATTTAATTACAGTGAGTGATTACTCTCATTTCTTTGGGACCCCTAGAGCTGTGGTAATTTGATGAGGGAAGATTTGAAAAATTATGCACAAGAGCAGAAATGATGAAACACGGTGCATGAAAAAAACCTACCTAAACAAGGGCACTGCAGTACTTTTAAAAGAAACCCCCACGTTTTGATCCAAAATAAAGGCATTGCCTTTGAAAAGAATGGTGTGCTTCTGGACCAATATACAACAAACAGCTCTGGTTACATTTACAGGCTTCTCTGTGGATTTATTATTTTTCAGGATTAAAACAGACTCACTGGAAAAACCCAGTGGGATGTGATCTCTGCGTTTAATCAAAAATATTATTCATTTCAAAGTCTCCCACAAGGTAGCCTCACTGTATTATCACTCCTAAGGCCTGCTTATGGAACCATTAGGGTTACAACAAGCATTACTGTTCTATCACCCATGAACACATTTCAAAGGGGACTTAAGAGAGAAGGAGCTAACCAACCTGTTCAGCTGTTTTGTGGAAGAGCTGCCCGCCTTGACAGGGCTCCAAAAAGGGTATGGAGGGCTACAAGCTGGGACCACCTTACTGTCCTTTGCAGTATATCCATGCTGATGTGGCAGCTCTGAGGAGATGGCCCCAGCAGGAAGGCCAGGAAAAGGAGTCATGGAGGAAGGTAAGGCCACATTCACCTCTCTCTTTTGCCAAGCCTTGCTTTTTGGTCTCTCATGTCTTGCAAGATACCGCTAAGTGATGACAGCTGCTGAACAGCAGTACAGACTGTTTCTGCACAAGTGACCATTTGGCTTGTGCAAATTAATCTACTGCTGGGTACACAACGGTGTGGCAGAGCAAGAACACAAGTATCTACAATTGCTTTCAAATGCCGGTTTGCTTACTTAAATGGGGTAAACCTGTGCATGCTCCTGAAGAAGCCACTTTTATAAGCGAGACTGGTAATGACTAAGCTTTGCCAGGAATGATGCAGCTGTGATGGCATCTATCCAAATGTCCGTAGTGCTCATCACCTAGCTATCCAACACCTAGGAGATCCAACCCCTGTTTCCCAGGGGGTATACAGGCGTCTGGGGTCTAGCACACGTCTGGGTGCCTGCCTTTTAACCCTGGTGTCTCTGGCATATGACCACAGTGTAACATTTGCCCAGCAGCGTCTTTCCTATTCTCTGTTCCTTAGGTGCAGCCCCAGTTTCTGAGTGTAAGCGTGTGCTCTCCCAAAAGGCTGAATCTTGTGTCCTACAAAATATCTTTGTGAAGCCTTGGACAGGGAGGACCAGCAGACATGTGGATATAAATAGTCTTTGCAGAGACCGTGTAAGGACACTGTTGTGTTTCCTTACAAAATAAGACACAAGAGATCAGATGTCATAGATACCCCTTAAGTGTAAAATCCTCTCTCCTCAGACATCTCTGTGACTCTACATGACTTCTACAGCTTCGAATGATACCCTAAGCCAAGTTTGAATGATCACCAAGCCCACGCCTGCCTATGTGCTTAGCTTCTACTCTGTCCCTCCCAGTGATATTTTTTAGTTTGCCTCTCTTTGTTTTGAGGTTGGGAATTTTTCCTTTCCTACAGTCCTCCAGACAACAGGAAGAGCCACTTCTCCCCAGCTTTGGCAAAAGCACTGTCCCCAAGCTCTTCATTGATGACAGAGTTCACACCATCACCTCTGGCTTGGTGCAATCCTGGCCCAGCTTGCCTGTCTGTGCAGGTAACTTAGGTGACAAGTACAGCAATTCCTGGGGCAAAAATCTCATTGTTCCTGTCAGGATCCACCAGTTGTACAAAGGGGCTCACCAAATTCCCACAGCAGTCCTGGCATATTAACTGGCAGGCTCAAAATCCTACCCACATCTAGACTCTAGATATGTTGGGATTTCTGAGCCTGCCTTTTTCATTTGGACCTCGAGTGGAACTTACATAACTTAACTGATATAACTGAAAAGTAAATAAATAAAAAGAATTAAACGATGCCACTGCACTATTTTAATTAGCTATTTCCGTGGATATTTTTTTATGAGACCAAAACCATTTATAAAGGATGATCTGCTGGATTATATCAGGTGTATTTTTCATTTGTGAATATATATCTTATTTTTTATTGCAGAATGAAAAGGGGCAAAGGGAAAGCATTTAAATTAACTCTTGCATTAAGGTGAAACATTTTTGCTTCTATGCCTGTGAGCATAATATAACACTCTATATAGACTAGGCTTTTCAGGAATGAATTTCAGTGAAAAGTAACTTCTCTTATACAAATATAAATCAACAAACTTTCTCAGCGTGAGTTTGACATACAAATTAGGTACACACGCTTCAACTGCATTGTTAATATTACTCTATGGTTATTGTAGCACTTTTAAGTTGCAATCCTGGTACTAGAGCCACTTGGTGTGCAGAGCTAGCAGAGACAATAGGTGCTGGCTATGGACAAACAAGAAGACAGTGCTGATCAACATCACATACTCTGTGGCCCACTGGAAACCTAGCAGCTGTCATGTCTTTGCAGGACACCATGAAATAATGGAGTTTTAAAGAGGTCTGGACAAAATTTTAGCTTGGGCTGGAAGACGTAGTTCTGCAGCACAGATGTGGCTCAGAAAACACTGCAGAGCTGAGAGGGTTAAATTTATGTTCCTAGCTAGAGCTACTCAGAGATAAGAGGCAGGAAGAAACAAGAAGGCAGCCAACATCAGAGTTGTACAGGGTACTGCAGAAAGTTGACAAGGCAGCAAGAGCATTCCCTGAAGGATGTACCTCACTGGGCAATTAAGGGATGACAAATTACAAGGGAATCAGAGGAGAATGTTCTAGCTCCATCATTAGTGTTAAGACACTTTCTTAAAATGTAAAAATTTAGTTTGATGGTCTATCAGGTAGTTTGTTCTGATCGTGATCTCCTACCACAGCTCTGTGCCAACCGGCAGTACCATCAGATATTCTCACATCAGTTTCAGGGCAATTACAAAACAGAGAATAACCTGTAGAGAGAGGTTGGTTACTTAATTTTAGCTCTGCTATTTAGACTGGTTAGAATGGCAGAAATTACTTACTCTCTAAGAGGGATTTTGCTGTGGCTTAATCCCAAAACAGAACATCTAAGGTACACACCTATGAGCCACCATGAAATTTTCTTTCTGAGCCCTGTAATGCTCCCTTTCAACCCAAGCTTTATGAGCTTTGTCAAAGCTTATCAACAGGTTTCAAGGTATTGTGATTTTATAATTCGAGATCTTGAGTGCTTGGTATTTGTTAGTCATGGGCTTCACTGAACTAAATTTACCTTACCACAAGAAATGTACGTACGCAGACAATTTCCTCCCACCTTTCTATCACACGCCTAGGCAGGCATCAAGTTTTGGGAGATGCTGAATTAGTCATGTGATGCTGCCTGTGGCTATTAGGAAATAATTCTCACATCTGTTTTCTTGGCATCAGACAAAAAATGCATTTACACCTCTGAAACCTGGCTCTTAGGAACACTAAAGGTGTGCACAGTGTCTAAATCTAACTGCTGCTGTTGAGGCAGCTTTTGATGCTTCTCTCCCCTGGACTTCATGTTCCAGCTGTGTTTTTCCTCTAGTGGAAGGAAGCCTTGCTCTCAACACGAGCACCGGCTCCTATTGAAGTCAGAAGGGACCATGCCATTACCTTGGGCTAGAGTCTCAACGGGTAAAAATCAGCATAACTCCTGTCTCCACTATATGGGAGATATGCCAATGCACACTGTTGGAGATCTGCCCTTACAGGTTCACACATCATCTGCTCTGCAGTTTGCCGATTTCCTGGATTAAGAATGGGAAGATGGGAAGACGCTCTCAGTCCTAGCACTTCATGGCATGGCTATATTTACCCTGCAGTGCTAGACAAGCTGCAAGTTGCCAGAGAGAAACTGATGTCATCCGGGAGTAAAAATCTGTAGAAACTTGCCAGCTTTCTACTATATCAGAAGTAAGGGCTTGCACTTCTCTTTCAGGTTCATTCACTCTATGACATGCCAATGTTGGTAGGCTTCAAAGTCTTCCCTTTTTTCTGCAGGGATCAGCAGTTTCTCAGCTCGGGGTGGAATGAGTAATCAAAGCTTTTTAAGCATGCCATAGCATTTACAGGGGTTATAATTCATAAAGAAATAATATATATATTCATGGATTTGATTTCTGAGCTTTCTGTAGTCCATATGCAATGAAAGAAGAGAATTAATGTAAAACCTTACTGATCTGATGTGACATGTTTTACAGTCAGAGCTCACTCTTCCCAAAAGAGTAACTAACTCTGTATGATAGAAGCAGGTGAATGAAGCAGATACAATTATCCAAGAATCACTGCTGCAGGCCCAAGTCTTAATGAATGCCCCGTGGATGAAGCAAACTTTGTAACTGGCTCTGAACAGCTTAATGCCTGCTTCAGTAGCATTGCAATATAATTTCCAACTGTAAAATACCACGCAGTAAAACAAGACCATCAGTTAATCCAGCACAACTGAAACACACGGTATGTTGGCCACACCTTTCCCTTAGACACAAAGCCTGTTTTTTTCTCCCCTGCTTACCTCATAACAATCCCTGCTTTTTCATGGCAATATGTGCCAGTGCTGGCAGCAGAGAAAACTCTCAGTAGCCCCCTTTTCAGCCCATTTCCCCAATTCAAGCTGGCCAAGATAGACGGACCATAGGAAAACTAAACAGAGTTACAGTAAAAGCAAAGACTCATGTCCTGGTCCCTTATAATGATTTAACCATGCACAGAGCACTAAACAGAGATTTTTGCCCTAAATCTCTATCTCTCCAATTTTTCCAGGGGGGATTATCATTTTCTCAATTTACCGACCTCATTTGGGAGTTCCACTTGCTTGGAAAGCACTGCTCTGATTCAGTCCCAGCTCCCAAAGTAGCACAGAGAGTGACACTTACTTTCTTGGGCTGGAAAAAATCTTGCCTGGCTTAAGGGGCTGGAAGCTGGTTTGCAAAACAGGAGCTGACTGGACCAGCTCAGAGCGTTATCACTCCCTTACAGGCAATGGCACAGACTTGGTTCCTGAGGAAATCTGTGACAACATTTCTGCTGACAATCTGAGGCCACAGTTTTAACCCAGCAGCATCATAACTGGCCATTCATTTTCTACTCCAGCAATGGAATGCAAACACTAAGCTGTTTTGCCATGTTGTCATGAGGTGGGGAAAAACTGATAAATGGATTCAAAGAGCTTTCCCATATGGAAAGAAAATGCCAAGGTGCAGAATAGGCATGCACACTGTGAGGAGACAGGTCAGAAAATGTTCAAGCCCTGCCAGTGCATCCCAGAACTTTTGACTCAAATCCCAGTGTGTGGAAAATCTTTGTTATGGATTGAGGGGAGTTGATTCCTGGAGGAAAGAGGCCTCTGAATTATTGAGGACCCTTCCTAAGGCTCTCATAGGATTTCCTCCACCTTAGGGATATCAAGAAAATAAATAAAGATTAAAATTAAAACAAAACAAACACAAACACAAGCAAACAAAAAAAAAAAGCAAAAGTAACAGAAGAGATGCCCTGAAGGCCATAAGCTTTTCAAATTACAGTTCGCAATTTCCACAATTTTTTCCCTCTTAATTTACCCTGGTGAGGACTGCAAACAGGTGCTAGGCTTCTTTGCTGCCATGGTACTTGTTTGTAGGGCTGTGCCAAGCCCTGATTTAGCAAACAGAAATGATCCCACAGCCAGGGAGTTCCAGTCCTGAGCAGAAACACAGCCTCATGGCCTGATGATCAAGGACCATGAGCTTACTCAGCTTGTCCCTGAATCCATGTAGACTTATAGCCCTTCCTGCCTTTCAGCTGAGCTGGAAGAGCCAAGGACCCCGTCTCTTCTCTGTGCAGACAGAGAAGGATTTTTAAGCTGCTTTTTGCTTCCTTGTGTCTAGCTTGCTGCAAAGCACCCGGCACACCCTCCCCTGGGCACTCGGGATGCAGCCACAAATCCCTGTCTGCAAGGCAGAGAAACGTCCAAGTGGCAAATCTGCAGAAGAAGATGCTGGGGGTGGGACACAAACAGGGCAGTAGTTGTCTGTTTGCAGTGCCTCAGCTTAGAGCTTGAGGCAGTGTAGGGGGAGTGTTTGGGCATTTTTTGTGCCCAGGAACAGTCCCACTGCTGAAAGAGCACAGTCCTGCCCCTGACTGCTGCTTTTCGAGGTATTAAATGGAGGCATGCTCGACTCAAGCAATTAATCATGTTCCTTAAACATTGTCGACAGAGGCTTGTTTCTCATTAAACTACCTGAAAGCAGATCTACTGACAGTCCCAAGAGGAAAATAAAGAAGAAAGGTATTTGTTTCCAGACACAGTTCAAAGGCAACAAAACTAAGAACTGCTGAAACAGAAACAAATATCGTTGGGGTTTTTTTTTCCTGCAGCCTGAGATAAATTCCCTAAACAATATCATACTAAGGGAGAGCAGCACAGCAGAGATACTAGTCTACTATTTCGTGTTGTCCACATGGGGTGACAGAAGGTAGCTTGAGAAGTGGCAAAATAGTGGGAGAAAAATCTCACTCTCAACTCCAGAAACGTAGATGGGCATGAAATCATTGAGGTCAAAGATACAGTTACAGGCTTACACCAGCATAATCAGGGCTCTAGTCCCACAGCTGCTCAGTGAAATATGGTCAGACAAGCAAATACAGATGTCTTTAGACATTGACAGCTAGGTAGGCAGGTAGGTAGATAGGTAGGTAGATAGATAGGTAGGTAGGTAGATAGATAGATAGATAGATAGATAGATAGATAGATAGATAGAACAATATATCTGAATTTTCATGCCCCCTCTCTGCCAGCGGGGCCAGCTGACCCAGTCCAATGCTGATCTGAATAAGCAGAGCAATGAGCAGTTATAGTCAGACACATCAGCTCTCTCCTGCAAATAGCAGGTTAAAACCCTTGCAGCTGGTGGAGGTACAGGAGGCTTGATGTTGGCTGCAGGCCTGCTTTTTTTCTGCTTTTTTTTGATTGTTTATATGTATTCCCTCTATATAAGTAAAATGCACCTGTTTTTGTGAAAGGACACAGCTGCACTTCCTCAGTCTGGACTTTCAATTCATTGTTTCCCAGAGTGTACCTTATCTCTATTCTTCCTGAAAAATTGTTGCAGTCTGGCAAGCCAAAGAGCTAGGCTGTGATCAGGCAGATAGGAGAGTCTTGGGAAATCCATATAGAAGAATTCCTGGCTTTTAGCTATACAGTGGCCCCAGGAACTCCATTAGAACTTTCCTGGGCTCTTGTTCTTCTAGCGTACAGCATTCGTGGCCTTCCAATGGCTCTGTGCTTGTGAAGGCTTGTTTGCATGGCCATATGATGAACATGGCCAGACCTCTAAGATCAGCCATGGGTGCTGCTGAAAATTGCTTGCTTTAGTATATCAGTGCTTCCTCAGCTCCCACCCATAAAATGGAAATTAGCTTCCCTTGCTCCTGCAGTTGCACCCAGTTTGGCTCTGCAGTGAGACATACAGGTAATCCTGCAACCTGAAGGGGGTTTGATCATATCCCCTATATCCTGAAAGCAGAGAGCACTGGTGGTGGGAGAAGGGTCACAAGAGGAATGGTCAGGATGAGGCAGGAATGAGGCAGACACCTCCCTTCCTGCCCTTCTGCAGCCACAGAAGGACTGAAATCATGACGTCCCTTGTTTCCCCTCTAGCACACAGACAGCCCACCAGTTTCCCATCTTTCTCCTTTTCTCACATCTTTAGTCCACTTGGGCTTGGAGGGGAGAGGCATGCAGCTATGTTGGCCGGACCCCGATGAATCATTAAAATTTGTCATTAGCTTTTGTTTTCCAAATAATTTTTCCTGGCTGTCAACAGGGAAAGTCACTCAGATCCTGATACCAGAATATCAAAAGAAGTGGTGACATTTAAGAAATTGAACAAATCCTCATCATCCTTAGATGTGACAGATGCCAGACACACGCCCTTAGCCTTTGCCCTTTCCTTTAGCAAAGCTCAAAAAAACCCCTCAAGTTCTCATGATTAATGAAACAAAACATATTGAAAATATAAAATAACACATCATCTCAGGTCACCGCAGCCCTGACATCCGGCTCTTCATACCAAGGAATATGAAGAGTGATTTGATTTTCCAAGAAATTTTACTAACTGCTCTCAGGCTGCCAGAAAGCTCATTATCTCACTTCTGCTATTATTTACTAATCAGCCTCATCCATTCCTACAGCCTATCCTTAAACCATCAGCCAAGAACAATGCAGTACCCAAATGCTAGAGTCTTCGCTGGCATGTCCTGACCCTTAGCAGCATCTCCCAATGACCATGTGCTAAATCCCAGTGCACATGTGTTGCAGGAGGAGTCTGAAAAATTTCTCCCCAGAATCTGTCTTAACACTCAGCATGGAAGATCTGGCATTTCTTTGCTGCATGGTGCTAGATCCAGCTCTCAAGGTCTGCCTTTCTGAACCAGCCCCAGCAGTGGTTGCCAAACGCTTTGACCTCCTTGAGAAAGAAATGCCTTGCATGCTGCTGGCCGGTCATTCAATAACACGATTCCGCCCCCTCCTGCCAGCTCCAGATTGGAGCTGGGGATCTCAGTGTCACTTCTGGGAGGCAGATGTCATGGCTGCGGGTGGCAGTCCCGGCCAGCCCCACCGAGGTCAATGGAAGAAGGACAAAACACTCCTACTCTCATTGTCACCCCCACGGGTGACATGCTGTGTGCTCTGGCAATGGCTTTTGCACTGCTTCTGTCCCTGGTAAATAAAGGGACATCTGCGTGTCTGGCTGGCACCTTTCCCAAACGCTCACAGGGGCATTTGTCCTGGCCCATTAAAGCCAATGCAAGTCTTCCCCTTCATTTCAATGGTTTTCTTAAGAAGCTCAAAGAAAACCCAGCATAACCTCAAACTACACACCAGTGCAAGCGAAAGAACTTGAAATTCAATCCTCTGTGTTTTAAAAATAATTAGTAGGATTTCAATGATGGAAAAGAGACACAAATTGCTTCGAGTGTGTATCATCACTTGTGCGCAAAACTACCTTTTCAGATCACAGGTTTTCAGCAGCAGTTCTATGTTAGCTAAGGTTTTATTCTGCAGCTTTGATAAACAACTGAAACAATGTGGACTGATGTTTATCATGTTTCAGATGCTCAGTTGTCTTAGGTATTATTTCTAGACAGCATGTGAAGCCAAGGCTTGTGTTCTTCAGTCCAAGAAGAATATTTTAAGAAAAAATATTCCAGCCCATCTCCTGAACCTACCACCTGCAGAAGATCAGCTAAATTGAAGGTGAAACAAAACAAACAATCTGGAGGAGCAAAATGCCTTTTCAGCGCTATACTTAAGGTAACAGTTACATATCATCCCCTATGGAGAGCAGTGAGCATGTAATAAAATCAGGGTAAAGAATGGTGACCGCTAGAATTGTATTGATAGGCAATAATTCTGTGTAATTGCAGCATATGGAATTCAAACAAAGACTAGAAACTCGTCTGTTCACAGCAGTAAATATCTGTTATATGCCTTCTAAATCAGAATCAGAATGAGGGAGATGGTAAAACCCAAACGAAGCACCAAGGCTCTAGTGGAGCAAAGCAGACAATAAAGCTTTTATATGCTGGTAGACAGGATGGGACAGGACAGATTTAATAGTAATTTACACAAGATCAGAGAGTAACTGAAGTTGAAGGAGCTCTCTAGAAGTGACTGGTCCAACCTCCTTCTCAAAGCAGGCCTAACTCCAGGTTAAGTCATGCTGTTCAGGGTCTTGGCTAGACAGATTTTTGAAAGTATCCAAGGATGGAGATGCCACTGCCTCTCTGCAGAACTTGTCCAAGAATGCGTCCCTCCCCCATACCATGGTGAAGAATTTTTTCTTTAGATGCAGTAGGAATTAGATGCTGCTAATTCAATCTGCTGCCTTCTGTGCTTTCACTGGGCAACCCTGACAGAAGTCTGGCTCCACCTCCTCTATATCCCCCCCTAGGCAGGTGAAGGCAGCAGTAAGATACCAGCTCAGCTCTCTCTTTCATGGTCTAAGCCATCATGGTTGCCTCAGACTTTCCTTGTATGGCGTCCACTCCATCCTCTGGACACCTGAACTCCAGGTTCCAGTAACTGCCTTCTACTGGATCCCTAAGCTGGATGCAGTATCCTTGAAATAGCCTTACAGGTACCCAATGGAGGGAAATCATTGCTTCCCTTCACTTGCTGGCTATGCTTTTGCTAACACTGCTGAATTTGCAGCTCTGCCTTCCCCACTGCAACGGCACATTGCCGACTCAGCTCAACTGGTTCACTGGGGCCCACCACTCCTTTCTGGGTCTCCAGGCCCCTTGGGTCTGGATCCCCCAGATTCCAGCCTGTGCTATTGTCTAGCATTACTCCAGCACTGATGCAAGATTTTGGATTTATCTTTATTGACAAATGTCTTGCCCTATTTCATTCCAGGAGTTATAGAAGAAGCCATATCGAAAGCCTTGCTAAAGAAGCCAAGTCATAAATTCAGTAATAAGTGCTAGGGAAAGAAATTAAGGCATAAATACACAGAACATAAATGCCTCGCCCTGCCCTGTTCAATAGGTTTAGTACAAAACAACTCCTGAGGAAGCCCTGGGCTTTTTGACACGGAAAATGCCTTAACAATGTACAAGTTCTACTTCAACAAGTTATCTTGGATACCACAAACACTTCAGACACAGCTGTATGGCACTCAGCACAGGTCTTTCTCCCTGCCAAGGGATTTAGCACATGAGGGGCTTGAGGCTGTCACACCTACACTCTGTCTAGTGTCCCAGCTAATTGATTTATACTTAGCTGGAGGCTCTTAATAGTGTTGGTTGGTGTAGGCATATTTCAAAAACCTTCACATACAAAAGATTATTTCAAGAGTTAGCATTGAGTTATCATTTCATTAAGGAAGACAGAAAATTAAGGACCTCAGGGAAAATAAAGATTAATTTGAAGGCCAGGAAGGGAGAATGGTATGTGAAGGTGATCTAATATGGAATTGTAGGAAGGCTTTCATGTAAATATTATAAAAACATAGCAACATTACACTGTGTACTACTAATGAAAAAAAAAAATGGTTCTTCACAGAAAAAGATGGCATATAACTGTAAGATCATCATACAAAATGTGAGAGCCAAGGAGCTGGGACAAGGGGCAAAATGGTATTTGGGCATCTACCTAAAACTGAGAAACCATCAAAATTGCCATTGCAATCAAGTAGCTGTTAATTAAATAAAAGTGTTCAGAAACTATTTATGTAAGGAAAGTCTGGAGTAATATATTAGGAAAGTATGATCTGGTTGAAACTGTTCTACGTGTCTAAAGAGACAAGTCTACATGTACTGACAGAAATGGTACAGGTTTCATTTGCTTAAAGGTTCAGGATTGGGGCAGATACAAGAGTAAATTTACTTGAAATAAATTCATCTGAGTTTTATCACAAATATGGGGACACTGCTGCTTGACGGTTCATTAAATTTCTGACTTTTCCTGTGACTTGGTAGCTGAGTCAATGCCTCCAGTCTATTTCAGTCCTTTCTATTTAAAAAAGTTATCTATGTTTAATTTAAGCATATTCATTTTATCAAAACCATTCAGCCATTTCTGTTGATTTTTCAGCTTTCAAAGATTTATTTTTTCACATTGTGGATTAGATTGTACCTTTCTTTCTGCAAAAATGTTTTCTAAATCAAAGAAAGAGCAAGCAAGCCTCTCATTAGCAACAAGAAAAACAGAAATAAATCTAGACTCATTCAAAAAGTAGGCTGTAATCTCCTCTAATTATTTCCATAACCCTGAGGAAGCCACATTTCCCAAGAGAGCACATGAGATAATCCTTGAATATTAAGAAACGAGCGGAAAATGCAGTAGATTTAGCAGGCAAATTGGAGAGAGAAAGAGAGGATTGAGCACCTGGGAAAGAGACATGCTTCAGCATTCATTAGACTGGCTGTTATTTCTCACAATCTGGAAAAAAACATCCATCACTTTTCATTCCTCAGTCACACAGATGATTCAGAGAGTTTTACACTACAAATAATTCTATTTTAAAAAATAAGTATTTCAAGTACCTGATTGTTATACGAGCAGCAGACTCAAGTATGAAATTTTGCCAAAAGTGCTTAGAAAATAATTTTTAAAAATAGGATCCAGGATGAGAATTGTGCAGCAGAAATGTTATTAAATAGCTCTCAGCAAATTAATATCCTTGCTCTTGCCCTCTACTTCTTTAGATGAAAATGCCTAATTTTATCTTACTAGTAGGAGTGGTAGGAACACATTTTCTAATCAAGAAATGCTGGATACTTTTCCTCTTAGAACATGGAGCTGTTGAGCTTTTGCAACATTTCACTTGGAAACACTGTGAAGAGTTTTCCTCCACTGGAGAAAATGTGTGCAGTTCTGAGAAGCTGATTTCTTTTCAATGAAATACTCCTAGAAAATACTGTGAGCACTTTTTGCAGTTCTTTTTCAAGCAGCTGCAGTCCCAATGCAACTAGTTATTCACAATTCAACCACAGCTGCTCCAGACTACTGTATACTTCATAAAGTATACTGTATACTTCATAAAGGCTCAAAAGATGAAGTCCAGGTAATCTTTTTCCCATGGGATAGCTTATGACTTCTTACTCCTTCTTGCTTTTGGATGAGGCTTTGAAAATTTGTGGCTGTCCACCTCCTCAGGTGAACATGGAGGGAGAACAGGAGGAGCGGTGGAAAGGCAGATGCCCACCACCACAACCACCTCACCCTTTGGAGGGCACTGCTCCTATGTGTGGTCTGTTATGCCCAAAAAACCTTCCCTGTGAAGCTCAGGACGTGCTGATGCACCAGTAGAGAACAACTTCACTGCTAGGCAAAGAGGAAAGAATTTAATGTGTTCTAACAGATCTCAAGCCCTGCTATAGCAACAGAGCAAATGCTCATTGAGCACAGGGAGTTGAAAGAGGTTTGAAATTATATTTCAGTGCTTCCTTAGAGCTCAGTGGTAACCAACAAACTTCAGTAAAATAGCAAGGAAGCCTAAACTTTACATACACATGCATGTATATAAGCTAACCCCTCTCTCTTTGCATGCATGAATTTATGTATGCATATAAATGCCCCCAAAAGCTACGATATGTTTGAGCTTTCTAGGCTAATGTTAAATGCTACTCTTTAATGTATCTCACGGGTGAACCAGCTTTTCAGAATTCCTGAACTGTGTAGGAATACGGAGGGAAGCTTGCGTCTTTGATTCTGGCATTTTCATATGAAACATGATGACCCAGCTAGATGCTGATTTGATAGTTCTTGTTTTCTTTCTTTTTTTAATCTGTATTTTTAGCATGTGTAGAGGCATCACTTTTCGTATACCAATCATTTATTTTACCTGAAAAGCCACCACACACAAATTAAGGTGGGTATCTCTCTGTTGCCTTGTTTCTCATCCCCACACATGCACGTTAATTACAAGCAGAAAGTACAAATGACACCACACACTCCACAGCATCTGCTCAGGCCTTAATTAATCGAACCTTCTCATGGTCCCCATGGCAACGATGCTCAACAGACTCCCCTGACTTGGAATATTCAATAGAGGATCTTACACTACATATTTTATTCAAATTATGGCCACAGAATTACTTCTGTGTTAGCAATGTAGCATCAGTGTTGATGGGAACAGAACAAGCCCTTGCTCTACTTGACCCCTCCTTATGCATTACCTCATTAAAATGGATAATGGCATTTAAGCTAAGTCACATTAAAGCAGACACACTCTTATTCAAAGCCTAGCAAGAAGCCTATTATCACATTTTTTCTGTTTAAAAGAAACTCTTGGGCTTCAGAAAATGAATAGGAGTATTTTGCAATGCTGCGCCTGCAACTCATATTATAAGAGCGATTATGAAAACATCAATAGCTAAAAGGTATTTCCTTGGTCTATTTCCTATCTGTCTAGTCCTGCTATCTTATCGGCTTAGGCTCTAAGCATGTGTTTTGGCAAGGTGTGATCCCCATTATTTAAATCTTAATGGAGGTTGGAGTAACAGCAGCTGTTACAGCTAATGGAAGAGCTGCTTATTTCAGTTGTTGGATGGGCAAGGGACACCCCTTTCTCAGTTTTCGGCTGCACCCTCTCTAGCTACATTGAACGAGGCACTAAACTGGATGCTTTCAACACGATGGTGTCAGGCTGCTCTGCCAGCCGGGCAGTAGGATCCCACACTTCCCAGGAAGAATAAGCTCATCTCAGCTTTCCCAGTGAAGGCAGTCCTGATGGCCAAAGGCCAGGAGCAACCCGTTGTCAGCCCAGTCTCTTCCATAGCCAGCATAGCACTGGGAGGCTGTTCAGATAAAATGCCTTAGGCCAGCCTCAAAAAATGGAAGCGTGACCTGTACCTGCTGCTTTACACATCACACATGTCCAACAAGCCCCTTCCCCAGGGACAGCTGTGGAAAGGGGTTCGCAAAGGACCCTTGCAGCCCTGTGCCAGGGTGCCTTGGTAGGTCTGGAGCAGAGTGCTGCATGGGGCCAGAATGACACCCAGCAGTTATCCTGTAAACCTACAGATTATTCCTGTGTGAAAAACAAAACAAAAGAAGAAAAAAACCCAAACCGAAAGCAAAGCCCCCCAAAATAACAAGTGGCTTGAGAAGGGACCATGCACCAGTGACAGGTGCATGGAGGGTATGTTGGCTTGGAAAACCTCTGAGAGTTTGCATCTCGTACACTGCCATATCTTTCCTCTGGGTATTAAATTACAGCCTTAAACACTGACAGTATACACACAGAGTTGGAAAGAATACTTTTGCTATTGTATGGAGACAATTATGTTGCTCTGAAGGTATGTATAAATTAAATGTTAATCTGAGTCCAGGGATAATCTAATTATTGCTTCCTTTTGAAGTAAGAGGAACAATATTTACTGAGTAAATTATGGACCTCTAAAGGTAAAACTTGCTTTGAAGATTAAACAACACACATGTTGTTAGTTATTATAACCATACTTGACCCTTGTGGCTTTGTAAAAATATAAATGTATTTTGAATTTTCACAGAGATGTTACATTTCAGAAAGCACTACTTCATAACCTTGTGAAATTACTTTTAACAGTAGCTGAAATGGCAACAGAGAATACCAAATATATGAGAAACTGCTTGTGTGATACACGTAGTGCACAGCTAGTCTGCAATACAGAATAAATCCCCCAATTAACATAGAGGGGACACTGGCAGCGTGGGGAAACCAACCTCATCACCATGGACCAGGCTTGTGGGCCAGATCCCCACATGCTCACACCTCTGTCCTTGGGGAGATGAGGCCTGGCCAGATGTCTGCTGGAAAGGGCCCAGAGCATCCTGGTTTTGTGCTGGGAGAGGGGGATCATGGTGTAGTGATGGACCTAGAGGCAAGACCTGGCACCTCTATGAGAGTTTAACAGCTCCAGCCCAAACAGACAGTGCAATCTCACACTCCTCTCCCAGTTGCAAGTCCTCAGTCTGTGAAATCCCTTTCATGGATGGAGATAATTTTCCTGCTACCTGGCTGTAAATTCTTGTGCCATATTAAACCCAGTCCATCATATTCATCTTTACTTTCAGCACTAGAGTTACTTAGTAATTTAATTATATACTAAACCCCAGTTAACAAAACCCTCAATCAAATAATAACAAATTATTGTAATAATAATGTAATTTTGTAGAATGCGTATATGGACTTTTTCAGCAGTAACTCCCTGAACACTGTACAGAGGAAGTGGTTTCTGCTATTTCTTGTGCCATTTATTTCCTCAGTCACTTATTTTTGAGTCCGTATCACTTTGTCTCACAGTTCATAATCTGAGTTTAGAAAACATTGTGTTAAAATGGAGCATTTTGTCTGATTCTTTCAAGCTTGGATTCAGTTCTGCGTGTTGCAAATATCTGATGGCCTTGAGATCTCCTTTATGTTCTGGCCCTTCTCTGTAATTACCGCAGAATCACTGACAGAAGTTGAAGAAATAATAGTTTGGGAACATCTCAGCAACATTTAGGGAAGTGATTCTGCTTATGAGAAGGCAATCGGGAAAATAAGTGGTTAAGCACTAATTGAGTTATATTTAATTGAAATTATAGATGGAAGGACTGCATTCCGAGGAATTTCAGTTGCCCAGATGTTCTGAGCTCCCAGTTTCCCAGAAAGAAGAATATTTTGAGTTTGGTGTCTATAAACTATGCTCTGTTAGTCATGTTCAGAATATTCAAAAAGCATATTGGAGTCCCAGCCATCTCATGGAGTTTTTAGGTCATGAGGCTCCAACAGAGTCCTGCCTGCAGGACAAGCAGAAGTGGCTAACCCCTTACGAATAAATTAAACTGCTTCCCCTTTTTTTGGTGGTCTCATGCAATGTTCATATACTTTCATGGCAACTGTGTTACCCTGATCTCTTTGAAGAATTATGCTGTAAATCAAATGAGAGCAGCTGGACTCAGAATTAGAAATGAAACCATTTCTGCTGTGGAAAACGAGTTTTCCAGTAAAACAGCTGATGTGTCCTACACTTTGTCAATAATTACTTTGTATTGTGAAATACTCTTCAGTCTTCAGCATTCATTTTACATGCCAACAGTGGTACTCAGGGCTGTAAGACAACTTTCACAACCTGCACACAACCGTTCAACCTCAAGATAGGTACTGGAGGGATGAGAGCCACAGAGTGGGGTGACTCGACCAACGCATGGTCTCCCCCACGGCCCCACCACTCCACTGTGCAGCAAAGCAGGGCTGAACGTGCAGCTGGCTCCCAGCATGACCCATGGCATCAGCTTCAGCGGCACCAAATGGCTTGGTCTTCCCACAGCTAGGTTTTCTGGATTACCAAGATGCCAGCACTGTCCAGCTGACAGCCACCTACCAGCCCCAGAGCCAGAACCCTTCCCTCTGCACCCACCACTTCTGCTAAGAGCTGCCCAGAGAAACATGCCTCATAGCTCACCTGCAACATTAGCGAGCACCTGTAGTTTCTCCAGGAGTTCACTCCCCATCCATGAATCAGCCACAAGCAAATTTTGCTTCCTGTACCCCTCAGTTTCACCTGATGGTAAAAAATTTTGCTCTGCCAGATAGAGAAAAATACCAATCATGCTCTCTAGTCTGAAGCTTTAGATGTTTGCTGAGGACTTAAAGGCAAGGCGAATTGTCTTGATCAATCTTGCCACAGAAAGCCTGCATAGCCACTGTAAGGTAGTCTGATGTGCTTAAGGCGTGTTCCACAGAATTCAGCAGCAGCAACAGGATTTCCTAGTTTCATGGCTTATTGCAGAGACATTTTGCATGACTGTAGTCTAGAGATCAAATGAAGGTCAGCTGAGGCCAGGACATAATTTCCATGGTGGGACAGAGTCTTCAAACCACCTGGAAGAAGGAAGGGACTCTTACTCATAGATACAGCTATGTACAAGATTTTTTCGTCTGTAGGGCACTAGAAGCACTGCCAGATCTCAAGGTAAATGTGCTTCAAAGGAGGCCATACCTTAGCTTTGGATCCTCGAAGTCCTTCCTTCACCTGCAGCATCGAAACTAACCAGCCTTCATGGAGATACAAGCTGTTTTCATATTACTCAAGTATCAGGCACCTGGAGACAATTTTATGAAGTCTGTGCCACCTTATCAGTTCACCTGGTGGCTGCCCACATATTTAAAATCAGAACACATCTGGTCATGTGGGACTCTGTAAAGGAATGCAACATCAGCAGAGAGGCAATTTCACTGTTTCTGATGTTTTCATTTTCACTGACAATTTGAGTACATCACTCTGAAACACTGCTCCCTACACATATCGGACATCAGTAGCACATAGTCAACAGCATCAAAAGCTGGAGAGAGACACCAGAGGATGAGAACGGTTACCCTCCACTGACTGAAAGCAGGAGATGCTCAGCCAGTGGCTATTAAAGTTATTTTTGTTCTATTGGCTGCCTTTGTAACTGGATTGGGCTTGTTTTGATGAGTTTATAATTGACCTACAACAGGTAGCATACATTCAGCAATGCTAGGAGAACTGTGTGCATGTAGGAAAAGAGGAAAATTTTAGTTTCAAGTGAGGCATTACTTACTTTAAGAAGGAGCAACACCAATTTCTTATGTTTCTTGCACTACTCAAGCATGAGTAGGTCTACAGCTTGACCCAAGCATCCTCAATGAGCTGAACAGAGGGAATGTACGTGTTTGTTCACTGGCACAGGAGGCCAGAGGACTCATGCTGGTCTTGACAAGCCATACTCAGTTCATGGGATTGGTCATCCATGCAGTGCTTTGTTGTTAGCAGTGGCAACCTGGGTTAGCAAAAGGTTCACACCTCTGCATAGCTCCTTTACGCATGGTTTGGCAGTTTTATAGAATGCTGATAAGAAAGCTCCCTTGGGTCGGTTAAGCAACCTCCATAGGACAAATCCTTTGTTTCAACTTGCATGCTTCATTGTTACTTCCATAAATATCTGATCCTCAGTCCATCTGGCACTGAATTTAAAAATATCTAACCAGTTCTCAAACTACCAGTCTAACAAACAATTCCCCGAATAAAAAAGCTTGTTCCCTGAAGAAGCCTAAAAAACATCCCATGGTAGGTGACACTCCTCCTGCCTTCTCTACACCCAGACTGACTTTTTCATGTTTTTCACTCCTACTGCTCTCCATTCAGCATATTTCAAGACCCAGCCTCAGAATCTGACGGGTTCTGCAGACCTCCCCATGGCAGAACCCTTCTATGTAAGGTGTGCAAACATCCTTATTCGAGTCTGAGACTGAGCAACTGAGAAGAGGAAGAATCTTCTGCAGGAAACACAGCGGTCTAGAAATTTGTGAGCCAACTACCAACCTGGATGGAGCTGCTGCCAGCACTGCTCTGCTTGTCAGTGAAAAACATTGACAGTCCCAGATGACATGCCTGGACCATTTCACAAGTTCCACCACAATCCCCTCAGTCTTTGGTGGTCTCTCAATATGAGAAGCCTAGTAGTCAATTGTCTGATACACTTTTGCAGAGCAGAATTAATGACAACACTTTAGATTAATGCCAGAAAGGTTATCTTTTGAGGTTTTCCTTTAAATTGAAGAAATTAAACACTCCAGTTTCACATCAGCCTGCCAAAGGGAACGTTTATGCAAAATTCACACCATTGAATTTGGGCCATCCTCAGAGTCTTATCTCAGAAACTGGCAGCAAGTGGGACAGGAAAACCTTT
Source organism: Tringa solitaria (assembly GCA_026413425.1). Classification (NCBI taxonomy): domain Eukaryota; kingdom Metazoa; phylum Chordata; class Aves; order Charadriiformes; family Scolopacidae; genus Tringa; species Tringa solitaria. The sequence goes on from JAOXJM010000019.1 coordinate 27,215,203, forward strand.
CTGGAGGTTAACACGTAGCTGTCCTTATGACCAAAATTCAAGAATATTCACAGCTAGTGCTGCACTCCTTCTACATACAGATCTTTACTATGGATGCAAAAACAACATATACATCCATTTACCTTGACAAAAGAAGTGACAAGGTGACTGCCATTCTGTAAGAAAGAGCATAAATCCAACCTGTTGCAGTATGGTAATCCCCCACAACCTAAGCTCTGTCTGCCTCTGTAGTACAAACTGGGCACAGTGAAGGCTTTGGATGGGGAGGGTTTGGGGCTGGAATTCTTTTCAAACAGAATATTCATTAGAAGGTATCTGAGCAGTCACGCTATTTCCCCATTTGTCATCAAATACACAAGGAAAACTGCCTTATCAGCAACTCTCCTTTGCTTTCAAAATTCAGTCAGAGCAAGTTGTACATGTTACTTACCACAGCACAGCCTCTTTGCTTTTCTCTGAATGAACAACACCATGAACATGATTTTACCAGCGCTATGGCACATTACTACAGAATTTGCACCTACTTGACTAAGCAGCAGAGAAAAATCTTATTTGCTTTTTTAACCTAAATGAGTGGCATATAAATTAATGCAGCCCACAGGGCACTCTCAGTAAAATGATTCATGTTCCTTACATAGCAAACATTAACAGATATTTTCTTTAATCATTTTAGTAAATAATCTTTGGGGAGTATTGCTGAGAGTCTAATCTGTATTTAATTTAGTCATTTGAAAATTACATGGATGAGCTTTGTGAAAAATCTCTTAAAAATGCAGCTAACTGTGTTGTTTACCTTAATACTCAAACAGCAGCCAAGTAAAGCATTTGCTGTATGCTGGCCTCATTCTGTAAATGACTGAATGCATAAATTTAAGATTCTGGATCCAGCCCACCATGAACTTGAGCTCTTCGTTAATTCCTTCTTTACCATTTTTATAGATCTGCTGAATAAAAGCTTTGTTGGGAGTTTCCCTTAAAAATCTCTCAAAGTTGTTAGATATGACAGTTTTACTAGCATACAACAACATTAAGGAAAAAATGCTGGACAAAGTCTAGGTATTACAGTAAAGAAATTCCCCCTTTGTTAAATGATGGAAGGTAAAAAAAAAAAGCAAAGAAAGCCCAGCCCGGCACAGTGGAGATTTGTGGTACAGCAACTGCTCCTTTAATCTAAACACTGAAATGAATGGCTAAATTCTATTTTGAGTTTTCAGAGGCAAGATGCCTTGAGAAGTATGGCAAAAAGAAAACACAATACATAAGATGAGTTAAAAATAAAAACAACAGGCCTTGTAAATAAGCCCATTTCAAAGCAATATAATAGAAGTGAAGGGGAGAACTTCTGAATATATTTTTCTAATTAAAAAAAAAGACAAATCAGTAATACATGCCTGAATGACTGAAAATGCAGCCTGCTAAAATGGCTGAGTCTCATTGGGGCTGCATTTAAATTCTGCTAAGTATTAAGAAATGCCTAAATAATGGACAGAGTTCAAGGGTGCATAATACATCTTGTTATAAAGAGCACCTGCCGAGACCATACTGGCCTATAGTTTAAACATTTTCTACAATTAAAATACCTAAATCTAGAGGCCACCTGTTTCCTGCCTTTGCCTTCCTTGAGTGCCAGAAGTTTTACTGTAAACACAGGTGAGCAAAATAAGATGCTGCCTGATGTTAGGGGACTCGAGGAATTTGCACGACAGCTGAAGTCCCAGCCAGCCACTTTTCAACCCCCAGCCCTTCAATTAAAACTGATGAGAGAAGCAGTATCCTCTCTTCCTCTCCCAGTGGCAAGACGCTTACACAGGAATTCCCACACCGGGCTGGGACAGCAGCTATCCCTCCAGCAGCTTGGATTTGACACTAACCAGCACCAGATGTTTCAGCAAAGGCGTAATAAAATGCAGAGAGAGTAATTGTGGAGAAAACTACTCAGTTTTTTCCCCAATTCCCCATGGGTCCCTGGGCAACGCACATATCCTGGGACAAACTGCATCCCAAGAAACTGGTCTGGCTATTAAAAAGTTTGCTAAAAAGCTGCCCAGATGGCAACCCTGAATTAATTGCTGACTGGTAAAATAGAAAGGCTATAGACTGTTCTTACTCTAGAACCCTTAAAAGAGGCTGAATTCCCATTTTAATTTTAGTCTAACTGGGAAAAGTAAAGGCAGCAAAACATTTCCAGAAATTCTAAAGGTTTTTTCTCTTGTAAGTAGACATATTGCTGTGAGGTGAGCAGGAGTTCTGAAGCCTCAAATTAGAAACTGGAAACTACATCTGCAGGCCCAGTCTTTCCCTGATAACATTGGCACACCAATTAATACCAGCTAGGGATCAGATTCTGCTCATTGAGAAGGTCGGTCACCCAGTTCTTAGATTAAGATACCAACTGAATAGCTAGTCTGGTAGCCCAGTAAGATGCAACTCAGAAAGCTCTGCTTTTGAATATTCCAAATAACACACCAATACCTAGAAAAGAATCCTCCCCATCAGGAAACCCTTGCTGACAGGCACCTACTACCCAAAACTCTGCACCCTGCAAAAGATTTTGCAAAACACCAGGCTTTCCCCAAGCACCATGTGATGCCTGGGGCTTATCCAGAAAAACTGCTGGGGACAATCCTGTGCTCCTCTGCCCCATGAGCCAGGCAGATGTGAGGCAGCTCTGCAGCTGCATCCCTGCTGCCCCACTGCTGATACCCTCAGCCAGTCTAAGCAGCACCGGTCCAGTCCAGAAGGCTGCTCATCCCTGCTACAACTGGCAATTCCTTGGTTTTTCCAGCCGAGGTGCCTGGAACACAGCTTTGGCTGCACTGCAGCAAAGCAGGCACATCTGCAGCAGAGCAGAGTGCAAACTAGGCAAGGAGATTTATTTTTTTCCCTCCTGTTTTCAAACTTCTTTGAGGGACTTGACAATAAAATAAAGTTACACTTTCGCAGAAAGGCACAAAATATTTATTCAATTTGACACAAGCGTACAAATATTTCCAAAGACAAAAGGGCACAAAACATGTCTTGGTTTCTCACTGTCTAACGCACAGATGGTTCCATGAACATGAAAGCAGGAAGGTAGCTTGTTCCTACATGGGAAAACAGTGGAGTTTCATAAGGGTTCTGCTAACTAAAAGCCTATTATTTTTCCCCTTTTCTTTTGACCAGTGAGATGGCTTTATCTGGTAAATTTTAATGCATAAGGGCACTTATTGAAATGAGGCACAGTTATAAAAAAATAACAAACTGGTTTACAGCATCTGCACAGAAACTGGCAGCGGTACCAAAATGATGATAAGCCTTGGGATGTGAAGAAACACAATTATGTAATTATGTTGAAACCATAAAAAACATCTTCTTCTGGGCAGTTCCTGAACCAGGGAGTAAGGAAAGTGACCCGATAGTTAAGGGTTCATAGCACATTTCAGCAAAGACTATAGCCATCATTCTTACATTGCTGTCTTCTCGTGTTATATCACAACTGTTAGAAGGTTACTGACCTATACTTTGAAATCTCAAATAGCAGGCCCATCTCTCTTGGCTTGCCCTTTTAAAAAGAGGACTCAAGAGAAAATCAACACCAGCTTTCATAGCTCTTGGTGGCATCTTTACAATTCCAAAACGTTATGTCTCCCTTGCTACCCATTGTTTCTTGCAATTCATCTGAAATCATGTCATAAATTAATGATTATGAAACAAAGGCTTCCAAATAACTTAATTGTTATATTTATTACAGGGAAAATCTTGCTTTGAATATTAAATACTATCCTTAAAGCCATTTGGTCATACAAAGAGCAACTATAGACATTTAGAAAAGCAAACACAATTATATTTCCAAAGTGCTACTGAGATTAGAAAACAAGCCATCAGAGGTAAACAATCTTCTCCTCTACTCTGCCTCCATTTTCTGTGTCCTGCAGGCTCTCCGGCTGGTGGTTCAGCAGTAGTGTGTTTACCTGTGGCAGCTGGATGGATCCCTGCTTTGGAATGCTCGCCTGGGGACCCTGGGTCTGTGATGCATTCAGATCTGTAACACACAAGAGGAGGAGATGTGACAATGCATCTTCTGCCATGCCTATGCCACCGTAAGGAGCAAATTCTGACCTTTTCATTAGCACCATGTTCTGGTTTGCTGCACCTGTCTAGAAATGAAAGCACTGCTGTGTTACAAATTATACTACAGCCCAGTGAGAGGCACCTTACTCAAATTTCCTTAAATCTGTTCAAGTCTGTCCAGCATCATCCAAAGGATGATCACTGTCACTATTTTTATAATAAAATAAATTTATACCCATACTTCACTAACCAGACACATAATAACGGAAAGGTATAAATGCTGCCAGAGTTAGGCTGGAGGGAAACATACAGCACATAATTAGTACCTTTATTAATAATACAATTGTAAAATTAATACAGTTTCCATCATTACACAAAATTTTATTTACAAGGCTTTTTTTAGAGATGAAAAAGAATCAACTCAGTAAACCCAGTTAAAAGTCTACTTGGGTAGCACTTGCAGTCTGTAACAGATGTATAACCATTCAGCTTTTTCTGCCAAGTTTATCCATTTTTATTTGCACAAACTACGTACTCTATTCTTGTCTCAATTCCTTAGGTGTGACATGGAGACAATACCTGCACCCAGATACTAAGAAATTATTTCACAAGGATCTTCATTTGTTATCTCTCCAATTTTCTCTTGCAAATACTTGTTTTCCAGCATTGAGCTCTGACGGCTTTTGTGATGATCTGTGCACTACTTAAAAAAAAATATAGCCACAGTTGGGTTTTCTCCTTAGTCAGCTTTCTGTACCACTTCAGGCCCTCAGGAACTGCACCTCAGTAGTTGGCTTTTCTACTTCAGTATTTTTGCAAAGCAATTTTTACTATAAAAACAAACGGCATAACAATGGAGCGTGTATCCTCATAGGGATGAGAAAACTCTGCAATGGACAGGTTGCAATAACTTTCACCGTAATCTTGGCCCAACCAACTTCTGCTATTACATCGGGAGGGTTAACTTTTCATTCTTTCCTCTGCAAAAAGAATTCTGCAGGGAGAAGTGGAGCTCGGTACACCTCCCACAGCATGGGTAACACCAGAAGCAAGCAAACCTAGCACTGGAGTCCTTTGAACCTTGGTCATGCATGCAGAGAGCTAAAAAGACATTTCATGCCTGTTCTGGTCCCTATCCCTTCTCACATTTATGTGCAATGAAAACCTATTGTAAAGGAGATTTTGTGGGGTTTTACACACAACGTTGCTCTAACTGGTGGCAATTTAAAATGACACCTGCCCACACCTGGCATTCCCCCTACACCAGTCTTGTTCACTGAGGCAGGAGTTTAAGGCCAAGCAAGTTTACTGGCACCCTGCAAAGCCTGGGCTCCTCTGCTGCTCCCCACCACGGGGTGTGCGGAGCGGTGGGAGATGATTATGCGATGGGCATGTGGGAACACATCGCATCGCTGCCTCTGCCTTCAGCATCTCCTCCTCCTTTATATTCACACAGCTGGGGGGAGCAAAAAGGCTTTGGGGCTTCTGTTCTCAGCATAGGCTACATGTACATTATACCCGCTGCTGAGAGTGCAGGGCTGGTAGCAGGGGCAAAGTGTTCATACACAAGCGTTGCTCAGTCACAGTGGGATGACACAGGATGTTAAGAAAATTAATTCCAAATTTACATTCTTTTACTGGTTTACACTGGATTTAAAGGATCATGTTTTGGTCTTGGGGAATCTAGAGTACGTCTTGATTGCAGGTGAGCTATTCGCAATACATAACACAGCAGGATTTGACTCCCTGACTAACCTGAAAAGCCTTGCTGTGTTAAAGATGACTTGCATTTATTTCTTTCTGATAGCCATATTACAAAAAGATTACAATTTGCAGCAATAGAAGAAACCAGAAATACCCTACGTCTGCTTTTCTTTATGCAAACTGGATAGTTCAGTTTTATTTATTTATTAAAAAGAGCCCTACCAGTGAAAGGTCCTCAACCTCTAAACACCTGTATTTCAGGGTAATTTTACCCACATTAATATTCCTTTTAAGTCCTGTGAGTCTATTCGCCTTAACAAAGTTATGTGCATAAGAATACCAGGCAGTAAGCACTTATTTGAAAGATCTGTTTCCAAAGTTTATGAAGTACATAATTGGAGAAGCCTAATTACAAATTTGAAAAAACCCAGAAAAGAAAGAGAAACACCTTACATGCAGTTATTTTCCACCATCAAAACTAAACAGTAATTGCTTCACCAATTAAAACAGTAGCTGTTTCCAAACCATTTCTCATTAACTGTTAACTCTAAGCGGCAGAACTGAGCAGTGGAAACTGTCAGCACTCTGGAAAAACAAATCAGATTCTGTCACTATTGAAATAAATGATTTATCCCTAGTTCAGCTGCCTTTTCTTTTTTTCTTTTTTTTTTTTTTCCCTTTACAATTCTGTTGCATCCAGAGAACTTGAACAGCAGGAGAGCATCCAGGAGGTGAAAGCCCAGCTGCTGCTGGGGTGATGAGTGGCTTCTCAGGATGGAAAGGTTGTGCCTAATCCAACTGAGGAGGGAAGGGGCTGGTTTTGGCTGTGCTTCAGGTGGCACTCAACACAGGCTCTGCCTAATAAAAGCACAATGTGTCCCTGGGCCGACATAGTCAGCCTGCCAGTGGGGAGGGTGCCTGCTGTCTCCCTGCCTGATGCCATGCTGGAAGCAGCCGAGCCAGGAGACCAGCTGGTATCGCAGGCGGCAGCGCGATGAGCCCCAAGAGCAGCTGCTTGGGGAGGGTGGAAGAACTGCCAGAATTGGTAATAACAGCCTCAGGTGAAGGGAGAGTGGGGAAAGGGGACCGATCCACCAGCCAGCACTGGTTCGTGTTACGCAGAGCAGCAATAGCTGCCAAGAAGCCTCCCCCAAGCTCCCCAGTACAGCACAGGGAAACAAGCTGCCTTTGGCCATAAGCAGGAGAATGGTGGGAGAAATCCTCCCCTTTAAGCGCCCTCCCAAAACGGGGAAGATCCCTCTAGAAACAGCCCTGACAGCATCAGCTGCTGCCTACTAAAGAACTCTGAGAGCTGAGCATGCTCAAAAAAAAAGGAATACACGGAAAACAAACCGATTATCTGTACAGAAGTGCGCTGGCGAAGGGGGCTGCTACCAGAAAGTGATGGCTGGGAAGATCTCCCGTGCCCCCCAGGTAGCCGGGGCACCTCTAGGAACCTCCGTTGCTGCTCTCCAGGCCTGTTCTCCGCTGGGCTACAGCTGACAATCAGAACTCGGTATGGATCAAGAGCCAGGTGAATGAGGACCATCGGCCTTTTATTAGCCTCCTTCATTGTGACTGTAACTCATCTGCCACCATCACTGGCCACTAAATGAGTTCTGTATTATTCCCTTTCTTTAAATTCAGCATTTACTTAGCCTTTCTTCTGCTCCCTTCCAGCCTGCCGAGGGATGCTCGGGCAGGCTGTGCTCAGCTCAACAGCGCGCCCACCAGACCGGCACCCACACCACCAGCACCCGGCAAAAGCACCCCCACTGCCCCTGCCTGCACCCCTCCTGCCTGGGCTGCCCGCTGCCCTGGTTCCGCACCCCTCGCACAGAAAGGACCAGCGAAGGTGACTGTACCCAGCCACAGCCTTCCTCTCCCTCATTCACCCCCAAGGAACACAGTTTTTTCCTTCATGTTTATATAAGCGCAGAAAACATTCCCGGATTTCCGAAGCTTTAACGAAGCTGAGCTGTAGCTCGGACCCTTCCATGGGGTCTCCTGTGAGACTCACAGAACCCCACTCCCTCCCACTTCTGCGGCAGCCAAGGGCTGTCGGCATCTCCTTGCATCCTGGCTTCTGGTGTTTATGTGCAAATTGAACATCCTTTAACTACTTCTCAGTTACACAAAATTTATTTCTTCTACAACACTCCTGGTAAGTCTTTCCCGAAGAGCCAGAGACAGGTCCTCAGCTGCACCATGCATACCCTAGACAAAACTAAACAGCAGACCGACCAGAAAAAAATCAGAGAATCACAGAATGATATGGGGTTGGAAGGGACCTCTGGGGATCATCTAGTCCAATCCCCCTCTGCCAGAGCAGGTCCACTCTTTCAACATTGGGCTGATCAAACTCCTGAGCAAAGAGTGATGTCCTTGAGGCTGGAGGAGATCTGGTACAGCACTTCCACGTTTTGGGGCCCTGTTCAGCCCAGCAATACCACACCACAGCACAAAATACCACTTCAGTCCAGCTTTTTCTCTTTTTCATCTTAGCTGATACCATGTCATTAAATAAAGAAAACCCAGGCATTCCCTGATGTCTCCCCCACCAACTTTCTCAGTAAGAATTAGAGGCCATTTCTACCAAATTCTGGGGGTAAAAAAATCACGTCATGCACACAGACACATACTGCCAAATGCAACATTAACAACAAATCCAATTTTTGCCCCATTTTCCATGAGTTTAGCTCCAGTACCATGAGGAGTACACCACCAGGTATCAGGAAACTGCAAAGAGACACCCCACTCCCCCAAAATAAAAATACTTTTCTAGGCAACCTAAATGTAACATCAATACCAGAATGAAGGCCTGCAGCACTTAGGGCCAGCTTTCAGGGGGGCTTCCTTAGAAGGAAGGGACATCAGTTCTCCAAATATGGTCTGGGTCCAATCTCAGAGAAACGACAGCTTCTGGCTAAAAATGTGCTAAAGTTGTACGGGAAATGGAAAAAAAAAAAAAAAAAAAAAAAAAGAAGCGGAATATTATTCACAGCATGCGGAGCGCCAGCCGTTCCAGGAAGGGACGCACACCCCCCTCCTGGCCCTTAAATTACAACCCGAGGAGGGACGGGAGCGGGGCAGCAGCTCCCTTGGAAGGACACCGAGAAGTTCTTTGCAGGATTCCTTTTTATGGGCTGACAACGGCCGGGGGCTGCCCCCACCACCCCCCCTCGAGACACCCCGTTTCACGGCACCGGGGATGCTACCGAGCTCACCCCTCTCCCCCCAAAAGCTTCCCGCTCGCTCTGGGTTTCCTTTTCAAGGTCCTCTCCCGCCGAGGAGCCCGTTTCCCACGTCCCTCGCAAAACCCATGTGCGACCTGAGCGGGTTGGATTAACGCGGTTTTTAAGGGAAGTCGGGGAGGAAGGGAGACTTTTCTCGCCGTGGGTCGGAGCAGATGGCTGGAAGAAATGAGGAATGGTTCTGGGAACTTCCCCGGGGAAGCCTGAGAAAGGGGGGGAAAAAAAAAGAAAAAAGGCAAAAAAAAAAAAAAAAAAGAGAAATCCACACAACTTAAGACACTTGATCAGATGTTTGGAGGTCGACTACAGGAAACTGAGACCCTGGGGCTTTATCTCCGGGTTCCTGAGGGCTGGGGGCTGGCAGGGGGCTGAAAGGGAGCCGGCTGCAAGCAGAAATCAATTAGTGCTGGGGAGAACTTGAGCCGGTTCAGACGGATCCGTTCGGAGAAGGCACGCGGGGAGCCGGGCTGGGCCCAGCCGCAAATCATCATCGCGCCAAGAACCCACCGGCAGGTCCTCGCTGGGCTGGGGCTCGGCGGCCCCACGGCTGTAATTCACGGTCCTGGTCCCATCCTGCTCCTTCTCCTGGGCTCCGGACCCCGAGATGGAGGAGCTGCCACCTCAGCTCGCTCCCGTTTGAGCACCCAAAGATCTGGAGGTGGGTGGTGGGTGTGAATTGGGGTGGTGGCCCTTGGTGGTCGGCCAAAGGGACACCTTTGTGTGCGTTGAAACCAACCCCCAATGAGGAGAGAGGGGTTTTGGGGCCATCGCTGGGTGCTGGGGGATCTCGGCTTCTTCTTTTCTCTCTTCCCAAGGAGACACAAAGGAAAACACGAGGGCAACCTCGTGGTGGATCCAACCAGTGCTGGTGGATGTAGAGGAGCAGAGCAGAAGACCCGTAGTTGACGCTGGAGGGATGTGGAGGGGAAAGGAGACCCACCCCCAGGAAACAACAACCCCTTTGAGAATCTCCAAGATCTCCAAGGGAGAGGGGTGACCCCTAGAGAGACGCACGCATCCATCCGCCCCGTGCAGACTGGAGCACAGTGGTCCAGCTAAAGCACCGTTTTCCCTGCAGAAAATCCTGGAGATCTTTCTCCAAACGGTTCATCATGTCGCTTGGGGCCAGGTCACGGTCTCTTTTTTACCCTTCAGCCCCGATCTTGGCTCTTTTGCCTGAAAAACCAGAGCCTGAGCTCAGACATCTCACATGGCACCAGCACCTCCAGCTGCAGGCGCTTGATCCCTCCCAATGCCCTCCATCCCCTGCAATGCCCAGGGGGGCGTTTATGGCATCCCCCTCCCCGACTCCGAGCCCTCCACCACGGCCTTGTCCTCGCCACGGCTGCCACCTCCTGCCAAAAACGGGCAGCAAACAGCCCCCACCGGTCCCCGGGAGCAGCCCCCGGCCCCGACCCACCGGCGTCCTCTCCCCATCTGCCCGGCTTTTACAGCCCGGCATAAACCCAGCGGCTCAGGACGTGTCAGCCCTGATTTATACCGGCATAAAAAGCAAAAAAAAAAATTTAAAAAAAAAATTTAAAAAAAACCCCAAACCACCCCACCGAGGTGCAGGTACTGAGCGCCCCGACGCCAGGCACCCGCAGCAGCACCGGCTCAGCTCCCACCAGGCTGAATGTGGCCCGACTTGTTTAAAATTCCTTTCCTCTGCACACGAAACCATTTATTTTTTTTTTATTTTTTTTTTTTCGGCGAAGTTTAGCCTTGGGGAGATTTATTTCCTTGTTAGCTCAAGATTTTCCTATTAGCCCATCTCGGAGAAAGACGGCCGCGTTTTCTCCGGGCGCACCAGCTGTTGTGCGAGATGCAGGTACATATTACAGCCCTCATTAAACGGCCTGTCATTCCCGGCTTTCTAATTACCGTATGAATAGAGAGCGGCAGGAACAGAGCAGCCGATTGTTCCACTGTGGCTTAGAAGGGGAATCAAAAATAGAAGAGGCAGCCACCCTTCGTGGGGGTGGGTTTTTTCCCCCCCCTCCCAATTCCAAACGGAATTCACCAAGAAATTGGGGTGGGTTTTGGCTGCGAGCGTTGCCCGGTGCCTCTTTTTCCCCAAAGGAAAAGCTCTTTTCCCTCCCCGCCCCAGTACGTTTCCCAGTTTTCCCCTCCTTTCCTTCCCCACTTTGGTTGGCTTTAAACGTGCGATTTTCGCAAAGCAGCACCAGCTAAAATGAGGGAGGACAAACATATGGTAAAGTAGATGCGGGGAATATTCCAATAAGCAGTAATATACTGCGGAGATGTGTCTGGGTTGCAGTCAGCAGGGTTGGGG
>JAOXJM010000019.1:27226606-27238516 GCA_026413425.1 Tringa solitaria
AAAGTTTTACGGGAAATTGAAAAAAAAAAAAAAAAAAAAAAAAAGAAGTGGCATTCCACATCCTAACTACCATGCCCTACCCTTCCTGTAGCACTAAGAGACAGGATTAGTGGCATCGCATAAACTGCTCAGAAGGTGAAGGACAAAGCAATGGCATTTGCAGGAATCTGAGATCAATACATACCAAAACAAACATAGCCCGTTCTCCTGGGGGGGTGGGGAAGGGAGGAGGAGGATACAAAAGCCAAGTAAACAACTCATTAGTCACACTGATTCTCACCTTGTGTCTCTTGTCATAGGATGTAAGCACTTCCACATCAAATAAATGCCACAGATTTTCTCTTTCACCCCTCCTCTCTCCCCTGAGGATTAGAGCTCTTCAGGTAAGCCTGGAGTGCCCACAGGGATGATTATGGGAAAGATAGGAAGACATTATCGAGGCACTAGGAAACACTCCAAGCAAAAAAAAAACCGCCTTCCCAAGTATCTGTGTTTTTAATAGAAAGCCCTCAGTTTTCCTCCTTCAGATCTGACCCTAATTTCATAGCATCACAGGATAATTCAAATTGGAAAGGATCTTAGGAGGCCACTGGTTCGAACCCCTGCTCGAAACTGGGTCAGCTCTGAAGTCAGGCTGGGTTGGATACTAGGGTTTTTTACTTCCCAGCTGTTTCCACATTAAAATAAAATAAAAAAAAAGTGGGGGGTAGGGGAAGGCGGCGAATCCATCACCACATGGATTTTGCAGAAACTGCATGTATACGGTGAATTAATTTGCTTGACTTTCAGAGATCTGTGTCACATGTTGTCCCTCTTCACAAAATAAAATTCCATTAAATGAAGAGGCAGTTATGCCACTTTTAGCAACAAATATGTTAAAGATTCTCAAAACTCCTCTGAAAATATACAGAGTTAGGTTTTGGGTTTACCCTTTATTTATAATAACTGGTACCAGTTCTTGTACCAAGTTCATCTGGACTGACAGCTGACACATCAGTTTCAGGCCAAAGCTATCTGAAGTGGCAGAGCTGCTGTATTTAATCCCCCCACTGGCACTCATGCATAATGCAAAGCACAAGCAGACACGTAAAAAACAGTGCTAAATCTACCGACTCTGAGATATTCAAAGGAATTCAAGGGTAACAGGCTCTCATTTGCCATTACAGTTCAATAGCAAACCGCAGCCTAACCCCCATGAGCTTCACTGAAAGTCCCCACTGGCAAATCCCATGGCACCTCTTTGTCTCTAATGATGCTCCCAGTGGTTTCCATGCAGATTCATTAGTGACAGCCGGTTCCCCAGGGAACTTCAGGCACCTCAACCTCTCTCCCTTTCCTCCCAGTGAAAGGCACCATGATAGGTTTTGAGTGCTTTTTTCAGTGCCTACAAAGACTTTCCTATTTTGCCATGGATTTTCCATACCTCAGGTTCAGTCGCTTATGGAGCTGATGGTTGGGAACATCACTTGGCAGCACCAGACCTGCCAGGCAGAGCAGCCCTTTGCCCTGGAACAGCCAAGACATCGCTGCTGCTGTATAGGTCCACTTGGTATGGAAAAGGTGTCTATAAGCTTTGAGGATCTGAGGACAATACCCAGCAGTTTCGCTGCAAGTCGAGATCTCAAATACCATTGAGAAACTGGGTTGATGCAGCTCAGTAAACCCGATTCACAGTGGAACTGAATTTCGTACCAAAAACCACTAGGAAAAATATTTTGACCCTGAAGCTATCAAGGAAAGAGAAGCCTAATCATTTCAGCTGACTGAATAAGGCAGGAAATCAATCTGAGAATTTTAATGGTGCTATTTACTTTTAACCAGCCCAACCCCATGAAAAAGCAGCAGCTGCATATTTTAGGCAAACAAGCACCTTTATGAATAAGAGGTCTTTTCACAAAAAGCAAAGAAACAATTAGATCATAATAGATCCTACCTCAATTAGTTTCATCAGCTTTAGTGCATTTTTCTGTTACAACACAGAGAACAGAAAGAATTCAAAGTCTATGATGAATAAGGTCTGCAACGTAACTCTTCTTCACATCTCTACTTTGGATTTTTGTTCATGGTAAAATTACTGGAAATGCCATTATTCTGCATGTTTCTGTTCTTTGTTTAGTTGCTGGCTTAGGTAAAATAATGCAATTGAGTTTTCAGGTTTTGCCTCATAATTCTTTAGAGAAGTTTGGTCTAGAGAATTTGGACCAAATTCTTGGCTAAGAAAAAATCTGCCTTTATTTTAAAGCCCCATAATGCTTCCAACTCATTTATTTGATATTTGTCTTAAAGCTCCAGGTTTTGGAGAGATGTGATGATGCAGACATCTTTTTTTTTTTTTTTTTTTCATTCAACCCCAGTAAGCACACTATTTCTAACATTGGTGTTATCAAATACAAGATTTTAAACCACCTCAAGCTCAGACACTGCCAGCGGTACCACTTTAAAATCAAGTTCATAGCATGCCCCTAGGTTGAAATAATTTAAAATGTTCATCCACTAAAATGGCTACATTATCAGCTGTGTTGGCTTTAAAGCACATGGCTTCTAAACTATTTTTGGCATGCTGCTTTTTAATGCATATCAATAAGAGAGACTTAAACATAGGTCTGATTTGAAATCATGACTTGTCTGTGCATTAAATACCCACAGTCTCACCTAGGTAGGGCATACTGCCTGCCAGCCGTCTGCTTCTGCTTAATATTAATTTATTTAGGTACGAATTCCCTATTAAATAGTCTTTGTGCTAAGCTTTGAAGCTTTAGATGGTCAATTACAGACACACACATGGTCCAACAGGTATTCTCCTAACAACGAACACATGTTTTATTGACCTACTTCTTTTCCAGCTCATTAAACACAGCTGCACTCAAATGATCAGGAGAAAATAACCATAAAACCTCGAAGAACACCCTTCCTACAAAGGATCACAAGGAACGTGACCGGCTGCCTGCGCGGGCCCATCGCTCCACCCCGCGTAGGGCACCTCTCCAGGGGGCAGGGGCGACTCGTCTGTCTGTCTGTCTGTCCGTCCCTGACAGCAAAACAAACTGCGGTCAAGCGGGTAACACTCCTGCTTGGATGTTTGCTGGAGAAATGGAAGTCGCAGAAAGTTACAGACCCAAGCAGGGTTTCCAAAGACTGGGCAGGAGATGAAACCAGCCCCGCTTTGTGCCGCCAGCCAGCACATCCCCACGCCTCCCTTTGCCCGCAGTCCCAGTTTGCAGCCCGCAGGTGAAACACCGCAGTGAAGCTCCCTCTCCTCCCCTTCTCAAGGGAGAAACAGTTAGCAGTAACAGCTCTCTGGCAGATGAATTCATTCCCTTTGAAACAAAAGGGGACATTTACACATCAAAACTACTCTTCTGAGCTCTCTCTTACCACAGGCAGACGTTATTGTGCTGATTAACTTTGCTTCATATTTTATGGATGGGTTTGGGTTTGTTTTTCTTTTTTTTTTTTTTTTTTTTAACTACAATTTTGCTTTGAAATAAATATTAAATCAAAGACTTTGGCAAACAATCAGTTTAGTCCCAAGCTTTTGGCCAGTCTTTAAGGTGCAACAGAAAGGAACATGCTCCGGACTTGGCAAACACTTTTTTGAGTAGCAGAAGGGCTGCTCTGTTATAAAAGCCAAAAGGGGGAGGTCATTTCTCAAGTCTCCTCCTAAGCACCTTGGGTTTATATGGTAGTTTCCCAAGAACAGACCAGATCCATCGCTTCTTACTCATAAAAGCTGATGAGATCAAAACTCAAACTAAGTGGCAGAGGAATACTAAGCCAATATATAGAATTGCTGCCGAAGCAATAAATAAGGCAAAGTAACTGTTTCAAATCAATTAAATGCTAATCTTACCCTTTAATAGAAGCTGTTGCTTGGTGATTAATGTAGGAAAAAATATGGGCCTTAAGTATAAGAGTGAGCATCTGACAGAAGCCTCTTATCTGATACTCCTAAAGATACTTGTTCTTCCCAAGCTCAAAACACAGGGAAATTGAGTCACTATTTTTTGATTGCAGTTTGAGTATTAGCACAGCTTTTTTTGCATTTTTAGTCAGGCTGGCAGAAAGTATATGCAGTGATGTTTTCTCCTTGCAGTCATTGAAAAACATAGCAAAAACTGAAAAGCTGCACATTCCCCAGGCTTTGCATTGTAAGCATAGGAAGTTTCAGGGTGTGCTCAAGTATTTTGAAATGGATGCCCTTTTTAATTGTTTGCTAAATGCTCTGTGAACACGTAACTGCTGTGAAAACAGTTTGCGTAAAAGCTAAAGGGAAAATGGTACATCAAAGCCAGAAAAAAGCACAATTATCAAATAAGCATGTGCCTTCATCCCTTCAGCATTGAGTGCACAGAATGTACTTGGATCCACTTTCTTTTCTTCTGCTCCCACTTCTCTCCGCTACAGCAACACTGGCCTTACCCTTAAGGTCGAATTCACCACCTCTTCTTTCTACCCGGCCTTCACAACAAGCTGTCTTCGTTCTTAGTCCCACAGCTGCATCTTTGTAGATGCCGGCTCTGTTTTGGTCCATCGGCCTCCAGTGCCTACCCACCCCCTCACTTCATGCATTACAGCTCTTGCACTTTGAGCAACCTGCTCTACTTTAAGCAACCTGGTCTAGTGAGAGGTGTCCCTGCCCATGGCAGGGGGGTTGGAACTAGATGATCTTTAAGGTCCCTTCCAACTCTAACTGTTCTATGATTCTATGATCCCATCCCACCACTCTAGAGAGCGGCCCGCTTCCCCACAGCAGAAAAAAAGTGACACTACATTGTAAAACACCCTCCTGCGTTCATTTTCACCTTCAGTTCAAAACTGCCTGTAATTAACGCAGAAGCCTCTTAGACCTTCACTCCTTTCCCACCACCACTGTGCTGCAATCGCAAGTTGCCCTGCATAGGACACAACTTCTCTGCAGTTCTTGCTGCCAGTAACAACTATCCTGCAATTCTCAACCTCAACTAAAAAAAGGAAAAATAAAATATATCTCTTTTCATCCTTGCCAAATATACTAGTTTCCCTGTCTGTCATGTACTCTTTAATATGGAATATACTCAATGAATTTTATAGGCACACGGGTTTCATTGATTTTTCTATGGCAGACCCTAAATAAATACAGCCAAATCACATTTATTTTTGTATTATTTATGTTCCAGTCCTAGATGAAACTTCCAAGGGACATTCAAGGAAATCTCAACAGGTAACTGTTGGAAGTCCTCCTATTTGATTAAACTGAAAAGAACTTCCATACCAGCACCAAGGCTCCTCCCCTTTACTGCCCCACCAAAAATTTACTGCCAAAGGAAAGTTTTCTATAGCATCTGAGGGAGGGTGCAAAACAAGATACCCCATGAAGTATTCTCTAGAAGCTTGGCTACAGCCAATATAATTTATGTGGAAAACAATTGGGTGCTCCTGTGATGAATGCCAGTAATAGACAGACAGACAATCTTCCACAGCTTCTCAATAAATATTTAACAGCAGATGCTGCTGAGGAGGTTTCATATTACTAAGGCTTCATTGCTTTTACACAACATGCTACAGGCCATTTCCTGGAATATGTAAAGTATTATACTAAATAATTAAAATGAGATTGTACTTTTCAAAATAAGCCAGACAGATACACTTGGTGATTCAGCGACATGATTTTACAGGGTGTGTTTGCATACTCAGTATCTTGCAAAATTTGATCATCCATAAACAGCTTTTCCCAGCCATTAGGATGCATTATTTATTCATACTTGTGCGTCTATTTCAGGGTCTAATTCCATTACAAAACATATACAAAACATTTTTAATGTAACTAAAGCAGGGCACGCAACCAAGTCTCCACCCACAGATCACATTACCTGAGTTAAACACAGACCTCCCAAGGTATCTTCCTGACATCAAACAGCAATTAGCAGGACTCTTGTTTTGTGACTGTTTTTCCAGAGAGATCATCTCTTTCCCTGCAGACTTGCTGCCCAAGACACAGCTCTGCACAACCCTGAGCTGGAGCTGCTTCACTACAAAATCGCTGTCCGGCAAAAGACACCCCGCCCAGGGTCTTCTGCTTCGAAATGTGCTCCTTTCCTGCCTTCTCCTTCCCTGAAGCCCATATCTATTGGAATAAATTACTTAACTAAAGAATAAATCTGTGTGTAAAAAATACAGCCAAACCCACTCCACTTTCATTGATGCCAGTAATTCCACTGAATTCAAAACCCACTGCACTGAAGTTATTGGAACCATAAATATGAGGAAAATGAGAAAGATTTGGCCATCATCCTGTTGTTCTCTAAGAAGGCTGCAGGCAATGAAATCCTGAGTATGGTGCGCAGATTTACACCAATACCAGTGGTACCTCAAAAGACAGGGATGGACATTCTCGTCGCTCCATTCATCATCTTAAAGAGGTGCACTATTTTAAACTTCTGTCCTAATGAATGAGCTCTAAATTATAAGATATTAGCAAGAATCAAATCAGACAGCCATTATACAGGAAATTCTGTACTTACATCAGCATACAAAATAAAACCAGAACATCATTAACTGCCTTAATTAGAAGGTTGTGTAATGTAATACTGCTGCATCTATTGTGGTCATATTCAGAAATGCAAAAAAGTATTTTGAGATGAGAAAATCAGTAACAGAACTACAAAACCCTAGTGCTGCAGAGCTGAAAAGCAAGTGTTACTTGAAATATACTAATTGCAGATGACATATAATGACATATTTTTCACTTTGGTATCACACTGCCATGTGATTTAATCCCTTTTGCCATCTGCTTTAAACAAATGGCAGTGTTATTCCCAAGAGGAAAAAAAATGCTTCCCCTGTGATTCACTTCCACCAAGTATCCCACAGACACTGATGTCTTATGGCAGAGCACGGAACTCAGTGTTCTGTGGTATGGAGAGGAGGCAAATTTGCTGTTATCTGTTGCAGAGTTAAAAGTAAGATCTTAATTGTTTTGATAAATCAATGAGATTTTGAACTTGGGAGATACAGATGCTCAATTTCATATTCTTGTGTCTTACCGTTTCATTCTATTCTCATTACAACTTAATGTTGAGCACTGAATGCACATTTGCTCACCTATGTGTCCATCCATGCTAAGAGTAGAAGGGATGTGTTAAACACATAAAGGGCAATCTGGAATTAATTGTACGTTCTTAATTTTGGATCTACTCAATTAAAAAAGACAAAAAGTTTAAAGTTATTCAAAATGTCACATCTGCTCAAGAGATGTGCTGACAAACCAAGAGCTCTATGGCTGTGTCATCCTCTCTCCTTCCCCCTTCTCAAGTGGAAGAACAACAGAAAGAATATGCTCACTGTGCAGGACAAAAAATGAAAGAATGGCACTATTTAAAATATTGTGAAACACACCAGAACAACTCAAAATATGCAAAAAAAAATAATCTTCACATGCCATTCCATAGGTAGTAAGCGGTTGGCCTGCTGTTGGCTATAAAGGATGCTGTTTAAACGGGAGACGTGTAAAGTGTGTGCTGTACCGGGCACAATTATGTCCTGGCTCAGAAGACAAGCAGGTGAGATGTACTCAGGAGTTCATACAGCAGCAACAGTACAGAAATTAACTCCCAGCGGTCACATATGCAAAACTGTGATGAATTTTCTTGTGGGAGCTAGTCATTATTTAACAGGTTCCAAGTGATGAAAGCGATCTTATTCAACAAAGTCCTCAATATGGGATCCCATTAACCACCTCCAGCGCTGGCAGCAGCAGCTATGCTTATTTGAGTAAGGCCCTGAGTTACTGAGATTCACCCCTTGCCAAAATCCTATGCTGACTTGGAACCACAGAGAAACAGCTTGTATGTCTTCAGATGGCCTTTTAACACTGTAGTGCAAAGCACATTTCACCTGGTTTTTAAACAAACTTGCATCAGCTCTACATCATATACCACTTCTAACTCAACAAATTCATCTTAACACAAACATAAGAAAAGAACCAGGCCCATACAGCCCTGTCCTCACCTCCCTGATGCAAACATATGCAGGTACTTCTATACAATGTCATTAGGCCATAACTGATGTTAAGGTAGCCAAAAAATAACATGTTGTTCTAAACCTCAATTACCAATGGGAAACTAAGACAAATGATCTAATGTACAGTTTTAAGAACAGATTCAATAGAGCAAGCACAATCTGCCTTAAGGAATAGGAAGGTAATTTCTTATAAAGAATAAGGGGAAAATGGAGCAACAGAATACTACACTTTGTTTCTGGGGTTTTTGCTTTTTCTATTGCAAATTAAGTATTTTACATCCCTAGAAACCACTTTCTTTGATGAAAACCACTATAAATGGATTGTTTTGCCAAAATCTATCTATCTCATTTGCTTAAATGCATATATGTACAAATTTCTGTCCTTTAAAAAAGATTAAAATCACATTAGTCAAATAGAGCCCTACGTTTGCTCCCTATTTTTGTGTTTGGACACTTATAGAGATCACAGGCTTTTCTATGTTCCCCATAAAGATTTAAACTGTATTTTCCACTAGATCATGCTTAAAGATCTTCATGCTAATACTGCAAATGTCTAGGGGGAAAAAACTTCCCATAATCAAGTTTCAGCACAGTTTTCCAGATCTATCACTTTTCAATTCTATTCCTGTAGCTACAACATCTGAATAAAAAAAATGAAAGGCAGTACCAGTGAACAATGCTGTGCAATTCGAAGCTTAAAAGAATTAAAATTGCACTGATTCCTGAAATCAAAGAGGTGAATCCATAGGTAAATCCTTAGGCATCACTTTGGCTAGTTAACCTGACCTGTCAATTAAATGCAAGAGTAATTTATTCAATTCTCAGTCTAGTCTGACACAAAACCTATACTTCCCTTGATTCCTAATTAGCCAAAGTACTTGTCTTCTTTCATGCAGATAATTTCATAACCATTAGTGTAACGCATTAACACATTTTTCTTTCAATCATATTTTCCTCCTGTTGACTGACACACCTCTTCTAGTGAGTGTACTTGTGCCAGTTTCAGCTTTGTGGGAACTTGCCCCAAGGTCTTTAGTGAAGTTCCCTCCCATACACATAAAACAATGATATATAATCATAATGCTAGTTATGTGAAGAGACATATGTCTTTCCTTAGAAAATATGAATGGAAAATTATGCACTTGGAGGATTGTAGCCTTTGCCATTTGAATATAGTTATGAAGCTAAATTGCATAGTACTTAGTATACAGTAAAATGTGGCATGATTAACTCCTTGACAACACGTTCAGGTGGTGCTTCTCATTAAATAATTTAAGGGTTTTTTTGACAGAGCAGACTTCTTACAGGATGCCTAATAATTCTACAAAAATTAATCAAAACCAAGAAATTCCTTTTGCGCACACACAAAACTTACTATATCCAAGATCTGGCCGTGTATGTATCTGGTAGGTGGCTATTTCCAGTAAACCATTCTCAGTATTTATTCCTGTGTTCTATTTTGAAGTATTATTTAGAATGTTTTTTAAAAGATGATTATAAGACTTCATACATAGACCTGGTTGAAAAATGCAGGAAATTGTCATGAAATATTCATCCACATGAAAATATTAAAAGTTTCAGGTAATTTTCAAATTATTTCTAGCCTTTCTCTCATTGTATCTCTGTTGGTTTTCCTTCACAAGTGATTGGAACTGACTATATCCTACAGGGGTGTCAGGAAATGGAGGCAAAAGGTCATGAGATCTTCTTAAACTCTGCTAAACTCTCTGGAGAAAAAGCACAGCCAAAAAAAAAAAAAAAAAGCAAAAAGGAAATCAGCTGCCTTATATGAAACTTTTATGCTGCTGAGCTTGATTCACATTGCTTAGGAACAAGTGATTTACTTCATTTCCATGTGCAGAGCCATTTGCTGGGGCTTCAGATGCCATCTGTCTTTCAGGGGGAAGTTTAGCGTTCTTCTCATTCCCCACTCCCCGTACTCCTGATGCATGACAGAAGTAAGTCTGAATGGTGCAGATTCACGCGCTGCATGATCAGAGCACAACATACTTGTCACCCTCCGAATCACAAATGCGACTGTGGAATGCGATGGCACATCTCTCTTGGGGGGGGAGGCTCCCAGCCCTGCCTGCTCTAGCAACGCACTGGGGGGCTTCGCAGCACCATCTGCGCCATCAGGGTGCTGCAAGGATTTGCTGCTCTGCTTTGCCAAAGGCACCTTGTGACTCAATCAAGGCAGCAACTGCAGGTTTTTACAGACATAGCCAGAGCGACTTACACTAGCCTCTTGGGCAGGCATGGTGTCCAGTACTGTTGCCCAAGCTGCTGGGACTGCACTGGTGCCCTGTTACCAGGGCAAAATAAGGATATCAATACAAGATGCAGTTATAGCAGCTGAACATGAAGCTGGGCCATTGTAGGTGAAGGGCATCTTTACATACAGAAGCTCCGCCAGCTTATCTTAGAATCAGTGCAATTAAACTGGTACCAGCCAGTTTAATTAAACCAGACGCTCTCATGTGGGCTCAATAGAAAGTATCCTGGTTAGCTTGCATCTGAAAGTTTGCCAGTGCAAGCTAATCCACTTTTGAGAGGTTTAAACCCATATAAGTGTTGCTTTTCAAATTTGCACTAGCTTAGCTAACCTATTACTAAAACGGCAACTTCAGTCAAACTAGAACGAGTTTCACCAGGCTAATTATTTAGGCATTTTTAGAAACATTAATCTCTTTTACTAATCAGCTTGGTTTGCTGATTGTGGTGATGAGACTAGCCTGCCCTACCTTTGATTATAAAATGCTATTTTGGCAATTCATCTACCAATGACTAGTAATGCCTGCTTAATACATTACAAGGAGTACTTAGGAGCAAGTTCCTTAATCTCCATCAAGGACCTTTTTATTTGAACAACTTCAACATTTTACCTAAGACAATTAAAATACCATTGTTCCGGTTTACATTTGCAACTTCTTATCCTGCTGCCCACTGGTCTTTGCTGTGAAGTGACCTGCATGGAGCTTGTGTGAGGACAGAAGTCATCCTGTGTGGCCAGCTGCAGGAAAATGGGAGCTCGGGCACTGCTGCCAGTTGACTTGTCATCTCTCACCTGAATTTCACAACTGTGCAGGAAAACCCCACCAGATTACTTATCTATTACACCAAAAGTGCACCATTGTCCCCTAAGACTTTTAGCTGTTGTGTTTTCATATACTGCTCTACAACTCTCACAATAATGCAAGAATGAAGACACCAAGTCTGATCAAAACTAGCATTATTCAACATAAAAAAATGAAACCTGGATAGTTTAGAGTTTCTCATTAGTGTGTTTTTAAGTCCTAGAAGGAATTTTTAGTGCAATGCAGTGCTCAGACAGGTGGCCTCTTCCACTCATTTTGGTAGTCACTGTCAATAACTGCCATACAATCTACATATTGTTCTGGCAAAATACAAGAATAAAGGAAGTTAATGCAGTAAGAGCTATTTTTACTAACATGGAAACTTATTGTCAAAGATGATATTAACCCCTAGAAGCGATGTAATTTTCTTTCCACAACTACAGTCTTTCAAGATATTTTCATTTCATTCTCAATGAATAAAGAAGAGAGTGTTTGACCACTGATTATGATTTCAAGATGATAAATCAAAAGATATTCTATCTAGGAATCATCCACTAATGCATGTATGTTCTAAAACAGCCAATAAAATACACTTGAAACAGCAAAAGTGACTTCAGCTCACCAAAAAAAACCCAAAACCAAACCCAAGCCAAAAAGAATTGGGAAAGGATTAAGGATTTGTAAAGAACAACATTTTGAGTACTGTTATGCAAACACAAACAGGGTTTGTTTTTTTTCCCCAAAGTTTTCTGTATTTCTGCTCTGCTCGTTTTCTCAACGTCCAAGCCCCAAGGTGCTTTTGGGGGGATGTCATGGTGGGTCCTGTCTCAGTCCC
>JAOXJM010000019.1:27238616-27250129 GCA_026413425.1 Tringa solitaria
GCAAAGTGACATGCGATTGTATTAGCAAAATCTATTGCTTCCACTGCTACCAAGCTGTCTTCGTACCTAGGACTATTCATTCTGAGAGGTGGCAAACTGCCCATACTACTTGTTAATTAAATAAAGTGTTAATTACCATCATTAAAGGCATCCTTGTTGCTTTTGCAGGAAAAAGACATCTGCTGGTAAGGACCAGTGGATTTCCACAGTGCACTGGTTAATATTGGCTGACAAGAACTGTCCGTTTTGTGGTCCACCTGATTTTCACTAGTCCTTACTATATCAGAATTTGAGATGTTCAGCCCATACACACCATCCTCATAAACGAGAGAAGAATCTGATCTGTTGAGACTGCTTAGAGACACACACACTACAGCTTCATTTAAGTAGAATGCATTTTCGCCACGTAAGCTGTCCAATTGACTATGTCCCATTATCTGCAGAAGGGGAAAGAAAAAACAAAGAACAGCATTTTCACCTTTGTCCACCACTAAAATCATAGAACACAGAATATCTCAAGTTGGAAGGGATACATAAGAATCCTTGCAGGACTACCTAAAACTAAACCGTATGACTATGAGCATCATCCTGAAGAATCCTTACACCAGGACACATAAAATTAACTGCCAGACAGAATGGCGATTCATAGCAAAAAGTCACCTGATTTCCCAGAAGTTAACCTCAAAATATGTTAAATTGGATCTGCGTTCAGGAATAAGCAGCAATAACCTAGTACATTTTGCCTTACCTCCTCTCAAAATGCAGGAAAATTCGGTGATAATTGCAAAATGCAAATTACAAAGGGCCGCTACCTGGGATGCACTGAGCTCTGCTGACTCCTTCCGGAGCATTAATATTCTGCCCCACGGCTCAATGAGCTACCACTTTACATATGTAAATATGTAAATCTACCCAAAAATAACATTGTACCTCACGTAGACAGGTAGTCATAGAGAACAGGACTGCAGCAGTCAAACTGGGGATGGCAAACAGCATTCAGCAAGTGGCCATTGCTCTCTAGGGCTGAAAATGCAACTTCTGCAAAGACTCCCTGCCTGCAGGTGTTTATGAAGGCCAAGCTTGCAAAAAAGCAGCAGTAGCAGTGTGAGTTACTGCAATGTCTGGCCATCCAAAATAAGCTAGGTTCACTGTAATGGCAAAAACACTGGGCTGAGAACACTGGCTGACTGGCAACCACTCAGCTCACTCTGCTGCAAGGACTATAGTAGTGGAAAACGTCAGACAAAGACAATTGCAAGACCTGGAATGCATCCAAACCCATGTAGTTCACTTGAAATAAGAATACGAGTAGTCTTACACATGAAATATTAGATTAAGACACTCAGTATTTCACTATTTTGCCACTCTGTGCGATCCTGCCCATCCTGCATCAGGCTGTTGTCATCCTTAAACTTCCTCTCCACAAAAGATTTCAGAAGACCCATTAAAGCTGATTGATGGGCAAGTTCAGTTTTGGTTTTATCGTCCACTTCTTAAGCACTGCCAAACAAGTCAGAACTATACCACAAGCTATATTAGTAATAAGTCCCTTCATTGTTTGGGCTGGACAAGTATATATGGATAAGTCGTGTTCACACAGTGTTCACAAAAGCCAGATGAAAAATGGGAGGTCAGAGGCCAATCCTTCACCCTCTCATGCAGGCACAGGCTCAGATGCCAAATGGTCACTGCCTGTTATGGGTCACTTGCCAGCTGAAAAACTAGGGAAGTGATGGCCTGAAGAAAGGCTCTACAGATTTTTCTTGTGAAAATGAAAACCCGGGAGGGGGGGGCGGGGAAATGCTGTTTGGGTCAGTGAGCTTTCAATATACACAAAAGCCAGGCAAAATGTTTTGATTTTCAGGTGCTTTAGAGAACAGTAATGGAAATCAAGACTGGACTCACCAAGACAGGGACTAGAGGCCAGGTCCCACCTGGCAGGTAAGCACCCAGACAGTCGAGTTCAGAGTCAGCCTCTACCTTTCACTGTCAACAAAAACTTAGTAATTTTCAGTATTAAATACTTAAGCAGCTTCAGAGCTACTTTAAATTGCATCCCCTAATAATGACCATTTCCAAGGAATTACACTGTCAGGGATAGAGCCTCTTCGCTATGGGGCTGCTTGTTTCAGAGAAGCAGGACAGTAGGGCCCGACACATGCGGTTCATGGGAGGCTGGTATTTCCAACTCCTGGAGCAGCCACTGTTCCTCACTGAAGACAGTGCTGTTCTCCAGGAACAAGGATAGCAGCCAAAGACTTCGCTAAAAGCTTTATACGCCTCAAGCATTACAGTAGCTTAACTTTCCTACGAGAGGCAGGAGACACAACGTATCTTGCAAACACAGCAGCAAAGCAGAATAAAACACAGATTCTCACATTTACAATTTCCATTGCCTCAGTTTAATGCCCATTGGTCTGAGTTTGGCTTCTGTAGGGCATCCAGCTAAAATCACACACTGGTTGAGACTGGAAGGCACTTCTGGAGGTCATCTGGTCCAGCCCCTCTGCTCAAGCAAGACCACCCAGAGCAAGCTGCTCAGGACCATATCCAGACAGCTTCTGAATATCTCCAAGGATAGAGACTCCACAGCCTCTTGGGGTAACCTCTGCCAGTGCTTGGTCACCTTCACAGTAAAAAAGTGTTTCCTAATGTTCAGAGGGAACCTCTTGTGTTTCTCTTTGTGCCTCTTGTCCTGTCAGTGGGCACCCCTGAAAAGAGCCTGGCTCCATCCTCTTTACACTCTCCATTTAGGTATTTATATACACTAATAAGCCTTTTCTTCTCCAGGGTACACAGTTTAAGTGTTTCTTTATAGGAGGGATGCCCCAGTCCCTCAAACATCTTTGTGGCCCTTCACCAGACACCCCTCTCCCCACCCTGTAGCTCTATGTCCCTCTTGTACTGGGGAGCCAGAACTTGACACAGTACTCCAGGAGCAGACGGAGTAGAGGGGAAGAATCATCTCCCTTGGTCTACTAGCAATACTTAGCCTAATGCAGCCCAGGAGACCATAAGCCTCCTTTGTGACCAGGGCACATTGTTGGCTTATGTTCAACTTGGTGTCCACCAGGACCCACAGGACCTTTTCTGCAAAGCTGCTTTCCCACTAAGTGGGCCTCAGCATGTACTGATACATGGGGTTGTTCCTCCCCAGCGGCAGGACTTTGAGTTCTTTTTACTTCCCCTGGTTAAACTTCATAAGGTTCAAACAAAGCCCTCGGATATGCCTGAATCTCAGCTTGCCACACGCTCCCTCATTACGTTACCAACCAAGTAACCAAGTTACCAACTAGTACCACATGTACTAGTCTATTCGTCAAGTAAAGTCTCTCTAGGTCTGCAGTGGAGGATATAATTACAGCAAGGAAACACACACCTCATAGCTCTCCGAGGATGACAACACACTACTTTGTTGACCGTGCTTCCAGTGCCAGAGGAGCCGCTTCCGCATTCTCACACTGTCTCTTTCTCTCTTCACCATTTTCTGGCCCTCCTGGAGCCTCTCCAGGCTCTGCTGGTATTCCTGCAGCTGCAGCGCCAGTTCCTGTTGCCTCTTCTCCAGCAGTTCCTCCTGGTACCTGCACTCCCTCTCCCGCTGCCTCAGCTGGCCCTCCCTCGCCTCCTGCTCCCGCTGCCACTGCTCGCACTCACGCAGCCACCGCTGCTGCTCTTGCTGAAACTGCTGCTTCAGTTTGTGTATGTTGGCCACCTCCACCCTTTGTTTTTCCAGATTCCGGTATTTTTCTTGTTCCAGAAGGAGGTTTAGTCGAGAACTGTGGCCCCGACAGGTCTTCTCATTCTCTTGTAGGAGTAACCTATGGAGCTCTGTGTGACTGTCCTGGATAGCTACTGCTGCCTAGACACCACAACAAAATCAGACACAAATGTTTAAATATTAGCATTAATCAATTTCTATATTTTCAAATAGAAGCGTAATGTAA
The DNA here is from genome assembly GCA_026413425.1 of Tringa solitaria. Classification (NCBI taxonomy): domain Eukaryota; kingdom Metazoa; phylum Chordata; class Aves; order Charadriiformes; family Scolopacidae; genus Tringa; species Tringa solitaria. The sequence goes on from JAOXJM010000019.1 coordinate 27,242,561, forward strand.
AAATACTTCAACATCCCATAGTATCAGCACTTAATGCTTTTCGGAAGGTTATTCCACATGCAAGTAGAGAAAATTCTGTGTTCATGCCTTTTAAAAATAGATGTTTCTAAAAGCACTCAACCATTTCAATCAGTTTTAAGACAGCTTCTGGTTTACACTTATTATATATGTTTATGTTACAGCTACGCATATACACTTCAGTTACAGCTGGGGTCCAGTTCTGTAAGAGGACGTTAAGAGACATGGGAAAAAAGGTAAAATAATTTTCCATGGTTAAAGGGGGCATTAAGGCACTGGGAATACTACCCTTAACAAAGTATTCCTAACACAGATGTGGCTTGTACAGATAAAACCGAACTCTTTCCAGTACAGCCCACTTGAACCCTAAGGCTCTCCTTGCTAACCTACAACATCAGTCCTGCAGTCACCTGCCAACATAGCCATGTCATCAGGACCACACTGCTACATGCACCTGACTGAGATGTCTGTGCTGGCAGAAATCTGCAGCAAGGCAGTAATTTTGGATTTGATGTTTCAATAGTTGTTGGATCGCTGTTGTATTTTTTACAATGGAGAGTGCTATATTCTGTCCTTCACAAGGATGTTGTGACATTGTTTGCATTAAAGATTGTGACATGCTCCAATAACACAAAAATAAATAGCTGGGATTAAGAAGAAAGAAAAGCAAGGCAGCCCTACATCTGCCGAGGCACTTATTGCACAGCCTATCTTCAAGAGCTGACATGGGAATCTATTTCAGCAGACATTCCCAGAGAATTCCCACAGTCCCATTACCCCACGCTGTCCACCCCAGAAAGAGTTTTTAACTTTATGCAATGTGCAATTCCCACTTTTCTTGGCACTTCCTCCAGTATTGGGTCAGTTCCAGTGATGTGTAAACAGAGCAAGGACAGGCTCCTCTGCTTGTTTCTCTGCACCTATATTGCCAATTCATGGTGTGAATGACTAAGGCATGATCTCAAGCCTTACTTTACTGACGCTCTGGTGTTGAGCTATCTGTTTTCCAATTTTTCAAATTTTTTCCCTGAACCACAAGCTTTTTATTTTGTTTTTGCATTGCTTCAATCAATTTAACTTCTAAGTCCAAGGTTTCCCAGATTATTATTAAATATGCTAATGTCAAGTGGGTCTAAAAATTATTAAAGTTAAATACTCCAAAATCAAATTAAAACTGCACCTAAGTAAGAAAAAATAAGTTAAAACATTAAAACATAGTACGAAAGAGATAAAACTTCAGCCTAAGGCCCTACATAATATACACAAAAATTAAGACTGAAATATCTAAAATCGGTTGAGTTTGCTACCTAAAGGGCAGAGGTACTCTTTACTAGTAGCTAGGAGAATATTCTAAGCAAAAAACTACAATTTTTCAGTATTTTAAATGATTATTTCAGAAATCGATACATGAAATTACATCAGTTCAGTTAGAGCCATCATTTTACATTCCCCCTAGATTTTTGGACTGTACACACTTCCTGATCTGGGGGGAGATTGAACTCCAAGCAAGTAAGCATTATTCAGTTCTTAAAAGAAACCTACCACTGATACGGAATAAAAATATATCATATGATAACTTATGCAATAATTGGCAGAGATGAGTATCCACTGATGTAGTATCTACAAGTAGGGCAAGAGAAAACCAAACCTTAAGAAGTAAATTATTAAGACTAAATGATCTACAAAGTTAATAGTGAAGTAGTCACCTTTAAGCTGTACAAGAGACGGGTTAAGTTCTGGATTGCTTGTACAATCTAGAAAATAAAAGATAAGAATTTTCAAAGTTTGACTATTGTTAACTAAATAGTTACTACATTCTGTCTGGGGTTTAAATAAACTCACCTCTGTCCCTGTAGATCCTGGGAAACTCATACTTCCTCCCTAAAATAAACACATGTTGCTTTAAAAAGTAGTTTTTAACTTCAGAATTGTATCATCTAGGTAATTTTTTTCAAACTAGTGGAGACATTCATATCACTAATATATGCAGTGCTGAGTCAAACCTTTTTGTGGGGTATGTGAAAAAAGACAGAAGCAATAACCTATGAAGACTAATAATTCATCAACACTGGAGTTTCCGTGGAAATCACTAGAGATTCTAAGCACAACTGTAAAAACAAAAATATTTCATCCACAATTTTAATCCTCTCGTGACTAATGCTACACAGAGGAAGACATTTCCATTCATTCTTTGTTTACTTGACAGTTCTGAAATACAGTAACCAGACTTCTGTATACACAGCACAGTGGGTTTGACTACTTATAGTAGGATGAAACAGCACAAGACTCTTCAAAAAACAGAGATATTAATGTGGCAAGAAGCTAGCAGAAGGCACGATAGTGGGTTATGGCAAATGCCTCAGATGTGCTGTGAGGTGTTGAGCAAAGCCTGCGTGCTCGCTGTACTCCGCACGTCGCACCAGCAACTATTGTCCACTGCAGCAAGGCTCAACCACTTCACACTTTCCACCCTGCTCCCTTTTCCTAAGAAGCTTTCTAAATTTATGGGGTGAAACCACCCGTAATCCCTTCAGCATGAAGAACAGCTCCTCTGAGAAAGATAAGGTGAAACGGTGGAGAAATAAAACACAATCCCTTCTGAGACTATGCTGAAAAGACTTCCTGTATGATTTTTCTCTCTCTTTTTTTTTTTTTTAGAGGAGCAGAGGAGGGTTTGGGGAATATTTGCTTTCTCTCTCTGATTCTCCTAAGTTCTCTACTGAGTCTCATTTTCCACCACAGAGAGAAAAGCAGCTGCTCCATTTAGCTGTGATAACTGAAAATGAAGATGAAAAAGGCCAGGCCCCAAAACACAGCTCAAGGCAGACAAGCTAGGGGAAAGGAAGCAGCAGCTGTGGCATTTCCTCCACTCCTCTCTCTCATTATCTCCCCTCAGTATTTCCCTCCATTCTCACTCCACATCTCCACGTCCTCCCCCGCTTCTCACTGCGGCCACGAGCCCCAGAGCTCAGCTCTGCTGTGAGAGTGAGGAGTTTGCACGGATGCCTCTGCGCAGCATAAGGACTGACATAAGGGAGCTCCGCTTTCCCTTTGCTGGGTGGCCAAGATGAGCAGCAGGCAAGGAGGAAGAACAGGGACGGAAGGGAGAGAGAGGAGGAGGAGATGTTGGCAGGGTGAGGAAGAGTAAGTGTACAAAGGACAGCCCTCATGCAGAAGAGAGAGCGGGGTTTCTTTCAGTTTTTGAAGGCCTTTCTAATTTAATAAAGGAGGTGTAAGGATGTGTACAGGGGGCTTGAAAGCTTAGCTGCCTTTGTCATGGACATGGGATAGCAAGTGACCAGCCCAAGAGCCCATGGTCTCCTCACTTGGGCGCTGGGGGATGAGCCCCAAGGCAGGTTTAGTTGAGCCAGCCAGGGTGACAGAAGCTGAACTGCAGATGAACTGCATCTCCGCAGCTGCAACTTCAGCACAGTCCAGCTAGGTCCAAAGCAACACATTCAGCTCTTTAACCTGTGCTGTGGGCCACTGCCACCTCCCTGCCACTCCTCCCTAGCACCTTGGTTCGGGGTGATGAGCAGCAGTGGAGATGACCAGAGGCAGATCCCAGGGCAGGCTGTGTGCACAGTGCCTCCGACAGCCCCCCAGAGATGCAATTGCAAGGCAGGAGCAGGGAGGAGGAGATGGGGACCACCTCTCACATCTGCCCGCTTGGGACACTACGTGTTGCGTAGGCAACACTCTTCCTTCTGATGCTTGGTCAGCATCTAACCCCCGAGCTGGCAGCTATTGCTCCGACCATCTGGTTCTTGTTATCCCAGGTGAGCTGGCCTGAGCCCGGTGCTGCCACCCCCACGGCCCCAGGACTGCGCATCCAGCCACCGAAGGCAGGCAGGAGAACATCCTCTGCCCTTGGAAGCCCTTGCCTTGCCTGTTTTGTTTGCTCGGTCTGCCACCTCCTGGTGAGTCCAATTCTGACATGGTAAGATATGTCGTGAGTCTTGCACAAATTTAAGGCCAGAACAGAAAAATAACTGAGGGTGGAAGAGCTTGCTGCAGATCCCTCTTTTCTAGCTGCAGCTCAAAGCATGGCTAACTTCAAAGCTAAATGAGGTTGCTCAGGGCCTTTTCCAGTCAAATCTGGGAAACCTCCAAGGAGGGAGACCCCACAACAGCTCTGGACAATCTGTTCCTGCTTGATCACCCTCGCAGTGACTTTTTTCCTTATACACAGTCAGAATTTCCGTTGCTGCAACTTGTAATCTAGGATGCTCATCCTTTTGCTCTGCACCTCTGAGAAAAGCCTGGCTCTGTCTTCTCTATAACTTCAAAAGCAATGTTTTCCTGTGGAGCTACCGGAACTTTTAATGGGCTAGATCTGAGCCCCTCCACCTTCTATTTGGTCATTTTGTTTTCCCTGACCTAGCTTCTGGGCTCCCTCACTTGGACTTCTGCTTTCATACCGTTTTTTTTCACACACACTTTTCTTCCTGCTCCCTGCTAACACAGCAGTCTGGTAATTACGATGACCTACAGCTGAACATGAGGCAAGGTTATAGGGAGATACGTGTATTAGCAAGAGTCTTCCAGAAATAGCTAAAAAAAAACCAACCAAGATTTCAGGCACACAAGCCCTCTTTCTGATTGGATGAAAACACCGTATGCTAACGCTAAGTATCTCCTTTCCTAGTAAACTTTGCTTTCCATTTCAAGTCATATATCTTTATTCTTGTCTCTCCTCTTTATTCCTTTTGTGGTCCAGCTTCTCCACCTAAGGACTCCACAATTACAGTTCACTTTATTTCCACACAATAATTCACACTACTCTTGATCTAACACTCTGATGCTACATGAAATTTGCCGTTCCTAATTTTGCCCAGAACTGACTTTTGATTCTGATTTTCCCCCAGATTTGCATATGAGTTATAGGACTTTGAAAAACGGGCAGTTTCTTTTCTGTTCTCTAATTGCTCCATTTTGCTTTAATTCAAAATTCTGAAGCAAGTTGGTATGACAATCCATCCTATTTTATGTGTTTGTTCTCAGGATGAAGTTCTTCTAATGCGTAAGTCTTCCTTGCATTAGCTGAGGTCTCTGTCATTGCAGGAGACTTTCATCATCCTGTGAATAGGAGGAGGGAGTAGAGGGAATACTATTGTCAGCTCCATAGAGATGGACGTATTGAACGATGACAGCAGAGAACCAGGCCCTCAAGTGGCCCATACAAATGGTATGAAAACACTGGCTGTTATTACAACTCACCAATCTGTAAGCCTGGCAGGAAAATTGTTCTGTGATTGGATTGTTTATGATTGCCTTTTAAAATTTATTATTCATTTCAGTGACCTCTATTAAATTGAATTATCTGGATTTGGGTGAAATGTGCCTATCCCATGCTTTGTGTTTTAGAACAGTCTTTCAATAACCCATAAAAATTTGGCCAGCATTTACATTCCCAGTATACAGAGAGCTATGTGCTACACAGGAAGGAAAATCAGTTACAATACCTTATCTTCTAGACTGGCACCTGACATTTCCTTTTCAACACTGAGATTGACTTCAGATGATTCTTCAGGCTCTTCTATTTCTGCATCTAACAAATAAAGCCCCAATAAAATGCAAGAGAAAGATATTAAAGCATATTCTGACTAGAGAAACAAAGGGCACACAGCTACTCACAGGATGTTGAAAATAGAGATTTACATAATTTGGAGTTACAAAATGGATTCTAGGCTGGGGAAAAACAAACTTGGAAGCCAGGATGGCACAGATGAGACAATCTATTTTTCCTACCTTAAAAATTAGTAGTGTTTCACTTGTGAAAGTTTGGAGATAACTATAGCCATATCACTAAAACACTAAAAATGGTCTGCAGCAATGGTTTTTAGAGAACTTTATTTGCATTTTTGTTGCAAGAAATTCATGCTACCTTTTACAGCTGAACTTATTGGAATGCAAATCCTGGTTTTCAGGCCTCCTGAAAAAAATGGTCTCTACTACAACATAGATTTGCTGCAGAGCTGAGCAACAATGAGAAAGTGTATGGAGATAGACAAAACTGACTCAATATTGCTGAATACGGGCATGTGCTATGGAAAAGCCGTAGTGGATGCAAATGATCCATTTACTTCAATGAAGTTATAATGTCTCAGTTGATCTCAAAGACAGATTTTATTACGTTATTTTCTATTGAGTCTGCCATAAACATACAGAAAGCTTTCCAAAAAAACCAATTAGATACCAATTATTTTAGCACCTTGAATACGTAAAAGCATCAAATTTTACTCACCACCAGGAACAAATTTGAAGACTTCACTGGCACTAAATCTGGGCTTCACACTTAATTCCTCAATACCTTCCTCTGGTGTTTGGTCTGTTTCACTCACTTGTGATGTCGCTACAGCAATATGGAGACTTTCAACTACAGAGAAAAAACACACAGTTTGAGGCACCTTAAATAGCTCTTTAATGCATAAATCGGTGACATACAATTATAGAATAATTTAGGTTCGAAGGGACTTTCAGAGTCTATCTAGTCCAAAAACCTACTCAGAGCTGGTTGAACTAAATTGGGTTGGTCAGTGCTTTGCACAGACAAGCTTTTAATGCTCCAAAGATGGAAATTTTACAGCCTCTCTGGGATAACTGTTCTAGTTTTTGACCACCCTCACGGTACTTATTTTTTCCCTTCATTTAGCTGCAATTGCCAATGTTCCAACTTGCTCATGTTGTCTCTTGTCCTATCACCATGTGCCTCCCCCCAAAAAATCTGTCTTCTCTGTATCCTCCTATTAGGCAGCTGAAGACAACAATGAGATCCCACCAAGTCTTCTTCTCTCAAGGCTGAATAGCCTCTCCTCAGATGTCGTGCTCCAGCCCCCTAGTCATCTTGATGCCTTTCACTGGATTTGCTCCAGTTTGTCAATGTCTGTCTTGTTCAGGGGAGCCAAGCACTGGTCACAGAACTCACCAGGGGTAAGCAGAGAAAGGATCACCTCCCTCAATGTGCTGACAACTCTCTTCCTAATGCAGGAGCCTGGAAGACAGTTTGCCTTTGCCACACGGCACACTGCTGCCTCGTGGTCAACCTGCTGTCAAGTAGGACTTCCAGGTCTACTTCTGCAAAGTTATTTTCCATCTAGTCAGAGTCCAGCCTCTACCAACTCATAGGATTACTCCATCCCAGATACAGGACTTTGCACTTGTCTTTGCTGAGCTTCTAGGGATTTCTCTTAGCCCATTTTCCCAATCTGTAGACGTCTCTCCAGCACATTGGTCATCCCATTTCATTTGGTGAAAGCCATGAAGCTGCTAACAGTGTACTCAATCTCCTCATTAACTTCATTAATAAATATGTTGAACAGTACTGGTATCAGGATCCATCCCTAACGAACCCCCTAATAACATGTTGCCAGCTGGACATCATATAACTGATCACAATCATAGAATCATAGAATAGTTAGAGTTGGAAGCGACCTTACAGATCATTCAGTTCCAACCACCTACCATGGGTAGGGACGCCTCCCACTAGACCAGGTTGGCTCAAAGCCCCATCCAGCCTGGCCTTGAACACTTCCAGGGATGGGGCATCCA
>JAOXJM010000019.1:27250229-27262298 GCA_026413425.1 Tringa solitaria
TCATAGGAGAGGTGCTCCAGCCCTCTGATCATTTTTGTGGCCCTCCACTGGACCTATTCCAACAGGTCCATGTCCTTCCTTGTTGAGGACTCCAAAGCTGGACACAGTACTCCAGGTGGGGTCTCCTGAGAACAGAGTAGGGGGGTATAATCACCTCCCTCGACCTACTGGCCACGGTTCTTTTGATGTAGCTCAGGATCCTTTCAGCCCAGCAGTCCAGCGAATTTTCCATCCACTTATGCTCTCCGCATTTCACCAATTCAGCTCTAAGGATACTACAGCCAGTCCAGATACTATAGAAGACCTTGCAGATGTCAAGGTAAACAACATGTACTGCTCTCCTCTCACCATAAAACCCACCAGGCTGATCAGACACTATTTGCCCTTGATGAATCCATGCTGGCTGTTCCTAGTCACCTTCTTCCAGGAGGATTTGCTCTATCAGTATCTCAGAGACTGTGGTGAAGCTATTTTCTACTTCTCTATATATTTCTTCTTGAAGAGGGTTTTGGTTCTTGTCTTCTTCAAGTTACCAGTAACCTCGCCTGATCACTGTGACCTTTCAAAGCTGATAGATAAGAGCCTCACAATGACATTGGCGAGCTCCCTGAGCAGCCATGGATTTAACCCGTCTCATCTCATGGATTTGTGTATATCCAATTTGCTTAAGCTCTCTCTAATTCTATCCTTCTGTACTCTGAGCAATGCTTTATTCCTATAGAGTCTGCTATTAGCTCAGGGACTTAGTATTTCTGTTCTGGAAAATGATCCACATAAACTGCCAACAGTGCAACCAATTGTAAAATTGTAAATCCAAGTCCCGAAATCCAAGACATCATCAACATTTTAATTAGCATGAAAGTGAAAAGGCAGAGTAAGGTGTGTACTTACAGCTGCCATTTTAGCTAAAATGACATTTACTATTGCATCACTGACATATATTCCCTATCCAACTTTTATCAGTATGCTGATGCTCTCTGACTTCATAATGATGGCGGTGACTAACGTTTGCTGCTTTATTGGTTGAAATGTAGCTAATAGCCCACAGCTATCAATTTAGGTGCTGCTAAAGTCTTGTAGTTCTTCTCAAAGAGCATATGGCCCATGCTGTATATGGCTTAGTTTACCAGGACTCTTTTCAGCTTAGTTTAGCGGGATTTTAGCTAAACATCCAAACAGGCAAATACCTTTTCCTTCTTTCCTTCCTTTGGAGGATAGCACCGTAGGTAGCACAAGGCTATCATCTCTCTGTTAGATAGTATACAGAAAAAATACAGCTCCTGCATCAATTCGGGCAGATGTTTCTTGGCAGATTTGCAAAGATCCTCTGCAATTTGGTCTGTACATGATGCTATATGATTCTGATCTATCATCAAATCAAGCAAGGAAGGTGAAGGTTGTGGATCAGATGCATTATCGTACTGCAACCTGTAATCTCCTTCACAGGGCTCTACTGCAAGGAGGATGGCTGAGGAAACAATCCTCAGGGGCAACCTAACACCATGTTCCTGCCTGCTTACATATGATGTTATGTACTAAACATACACCTTATCTTACAATCTGGGAGGTACCACCTTGTGCATCTGGTGAGTATAAACTCAAAGAGACTTTTCTTGAATGCTCTTTGCCAAGTTTTGACACTGACAGTTCTTGAAACTTGGACAGAATTGCAGCACAATGCAAGCCAGCTGTACTTTGTTACCTTGAATTACCTGCCCATGTGAAGAGTCAGCAGTCCACTCCTCCCATGCAAACTCACCTTCTCTGAGTGCTGCTGCCAGCAATGAGGCAGCCTGTGGAGTTTCTCCAGAATCAGGTTTGATAAGGAGGTGAGGTTCTACGTGAACATCCTCAAACCCACTCATATCTCCCAGTTCTCCATACATATGCAACTTCTCTTCCAAGTAACTACAGATCTGCAGGTCCTGGTTACTCAGTGATTCTGTAAACCAAAATTAAACACTGTATTAATATTTTTTATCCAGCAGGCAAAGCACGTTCCCTGTTCACCATTCTAATCACTATGCCACATAGACATTGCTAACTTGAGCTAGGGCTTTTTTAAGTGTCCAGGAACCAAATTCATCCCACAGTCTGTCTAATGAAAGCTGGCACAGACCCTAGCAGAGGACCAGGCCAGTGCCCTAACCTGATAAGGTGGCCTTAGGTGCACTGTGGGGCCTTCAGCTACCTCCTGTTGCACTCAGAATGATCAATGCTGGAAAACCACTTAGGTCACGCAGCCAGAAGACGCACTGATTCAGTGCCTCAATATCAAAGAAGAAACCTACTCTCAGCAGAGGAAGCCCTTCCCTGTGGCTCTATACAGGAAGGACATTGTTGGAATTTCTCTCCTCACAGAATTATAAGCATTTGCAAATTACGTGTCAGAGAGCCAAGGAAGCAGAATTTTATCACAATCAGCTATATTGTCAGATAAAAATAGCAGCAAAGGATAAAGTGCCATAAACAAGGACAAAGCCACACAATTACTGAAGATTTAAGGTATTTCCACAAACCATAGAACTACCTGGTCCTGATGCTTATCTGGGAAACTTAATGTTTATTCTGAAGGCATCCATTTTTCTTTTTTACTTATGGTAATGTCGCAAAAATATAAAATGTTTGGGATAAAAAAAAGTTTCTCTTTCAATAAACTCACATTAATTATGCCACCAGACCACCCCAGCTTTCTCTGCTGTGACTCTGTCTATCAAGCCACTCTAAACCTACCAGCTAGTATTGGCACATCCCAAACTCTCAGTGGCAGGGAAAGTACCGCACCTTGACATTTCTGAATTCTGGATGCTTTGGCCTCAGCGATACGTCTGTCCTCATCAGATTCACTCATTTTTCCTTCTTCTTCTTCCTCTGGACAACTTCAAAGATGAAAAGCAAATAAAAGTGAATAAAGCAAATTCTGCATATCATATTTATCTTCAGTATAGTGTTGTGTTCCTAATAAACAGAATACAACATCAGTACCAATTTTTGCTACAATCCAGAAGCATGCCATTTGCTTCTCTAAAAAGCAGTAACTGGACATAAACCAGACTGAAGGACTCCTTTTAATTCTGGAAAAGCTGCATTGTGCAGTCAACGGGTGGCTGGCCCTCACACAGTTTTGCTGTTCTAGGCATAAGCTAGGGACCCATATAGAACAACACTTTCCCTGACATTCTTAAGGAGCTGGCACCAAGATAACAGGCATGATTGGGGATTTCCCCAAAATGGTTGTACAGACACCCGCAGGAATCTGGAAAGCGTCCAGTGCCAAAGGCAAAGGTAAGAGAAGCTTAGAATGGCTTCTGATGGGGAGCAGAAAGCGTCTGCTGATTCAGCATGAAACCAGAAGTAACATGGCAAGTCTGGCAGAAGTGATGGTGAGGTTTTGGGGTCTGTGAATCCTGAGCTTAGGGGAAAACCCAACCTCACAGGATGGATTCAGTGCAATGCAGAACAGAGAGCACACGGCTATCAATATCCCACCAACCTCCTGTCTGCTTTGGGACTGCCAGGATGAAAACCAAAAGCCCTTCCTGTACCTTTCCACTGCATCTTGAATGTGCCTCATCCAGTTGTTTCGTTCCTCTTTGGAGTTGGTATGAACCTCATACATCTCAGGCCCTGCAGACGAAGCGCTAATCAGAAACATCCCCCTTTCTTCGTTGGCTACTTCCCTTACTATGAGCCTCTGAAGGGAGATAACGGAAGGCTTCTGGTCCTGGGGGAAACAATCACAGGACATGCAAGTCATAAATTACTCTCTTATAAAACATCACACTTTTAGAAGAGCATAATTTTTCTATTATTTGGACCCACTGTAACCCTGATATAGTCAGACTACATGTGTTCTCATCAGGTCTAAGAGGCTGCAAGTTTTGAGTATTCAGACATCTGTTTAAACTACATTATAGCATTTATGAACAAGTAAAGCACTAGAAGTGCTAAGAAGTAAATTCCCAGAGGCTCAATGATACTGAAGCACAGTATCCATATAGAGTTTATATTTATATAGCTCGGGAACTTCTCTCCATGACCTTCATACTTTCTATGTGTGTTTACTACTACATTTTCAGTTAAAATCAAACTTCTGTTTTGTTTTACAGAAACAGAACTTAAAAAAGGTTATTTTAGATAATTGAAAGAACCTGCTCTACTTCCTGCCCTCATAATCAGATGAGTCATGGCAATAAAAATATCATTCTGATATTTTCATCCTTCTAATTTGTATTTTGAAATTAAACCTAATTTTTCATATACTAGCATATTACTGTTCTGAATACAATACCAGGATTTTAGAAAAAAAAAATCAAACACGTTATATAGGAATAACCTACAAAATGACCTAATTTTCAATAAATATACAAATAAAAGTAAAATGTGTATTCAAACACGCAGTAATGTACTTACAACGGCTGCAAAGAAGTATTTTTGATCTTTTTCTTGTAAAAACAGTAGCATATCAGTTAGAAGCAGCGCTAAGGTGTCTTAAAATGAGAAAAAGAAAATAATGTTTTTTAATTAAAGTTATTGCAATTATCATTAATTTTGTCTTTTATCTTTAAAAATATATGCAGCTGATGACTTTGTATGTGAACTTGCCTTCTTACAATACAGTGATATACGGTGGATTACGCCGAAACCATGGCAGCTTCTGGAATGACTCTTCTAGCAATTAGTGGCATATTCTCAATACCATTACCTCAGAAATTTGTGTTTGCAAAACAGCGTAACAAAGTATTTTCATTCTTAAAGCAAACAATCTTCATATGTTATTTGCAAATAAAGAGTTAAAGGACTTTACTGCTCAGATGGAATACCTTTGAAACGACCAGTCGCTGTCTTCCAGTACACTACACCTTCATGAAGAAGTATCCTCTCTTTCCTCATCAAATCTTGCTTCCTAAAAACATGGCCATTTTTCAGCTTTGTATATGTTTTGTTTTCAGTTCTACTGAGAATTTCCAATAGCTTTTGCTTTTTCTCATATTCATTCACTTTCAAATCTACTGCTGCAATCATGTCCTTAATTAAATGAAGGGCTTTGCACAGGTCTTTACGTTCTTCTGTTCCTTCTGTATGAAACAAAAAATAAACAACATGATAGTAGTCAGCATATTCAAGAGAAAATACCATTCCTTACTTTCTCGGAACAACCAACATGATGCAAAGCTTAAATTGATAGATTCTGTCATTTTAGGTTGAATATGGCTATCAATTTACTAGAAATATTAGAGTCAGCTATCTTTGTTTGATTTGCTTATTAAATGATGGCAGGTATCTCAGATATATTCGTTAGTCAAAACAACATGTTGAACAGTTTCTGACATATTTATGAGCTGTTAGCATTTAAAAAGTTTTACTGGCTAAGTAAATCATATAGTATATTACTCTTTTGGCTAAGTAAAAAAAAAAACCCTTGAAAGCACAAAGGGTTCACATTTAGATATGCAACTTTCTACAATGCTCATTTATTGCCCATTTGGGTGGCAATATCTGTAAGTTATTACTATTTCTAAAACACTTTATTAAATTCCAAAGGTAATTCAAGCTTTGTTTGAAAAACTGGACAGTAATTTATGAAACATTTGTCTAGCCCTACTTAGAGTCTTAGAATCATAGAATTGCCTAGTTTGGAAGGGGCCTTGCAGATCATCTAGTCCAACCATCAACCTAACATGGACAAAACACATCACTAAACCGTATCTCTAAGCTCTATGTCTACCCATCTTTTAAATACTGCCAGGGATAGTGACTCAACCACTTCCCTGGGCAGCCTCTTCCAATGCTTAATAACACTTCCAGTGTGAAAAATTTTTCCTAATATCCAATCTGGACCCCCCCTGGCACAACTTGAGGCCATTTTCTCTTGTCCTGTCACCTGCTACTTGGGAGAAGGGACCGACCTCCACCCCTCAACAACCTCCTTTTAGGTAGCTGTAGAGAGCAATGAGGTCTCCTCTCAGCTTCCTTTTCTCCAGGCTAAACTCCAGCTCCTTCAGCAGCTCCTCACAAATTTTGTGTTCGAACCCCTTTACCAGCTTGGTGGCTCTCCTCCGGACACGCTCCAGCACCTCAATGCCTTTCCAGTAGTGAGGGGCCCAAAACCGGACAAAGTACTCAAGGTGGGCCCTCACCAGTGCCGAGTACAGGGAATCACTTCCCTAGTCCTACTCACCACACTGTTCCTGATACAGGCCAGGATGCTGTTGTCCCACTTACAAGAGAATTAATTTCAGAGAAGCTGCAGATGCATGTCTGAATTAATTCCCATCCTCTAGTCAAGACTTTTTCCCAAAAAAAAGTATTGTCTTCTTGACTTCTATGGCTTATCCAACTGGAATACTGCAAATCTTCACAGCCCAGCCTTGTCAAAGACTACACATACCAAGAACCCTGTTTAGATGACATTTGCCTGACCAGTAGATATTTACATTGCCCTGGTTCTTTACAGAGCAGTGAATTTCATGTTTTGTTATATTGTAGCAGTGCATACTCCTTATGTTAGAAATACGGTAGGATTCCAGACATGAAGCAACACTTTAGCCTTTATTCACCTTTTGAGTATTGCAATATCCTTTCAACCAGAACAGGGTATTTGGTGATTCGCTGGGTGACAAGCAAAATGCACTCCGGGATTCCTCGGCGTCGTGCCAATAGGTTACTATTTCTCAGCTGCACAGATACAAATACATACTTTAAGTAGTAAATGCATATTAAGCTACCAATTGGCTAATAGGAAATAGAATCAAAATGCATTAGAATAAGCTAAAACAAAATACTGGGATATCTGAACCATCCCCAAGGAACAGTTGCTGCCCTGAGGGATGAGGTGTACCATAACAGGAACGTGTGCGTAACACACACTGGATGCCAAAGATTTCTAAAATTTGAAAGAAAAATGTAATTTATCAGCTCACTGGTTGAGGAGAAAAAACTTTGCCATTTTTATTAGCTATTAAAAATGAGTTACTGAACACAATTTCAATCCTAAATCTAAGTAAAAGCTACATAACTTTTTCCTAAGCCTTTTGTCAACAGGGATCACGTTTCCACATAAACTTACTTTAATGAAATTCTGGAACTTCTTGTTTTGTTGCAACTCTTTGAAGAGATTAACAGCTTCTTTTTGATGGCTGCAAAACTCTCCATATATTTTCTTCATTTTAGTTGCATTTTCCTCTGAAAACTGAAGAAATAATAAGTGAATTGTGCTTAACATTGTACTGAACAGGAACTTGTACACCTTTAATAAATGTATTTGGTACAAATAAGGAACTTTTCTGCTATTTGTTTGTCAAGTTCTCTGAATTTCACTAAAAGGACCTGTCACTACAGAATGAAGATGAGCTAGCTGTTTCTAGGAGCAAGAAGAGGAATGTAGGCTGGAGAGAGCAAAAGCGACCTCTACTACAGTCTTGCCAATAAAAGCTGTAACAATTATTATAACAGTGTTTCCTTCACCTATTTGCAAACACAATGTCTTTGAGGCTTATTTGCATTTGCCTGATCTCCACGCTGCTTCTAGACAGGATAACTGTCTAGATAACTGGCGGGATAGCTTCATTATTTCAGTGGAGTGAAAACTGACTGACTGACTGAAGGTGAAAAGTCACACTCTCCTGATTGCAAGGAATGGAAGTGTGACCAGCAGGAAGTTAGTTTGCTCTTCTATAGCCACAACAAACACGCTGTGACCACTCCTTCTCTAGTGAGCAGCAACTCAAAATGCACCATGCCAGATGACTACAAGAAACGAACAGGTAGTTTCTTTTCCATCGTCAGTCAATTCTTCACACCTCTGCTCAGCTCTTTAAAAAAGTGAATCCATCGCTTCCAATTTTGCAGTGGCAAAAAAAGTGGCCATGTGATGGCAGCAGCCTTCTAAGCGAACAGGACCAAATTCATCACTTTGCTCATCATTTGTAACATATATGTAGAAGTTCATCCCACATTCATCAGAGTTATCTCTCAGTAATCATTTTCTCTCATTGCTATTTCACCCTGCGGTAATCTGGAGGGGACTGTCTTTGAATTTTATGAAGCAGCCACAGCCATCTTCTGGCCCACAGAAGTTTTAAAGTCACTAAATTGTTTAATTTGCGAACCTTGAGTACATAAAGGATTAACAGAGCTGATGTCTCTACCTGCTGCACAAGGATGTCTCCAATTCTGCTGATGACAAAATTACGTTCACTCCCCACCTCACATGATTCCTGCCGTCTCTCCTTCATTCTGCAGAAGAACTGCCTGTGCATCTCCAGAAGCCCATCTAAGCAGGGGAATATTTTGTCCACTGTGCTGTGGTCCAGCTGCAGTTCTTCCTTCATACCTTTCCTGAATATTTCAGACATAATGAACAGGGTATGGATGTGATGCACCTCTGTTTGCATCAGCTCTGCAGGATGAAAGAAAACAGCATAGTATAGTAATCACCTGAATATTATGTACACCTTTTAAGAGAAGACTTTAGCAACATTCAAATATACAGTCACAATCAATTTTTCTGTGTGAGCCTCAAACCTAATAGATTATGTCAGTAGGAAGATTTAATTTATGTGGCCCTGGCACAGTTCTCTCAGCTATACCCCACTGAACAAGCTGGGGTTGCAACTGCTTGAGCTGGAGATTGAATGAAGTCCCTTCCAACCTCAACCGTTCTGTGGACAGGGTAGATGTGTCTCTGGTAGTCACTACGCTCCATTTCCTTAGGTCTAGGACACATTGTAATTTGTGATTAAAATGCTCTTTGAATCTGCTTATTATTCTGAGTTGAAGCATTCATTCTTCTGGACATAAGACATGTAGGTTCCCTCTCTATTTTCTACACCAAATCATTTTCAAACTTACACAAAGCTTTGAAATACTGACCGAAAATTACATCCTGTCTCTTGATGACATCCTTTTCTTGCTTGCTACAGAATACTGGATCCACAACAACACTCCAGGACTCTGCCTCAAACTCTTGTGCATCTGTGCGGAGATCAGTCCACTGAGGCAAATCCACATCATCTATGACAAAACGTAGATTTCATTAAGACCAGGCACATGAAGAGTAAGAGAAGTCCCTTTGCACATCCAGATCTACTCATATAGCAAGGGGACCACATGACAGGGATGAACTTTAGACAAGGCTTCTGCAAACATTGGCAGTGGCTTTAACAGCTTGCCAGATGTCAATACCATTACCAAAGTGTTGAAATGCAAATGTGACAGCAGGGGAGGAGAATAGAAACAACCACCCTTTTTTTCCTCAGATTAAATCCTTTTAATGCTCCTTTGCTTGAAGAAGCCTTTTAAAATGCAAAAATAAAACCCAACAATTTCAAAAGTAGATGTCCAGTGAGAAATATCTACACCGTCTTTTGTGACTGAATGCCCTTCAGCTTTGAAATCCAGTCTCACACCTAGCTACAGAAAAAGCCTATTTCTATTCATTTCACGAGGATATGCAACCATTTTAGGAGGGCAGTTCACCAGTGGCAGGGTAAGATTTTGGGCCTACTGAGGAAATACAGGTGATGTAGGTTCATGTTTTCAACACACACTGTCAATGGAGATGATCTGATGAGTGTAGAAAAGTATATTGCTATTCTGGTTCTCCAAGGATGCCAAGTACATTTAGCCCTGTTATTTTAAAATGGTAACACTGTACAAAAATATTCTAAAAGCTATCAAAGAATTAGTTACAAGGAAGAAAGGAAAAGTTGTATTTTAAGACTTATGTGTCTGATTGTATCATTTTAATGAGGGACACAACTGTAATTATCAAAAATCGATGCTCTTTTAGCAGATGAAGTGGGTTCCTGTATCAGCTACGAAGTTTTTCTATTTTGCGCTTTCCAATACAGGTTATAAAATACAACATCCATGCAGTACTTCTCACCTTCCATCACGAAAGGATCCATTGAAGAAAAGGTTCCTAATGCTTGTAACATCTCTTCAGACCGTGACTTGGACCTCCACGTGCTAGTCTCAGAGTCTTGTTCAGAAAATGGCATAGATCTCCTACAGCAGAAAAAAAGAATATCCCACATTTATTTAATGGTTTCAGTTTTCCTAGAAACGCTGAATAATGTACTTAGTAGAGTCCCCCAGCATCCGCCCTCTACCTTTCAAAACTGGCACCAGGGACACTTTTGGACAAGAAGTGGGACTGTTGCGAGGCTTCCCTCTGTCCAGCAGACAGCCTGATAGGCACAGAGGAAGAAGGATGCACTGGGGCAAGCGCTGCCTGTGAAATATCTCCAGGCAGGGAATCTGTGAGGCAAAGCACAACACAACATTTTGACAAACAACGTAGAGTATGTCATCAACAGCACACTTATACTGGCAAATGCTATCTGGTGTTCATATTGACCTATACTGGGTATCAAGAACGTTCGTTTGCCATGGTATGAGCCTGTGGTGCTGTCCCACAGAATATAAAGATAAGCTTGTAGGCAAAATTGAATAGCTCTGGCATGGATATTATTAAGAAGATAACGATCTCAAATCATACACCCTCTAACATTGCAATCTGAATACAGGAGACCCAAATATTTGTGCATATGGTAAATGACATCCTCAAAAGCACAAGACAGAACCGATTTTCATTCTTACTGAAAATGTAGTAAATGTCCCAGTCATTTTAGTAGAAGACAAGTTAATTCAACAGCAATTTTTCCAAAAATTCCTACTTGGATTAGAGACAGACATACTTGCTTACAGATACTGAAATGAAAAATAAAAACACACAAATGATGCAAATGATGGAAAGTTCGAGTTGTCAGTCCTGTCATTTTTTAACCAAGGCTTAACTTAGAAGTGCTACATATACACCTGCTAACTTACTTGTTACACCAGCTTGGGGCTTGTTTTTAGTATAGTACCTCTCCTGCGATTTCTGAAAAAAAGAATTTTATGAAATTGTAATGAAATCCTGATAACACACTGACAAGTCAAGTCAATAACTCACTCCCACGCATCACCCCACAAAAGGGCTTCAGGAAAGTGGTCCTAAATTATGGTCCTGATTTCTACCAATAACGAATAAATTTAAGTTTATTTGTTATTGGTAGATAACAATACTCAAAGCAGAATGATACTATTTGTACTACAATACAAAACTGAATCTGTTTATTCCAGACTGCATCTCTGAGTTACAGCATTCTACTTTCCCTATATGAATATTGCCTCTGAAGGCTGCAAAAGAAGGAGTTCACATTCAGACCTTTATGTTCAAATAAACTCAAAGCATTTGTGGCAGGGCACTACCTGAATAAGACTGTGTATCAGAGGCAGAATCAATCCCCCTTCTAAAGTGGATTTTTGCAAAACCTGTAACAAAAACCTGCTGTGCTTAGGCATGTATTTCACTTGAACTAGGTAAGTGAACCTTTTCTGCATCTCATTCTTGTTGAGATGAGTCAGGGGTGGTGAGGGCTCTTGTCTTCTCTTGACAAATAACCCACCAGCCCGAGTAATTAAAACTGCTGGTTCAGCTGCCCTAATGCCCTAAGGCTGCCCAGAAATTTGTGCAAAGCTATGACGTGACAGCTATAATCAAAATAAATTAAAATATCTGACTCATGTCCAGTTTAAGACTTGTTTACGCTGAAGAGTCTGTATGGAAACATGTTCTCCCTGCAAGCCACTATGATGCAAAACCCAGCTACACTCAAAAGATATGCTCCGTGAATTTGAAAAATGACCTTTATCACTATGGCATACTTCTCTGCAAGTCCAACTTTATTCCATGAGAGCAGAAGCCTTACACATTTGTTTTTGAAAATGTCTTTGTCATGATAACCTCACCATGTGTCTATTCCTACTTAAAAGAAGGCAGTATCCATCAACTTTACCACTGATTTTGCCCTGTCTGCAGTGGCGGCTGAATACTGGAAGCAACCGCCTATGCAGGCTGTGGAGTCTCCTCTTCCAGAGATTTTCCAGAACAGGTCAGACAAAATCTGCCCAAATTATTGCCCAGAAGTCAGCCTGTCCAAATTTGAGAAGATGGACTAGGTCACGTTGCCCAGAGAAATTGTGGATGCCCCATCCCTGGAAGTGTTTAAGGCCAGGCTG
>JAOXJM010000019.1:27278648-27297359 GCA_026413425.1 Tringa solitaria
GAGATTAAACTCATTCTGTTCCTTTATTTGCGGTCTCTCGTTTGTTCCTGGGGCCGGCCTGCATCAACTCACACAGAGAGTAACAATCTAAGTAACAATTTCTGAAGAAAGCTGCGGAAAATACAAGATATACCAGAATATGTTATCTGTAGTACTTTCCGTCACTAAATATTGATTACCACTGCTAAACGCCTTATGTTTTTCTGGTGATGCTCCAGTTGGTGTGTTGTTACAGGTAAGGTGTCTAAATAATTACTCTTTGGGGTTTTAAATGGACAGACAAAAGATAGCAGGTTATTTGGGGCTTCATGTTGCCGTATGACTCCACTGTACCTCCTTATTCCCACTACATCCTCCAATTCCAAACAATCCTGAAGGAGTAACTGCATCAAACTAGCTTCGTAACAAGAGAAGTATTTAAAGACTTTGCTGAATGCAGGGGACAGCATTATTAATTACACATTGACTATACTAGTAACTTATTTCCACTGGATAGGCCCACATAGTTTAAAAAGTGACAAAACCATCGCAAGCGTCCAGATCACACACAGCATTCCTTCAGTCCCACTAACTGCTTCCAGCCTGCCTTGCTGGCTACAAAGCATCTCAGTCCTACAGGGACCATCAACAGACCCTCCTCCAGGTTAACACAGCAGCAGGTAATAGCCTGCTGTACTGGGTACCAGCAGTAATATGCAGCAAGACTGTCTTTGCCTGAAAGGTGAGGAGTAACAACAAAAAAATGCATTTTCAAACAAAATGTCTCAAAAATCTCCCCTACCCATTCAAAACACTTATTCTCATTGCAGATGCGAAAGTTCAGCACAGCTTGTGGAAAGTCAGATATGACTGCCAGGGCAAACTGAAACTTCTTGCCAGAGTGAAGGTGCCCCCAAGAGTTTTAGCTGTAAAACGTGTCGGTAATGGACTCCAAGGTGCTTGCTAAGGTAAAAGTGACCTGGATACAACATGGCAGAATTGGCTCTGGTACTGAAACAACCCAGCAAGCACAGCTCACCAAGTCCATCGTCCTGCCAGAGCTGGACACTCCCTGGCTGTATACTGTGCCATGACCACAGAAAAAGAATAAAATGAAATAAAATAAAGGCATGTCTCCTTTAGCAGAGCCTGTGGCTCTCTGCCATCTGCCTGGTAAACAGTCAGGAAAGATGTATGCGTTATTTAGATGTAGGCGAACAAAAGCCACAGTGCTGGGAAGGATAATCTCCAAACATGGATAAAATAAAAGACCTTGACCAACGAATAACTAGGCACAAGTTCTCTACATCTTCTGTAATGTTGTTCTCAAAATTATACAACAACAGCTGCACATTTTACCAGGCACAAAAGCTTATAAAAATACTTTAAAAAAAAAAAAAAGGACCATCATAGCAATAATTCAAAACATGCTTTGTGTTGGCATAAGAAAATGTATAGCCTTGAATGACCTGTGTCAAAAAATAGCAAGAACATAACATTGCCTGTTTTTCCACAAAAATCAAAACTTAAATAATTCTGTGAGACAGCAGACAGCAAAAGAGAAGTGAAATACATCAACCTAAGCAAGCTGAGAGACAGGAAAGAAATTACAAATTCCCTTCTCTAGATACACTGAATTGTTTTCATACAGCTCATCACATTTACCCCCAGCAATCTGAGCAGGGGTTAATGTATAACTGGAAGTAACAGAGCTATGAAGTGACCAAAAAAATGCAGACAGCTAAGTGCACGGGTCATGCAGGACTGCAGAATACTCCTCTAAATACAGAAGTGGCCACCTGAATTTAGAGAAAGAAGCCCACATGCTCCTGGCGAGAGACCGACCGAAGTGACATGCACATCTGTAGATGTGGATGATACAACCACTTTCAATGGGGCATCTGCATCCCTGATTCAGATGTCTTAGTGCTTCATTCAGACAGTGCAACTACTCATGACAGCAAAATTAAGTAAAAATTAATATAAGAACAGCATTCCATGGATGGTAAAGTGAGGTAGACTTTGAAGTGCTGCTGTCATAAAGACATTTAACTGTCCTAAATCTATGGAATGGAAACCAAAACACTGCACTTCCTGTATACTGCATCAAGCAGACAGTCATCTGGATGCTAGAAATCATGCCATCATGTTCAAGATGCTAAAGTAGCCTGAGGATAAAGGTAGCTGTCAGTCCTTGACTTTGATCTTTGTCCCAAAAACGTGAGATGCAAGAAAGTGCCCCTTTCCAACATGGGATTCACAGCTCTGACCTCCCTCCCTGATGCAGGCACCTTACCGACTATACGAAGGAATATACAACCAGAAGTAAGCTGGTGTCTCATTTTATACAACAGCACAACAGATAAAATACTTTCCCGAGATATAGGATGCTGGGCTTCAATCACCACCTCTGTTGGAGTGGACTCTGCACATAACTCCCCCCTCCCAGAACAGTGGGACAGACTAAGCAGAAACAGTTATTCTCAGCACCCCTGAAGGCTGATAAAGCCTCCAAAAAGGCTCTGGAGCTACTGCCTCTGAACAGGTAGGACTATGCAGCACAAAGAGAGGGGAGACCTGCTTTATGGCCATTTCCCATTGAATAAACAAAATAAATACCATTTAAAAATAACAAAATACACACTATTAGGGGTCTTGCAGCAAGGAATATAATTTAGACACCCACCCCTCCCCAGCCCAATCACTAAGACACAGTCATGTTCACATTCTCTGTTGAGCCTAATTAACCGTTAATCATGCCATGCACACGCAATCTCAGCAGGAGGGAGGGAGCCTGCAATGCAGGCCTGCACTTGGCTCCTGCCGGCACCCAGGGGTTCAGGGGGAGGACAGGGGCTCCACCACCCAGCCTGAGAGGTCCCTGAGCAGGGACAAAAGCTGAGTTTGGGGCACGCGGGGAACTTAAAATCTGAAATCACTGATGCGTGTGGTACAAAGTGGGGTGTGAGACTTTCCGCTTGGGACTCTGCCACAGGAGGTTGGACCAGTTCCCCAGCCTCCCAGGGGGAGCAACCCCAACAGCCTGCTGGAGCACCCAGCACAGGTGCACAGCAACGACTTTGTGGCTTTCGGGGTAGGGGGGAGGAATCCCCACACCCCTTCCCAACGGGCACTGCAAGTCTCTTGTTCGCTGAGGCTTGAAATCCCACGTGAGGGGAACGCAGCTGCAAGGTACGTGCCCCACACCTGCGTGCCAGGATCAAATGGCCATGTTTGGGTACTACCAGGAAAAAAACATAGATCACGATCACAGATCATGAGCCTGCTCTCCCCTTGTAGAGGCAGTTCTCCCAATCCTGTGGGCAGCCAGGATTTCAATTCCCCAAGCACAAGTGAACCCTTAGACTTTACCACTAAAACATGCACCTTCTTGCTCCAGCAACCCCATATATGATCAGACATATGTGCAGACAAGCCACGTGTGCTGATACACTCTATTTTAATAGCGGGGATGGGAAACAAGATGCAATACTTTAACATGCAAACATCAGATCTGCATACAGTGCTTTACAACATGTGAAGTATTTTTAAAAAATAATAATAAAATAAAATAAATAACAGCAACAGTGCCGTGGAGGATGGGTGCACAGCTACAGCATTTACAGATAAAATGAGTCCTCATGAGAGATGGAAAAAGCTCACACCAAGCAACTTGCAACCCATTTCATCTTCTTTGCAAATTGTATGTGCATCTGTACACACTGCAGAAGCTCTTGTACGCTTGGGAAATACTGGATTTCCCCATGAATAAAAGTAAAAAGTTCAGAAAGTGCTCTGCACATTAAAATGTGCATTCTGTACACATTTTTCACTCTAAAAGTAGGTCAAAGTCTCAGTCTGTGTAAACATGAGTCTCCTGGATCATTGACTTTAATGACACTGATAGATCTTACTCCTCTTATTTGTTTTTCCCCCTTTCTGAAACAAAAAAAAAAAAGCAATTTTGTGGAAGGAACCACAAATTACAATTTTTTGCCATTTTTGCCTCTTCATCTCTTTGCTTTTAAATATAGAAAAAAATTTAGCTTTCCTCATTAAAGCTTTCAATTATAATTGTTCCTAACGCAAGTTTGCTAGACAGTGCCTTTCAACCTCCTTAAAATCCCCTTTATCATTCTCCCAACAATTTTAATGCTTACCTCCCAAAGACTTCTCCACAAAGGATGACAATGTCTAACTGTGCAAAGACAGTAACTGACCCTGCCACCAAGGAGAGTAACTGACCCTTTTGCTTTCTTTTACAGAAAGCTGAAGATTTCCCTCTTCATTCTGGTAAGATTTTTGTATGTAATTTAAACAACAACAAAAAAAAATCCGGTTAGCTGTTGAGGCATATTTCAATTTCAATTACCAAATTCTTCCTAAATGAAAACAACTGTAACCAGCAGAGTTTTGTGCAACTGCTGCTATGCCGTGGAGCTCCCAGGGTGTCAAAGCTGCTCAGCAAGAGTTACACATGCAACCAGAAGAAAAAAAAAAGCCCTAAGAAAGTAAAGAAATAAAAACAATTTTAAAGAACAGCACATAATTTGGAGAAAACATTTTCTCCTTATTATAACAAATTCCAACACTGATATTTATAAAAGTTATATATAACTAAGAGTGAAGTAGACTTTTGACAGAAAGAAAATATACCTCATGCAAGCTGTTTATAGTCACCTGCACACAACCAGACAATGAAAAGGAGGCAGAGCTATTAAACAAGAGTCATTTAAAAGAAGACAGCTTTTTCTACCTGGTTTGGACGCCCTTCTTCGAATCCTCATTTTAGGTAAGGATGGCCAAGAGTAATTAAAAGGTGAATCAGAGTCTGAGTCCATTTTTGTGCTAAATAAACACAGAGAAGATTCCCAAAGTTGCACTTTGTTGTTCTCAATAGCAAGTCAAGTCTAAGAGTGATGTAAAATAAAGGAATGGACAAAGAAGGATCAAATTGCCCACTAAACACAGGGGAGGGAGAAGCTGTAAATGTTTGCTCTCTTCAGGCGTCCAGGCATGTAGACAGATCAGGCTGCAAATATTAAGGCAGAAGCAAGGAGGTTAAAGTATGAGAGCTTCGAATGGAGCTGTTGCATCGTGGTCCAAAGCTATTTGAAAGGTCACCGTGTGCCAATGAATCATTAACTCACCTTTCCATTTTGATGTAAACGAAAACAATAGGAGCCGAGTAAGGAACCAGAAAATATGTCTCAAAAGTAAACAAACTATTGCAAGCTTTTTCAAAGCTTTTTTTTCATGTTAAAAGTGGGGTTTAGGAAGACTCTCAAATTAAAGACAGGCAAAATGCTGGAATTAAAGAAGCCAAAGATTAACAGTAAGCTAAAAGCACTAATAAATCTGCTGCACCCTATATTACCGCAGAGCAATACCCCTCCTCTCAGCATTTACAACTTTGGCAGACCTTGGGATGTTGCAGCTGGAAAAGCAGCGATAACCCACTCAAAATCTGTCGCTCCCATCTTTCTAACTCAAATGAGCCTAAAGCTCAAGTGTTATAAAGAAAGATTACACTGTCATTACAGGACCTCTCTTTCCAATAATATTTAGTCTGAATAGTATTTTCTCCTTCACACAGTCACCAAGTTAGACAGTGAATCATAAGGATTTTGTAGAGCTGGCACCTTTACAGCTCTGGTCTAACCTCAGAGCAATGCACAATACAGCTAGTGACTAATTTACAACAAATCCTCCATTCTTATACAGTCTCCCTGAACAACTCGTAGGCAATTAGTATTCAGTAGGAACTCATTATCCCTTCCCCCAACATCTTTACCCTACACAAACTACTTTTTTTTTTTTTAAACAAGCTCAAATGTGGCTATACAAGAGCTAATACAAAAATAACATGTTCACTGTTTCTTAACCAACTCCACCAAACATTTCTTTTAGTTACCCCACAATGTATGTGTTTTTGTACTCCACATAAAGGAGGAGAGGGAATGTGGATCAGCTTAAATGTCAGTTTTTGGAAGATGATGACATTTGAGCTTGTTAACATTCCTTACTTCACTTCAATTATTTTTCAGGCTGCTGAGGTCTACAGCGCTACTTCTGTATTATGTTTCAAGTGATTCCTTAATCCGCATTTCAGTCGGAGATAACAATGTATTTGTTGAAAGAAAATAATGCAATTCAAATGCAAATTTAACTCAAAACCCATTAGAAAAATATCTATCAGGTTTTCAGGGATAAAATAATTATTATACAAGCACTTCATAAAGAGCACAAATTACATAAAACAAAGTTGAAACACATCATTGTTCTGCCCTTCCCTTAACTGAAGTTCTGCCAGCTTTGTTAGGCCTGAAAAGAATAATTCACCCCAGACACTGGAAGCCTTAGACTTTCACTTTAAATATTAGACACTCCCATAGACTTTGTTTGATTTATATATATAATTAACAGCCCCAGGGAATTACAACGGACAATAGATGACTGAAAATACAGAGAGGATATAAATCCATGCTTAAAGCATCCACTTCAAAATATCTCCACTCCCTGGAATGTCAGGTTCAAATTGCCCTGATAAATCCTCTGGGCATACGGGAATGCAGGCGCTGACGTACACCTTCCCACCTGCACACCATCCAGGGCATTCCCCTGCCTCCCATCGTGGCCGCAGTTTGAGAGAAAAGGAAAGGACGGAGCATATTTGTTGGATAACTTGTTCACTTAGGAAATGTCTGCAACATAAAAGATTTCCCCTCTAAGTAGCAGTCTTCCCTATCCAAGTGTACTCTTTTGCTTGTCGGATGTATATAACACTAACTGGAATAAAAGTCTTAATTTCAGACGTGTACAAAAGGCAGCGCTCCATGGGAACATAGCGATTCACATATAGAGAGTGCTGTATGTTTTAAAGTGGCTGTTAAATTTCACACCTTTCGGGTTTTTTATTTCTGCTTTATAAAAAACAGTAAATTCTGCTTACTTCTGTGATACCTCCATTTGTGAATCTTTTCTCTCAATTGACTGATTCTGGCTTTTTTCACTTACACATTCAACTGAAATACACTTATGCACTCCCATTGGTCTTCCTGGACTTCTGCTTAGTCCAGGGATGGATAACTAGAACTGAACAAAACACTCATAATGCAGAAATGCAGCCAATGTATTTAATGGCATTAAAATATTTTACATGCCGAGACATTTACTTTCCTGAATGACCTCTGTACGCTGCATAAATGTTTTCATTGACTGCTCAGTTACTGCCTGCTCCCTCCATTAAACTAGCAACATTCATTTAGAACCTTCTAATAGAAAAAGTAATTAAGTATTGTTTAATTTTTCAACAGCAGCCCTATTACATAACACTCGGAGAATCCTCCTACTAAATTTCTGCTGTGGTAAAAACCTGACCACGTACTCCTGCCGTTTACCCTCTATTTCTTGAGCAAGCTCTTAGGCTTTTCACCCACTTACTGCAATCTCCCTTGAACATGATCTTGCACAGGAATTTGTCAATGGCAGTCTGAAAGCACAGATAAATTATCAACCTTAACCCCTATTTCTGAAGGGTTAATTGAATATCACTCATGTTATGTGCTCCGTTTGGGCATTGTGAAAGACTATTTTTTTCTAGTTTATAAAATTCCTTTATGTAGACGTGAAGGACCTCATGCTGCTTTTTGCCAAAGAAGAGCTTTGCCTTACTGTCTTTGGCTAAAAATATTTTTCTTCCCCATTCTTGCACTTTGTGGGATGATCCAAACCACTTTTCACCTGCCACTCTTTGTTTCCAAAGCGGTGGCATTTGCATGCAGCTGGCACAGAGATCTGGCAGCTCATGAGATAAAAGGTGCTTTCTAGCTGGAAAATATTAACCTTACTTTCCACTGAAAAAATGTTTTCAATTACGTATACCAAGGTATAGATGTGAAGATAAAGAACAAATGGGGTTTTTGTGTGCATTACCTAAGGCTAACGCTTTTGATAAATAATGTAATGCCTTAAATTCTTTCACCCAATGCTTGCCAAAACACATCCGTATGATAAGAATGTTTTTGAGATATTACAGTCTATTGTCTATTGTCTGACAGTTCCCGCGGCTCGTGGCAAGACAGAAGGAAGCAGAGGAAAGTCATCAGCATCCGCAGTCCCCATGGAATGGCACTGTCGCCTCCCCAGTGCACTCAGAGGACAGCTCTGCAGCACAGAGCCAGGGTGTTCCCCCTCCTCAAACACCCCTAAACCATGGGCTAGCAGCTGCCTCTCTCTCAGGCAGACCAGGAGACAACCGCTCTGGGCCCAGTGCCCCCTCCCCAGGTGGAGAGGAGATGTACATGGGATGTACAACAGGGCTACCAACCCCAGAAATAGGGCTGGAAGGGGTCATTGTTGGACACACAGGTGAGATGACAGCTGCCTGAACAACAGCTCTGCCAAAAATGCCCTGCCTGGTTTGCTCAAGGCAGAGTCTCCCCTGACATCAGGGATTAAGTTTATTCCCCCCAGCAGAGACTGCAATCATTTCCCAAAGCTGCAGAGAAGGCTCTGACAAAGAAAGACGGTGTAGAAAGGGCTAGATGATCTTCTCCACCAGCCTCTGTGACCAATAGGCACACATGGCTTTCCTACCTTCTTCACTCCATTTTTTTTATTAATTAGAGCCCATCTTCCCACAGAGAGAATCAGCCAGCCTACCTGGACAAAATACCTGCATTATCCTACATCAGGCTTAACAATCATGTTGAAAACTTAGCAAATGTGAATTAAAAGCAACGCTATCAACAGCGATAGCAAAATGCTACCCAAACCAGAGCCCACACACCACCACCCTCCAACTCTAACACTCCTTCCACCTGCCCACAAGGATGTGCAGGCTGCTGCCTGCAACAGCCTCACTGGTCTCCTAGGATGCCTTGCCACACACATGGTTTTTACCACCTCTCTTCTCTGCCACACACTTGGGTCTTTCTTATGAAAGTTTATACTGGAATAAGTCAGAAAACTTTGCCACATCACTATTCTCTCCCTCTCCCTTTCCCAAATCATTGAAGAACCAATCACTGGAAAACCAATCACTGAAAAACATAGAACCAGGCCCAAATCCTTGGGATTCTGGCAGATGACCTCCCCCACTTGTTTTTTATGATCTCCCTTACTGCTAAATTTCTGATGGGCAGCTCATGCATTTGGTTGAGGGAAATGGCCCATTTATTTCCTTATTTTGTGAGCAAAGACCTGTTGAGGCCTCCCACAAATAACACAGCAGCTTGGGATTTAAACTGTTCAGCAGTGGATCCCATCATGTCCCAGCAGGCAGTCACTGCCCATCATCACTGCCCGATGTATGACAGTATTCGGTGGAGCTCACCTCTCTCACTCACTGGCACCCTGCAGCAGGCTCCAAATCCTGTGTTGCCCAAAGGGGGACAGGTCTGGAAAGAGTAGGGAGCAGGGAAGGGGAAGAAGGAACAGGGAGTTCCTTGCACCGCACACTTTCTATTGCAAACATGCCTGCTTTCCACCCTTTCAACCCCAATAAAGCCACAGGTTTCAACAGGGTGAAAGATCATTAGCGTCCAGCATCACAGAGCCTCTTCCTGCCACTACCAGTTCAAAATATCAGGTTTGCTGTCCTAGAGAAGCATGGTCCTGGGTGAATACAGGTATCACACCCAGGCCTGTTTGGACATGAGATTAAGTGGCCCTGGCCCCACCAGCCCCCAAACCTCCTGCTCACACCACCCCTTGTGCAGGTGCTCTTCACATTTCCATTCAAACAGTTGATGACAAAACCCACCCACACCTGAGATCCCTGTTCTGTAATGAGTGTCTCCTGTGGATGTTGTTTAGACAAATACCAGAAATATTAACGAAAAATACAGAATAACGGTACAGTACTATAAATTTGGGTCAACTTTTTATTCACTTATTTGTGCAGTTTCTTGGACACTAGCCTGGAAATGAGCACAGAACAGCTGCTGCCTTCACAGACACCGTGCTGAGAGCCACAGGCCATCCTACCAGTCTCTGAAAATGCTGTTCTACACAGACCCCCAAGTTTACTGAAACATTCCGCAGTCACGGCAGGCTGCAGGAGAGGCAGAGTCAGTTTCTGTGTGTGCTGCTTTCTGTATTGCTTCCAGCTAGACTGCCAGCCCAAGAGGTTGTGTGCTCCACTGCGTTTACTTCCACGTGGATACGTCCTACTTCCACGTGGATACGTCCTTCTACCAACCTCGGACAGGGCACATGGAATCACAGTGCTGCTGCAAACCAACCAGGCTGAGCAGAGAATGCACCATCTAAGTTTATACCTAACTCCTTCCTATTCCCCCGCAGGTATATTTCTAATTACAACGTGAATCATGAAATTAATTTTTTAGGCTGTTCTTTTAATGGTTTCTTTGAAATCAAGCTGACAACTACAGTTAGAACAGCTACAATAACACTTCCATGCTAAAAATATCATGTTTGTGATATTCAGTGAATGATGCATTATCCTACAAAGAGCTATTAGCCATAGGTACCTCTTTCGAAAAGCAACCGTTTGTAAGTGGTGGCACTTAACTCTTATTTCTCTGATAAACTAAAGGAGCAATGTACCTTTAAAAATTTAAGAGAAGCAACTTTGAACACTAGTACTGCAAGACCCTTGGAGAACACCCACATGACTGGGATGAAGAAGAGCTCAGAGTTGCCTCAAAGCTGAGGCAAAAACGTGACCTGCGCCCAGTCCTCACACAATGTACCTCCAAAGAGCCAGTGGGAACGCACACTGCATTTTCTCAGGCTTTGTCCCAAACTCTTCATGTTGTCCAGGTCACTGTCCTGCTGTCAGGATTTCACAGTGTTCCTCCACCTCAGACCTTTCTGCTTCATGACTGATTGCAGATTATTTTTTTTCCCTTTTTTTACTACATCATTCACCTGACGTGGTTTAGGATAACAAGCTCAGTTTAAGATAACAAGCTCATTAATACTACTTTCACGTGACAGCGGTCGGTATGCCCTGACTCTTGAAACAACCACGAAGCACTTCCAACAAAGTACATAAATAGATAATTTGCCTAAATGCTCTCCTTGTCCACTATCTATTCACATCAAAAGACTAGTTGGGGTTATGCAGTACAAACGTGGACAGAAAGCTCATTGCTTTTTGTCTCGTACCCTGATGAAAAGCTCCCTTGAGTTTATTTGCAAAAGCTTGAGAACTAAGGGCTAGAGTCAATAAAAATCTCTTCCTGGTTTCGACTCCATGGAGGCCTGTGCGAGCCCCAGCATCACAGAGAGCACACATGGCCTCACATGAAAGCAAACCCAAGTTTAACTTGGACCTCGCTCCTACTGAAGATTCGCCAATGACTTGGTTGTTGAGTCTACACTTATGCTGGCAGGCTGCACCGCCAAAAAGTTCACCAAAGACCCATCTCGTTAAAAATCAAATTTTCCATGTTTCAGGGAAGACTTCAAGGGAAAGGCTGCCTCTCAAGGAGGAAGAAAGCTGAGAAATGTGTTCATGTGTGTACTTTTAAGACTGCAACTGTTTTCTTCACAATGTATTTCTGGATTATATTTCACATTTAAAGAGAAACTTGACATTAGATATATCCCAGATTGTTTATTTATGTTAGCATGAAATGAGACTGGGCAGAAGACAAGCAAAAGAGCTTATTTAAACATCAGAAAAAAGGAGCCTCTTTTTGAAGGATCATTTTGTTGAGCAAATTTGTTTTGGATTTTAAGCAGAGGAGGAGGACAAGTTCTGGGAAGCCAGACAGCACATGTTTGTAACTTGTTCATTTTTCTTTCTGTCTTCCTTTTTGAGGTTAACTTGAATTATAATGTCTCAGAAAATCAAGAGTGGAGGAAACTCCAAGAAACAAGAACAAGCTTGTTTTAATGCCTAATGCTGCTTCTTCCAGATTTCTCCACAGCTTTTTAATTAAGCTCAGTTCAGGCTCACATCCCAGGAAGACTTTACTTCCCACATCTTCTGTGGCTCTCAACTATCCTGCAATCTTCAATATTTAGCTGTTTATAGACACTCCAAACAACCGAGAATATGTTTTATCTACTGAAATAAACTACTGCCATGTTTAAATGTTGTTCAAAGGTTGCTTCTGGCAGGACTCTGACAGATCAACCCCAAGTTAAGCCTCTCTTCTGAAAGGTGCAAGGAACCATGCAAAGGTTTTGCAAAAGTAAAACTAGCAACATAAAGATCTCTGAAAGATGCAGCAAATAAGCGCAGAGTGCAATTGCCACAGTCATTAGCTGCAGCCATAACTGCAGTTTTCTTCAGCTATTACTTTTCTCTGCAATTTTCAGACCACCTACCTAAAATGAGACTAAAAATGAATTTTTAAAACAGTCTCTTTAACAACAAACTCACCTTCCAGGACTTCTTCAACACAATCATTCTAAGTATTTGCACACCTACAATCACCCAAGTATTGCAGTGCCTCTTTCTCCCGTCACTCTCTATGGTCTTCTTTGTTTCAGGTGAAAAAATAAGACACAGGAAATAAATAAGTGGCTTGCCCAGGGCCCCACTGTAAACCCATTATGGAGAGAAACTGAAGCAAAGGACAGAAACAAAAGCAAACTGCAGTTCCTGGACTATAGATGCTACTGCTGGATCACCCCATCTCTCAAAGCACACAAAAGGGAAAGACAGAATTGAAAGCTGCCAGGAGGAGGATCTACAAAAAAAAAAAAAACAGGATCTACAGAGCCTTAATCACAGGACTATTGTAACTATCTCAAATAGGCAACACTTAACATGTAGCTTTCACTTTTAGCTATCAGTCAATTGTTCCCTGTAGTTCCAATGTCAAAACAGGCACACTTGACTAGAAACACTTCCAAATGCAAACATTCTGCCCACCAAAAACCAAAAGCAAATTAAAAGAGTGAAAGATGTGATTGCAGTAAGTAGAAAAACTAGTAATTTCACAGACCTAAGAAAAACTGTACAAAGGCAGGACTCCAGACAGCAGGACCATGCTTTTTTCTATCTTAAAAAAAAAAAAAACAACACCTTTTTAAGTCTTACCAACCATGGTAAGGAAATCTAAAAGAACAAAACAGCAACATTGAAACCAGATTTTTCTGCAGATTAAGTGCAGCCCTACTGGTTTACACAGAGAAGATCATAACGTTCTGTTCCTGAAACTGATGTGTGGTTAAACACGGATTTCTGTGGAACCATGAAAATCAAAGGGTAGAGTTTACTAAAAATGTTTTGTAGCTGCCTAGTCCCATTCAGCAAACTGCCAAAAATTTGGCATCAGTATTTTTATCTCTTTAAGTGCAAAACGTGGCTTGCAGAACTTTTTCACCACTGGCAGAGCAAACAGAATAGATTAGACAGATACCACTAGGTCATTGGCACTGTAACTAAGAGAGCAGAGAAAATATTTTGAAAAATTAACATCATCCTGCCTTACTGAAGTTTAGGGGAAAAAAAAAAAACAAACTCTATTTCCTTGGAAGAAAAACTGGAGGTTAGATTTTTCTTATTGGAAAAAAGAAACTTTTGCAGCTTTATAAATGGCCTTGTGA
The DNA here is from genome assembly GCA_026413425.1 of Tringa solitaria. Classification (NCBI taxonomy): domain Eukaryota; kingdom Metazoa; phylum Chordata; class Aves; order Charadriiformes; family Scolopacidae; genus Tringa; species Tringa solitaria. Next base: position 27,292,161 of record JAOXJM010000019.1, read on the forward strand.
ACGTCCTCTTTCCAAACCAGCTATGCAAAACAGGAAGGAATTATAAATGTTTAAAAACACATGCCCAGTTAAAAGTGTCACATGCCCAACAGTAACAGCATTCAGCTGTCACCTCCTAGACTCTCTCCCAAAATGTACAGGGTTGCTGACTCTGAGGATGACAATGCCTGGCAATAATACATATGCTTAATACTGAAAGGAAAAAAAAATCCTTTCTTTGTTGCTTTCCATTTTGTTTCTTTCATTCACTCTCCTCAATTGGATATGTTTTTGTCTCTCAATCTTTCCAGTGTGTTTTCTTTCAATATTTTTTTTCTTTTTCTGTTGTAAACACAAAACAGATCTTTGACAATTTCCAGTAGAGACAGAGAGAGAGGGAAGAAGATTGGCAGGTGTGACTAGCAGTGAACTCTGGAGACTCCATACAAACCCCTGTTCTGCCTGGTTTAGCATCCTGTTGTGCCCCACAGTTCACTCCTACTCTTTCAATTCTTGAATATGGCAAACCCAAAAACCATCATCTGTAGTTCAAGTGGCTTCTTATTAGCCCATCCCCACCCTGACACTCACAGGGGCGGGACCTCAGGGTCTCTCCAGTGATCCCGTAGGACAAGAAGCCTCTTGCACGAGAAACTGAACTACAATTCTCAAAACTCAAATGCAAGGCTCAGATGGTGCCTAAGGCAGCCAGGTCCCAACCCAAAATTGAAGAGGACAGGGAGCAAGGAGAGTCTGTGCCCTTTTAGCATCCTACCGGCTATTGCGCAAGGCCTTGCTAAAATACTCCCCCGAACTTTGTTGGGTATGGGGAAAGAGACAGAATGGTCAGTATGCTTCAAAAGGAAGGCTGGGGAAGAAAACAGAAAGCAGGAACAGCAGAGCCCTTCCAGCAGTCACTGCTTCTTTAAAGGTCCCTTCCAACCCAAACCATTCCATGACGAGACTGATTTTTGGTAAAAGTTTCTAAAAGCAAGAACCATGTGGAAAAAGAAGTGAGTAGCAGAAATGGGGCAATTTGTACCCATTTAAAGAGCACTCACATTCTCGCTCTTAGAAGTCCCCTGATTTATGCATCCAACTTCCTAGTGAGATTCCAGTTTGCTCATTTCTATTCATTCTTCTTCACTCAACCCCCCTTAGCTGCTTTCCTTCTTCCTCTCCCCCACTGTCAACCATTTTAATTTCTCTCCTTATTCCCCACTGTGGGCTTTTCCTGCCAAAAACATCGCCATTTAAGAACATTGCCAAGCAAACAATTTTTTAAAAAGTAGCTTAAAACAATCCATGGTAATAAAACTATGATATTTAGTGATATGGTTATGAGTCAGGTTAGAACATATACTGATTTTTTACGTACAAACAAACCAACTTAAGCCAATTTATAAATTACTAGTTGTCACCAAATTCTATTTCCGTAATTCTTCATCAATCCCCACTTCCACATTTTTTTGCACTCACTCCCCAGCCTGAACTTCAGCCCCATCAGATCTCACACACGGTGCTAACTGGAAGCCCTCTAGACCTTGCTGAGGTCAACAGCAAAATCCCATCAGATGTCTATATTATAAGCATTTCAGCTAACTTGAGGATGCAACTGGGAGATGGACAAGGAGAAGCTAGAGTGCAGCCAGAAGTGAGGCCATGCTCCAGGCCTTACACAGGGCAACCAAACCCTCAGTTACAGTGACTTACTTCTAAAACAAGTAAAACCAATTTCACTGCAGCTTCTCCACAAACAAGTCAACTTCTTAAACATACTACAAGGTAATTAGAATTTAGGAAAGAAAGAGAGGGTTGATTGTTTTTCAGCTAAGAGATACCACTGGGAATTTTTCTTAGTTTAGCACAAGCTTACAAAACGTATTTATATGTATGTGTATAGGTACAGTCATATGTATATATACACATTTATATCCATATTTATAATTTTACTTTATACATACATAAAATGCCTAAGAAAATACATTTAAATCAAATTTTAAGCACCTAAATCTTGTTCTAAGTTGTATGCAAATTCACCAATTTTGTTTTACCCAAAAGCTCCTCCAAGAATCTACACCCTACGACTCCTAACTAGCTGTATGAACCATGGCCAAAGTCACTTGCTTGTTCCCTGCAGAAGCCTCAGGACCTACTGCAGCTGCCCATCCAAGCATCAGAGAGGAGACTGAACTGGCCTGGAGCCAAAGGGCCTGGCTCCTGTTCCAGCTGTCACAAGCAGCACTGTGCAAAGGATGCCTTAGAAGGAAAAGGCATTTCGGGGAAAAGAAAAAGAAATATCAGCTATAATTTCAGGGTGGGGAACTTCCACTCTATCAGCTTTCAAGCTACCTTATTTTCCTTCCAGACCGTATAACTGGAGCAGATGTGGCTTCAGATTAGCAAACCAAAATCACTCCCCAATGGCTCCACACCCTACTACGCTGAGACAGTCCAATAATTTGGTCTTGCTTGACAAAACAGATTTGATCATACGGGCACACATCTCATGTACATGCACCGCATTTTTGTGCAAGGCAAGGACTACTATGCTATCCTATGCTCAAAAGCACTGAAGTCAGGGTAACTTTGAATAATAGTATTTTTGCTACTGCTCCGAATTCCCATATGCAGCTCTCGTATTGCCTGCACAGGAGAGTGAGACAAACATGATTAAATGGTTGAAATACTGACATTTAGCAGAACAATGACTAGAAAAACAGATAACTAGATGACAATTTTAATAAGAGATTATTAAAATAATCTGCCAGCTTCTTACCTTATGACTGTGTCTCTGAGTTTACATCAGCTCCTTTCCCTCTAACATATAACCTCCCCATCCACGCACGCACATAGCCTCCTTTTCCACACACACAGAGCAACTCTTCATTTTGCAGCCACGAAGTTTGCATATGGGTTGTCTGAATGCCACCATCTGGGCTGCTCTTTCTGAGCTCAGCATTGGACCACAGGCAAGTGATGCCAGCCAGGCACGTTCTGCCTGGCACAGCAGCTCCCACTGGCAGAGCTTAGTAATTCGTTCTCTTTTTCTGCATTGCTGTGCTTTGCATGAGCCCGTGTTTGCACATGGTGCTTAGAGCTTTCCCCAGACTTGAAAATGCTCACCTTTCCATTTGAGTTTCAGCCTCTAAATGTACCATCTACTGCAACTGGCTATATCCTCCTAGCAGCCCCACAACTAACTCCCCACTGTGGCACCTAGACATTTCTACATTCTTCATTTCATCTTCAGTCACATAAATTGGCTCTATCAGAAATAATTTTCAAGACTGTCGTTCCTACAACAGCTAATATACTGCTGAAAAATCCCAGAGTATCATGACACTGTTGGATACACCACCTATTCATACTAGAGGCACTCTGAAAGTGGTTACCTCCCTAACTGATTGATCTCTTGCCAAGCTAGGCTACAATGTCAGTGACCTCTACTTCTTCTAAACAAATTGCCTTCTGTGTATTTGGCATCAGAGTATACACCAATAGCTTTTGCAAAGTCAAAATTATTAATTATTTCTTACCTATGCCCAACAGGACAGGATCTTCATTTTCTTTAGAAGGAACCATAGTGTCTTGGAAAGGCTAGAAACAAAAAAAAGTTGAGCTATATCTTTGAAGACAAATAGTTGCATTTGTGCTTAGTTACAAGCTGCACTATAGGCTTTCACAATTCAGTTCAAACACTATCACACAGCAGTCACTTCATTTTAGCCATTTTAATAAATTCAACAGATGCAGCATGCAACTCCCAGACTCAAAAGACAAGCACATAAACCCTATGGACTCGAACTCCAACCACAATGGAAGAAGAGACCAGACCATCTCCCTCTTTCCATGCAAACTTCAGACTAGCCAATATGCAGTGTTTTGGAGGAAAGAGCAATGCATTTCTAAGATGCCTCCCCCTGTAATGCTTGAGCTGTTCACACCTGTAGAAATACCAAAGGTCAGTTCATTCTTTAGAGAGTCAACTATGGCCCTTCTGCTAGAACAAAACAAGAAACAGTCAGTATGGTACTAGAATCTTTTCCCCCAGCAAGACTCGTGAGCTGCAGCACTCTGCCCCAACATAAGTTTTCAACATAGACTCCAAAATGCAGGCACACTGCAGAGTTATAATTCTGAGAAGACACAGATAACAATAGCGACATGTGAATCCCAAACAATTAAAAATCTAAGAAAACCCCAAAACTAAAGAGGTCATCGCTTTTATAAAAATGACCTAACAAAAGTGGCAGTCAAACAACATTCCACTAAATTCAAACTTTATTTTAAAAAATCAATAGTTATTGGCTATTGAGAAGGTATCACTTTTACCAGATTTGCCAGATTTTACCAGATTTTGTTTCTCTCAACCTAAATCATTATTTTAGCTTCATACCCACTTAAGCTAATAATCAAGCTCCTGCTTTAAAAGATGATAAAAAACACTGAGACAAAGATTTTCTGTTTTGTAAACAGATACATGTAAATTAAAAAGCAGAATATAATACTAGAGATCAAATACAACTGACTAACCATAATGGGACTTCTCACAAATATTGGTCCCCCAAAAAAACTGTTAGATACTTCCACGTAGAAGGCAATGGGAACGGCCATATTTTTTACACCAAGCATTTTTCCCAATTAAGGACTCAGAGTTACCCACAAGGTCCCTCTCGGAGACTAACTCCTCAGATGTAATGAATCACGCTGTTTCAAGGATGAGGCTTTGTGCGAGACAGGCTGTGCTCCCCTCAGACTGGCAGCTGAGCTGCAAGCTCCCTGAAGGCATTAAGGTTGACCATAAACACAAGAGCTTTCTGGTCCAAAAGCAGAGTTTGCTTCTCCAGCCCAGCCTTCCAGCCCACAACCACGTAACAGGTTCCTTCAAATAATAATCATCATGCTTGGTGATCTGGATTTTGGGGATGAGGCAGATGATACAGGAGACGATGAACTCCCCAGTGAGGCTCCCTGGATGAGTCACCCACCCCCGTGTCTCAGGACCTCAACAACTAAGAAAAAAAGAAGGGTCATTGTAATCGGTGACTCCCTTTTGTATGGTACAGAGGGCCCAATCTGTAGGCCGGACCCATCCCACAGGGAAGTCACCTGCCTCCCTGGGGCCAGGACTAGGGACATACTAAATAGAATTCACACCCTGGTTCAGCCCTCAGACTATTACCCACTTCTGATATTTCAGGTGGGCCACGATGAGGT
>JAOXJM010000019.1:27312857-27329662 GCA_026413425.1 Tringa solitaria
CATCAGATGTTTTAGGTGTCCGACTAAGCTGCTCACCACGTTGTTGTGGAGGTAAAACACAAGGCTTCTTCAACTTATTCATATTTAAATGGTATAAATTACCATTAAATGGTATAAAATGACATTTTCCATCAAGACACATAACCGACAATTCCTAAGATTTGAAAGACACACCCCTGGCTGATTTACACAGCCAGCAAGGCAGGTGGTACTGTAAAAGACATGCACTATCAGGATGTTGTTTTGCATTGCATCCCCATTCTCCAGCCAAAACACTCTGAGTTACACAAAGTTGAGCCAAACACAGTCTGTTTTAAACATTAAATAAATCCTTTTGTTCTCCCTTGCACCTGAATCCCTTCCTATGTCCAAAACAATAAACTAAAAACAAATATTTCTCTCTGACAGAAAATGACTAAGCCCTTTCTGGGCTATGAATCTCATTCATTTCCTGGAAGGAGACTAAAAACCTCAAGACTTGTGACTTGAAAAGCAGGAGGAGACGTCAAAACTGGCTGATACATTCCATTTTTTCCTGGCTTCATATTTTTATGCATTACTGTTCATTTTTTCATTTTTCCGTTAGGTATGAGATTGTTTATAAAGCTGTCTTCAGTGTACCCTGCTGCTGCACAAACACACTCAAGTGGTTTTGTGACTAGAAGGTAACCACCATGCACGAAGTCAAGTACATGACAGCTCATCTGAGGGCAAGGTTGCAGTAGCATCGCTCCTTTCCCCTTACCCAGTATCTGGAAATCTTTCTTTTCTTTAATTAGTTCCCCTATTCATCCTACCTTTATCAACTAACACCTGGAGGATGCCATCAATGCTGGAGAAGAAAAAGAGGAAAAGGAGGAAGGTTAAGCTTCATCGCAAAGATGGACTTTAAGGAGTCTTGCCCCAGCAGTTTTAGCAGCAGGAGGGTTGGAGAAGGCTCCCACCCACCAGCCCCACATGGTGAAGGCTGAGCATGGTGCCACCACCTGCACCGTCAGGTGAAGTTTCAGTTGACTTCACTTCTTGGGTGACCCCCAAAAAAATGCAAAACACTACAAAAGACAGCTTCTGTTAGCAGAGGGGTATTCCTCATTCTTTTGTACTGCAGCCAAACACTCCCTCAACCTCTTTGGTCTAAGATACTTGTTTATTGCGCACCACCAAAGGGGACACCCTCTCGCAGGAGCAGAGAAAGGTTCTCCAGCCAGCATTGACCCAAGACTGGGGTCCAGGTCAGACCACAGCTTCACACCTGGTCTCTCCAGCAGCAGAGCAGGCTCCTAAGCACCACTATGTAGATGTCACCTTAAATAGTAAGCTTAATCTCTTGTATCTCTGTCCTGGGTTGAGCAACACAGGACCAACTTTTCTTCTAATGCTGGGGAAAACTGCACTTTTAAAAGACTCTAGCACCCAAATTCATGAAAATATTTACTTTATAGCCAGCTAGGTTATAGGTGGTTTTGAGCCTTGCCAGGTGCAGGGATGAGAAGGAGCAAAGCCTGGGCATTTGACCCAGGCTGGCCAACAGGATTATTTCATACCATGAACATGATATTCAATATAAATTAGTAAAGTTTGATGCATAGCTCTCTCTCCCCTGATGGCAGTGGGTCCAGACAACTCCTTACCCCGGTGCCAGACCCCTGAGGCCTTCCCTTCCTCCCGAAGCCCCTGCACTCACAGTGTCCGACATTTGCTGTCCCTGCTGGGCGTGCACAGCTTCCTGCTGATAGAATTGGCTGAATAATATTGGTTCTTTAGTATTATTGTTAATTATTTGGTCTTATTTTGTGTTTCCCAATTCCCAGTTCGGGGAAGGGAGGGGCCATTGGGTGATAGAATAATTGTCTAAAAGACAATAAATTGTTACGGGTTTTCCTGAACCATAACAATCTCTTACAGTACTTGCTCTACTGTCACTCTGCATATCACCATCTCTTCCAAGTGCTTAGGGCTTTTCCCAAAGAGTCCCCTTCATGGTCAGGGGGTTCTCAAACATGTCCTCTCTGCTAGTGTTGACATTGTCCAGGAGATAAGGATCATATACTGGCTGGGGGACCCACAGGCTGAAGAACGCTTGCCAATGGCTTGCCTCATGTCGCAGGTTTCTTGGCCAGTTGCAAGTTTCCCAGTCAGGCACAGGAAGACACCCCTCTGCTTCCCAATGCCCAGGCTAGCATCCTCCTCCCTCCGTTCTGCGCAGTTTCCAAGAGGGCAAACTCCTACAGGGTGAAATACTTGCCTCTAAACTGTCTGACCAAAAAAAAAAAAAATTACCTCTCCTCACAAATCTCACCACACCTAGAAATATTTACCCAGTGTTCCTGGGTAAATATTCCCAGTGTCCCTAATTCCATGTTCCCAGTGTTTCCCTAATTCCATGAGGGAGAAAAGGCACTTTTCCCCCCTCTTCCTTTCCCTTCCCTTCTGCAGGAAAAAAAGAAATCTAAAATTCCAACTGAGGAAAAAACACAGACAGAATTTTCTTTAATTTAGACCAAAAATATCAGCCAGGTTTGAACTGGTGCAGCTTAGCAGGAATGTGTTTAACACCAAGTGGAAACAGTAACAGGATTTACAAAGAAAAGGGCAGGGAGAGGGCAATAAAGTAAAAAATGCCACAGAAAATGGAAAAGTGTTGCCCAAAGGCAGACTGTAAAGCAGTGAGGTTGGGTACTTCAGTTCACTCCATGAGACCTATTCCTAGAAAACAATTATGAAGCATTTATGAAATAAAATGGAAATTCTCTTTCTTCATGAAAGGGAACTAACAAGTATAGACACAGTTCCCTTCCTTATAATCCACAATTAATTTTCGTAATTCAGGCTGTAATTTAATTGTTTCTACCAATAGCCTTAAACCTAAAAGAGCACTCTTCCTCTTGAAAATAACTGTAAATAGTGGCAAAGCCAGCAGCAGCTGTTCTTCCTTGATTATCAGCACAATTAAGTCACCCAGGCAACCTGAACTTATCCTCCCAGCAATGCCCTTAAAACAACCAGACACTGAGATACTCTCAGCCTCCTGTACATAAGGCAGGTTCCTTGCAAGGTCAACACTCCTGTGCTCCTGCTCCCCCTCTGACAGCCAAGGGACATAAGCCTGAGTGTGTCAACGACAAAAAGTTGCAGTGAAGATGCCTGAACCTATCTCTGATGGTCCTTGGGAGCTGCCAGTCCTAAAAGACTGCCCTAATCTGATGGTACTATGAGCAGGAAAGTTACTTGGAAGCATTTTTCTCATCCAAATTAAACCTCTTTATCTTTCTTTCTTCCGTTTTTGGGGGTTTTTTGGTAAACTGTAAAACTGTGGGAAGATTCTCTTTTTCTTTTTTGTATCTGAGCAACTCTAACAAGTTATTTTGCTTAATATTTAATACTGATTATCTCCATAAATTGAATAACCTAGTTTTCAGGAGCTTTCCATAAATTGAATAATCCAGTTTTCACTTATGAAGGTGAAATCAACAAGAAAATTGGCTTCTCCCTCTTCCCTACCCCTCCTTCCTGTTTCTTCAAACCCACCAACAATTAGATCTCTAAGCATAGCACTTCTGTTGGGTCTCCAGTTTCCTCTAGTAGCAAACTGCTTGTGGGCCAGGTGATCTCAACATCTGACCAATTTGTGTGAGTGAGCAGCTCCTGATGCAGTTGTCACATGGGCACAAGTGAGGGTTACCAAAATGTTTGTGCTTTCTTTTTTGCTGAACTTTAAATAATGTGGCTAACAAGTCCTGACCTGTGCAACTGCACTAAATTCCTGAATTATTTGCAATGCTCCCTAGACAATCCAGGTACTCTCTTCATCCAATCCTTTTATGCCTTATAAAGGGAATACAAACACTTTTTCCAAATAACAAAACTCCAATGAAGAAATTATTCTTCTATCTTTCCATCAACCCATATGTCTCTAAATCTTCATAAAAATGAATGAGGTCCAAAACCACCAGATGGTGCAATAATTTTCTCCAGCAATGAGTCGCTCGAAAGTAATTTTTTTCCAATAAAAATAGTCCAGCAGCTCTGAAAACTGAGAGAATCTCACAAGCATGAGGTCGTAACTAATGATGGATGATAGCACTCACATGTTTCACAATGCTACTACTAAAAAGAACATCCTGACACTGTCAAGACAAGGAGTTGCAGGAACAGCAGGTAGGGAAAGAAGGCCTCATACTCTTTCCAAATCCCTCATAAATTCCCTGTTTCTCATTCATTTTTATCTTCTGGAGTCAGGGGAAGAAACAGAGTGGTGGGACAACCCTTGATCACCCCACGGTGTAAGATGAAGAACGCTGTCCTCCTCTTCTCACCTGTGTTGAGATCTGAAGCCCTCCTGCCCCAGTCCAACCACTTCTCTTTCCCCCTCCTCCTGCACTCACAGTGCAACCCTTGGCTGTGCTTGGCCTCTTGGATTTGGGGACAAAAACACAGTGATGGGGACAGCACAAGGAAGCAACATGACTCAGTGCTTCTTAGAGGCAGGGGAAAGGAGAATATGGCCATAAGAAGACTGAAAACTATACTTTCAGCAAGAAGAGTGAAAGGATACAGGAGAAAGGAAAGGAGAGCCAAAGAATACAAACTGCTTAGAGGATACCAAAAGGGATGTCAGGCCCAGCCCAAGCCTGGACCTCAGAGAGAGACAAAGGGAATGACTGACCTCCCTTGGGCTGAAGGAGAAGCTGTCTGGAAAGCTTTCAGGAGCTGCCCACTCAACAAGGGTGTCCAGTAAGCACTGTCCAGGCAGGACTGCACTGAGAGCTCCTCACTGTGCGTAAGCATCGCAACAAGGCCCCGGGAATTGGGGTCAGTTTTTGTCTTACAGAAACAAGGGGAAAGACCCAAGCTTCATTTAAAAGCAATAACCGGGGTACAAAGGGAGATGTCACCTCTTCAGTGCAACAGCGCCCATCAGGCAACCCCTAATGCAGCATGTTCAAGACATGCTCATCTAACATGTCAAACATCCACAGAGGCTTTGTATAGTGACTGGAGCACACATTCCTGCTTCCTTAGATGTATTCGAATTTTGTTTATGTATAATATTTAAATCTGAAAAGCAAAGAAAGTATGAAAAAGACATCGAAACAAAAAACATTCAAGTCCTATAAAAGTCTCATGAGGGCTTATATTCTTTTCCATATAAATGTTGCAGTACACCTGAAAGTTAATAATTAGCATAATTAAAAATTAAAGAATTTTGCTATTTAGCTAGCAGCTGCCCTGGCAGAGCTTAATCTGGTACCGACTGAGCTGATCTCCAACCCTCCAAACCCACAACATACCCATCATAAACACCCCTGTTATTTCAAGCAAGTAGGTACCCAGCTGGCTTTGCCTGAGCATCTCTCAGTACCACCAGTATCCTGCTGATGCTTCTGGGTTGGGCTTCAACGAGTTTTGATGAAAAGCTTAGCCAAGTCTGTGAACAAAACTACAGCTGATTTCTTCAGGCTTTGAATCAGGGTCTTCATTGCTAAGATCCAACAGCTGTTCCAGCAGTTGAGTAATGTGAACAAATATTTACTACATATTAAAATGAAACAAGTAAAGGCTTTTTTTTTTTTTTCCTCTCCTGTCTAGCCAATATTTGAATGAGACTTGGTATTTGTTTTTACATCTCTTGAAAGAACTGCTTACAACAGACAGACAAAAATCATCCTTCTCCTGAGGAAGGCAGTAGAAGATTTCAAGCTATCTGTCATTAAGAATTAGAAAGATTTAAGACAGGAAAAAAGCCCTCACCCAATGAAATGGGCTAAGTCCTCTGCTTTTACTTCCCAAAAGCTTGCATGAATCTCTCTTTCAGCTTGGCTCATATGGAAACTGCCTGTCCTCCAATTTTTAGCAATTTGAAGTACTAAAAGGAAAACAGCCAAAAGTACCAAATTTTCAATGAAAAACATGTGAAGCAATCAAGTTTAACGCTGTTTCCAACCTCAGCTATAAATCAGCTGGGTCTGCAAAAAAAATTATACTCTTCAGCAAATTCTAACTACAGTTTTCTGTTTGCAATGAAACCTGAAACCAGGAAAAATTCACCTGATTTTGTTACACAGTTTTTCAATAGCATATCCTATTGTAAAGTTTTGTGTATATTTTCATCCCGCTTCCTCTATAATTAAAAAAAGTCACAAAGCTTGTTTAATGATATCTCCCCAAAGAACAATCATAGTCATAAATAAAGCATAAACCTTAACAGAACCGTGATAAAAATTATGTTTACTCTGTACATCAGAATTCCTACAGTAGCACATTCTTCTGGTTTGTGACCATCTCCTTTTTGACTGCATAATTAAAATATCTCACTTGGTTGGAATCATGGCAGCAGTAATTCTCTGCTACAATTCTTGCTTTTTTTTAAACAGACAGCTCTTCAATCTTGCAAAGGCAGAGTCTATTTATAAATGAAGAACTGTATTCACAGTGAGTCAAGGCATAAAAAGCTTCTGGAGACACTGAGTTACAGTAGCCATTATCCTTTTTAAACCTCTGGGCACGAACCAAATCTCCGATTACCCCTCTCATACTTGAACAATTTTTCACCTTAACCACAAAATAAAGCACAAGGGTTGAGAACCTGGGATGAAACGGTTAGGCACTCTGCTCCAAATTGCGCACCAAACCACTGTTAAAAGCTTTCCAACTTAAAATAAAACCTTACCACCTTCCGAGCAGCTTCCAAGGATGTTCCAGGTCGATGGCAATTCTTCATGTGCAGCGGCCATCATCAAATCGTTATCCAGGGACTGCAGATCTTTTATCCTTAGCCCAAACTTATCCAGCAGCATCTTGTGACTAGCAGCAGTGACATATTCTGCGTGATCGAGTAGAAAGCGAGACAACTTGCAAGACAGATTCTCTCTGTAAGTGACAGGAGAGCTGCCAAGGACCACAGGTGAGTATCCCCTTGTGTACATTAACACAGAGACAGAAACTGCTTCTTGGCATCCATGGCCTGTAATTATAATGTAAATTAATCACTAGCATTACCCTTTTTCAGAAAATACATTAGTTTTTCGTCATTCCTCCCCTGCCTCTAAGAGCTGTGACTACTCATCCAGAATTATTCTATTCTTCCATCCAATTACATCTATTTGTCATAAGGCATCCATCAACCATTTCTAGGGATGAACTTGCATTCGACTAGACTGTGAACTGCCAGTCCTCCTAATTATATTGACATAATTAATTGTAGAACAAGTCTTTCTAGATTAAGTTTCTTTAACCACAATGGAAAGAAGAGGTAACCACATCAGGACAAAATCCCACAAACCAAAGGCCTGAGGATTTTTGGATAAGAATTAAAAAAATCAGATGCTCAAGAAAAGAGTGGCAACATGAACTCTGTCTGAGTAATATACCTATTTATTAACATCCATTGTTAATAAACATTAATTAACACCCACTGAAGCTTTTAATGAATGCATGCTTCACGATTTTAGCAGACTTGATTAAATGGCGTATCGATTCTCTAACTTACAGCTGGGACTCTCGAAGTCTAAGGGAGCTTGTCTCTCAAACTACTTAAGCACCTCCTCTGCCTCCTTTGTCATCTAACTGAGGGTGAATGTCAAACACTTAAAAGAGACATAAGCTGTACTTCTCATTGGAGAGGTAGCTGTGACATACTGTGGGTGCAAACATACCCCTGAGTAACTACAAGTATATATGCAATCTAGTAACTGCAGAAGGAAGTATGTACTTTCCACATCTGCAGTTGTTTTTAAAATGCTTTGCGTTCCCTTATGTTTAATTTGGCTACTACGAAACAACACTAACATCAGCAGGGCTATATTTTAACCTCACACCTTATTTTCATCTGTTCGTGGCTTCTGTTGGAAACAGGCAGAGTATTAAGTGTTGCCTGTAGCCTCCTGTTTTTATTCCTAGGCCAGAAGCAATCATTTCACAGTGTCATTTCAGGCCTCTTAAAAACAAAAACAACAAAAAAATAAAAACAACAACAACAAACAAAAAAAAACCCCAAACAACAAAACCCCACAACTTTGCTACCCTGGAATAAGCATTGCATTTTCTCCACTTGTAATCCATGACAATGATTACAATCATCTACCATTTACAGGATCAAAGCAGCCATCACGTAACAGCAGTGAACTTTCCCTTTTTATACTCAGCAGTTATTTTAAGACCCTAAATCCCCTTTAGAAAACAAGAACAAGTAATAACCAGATCCTATTGCACAGGTACATCGTGTCTATAGTCACCCACTCACACAAATGAAAAGGTCACGAAGCGCACCATAAAGGTGACAACTGGGATTTATGTTACATCCACACCATGGGAACAAAGCCAAGGCAGAGAGGCAACACCAATTCCCCTTGTTTGCAGCGAGGCACCCCTGGAACGGTTTCCCCGACACCCCTGCACCAGGTACAGCTCCAGCAGAGCTCCAAGTGTCACATACCTCCACCATGAGGGCCTTGCGAGCCAGGCTAACTGCTGCACCCAGGGAAGGCTCAGACACAAACATGACTTTTGCAGGTATTGGGATGCCCAAGGGCGAACAGTTGTGGCACAGCATTAATTTACACTGGAAATTATGCCACCCCTGAAGACTGCACTTTAGTGCACACCCAACTACACAAGCCCAGTAACACTGTCTACGCCTGATACTGTGCTGGTGTGGGTCGCTATGAAAGGCAGGATCACCTGTCGTCAGTCAAACTCAGCCTGGATCCTAAAGGTCATCATTCTGCTCCTGCATTTCCTCCATTATAGAGCCATAAAACAGAGTGATACCAAACCGTCCAGTTGTGCCCAGCACTGAAATGGGGGTGGGGTATAGCAAAGCGATGAAAAACGTAAACAGGAGTTAACTCTCACCTGGAACAATGGACCGAAGAGCATTGTCACTAATGCGCTCAGCAAACATTACGTGCCTCTTTAGGGATCCATCATAAACAAAGTAAAACTCTGCATCCTCTGGGAGGTAAATGGCTTTGTCAAATTTTGCATTTATAGTCACCTGTCCCTGAAAAATGAAAGTGCTTTCAGAAGTGTCCAGTAAATTTCTTATCTCCAACAAACCCATTGATACATACTTCAGATGTAAGTTTATTATAACCTTTTCAACTCTACTGTACATAGGCTATGATCCAATGACAAATCTGCAGTTTTCTACTCCCACTTACAAAATAATACTGGCTTTATGGTACAAGCAAAGGTGATTTAAAAAACTGCCTTTTAAATAACGTCTTTCAATTAAACCCTTTCATCCCAACTCACACAAATATAACTCACTTTTATTTAAAATGAATCAGAATAAGTGAGTCAGTGAACCCAAGGATTTTGCTATTTACAAAAGCAGGCTTTGTGTTAAAAAAAATTAAAAATTCAAAACTGCTTGAAATGATCTTAGACTCGGTTTACAAAACAAAAGCACTGATGTAATTCTACAACTGACTATGCTGGTTTCAAAGAATATTAGTTGCCAGATATCTGCCCATGGGTTTCTTTACAGTAAATAGAAAGCAACAAGCCAAGAAAAATCTGTCATACAATAGCTTCAAAAAAGAACAGGAAAGGGATCTGAGAAGCAGCAAACAATAACAAATGTCTGACATGTCTGAGGGAGGAAATTTAGATTAAGTTGCATTTCCTTGAAGAGGAGGACACCATGCTCCACCACAGTCCCTGGCTGCCACAGATGTTCCAAATAAGACAGAATTGCCCCAACACCTGGCAGAAATGGTGTTTTCTGGAAAACATGCTGCAGAAGAACATGTCAGCCGTTCACACTTCCAAACGATGACTGCCCTGCCTCTATTCAAAACAGTACAGCACCAACTCCACCGGCTCCATGAACGTGTCTGGTAAAAACCTGCACCAAAGGACAAGACAGCAGCACAGAGATTTCCGTGATGGAAAACTGCAGCTATGCCCCTGACCATCCTGACAAACATCCGGCTCCTTCCCCTGTTCATTAATATGGCAAACATAGATCTTACTGCAGCAAGACTCTTGCCACCCCCCACACTGTGACATCTTCGCCTGCCTTCCCCAAGGACATCTTTCTCGTCACTCATAACAATGTAAATCCTGCATTTGTTTTCCTCTTAAAACAGAAGTGGGTCTACTGAATGAGAGGTGAAGAGGCAAGGGCCAGTTTCAGGCATAATATCTTCCTTAGATAGAATTGTTCCTGTAAGGATAGATGTAAACAACATAAGGAGTCCAGCATTGAGAGCAAACATGCCTGTCATCCCCAGAAACTGATAATGCACCTCTTTTTAGTAGCCTGAAGTGTTACTATAACTGATAAGTGGTTTTTTATATTTGGGGTTTACGCTGCTATATGCAGAATAATTTTTATTATTATTTTATTATTATTATTATTACTACTATCATTAAAATGTTTTTAAAATCTTTTAATGTTAGCTGTGAACAGCCCTTTTTGTCTGTTGAGTAATACTATGGATGGCTATGGTTGTTTTGGGGAGATAGGAACAGGTTAAGTCCCTGAAGACACTCCACAGACTGCTCCAGTGGGCGCTTTGCTGACAGCAGTCTGGTGCACAGGAGCACAGCAGAATTCCTTCCACATGGGCACTTGTGGCCAAAACTCCCAAACCACCTCTATACCCTCTGGAGCCCTAAGGCTGAGGGCACTACACAGCCAGCCAGCTTTCACATTTTCTTTGCACTAATTACATGAAACAAAGGAGATACACTGTGGCAATATTTGTCATTTCACATGCATACTTTTGAGAAGAAAAAAAAAAAATTCAAGCTCAAATTGTAGCCATTGGTTTATACTGCTCTTTTTTAAAAAATGTTAACGTAGACTCAGTAAGGACATTGGAACATCTTAAGCTGATCACACTGCATAACGTACAGGCATGAGGGAGAATTTCACAACTCCTTGTCTTATAATGGATGAAGGAAAAAAGCAAGAGCAGAAAAGACAGAGTGGAAAGTTCACGTGTGTATGATAAAAACAGGTTTTTCATAACCCACTCCTTACAACCTTCCAGAAGAAGAAATTGCTGGTAATTTAAGCAAAGATTTTACAGAAGGAATGCAAATTGGCAGCTAGCTTGTATCTGGCCAGACAAGATTCATTTGGAAAATCCCACGTGACCCAAAAAGAGAGTTAAACCCCATATTACTGGAGAGGAACCAAAGATAACAGAGAGTGCAACTGTCACAGCGGAATACTAAGCTGCATCTCTTTTGATGCTGGATGGTCACCACACCTGACATCAGAAACAGTTCCTTCACAAAGAACAAACCCCAACCATCATCTCCAGCACTTTCCATTTGATATCACATCCGTCCTATCTTCAGACATTCTTATTTCACATTGCTCAATTTCATCATCTTCTTCCTTACTGCCACTACTAAAACCTGCATAAATACTACATTTAAACCTGAATATTTAAGCATCTCTTCCTTCAGTCTTCCCTTAGCACATAATTATATCTATTCAATGCCAGGTCTGAATGCAAAGCAATACTTCCAATAAAAGCATTAGGTATCCATAAACTGCTGAAAAGACAAAGTGAAACCAGAAAGAAAAATCTCCTACTGTGTTTGATCAATTCCTTTCCTACATTTGCAAAATTCTTTTTATTTAGATTTTAACATGGTTAATATAACTACTAGACAATATGTTGCATATGTAGCATACATATAATCTACATCCTTATATATATATGCCCTAATAAAAAAAGATGTTGTAATGCAGCTAGACAATATCACAAACAGATGTGACTGATGGAGATGACTGCTCCCACAATCCATTTGCACTGCTGGCACAAATGTGTTTATTTGGCAGACCAGTTGTCATGGTTTAGGCCAAATTTGCCTATGATGGTGACAGGTGCTCTCCCTCCACCTCTCCCTAACAGGAGAGGAGGAGGAAAGATAAAGAGGTTTAGGAGTTTAGAAGGAACTAAATTACTTTATGAAATATCCATAATAAGATTAAATGGAAATAATGAAATAGATACAATATATACATAACTGTATCAAGCCCCCAGGCTGATGTCACAAGCAGGCACCAGGGAAGTCCCAGTCTGGACTCAATGACGAATGGGAACTGGATTCTAGCTCTGGATTCAGGAATGCACAGATCGGGACCAAAGGCAAATGAACAGACAGGGTTCTCCTTGGACACCAGCCATTGAAGACAGAGAGCTGACCCTTTGATCCCTCAGCTTTTATACTGAGCACGGGCAGATGGGATGGAATACCCCATTGGTCAGGTCACCTGTCCTGTCCGCTCCTCCCTGCAGGTTTGTTGGGTTTTTTCTCCCTCTACGCTTTTCAGTTTCTGACCCTCCAAAATGGCAAATAACAAAATTAGCTGACCTTAGTTGCTATAGAAGTAAGTATAAGCAAGAGCCTCTCTGCATACGTTTCTTGGCATTATGTATAAATATTGGTCTTATCACTCTAAGAGCCAACAATTTTCTGCACAATATGCAGACAGTTGCACTAGATGATCAATGTAAGCCCCTTTCAATTGAAATAGACTAGTCTAGTATACGTTGGATTATTATTATTTTTGTAGCAATTGTTAAATCTCAGTGTTTGAGAAGTGTTTGAGCTTGTACAAAGTGGATCTCTATCAGCTTCTTTGCACAAGAAAATAAGCTCACCCAGGCAGAAACTCGGAGCCCTTTAAGAAAAGGGCTTATTTGATTAGCTTAAATCTAAGGGATAATTTATAACTTTCCATTATACCCATTCCCTGCAGAAGCATTTATTTCCTGGCTCCATCAGGCAAGCCCAGCCCAGGGAGCAGGTTGCAGCAGGAGCTACCTGCACAGATCTTCCATCTGCAGACAAATGAACTGGGAGAATGACAGAAGTGGGAGCAATTCCAGCTCCATCCTCCTCCTCCTTTCCTAGCAAGGCACACAGGAAGGAGGAAAACGGGCCGGATCTTGGAATGAGAGTCAGTAATGTATTCCTCCAGCAAAGCAATGCTTCACAAGGTTTTCTCAGAGCTTTTTTGGGAGATGATACCTCTTTTGTAACAGAGCTGCTTCTTGGCAGAGCTCAGGTGCCCAGTCTAGGTTCTCAATCTAAAGATATATCCACCATTTGACTATTACAACAATTAAATAGCATAGGTAAACAACAGTGAAACACATTACCAGGAGTTCCGTGAGAAATTCATAGTCACAGAAAACATTTGTTCAGCACCACTCTCACTACATCTGGGAAAAGCACTTCTCCGCTGCTTCCCACCCCATTTTTCAAAGCACAACCAAAACACCTTCTCAAGTCTGCAAAACACCTCAGGCACTGACCTGTCGCTAAAGCATGAAGAGGCTAAATTTATGGTTATCAGCACTTAAAAATAGGTAATTAACCCCTAGTTCATACACCAGTACAAAAGAGCAAAACCAACAGAAATAAATTATGGTATACGCACTACCTGAAGTAGAACACTGTGCTCCTACAGAGCTATGTTTGTTCTGAGCTTGTTCCAGACACTGAAGCTGGAAACACATCCCAACTGGCATATTTCTTCTGCATTTCTAAATATAGAACCAATTTAGGCCTAACACTTATCTTCTAGGTACCAAAACCCAAACTACATAAGTCACACAGGCGCCTCATCTTTGGAAAACCAGCCAAGTGGCCTGAATACAGAGCAGCTGCGAAAGCATGGACCCAGAGGACTTTGCCAGGCCAGATTCCTGACAATCCACCAGTTCCTAGGTGTCTTTGACACTGTTTTCAGAAGTTCATTTGTCTAACAACAGTTCAACCTCTCTCCCACTCTTTCCTCTCCCTAACAAGCTTAATTACATCCTTACAAACTTGGAAAAACGTAACAGGGAGTTACAGGTTTCTTTGTATGTGTAGGTATGCTCAAGCATGCTTTTCAGGGTGCATGTGGACGTCAGATAGCTCAATCCCCATTCAACCAAAGCAAGAGGAAGGATGAGTCACTTCAGCACCTTAGCAAATAAACACAGCCCCTGGTCACAGATGGTTTCTCAGGTAGACGCTGGGAAAGGTCCTTGCCCTCACGTTCCCACAGTGTTGATTCTAATGGACTTGTAGAGGAAGCAAATTTTGAAGTCAAAGGGCACTTACTGAGACCAGCCAGCCATTATCTTATTTTTATTTACACCAAGTAACTCAACTCTACCGAACCACCACAGGGACACATGGGAACTGGAGATTCTTCAAACACCATCCAAGCCTGTAACAGCAGAGAACGTCAGGCAGCCACATCAGCACCTCTGACTGCAAAAAGACACCAGAAATTGTACAGAAGAAAAAGAGCATGGGAGAAACCCTCGGTCCATTGGGGTTTGCCACCAATTTAAAGAGAGCCAAGATTATCCTTCCGATCCTTGAAGCAAACAAACAAAAAAAACCAAACCACAAAAAAGCATGCGGGAGGATTGGGGAGAAGAGGCTGCAGCTACTGAAGCATTAAGAGAGACACCAACCCAACTCTCAACACATTAAACCTGTGGCTGAGTAAGTGTTTGGCAGTATTAACCTCTGTGGGATCCACAATGGGAAGCACACTTTTTATTACCCATGAAAACATTGCCTTGGCACTGGTGCCAAGGAAGAGATTAGGAAGGTTTGTGTTTTTAACAGGATTTATAGGTCTATGCACCCTTTCAGCGTAACCAAACAGGTTTTTCAGATGTATGTTTTCCTTTGGTTTCTCTATGGCACTCAAGGGCTGACTGGGATGGGCACGCAGCAGCAGGTCCCCTGAGCCCCACATCCTGGGTAGGGAGCAGCAAAGACCAGACTCTGCACAGCCTCAGGAGAAGAGCTTGCACCTCCAGCCTGGCTCTGACCCTCTTCTGCATCCCAGTGAGGGACTGGGTCAGGCTCCCTGCAAGGAGAAGAGGGCAGGAGATCTAGCAAACCTCCACAGCTGAGCCACAGCGGCATCCAAGCACATAGGATGGGCGACAAGGGCAACCATGGTACTTGCACCATGCCCAAACCCTACACGGCTGCAAGTCACCCCATGCCCTATTAAATAACAGGCCCTTAACCTGAACCGAGCTTCTTCCGCTTTGAATCCATTTAGGTAACATGATTTTCTTCCCCAGCAACCTGTCTCAGTAAAACAGGTTCAAGGCAAAAAGACCTTTAGCGGGCTTCCAGATCCAGGCCATCGTGCTGGTCAACACTTAAACTTCAATGACGGTTCTCTACCTTTGCATACACAGCCTAGATAAACCTATTTTCCCTTTCCCAATAGCCCTTTACCATAATAATAATACATTCTAAAGTACACTAAAAATGTCCTTACCAACCAAATAAGCAACATAATAGCTTGAGAAATAATGTTTTATCCAGCATTTTCAAGGATATTACCTGTAAATATAATGCTACAAACAGCCCCCACATTTGTAGTTACATGCTCCAAGAAAAAAAACTGTGTGCAGGGATAAAAAAATGGCTTCTTTGTTCCCAAAATGCAAGTCCCAACATCTCGAAGTAAATGCGAATTTCCCAGTATTGCTAGCAGTAATGGGGCTTTTTTCCTATATGTAAGCTGCCATTAGCATTTAGCATAAATACCTCTTCACTGTTCAAAAGACTCACTTGAGAAGATCTTTATATTTTAAGGTGAATTATTTAAACATATTTTACTTTTGCTTAGACAAGATACTTTCCCTGAGCAGCCACACAGTTTTAATGACCTTTGCTGCAACTTAGCTGCAACTACGAACGATCCTACACAAAAGATGCTAAAAAAGCAGTAGGGAAACTGTAAATGAACACAAAACAACCATACTCAAATCATTAATAAAAAGGACAAAGTTATAAACAGGACTTTCTAATCTTCAGTGATATTTTTATAATGGCCACCAGACAGCTCTTGTCTACAGATTGCAGTAAACATTGTCATGGACTTGTTTAAGAAAGTATGTACCCTATTTGAATGGAATGCAATGAGATTCAAGGCTAAACACACAATGAAGCAGCAATTATACCCAGGGAAGGAAAGGAATAAAACTGAAAAACGAAATAGGAGATAAAAGCTGAATATTTGTCTATAACCATGTAGCTAATAATATCTTAAACCAAAATAAGGGATTTTTCCCCAATTGAATGACTTAATTATACTAAGTTGCTTCTTAAGTTCTTTTCTATCCAGAGAAACAGAACATGAATAATTCTATGTACAGAGTAGGGACAAGGTATGTGATGATACAGTCATATTTAGTACTACACATTGCCAAAAAGCCTACTCATAGATTTTTATAAAAATTAAACATGCACCTATGATTGCTTTGAGAAAAGCCAGTGCTCTGCTGCTTTACACAGCAGAACTCCAAGAATAGCATCCTGAGATGCTGTAACATCCCTTATTCGCATGAGGTAAAACACCAGCCTTTGGCCTCCACACCTGTGCAGAAGACACTGCCTGCACGCGGGAAACGCACCACAGCAGATTCTCCAAACATCATCAGCTTTACACACCAAACGTGTCGGTATTTCTTCAGTGTGAGGCAGCTCTATGAGAAATGCAGAGGATGTGTTCGCACAGACACCTTTGAGCACAATGAGAAGCATCTGCCCCACATTCGCTTAGGGTGAGACGGCACAAGGAAAGCCTGCGACTAGCAGACAAGGCAGCTCCCTGCTCTTGTCAAAAGAGTGAGGAGGAGGAGTTCACTGACCACTTGAGTCCTAGAATGTCATCACAGAATCACAGAATGGTTCAGCTTGGAAGGAACCTTACAGATCATCTAGTTCCAACACCCCTGCCATGCGCAGGACACCTCCCACCAGACCAGGTTGCTCAAAGCCCCATCCAGCCTGGCCTTGAA
>JAOXJM010000019.1:27329843-27343260 GCA_026413425.1 Tringa solitaria
CCCCATCTTTCCTGTAGGCCCCCTTTAGGTACTGGAAGGCTGCTATAAGGTCTCCTCAGAGCCATCTCTTCTCCAGGTTTAACAACCCCAACCGTCTCAGCCTGTTCTCACAGGAGAGGCATTTTTGTGGCCCTCCTCTGGACCTGCTCCAACAGGTCCATGTCCTTATGTTGGGGGCTCCAGAGATGGATGCAGTACTCCACGTGGGATCTCACCAGAGTGGAGTAGAGGGGCAGAATCACCTCCCTTGCCTTGCTGGCCCAGGATACAGCTGGCTTTCTGAGCTCCAAGAGCACATAGCTGGCTCTCATCAACCAGCACTCCCAAGTCCTTCTCCTCAGGGTGCTCTTAATCCATTCTCCATGCAGTCTGTATTTGTGCTTGGGACTGCTGTAACCCAAGTGCAGGACCTTGCACCCAGTGTTGTTGAACTTCACAACGTTTGCATGGGCCCACCTCTCAAGCCTGTCCAGGTCTCTCTGGATGGCATCCCTTCCCTCCAGTGTGTTGACTGCACCACA
Source organism: Tringa solitaria (assembly GCA_026413425.1). Lineage (NCBI taxonomy): Eukaryota > Metazoa > Chordata > Aves > Charadriiformes > Scolopacidae > Tringa > Tringa solitaria. The sequence goes on from JAOXJM010000019.1 coordinate 27,330,365, forward strand.
CAACTTGATGTCATCAGGAAGCTTGCTGAGGGTGCACTCAATCCCACTGTCCATGTTGCTGACAAAGATGTTAAACAGCACTGGTGCCAGTACCAACCTCTGAGGAATGCCACTCGTCCCTGGTCTCCACTTGGACATTGAGTCGTTGACCGCAACTCTTTGAGTGAGACCATCCATCCAACTCCTTATCGACTGAGTGGTCCGTCCATCAAATCCACGTCTCTCCAATTTAGAGACAAGAATGTAATGCAGGACCGTGTCAAATGCTTTGCACAAGTCCAGAGAGATGAAGCTGCTCTTCCCTTATGCACCAACACTGTAACTCCATCATAGAATTCTAACAAATTGTTCAGGCATGATTTGCCCTTAGTGAAAACATGTTGGCAGTCATCTGAAGGACACTTCTAGCAAGGTCCCACCACAACCTTGAAGAGAAAAGCACTAACAGAAATTTCCTTACGAAGACTGATAAGCTGCACTCCTTTACTATGAAATATCAGCAAGTTCATCACTTTGGTTTAGATGCAGTGCCTTTTTAAAAGGAAAAATAAGTGTTCAAAAGGAGATCAGCATTAAACCTTGTGGGTTTTCAGTCAAGAGTATTGCAATACTCCTCTCTCAGTGAAAAAAATGAAGTACATCTGCTGTACTGGGAGTTTTTGAAATGGCATACAGTGGCATTTTCCCAAAGCTGATGCCCCAAAATAAGCTACAGTTTCTGCTTACTCACTAGCCTCAACACAGTCTCACTCTCTTCATAGACAGAGACAGAAGAGCAAGTTTGTTCTTGAGAACTGCAAGATTCAGACCCAGGAGAATTAAAAAAAAAATGCAGGCATTTAAAATACTCCTTACTTACTGCAAATTTAAATACAGTTCCTCTAAAAAGAGGAAAGCCAGTAACAGGTAATGACATACATGTCTGCAAGTCTCCATGCTGCTCTGCATTGCTAAGTTGCCTCTAAAATTATCCACCTTAAAAAGAAATACATATTAAACATAATGATGTATTTCATTCAGTGTGCATGCAATATAGACAGATGTTTCCCAGGTTCTCACTTTCTAGAGCATCATAGTATCACAAAAAATTCCCCTCTTCAGTCCTGTTTCTACTGTTGCACCCTCTCAGTCAGCCCTGGGCTTTTTGTTTAGCTTTTGTCAGTCCTTCCAGCTCACGCTGCTGTCACCGCTGCTGCAAAGCACCATCCCCAAAAAGATGTCAAGCATAAACACAGCAGGAGTTCACTCAAGTTGCAAGGCACAATTTTGGGCCACAAACAGCATGGCATGCAACAAGGAGCCAGTCTAAAAAGCATAAGGCTGTGATGGAGTTGTCACATAAGGCTTTCACTGCGCTGCTGTACCGGTACATAGGGTGATGGCAGGACAGAGGAACAGCTAGAGTACTGATGGGGTTAACTCAAAATGGAAAACCAAAAGGCACATAAATATAGTATAACTTGAACAACCAGCCATTTCAGAAATGTATTATAATGCCAAACCCAGAAGCTCAGACACTTTATACGATCACAAGTGTGTGCGTGCAGGAACTCAGCCATAAGCAAGAATCCCCCCCAATGACTCTGCAAATCGTAAAGATCAACAGAATGACAAGCATCCACTACTTTCTTCCCCAGCACAGACTGGCAACACTAATCTCTCATTTAAAGGTACAGCTGGCAGCAATACCATTTACACATCACCATGAGCAACACCCAGACACACTAACCTGACCCACGCCAGGCCTGGGCACACAATCTCATTTTTGTTGAATTAGTGAGAGCACACAACACAGACCTTAAACCACCTTTGTGCTTTTCATGCCTGCTGTATGTCAGCAACAGGAAAAGAGACAGTACCTGACCCAGCCTCTGGTGCAGAATTAATCTACCAATGTTTTTAAACAACCTGGACCAGAGAGTGAGTTTATAGCAAAACAGCACTTTGCATCACATGGTCAATATTTTAAATTGTCACCAGTGGTCTTATACCAGTGCTTGGTGCGCCATCAGACTGACAACAGGTAAAGTGGAGAAATGTTTTCAGTCTCCCACATGGCAAAGTAATCAATACTTCTGTAGAATGGGATATCTTCTAGTTCTGGGATTGGTAGACAAAAATAAAAATAGCTTGGATGCTCTTATCAGAAAGAAGGAAGTGGGGGTGGGGGTAAGGGGTGAGTAGGAAAAAGAAGAAAAAAATCTTTTCAAGCTTTACACAGTGCCAAAACATGTATTAACATTCTTGCTGGTCTGTCGTTAAAAATATCATTCAGTGTTTTGCTGTCAATGGCAACACAATTTATGTTGGTGCATAAAATCATACAGAGGAATTAAGAAGCTTGGGAATGAGCTATTCACATACACACATTAGAAAACTTCTGAAAGAAGGCGTATTAATAGAGAATGAACATCCATTCTGACATGCTAACTAAATGAAAGGAGTTACCTCTTTCAGTTGACTTGATTTAAAACATATAAATCAGACTACTTGTTATTCTCATGTTCTATGTGCCATCAGGGCTCTACTGTTGCAGACACTACACAAAGACATGCAAGCACAAAGTCCCTGCCCAGAAAAATCCCAATATAAGGACTGAACAGAAAAGCAAAAGATGGAGGAAAAATAATACACCATGGGAGCAGAAAATGATCTGACTGCTGATGGATATGCTTTGAAGTACCTGCTCTTTTCCCTCCTATCTTCTAAAATGGATCCCATTCTTTCACATGTATTTCCTCAGTCTCATTCTGGCAGCAGCTATGCATCCAAACACAGGGCAGCCTGTGCAGAGTTTTCTGTGTGCCCCCATGCAAGCTGCCCACGACAGACCTGACCAGGCTCCCACAGAGGTCAACAGCAAAACGCCCATGACCCCAACCAGGGCTGAATCAGGCCATTGAACACAGCTCCATGTGTTAGCAGATGCATGCTGGAAGCCCAACACACATTTACGTTTTAAACTACATTTCTCTTTCGTGTTTTGAAATCACTGTTTGAACAAGACGGTGGTTTCATCCTGGTTGAACACACAGACTGGCCCAGGATATGGCCAGCCCTACCACAACAGCAAAGAACGCGAAAGCACATGATGGGCAAGACAGGCTAGAAACTGGCTTCTTTCCACAAAGTACTGGCTAGAAGAGACTGAACACGTGACAAGAGGAGAAAATTCAGAAGCTGTATTCCACCATGGAAAAATCTATCCCTTTCCACCGTGGAAAACTCTATCCCTTTCCACCCCTCGTCCAACCCCAACTCTTCTTAGTCCAACACAGAGGAACTGGGAAGGCACACGGTCTGGCAAGGTAGATGATCAACTACTCACTTTTGGATCAGTATGTAAGCCTTGCTGCCACTTCCTCCCCATATCACACAAAACTACACTGGAATTATATATCAGTTTTAACTTCAACCATTTAGAAAACAGAGTAATGTGGAGCTACTTCTGTTAATTCTGTTTGCCACTTCTCATGCATGTGAAACCCAAGTGTTTGTGAAGAAGGCAGTTACAACTCATTTGTGCCTCTAGCTCTAGCTAGGTATACGAATAACATACTTAAAAAAAAAAAAAATTTGGAATTTCCTCCTGCCAAACAAGATGATTCACAACTTTTTAACTGTCTCACCAAGTGTTTTCAGAGTCCCTCTGCCTATGAACCTCTGAACATTTTCCAGCAGATGTGCTCAAATTATTCACACTGGACACACTGCTAGAGTACAAATAAATGCCTGTTTATTTAATCACCTTTTGCATGAGTACCAGTGCAGACCAGAAATGTTCAGAAGCATTCAGGATCGTGTGAATATCAGTGCACTTTACCATTGTCTTCAGCTGTAGCAACATCAACCAATGAAGTGCACTCTGGAAAACTGTCACCTTTGAGGTAAAAACAGCCCAGACAACTAGAAGCTTCTGACAGAGTACCAAACTAATCCAATTCCTGAACATGCATTAAAATCCTCTTTTCAAATTGAACTTTCTATCACCCTTTGCTTTCTAATCTTTTCAACAAGACTTCAACTCCCTATCTGAAACTTTTGTCTTTAATTTTCTCCGCTATAGAAGAGCCATGCGTATTCTGACACTGGCCTGGAAATAATTTATATGCAAATGGATATGCAAATATCCATTATGAAACTCTGTAATTGTTTTTCCCCTTCCATGCTCCTGCTGTTGAGTGTGCAGATGGTACAACAGTACCAGGGCTAATTCAACGGGGGAGCATGAAAGCCAGTCACTGGGCAAGGAAGGATGGCCCCTGGCAACTGGCTGAACAGAGACCCCCTTGCCTTGTCCCTTGGCCAGTGCCTACTGGTTTATGTCTTTTTTTACTGGATAATAAAATGAGCTTATCTGTGAACTACAATATTTTAGAATTAATTCTGTTTTACCATGTTTCTCACCCACAGAAATCCAGGTAATCAGTCAAAAGTCAGTCCAGGAATTTGCTCGTTTTGTCTATGCCCCTTCAGTGTGAAATATGTCCCTTATTTCATTTTGTCCTCTCTGTTCCTTAATCTAATACCTTCTATGGCCAAGGTACCTGTGAATAAGCAGTTGTGTTTTCAACTGAGTCCCTGGGAATTATGCCAGCTCATCTTTGAGGAACCACAAAATGGCAAATTAAGAAAACCAGCGAAGATGCTAATGAGCCTGGCTGCAGCCCAGGTGTTGGCCCAAAAACTCCTTGACGGAGGGTATATACATTGAAAAAAGTAACAAAAGATCAAAAGAACTTCAAAATTGTTACTTAATGATAGAAGAAAATAAAACAGCATGGATCCAAGGGATAATTAACAGAAGTTGCAATATATAGACATGCTTTTTGTAGGGACAAGCTACAGATATATTGCATGTGATAAAAAAGCAACCAGACTGTCTTGCATTTGATTTCCAATTTTGCACTCCTACTCTCTCTTACCAGTCAATCTCTTCAGCCGGCAGTTAATGTTGAGGCAGGACGGAAGCTACGTTGCCATCTCAACTTGCTCAGGGCAAGTCCACCTGGAAGGCCAGCCATGGCCATCAGGCTGCACTCAGTCCTCTCCCTTCGCTGCTACCAAGGCTGAACCCCAGAGCTGCGATGGTGATGGGAAATACTGATGTGGATGGGTCCCAAGGTCAGTATGTGCATATGAACTGGCACATGAATTCAGGACACACTGCCTAGAGTGCTCCAAACAGTCATGGGAACAGCCATTGGCCTTGGTACCTTCCACTTCACTGCAGAACAAGTGGACAAAGGTCAAGATGTGGTTCCTCTGGCTCCCATTTATTCCCAGAGGGGAGATGGCTGTGAATGCCGACTTGATGCATCTCCCTCTCTCTGCCTCCATCTCAAGCTGTGCTCCTTTCTTTGGAACTGTGAACGAGATGGGATGCACCTGCATGCCATTCGATGCGCATCCCCTGGTGGGACACGCCATGAGCAAGCTGCGTTAGAAACAGTTTCCACTTACCAGCAAAGCAAAGCAAACTACCACACACAAAAATGTTCTTCGTGCAGACATATTTAATTTCTAACCAGGTTACAGAAGGGATGCTGCCCCGTCCTAGCATCCCAGGTTAAGATCTGAGAAACCTGGACTGGAGTGTTTCACCACACGTTTCTTACATTTTAGGCACGTTGGTGCACTTACATCACTTCAGAGCTTCTTTGTAAATGAAGTAAAACATCTCCTGACTACAAAAAAGCATTGTGAGGAACAATGCACTACAAAGATCACCAGACACTGACATTGTTTCAGTGATGGAAAACACAGGCTCTTAAAATAGAGAGCATTAAGGCATATCACATTGCCCGGAGCACATCACCAACCCAAACAAATAGCTGGACAAGCACAGAACAGACATGACTATGCAAACTCCATAAAGAACACTACAAGGAAATATTCTTGACAGAAAAAAAAAGTCAGAGAAAATAAATCCTAGAAAACTTGGGTTGGCACTCTGCAGACCCAGCCCTGGCAAAGACCATCGCCAAGCTTATCCAAGGTGGGAGTCTCCAGGCACTCAGGTGCTCTGTGGCTGCAAGCAGCCCAGTGCTACGTCCCTACCCTCAGCCCTCTCCAACCTTGTCAGAGGAAAAGCCTGCTGAACTCTCACCATTTGTAGGAATACTTCAATACATCACTATTAAACAGTGAATACATAAGCACGCCTCCCTCCTTGGCACCTACTCTTCACCAAAGAAGCTGTAACGGTGTAAGAAACAAAACCCAACCCCAAACAAGAACAAATCAGTGGAGGCACTTAAGAGGGAGAGACTTGGTGTAGCAGAACACAAGAGAAGTTAATTAAGCTTTGACCTCCAGCACTTCCAGTCAAATCCAGTGGCTGTAGGCAGGAGCGTGTGATACCTTTGGAAAGTGCATTTTGAAAACAGCAAGTAATGTACAGTACAGAACCAAGTGGAAGTTTTTTTTTCCAGGAGATCTTGAGTCTCAAAGCTGGGAGCCCATGTTTCTGCCTCATCCCAGAGAATTAACATCCAAATATGCCTTTGGAAAGACAGAATCAACACATAACCTCCAGCATCGTCTCCTTGGGAGACGAGGCCCCTCTGAACTGCTGTGGATATCCTCCATGGCTCAGCATCTCTTTATTTGTCTCTGCTGCTCCCAAGGGAAACATTCATCAAGCTCTCAGCAGAGAACAATTTACAGACTTCTGAGATCACTTATTTTCTGCTCTTGAGAGTTGACTACTCCCACGGTATGTTTGCCCAATGGCAGGAAGATATTTCTTTGCCAATGTCAAAGATCAATGTCAGTGATCAATAACATTTCTTTAAAAGAAACATTAAAAAAACAAACAAAAAACAGTCACCTACCATCAAGTAAGAAGGAAGGATTTTCCATGAGAGAGGTTTGTTTTTCCACACTAGAAACTGCTTTCAATAGGAGGAACTGCTATACATAAATTCTTTAATATCTGAAAAGTGCTTCATCAAGTATTTTGCCTTTTACCTTTCATGGATAATCTTTCTTCCATTTACATTCCATTTCTTCCATTTCTTCCATTTACAGTGGTTGCCTGAAGACAGCATGGTCCTATTCCATATACTGTGTTTAGCACACTATGCAATTAAAAGACTCAGCTTGCTGCCCTCCTTATAGAAAAGACCGGATAAATATAACTCCATTTTTATCAGTTTAAAAAAGCACAATTTAGGAGGGCACAGCTACATAAATTCTAGTTCTATTTACCTAACCAATGTATTATTAAGATTGAAAGAAGAGACAACACAGGATTTTTCAATTTATCCTTGGCTAGTAAATCCTGAAAATTAGCCTGGCTTATAAGGAGTAATTTTATGATATGGTTAACAGTACTTTGCTGTCTAGAAGCCGGAAACAGGCTCCTCAAATTAACTGAAAAGCATGTGCTTCAAATATTTAATTTTGTTTCATTACCATTTATTTTTTAAACCATGACATTTCTGTGTGTTGTAATTAGATTCTAATCGTATTGCTGCCATAAAAATTACATATAAAGAGAAGTGTACCAAAATAATGCTTTTTTGAAATAGAGTGATTTCACAGAGCATTTTTAAATTATGTTTCACAAAAATCTATATTACCCAGCAAGGTCCTTGAGCTTTCTGAATGCATTCCCTCCAATGTAACAAAAAAATCCAGCCACCACTTGGCCAACCAGATTACACATACTATTTCAAATTTGCAAAGAAATTCAGTAACAACAAATTGTGACAGTTTGAAGTAACTGCTGTATGGATGCATCCCCCAGCTGTGCAACAGCTGCTCACATACAGCAAGTCAACAAAGCATCTTACATATAATTTTAAAAAATATGTATTGTAAATACAGAACTGCAGTTATTCTCAGATAATTTGATATGAAGTACAAGCCCCTCGGATAGACATTCTTGGAATAAAGAAGAGTGTAAAATCCACGAAGCATGTTTAAATACAGTGTGAAAAGCATCCTAATTTTGGACCCAGTAGAACTCTTTCTCCTGAAGAACAAAACCCAGTGCTTTCTCAGAGGCTGGAAAGAAGGGATTACTTCCTAACTTTTGACCACTTCCGCTTTTCCTGTGGAAAATAATGTGTTATAACCATATGCTGACATTGTTAAAACTGCATATGAATGGTATGCAATTGCCATGGCACTGTATTCTGTAGGTCCACTGTTCCCTTTAAAAGGGACTGGAAGACATCAGAGAAATACCTGAATTCACTGCCGTGTAAATATTTGTCATCCTCCCCCAGTCTTCCCAAGAGATGCTTTCTCTATCCCTGCTTATGGATGAAGATTCAACAGATTTCAGACAAGCTCAGCTAGCCAGAGACCTGCTTAATGAAAACTGTCTAAGGAACTGCACAATCAGAAAGGACTTTCACATCTAATTTAAATACTGATTTGATTGTGTTCTCTGGCAAAGTCATGCAAATAAAGCAGGAGCAGTTGGAAGGAGTTTCCAGAACTGATAAAGTAATTGGACCCAACTAAGAGAAAATAAACTCCTTGACTCAAGGACTTTTTCAAGATGGACAGACCTCTTTGATCTCCCAAGACACACTGAAAAGTGCTCAGATCAGGAACAATACGTGACAGACAAGACTGTGAAGCTGCAGCGCTTTCATACACTAACCCACCAGAGTAACTACATGAACCTCAGATGATCAGTATAAGGTCTGCCAAGACCTCCCTAAGTTTTAGATGGGGGTTGAGAGACAACCTTGAATCTTTCCCAATCACCTTAGGATGCTCACATAGCCCCTTTCTATTCTCCACAGAAGCCCTGAAAGCTTTACACACCCTCATTCTCATACACACACACTCACCTACACAAAATATAGGAGGCTGTTAAAAAATTACTAGTCCCAGTTTCTGGGAAACTCGCTCCAGCTGCTCCCACTGCAAGTTTCTGGAAGTCCATGTTTCATCACTATCCTCAGGCTTGGTAGGATACTGGGGACCCAGAAGAAAGCACCACCTCCACCTGCTCCCCCCACAAGAAAACAAGTTGGTGACTGCCTGACAGCAATCCAAACCACTCTCATTAGGTTTCTAATAAACTAGGAGACCTCTCTGGGATTAACCCACCTGAGCTGGCGAGAGGCTGCAAACCACAACCAGCAAGTTATCAAAGCTCAGGTCTGGTACAGGGTCTTGCCTGTGCAAAGCCTATAGCAAATGTTCCCAACTCAAATCACACTCTCACATCCACCACTCTACAAGTGACTAATACACCCCAAGCCCTCTCTGCCTCCCCTTGATGAGTCCCCAGTTCATAAGAAATGTATCACTACTGGTCCCCCTATGCACAGCTTTGTACCATACTCTTATTAACTGGAGTAAATACAGGGTGGAGAAATTCAATCTACCCGCAAAACAACTGAATTCTCCTCAGTACTAATCAACATCTCCCAATATTATGATGCCCACAGATTTACACAGATTTCATAAGCCTACATCTGGCTTTCAGTGTTATAATCAAAATATTAAACAGAACTGGCTTTAAGGATGACCCTTAAGAAGTATCACTTGTAGCATCTTTCTCTCTACCCTAATAACTGTTCTTGTAGTATCCCTATATCCTTATCTCCACCTTCTTCATCTTCCATAACAGTTTCCTGTGAGACATGGCATCCCATGTTTCATTTTCAACAACTTGGGTTAAGCCCATTGCGTTGCCCTTTTCTAAGTGGTCAGTTGTCTTATTGTGGGAAAATACCTGATCAGCCTGATGCAGCTGCCTATGACAAAACCATGTTGAATTTTATCCATTAGCGCCATGTTCTTGATTATTCTGTCAACATTCATTTTTAAAACCTCGCACCATGCAAACCAGCATCACATGAGCAGGTATCACAAAATCCCCCCTCCCCCAGTGCCTTTAAAGATATTGCACCCAATTTTTGTGAGCCCGAGGTTCCCACTCCCAAGCTGACAAATACAATGAAAACCCAGTGCTGGCGAATTAGCAATCGTATGCTCCTTCACTGCTCCAGGGTACAGATTATTTGTACTCCTCCATTTCCATCTCCATCTCATCAAAATAAGCAGATAATTGTTTGTTTCTGTCTTTGTTTCACCTTTTACCACCCTTTTGAAAACCATCCAGTACCCTCTCACTGCACTCCTAGACACCAACATGTAACGTACCCCCGACCACTTTCATTGCAAAACTAGCCAAAAAAGACAACTATGGTTTATAAATAATAATGACTATATTGCCCAAGTTTTAATCCTCATACTCAACATCCCACTGGAGGCACCAAGTAAATTAAGTTTATCTAATGCATGGCCTCGCTCCTGTTACTACCTGTTTTTGAACTCCAAGTTTACCTATTTTAAGCAATCACTCAGGTTTTGCAGAAAAAAACCAACTTGATTACAAACTTCAGCTCGCTCATTTTTGATGTAACATACAATTTCCTGCTTTGAGAAGGTGGAGAGAATGGTAATTTGAAATTTTATAGTGAAAAAACAGCCATAAATTTTGGGAAAGAGAGAGCGAATGGTGTCTCTTCACAGGCAGTAACTCTGCTTTTGAAAACTGCAATTAAGACTACTGAAGGAAAAGAAAACAATAATCATAAAGGGGAAATCATTTTAAACTTACTTCGGAGACCTCAGCCAGAGTACTGAAAACCATCATCCCCACACATGCCTGCATCAGACAGCAACATTCGACAGCCTGTGGTCTCAGACAACCAGAGAATGGTTTTTGGTTTCATTCACCCTAGTTTTGAATGAGCCATTACCCATAAGCGACTCTCCAGGCAGAAGCCTAGTGTTGTAGAACTTACATAAAGAGGTACTTCAGCGCAGCTCAACTCCATTGTCACAGCATCTAGAAACAGAATAAACCAGTGGAATTATTACACACCCATCAGGAGGCATTGGCATCACTATAGCCCATTCATGTTTGCAAACTAAGTAGACATCTTCCAGATCTAGGGGAGGGGGGGAAGAAAAAAAAAGAAGAAAAAAAAAAGAAGACTATTAAGCTAACCAGCTGCCTAGCTGCCCCAGATTTCCCCGGAATGAGGAAATGCTGGTGTAATGATGCCCATGTAAGGCTGGAAGAGGGGTGGCTGGCCTTAGTTAACACGGTCTGTGCTTTTCACATAATAGACACAGTAAACAAAATAGGTCAGGCTGAGACCAGCCACTGAGGTGTTAGTAGTTGTAGCAAATGAAGTAGTGGGAATTGCAGCGTTTCTTATTTCTAGAGGCAAAAAAATGGAATTTGATCACAAGATGTACCTGTAGCAACTTTTACTCCACACCAATATCCCAAGGACATGGTGCTGTTATTTTAGCAATTTCACAGAAGATATCTCCAAGGTAGGTCACCTTAACTACCCTACACAGCAAGCTACTGACACAAGTCATCACTGGAATTACTATAATTACCATCATCATAGCAAACCTGATTTCTATTAAGGTATTTTAAAGTCACTACATCCTCAAAATTCACATTCTAAAACCAATATTCCTGTCAACTGAGAAAAGCACACCAGAAGCAACTCCACATCTTTAAAACAGCAAGGTGGGCTCAACAACTACATGCAAGTCTGCCTCTACTTGCAGAAGCAGCATGACAGTCTGTCTTAAGGGGAGGCTGTCTCAGCTCCTATGTGGGGGAGGCTGTCTCAGCTCCTATGTGGTCTTGTTTTTACAGCTGAGCAGTATCCAAGAACAACAGAGTTGTGCAGCTCATTGTTCGTTAATGCATAAGTACAGCCTGCTATGAGTCAGATCAGATTTGAGAAGTTCCCTGCCTACAAACTGCAGAAATTCAATGCACAGCTTCAATCAAAACCAAAAATGACCCACCCACCACACGCTCCTTTTAAATCACAAGTTTGTTAATACTCATCTCCTGGTGCCCGTCAGTTCATCTACATTCACAGGTACCTACAATCTCACAGTTTGACTTCAGCATAACTTCAAAACAGAAGGCAAAAACCCTTTACAAAAATCACTGGCCACAAAGGTTCAGCCAAAAAAACCCAAACCACCTTTCATATGGTAAGAGAAGGGTATCAAGACAAACATTAAGCCAGCCAGCCCAGACAGCAGTGAGACGACTCAGACGGAGGGGTTTCTTATTTTCTGAGGAGGGAGGAGGTATCCCGCAGCTGACTGCAAGGCGTCTCACTTTGACAGACAGAGACAAAGCCCTGCAGTTCCCAGCAACAGCATCCTGAATCCAACCTTAACAGCAGCAGCATGGGAAGAGCAGCCCTGTTCCTACAGAAGAAAATGGGGTTACAAGAGAAATTAAGAAACCGTAACATTAACTCCACCAGGAGAATTTTAAGGTGGAGCTTTTCACAAGCGTCACCTTACAGAACAGATGAAGCACATTAACTTCTATCCCAGACCTGTCACCAGCTCACAATTACTGCCACACACAGACTATGTATATACTGGGCACCACTTCATGGTTGGCTGAAATGAGAGACTTGCCAGCCAGCTGTTTCACACTGTTGCTCTACTCTGCTGTATAAAATGCCTTCACCTGCAATGGTTCTCCCTTTTCTAAGGCACACATCCAAACTGAAGTCCAGCATCTCCTCTACCAGAAAATATAAACACATTCAAATCACTATGCCATGCCAACAGAACAAGACCTGCTCCTGGTTACTTCTGTTCTATGACTATCTCAAGAGCCTTAAGAGACATATCTCAACATCCTCCTCTGCAATGATTAGCACCTCAATGGGCACCTCAATACAAGAGAGATATCGAGGTGCTGCAGCAGGTGCAGAGGAGGGCAACGAAGCTGGTGAAGGGCCTGGAGAATAAATCATACAAAGAATGATTGAGGGAGCTGGGACTGTTTAGTTTGAGGAAGGGAGGCTGAGGGGAGACCTCATCACTCTCTACAACTACTTGAAAGGACATTGTAG
>JAOXJM010000019.1:27362790-27395571 GCA_026413425.1 Tringa solitaria
GTTCTTTTACTTAACTGATGATTTTCTCACTGACATGCAGTTTACTTACTCACTACATTAAATTCCCCTTTAGAAGTAGGAATTATCTATTTTCTAGAGAATTATAATTAATTACAATTAATTAGTTTATTTAAAAAATTAAACTAACAATTTTTTCCATATACATAAGCATGCACTTGTTTTCTTCAGTCATCTTGATGTTTCCTATAAATTTGTGGAAGTCTGAAACAGAGATGAAGCAGGGAGAGAAAACACAATGTAGTCAAGTTTTATCAAATGCATATGTGGTTTTATTCCTATGTTCAAGTATGTGAGATGGGCTATTAACCTTAAATAAAAACAATGACATATAAAAATTAGATAAATTTCAATTATTTTCTGGTAAATAAAAAATGAAAATTGTTGACTTTCTCTAAATCAAATAATGACTTAGTACTGGATACACAAAACGCTCTTTAAAAGTTACATAGCTTTGGAATAAAACTTTAAAATTAAATTTTTTTGAAAAATATTGCATGGAAAAGTCTTGATATCGCTGCTCTTTCTCTATCTTCAGTAATTCAGCTCATTCAGAAACACAGTTTGGAAGATAGGACTTCAACGTAGAGGGGCTTATTTTGGAAGTCACTATTATAAAAAGTTACCAGGGGAACAGGCCATGTATTTCAAGTCCACATTATTTTTGTCACAATGTGCTGTGATGGTTGTCAGTCAGTTACTCATATTTGTTTCAATGGTCTCTGCAAGACCATTACTTTTATTCTCTTCTAGATGAGTATCTCTTTTCTTAGTAAAAGTAGCAAACAGTGTATCCATCATCCCCAAAACTTCTAGTAGTTCCTCTTGATAGTCAATCTCTTTTCCTATGGCTTCCTGAAGTCTCAAGAATTGTCTGTCAACAACTGCTGACTGCCCAACCACAGGCTGATAAATGTCTGTAGAAGAAAAAAACACCAGTTAAGAATCCACATATCTACAAAAACATGAAAATTATATTAGCTAGTTAGAGACGCATTTAAGGAGTCTGGCATAAGTCCAACATTGTGGACACAGAGACAACTTTAATGGTGTTCTGAAAAGTGTTAATTACTGGTATGTACTCACAGTAAGTCAAACTAACAGAAGTTTTACCATCTCAAATACTACTTTTGCCTCACTGCAGAAGTGGAACTCACTCGTACTATGTAAGTATAGAAAGATGAAGTATCAAAGATACTTAAGAGACCCATAAGGAGCTTCCTGCAGCCAGTGGTCAAAGTTATCTGGCAATATCTTTTTTTGGATCATTCTCTTGACCCCGAGCTCATACTTAGAAACATAAAGGTTTTGCTTCTTAAAAGCACAGCACTTTTTACTTTATTTCCAAGCTAGCTATATGGCTTTGGGAATCTTTTTTGTGTTGTACTTACCAGTGATCATATCTGCAACAGTCACCAGTACAGAAGTAAATCTAGGCTCAATCACACGCCTGCAAAAGCAGAAGACATCCCAATTTTAGCAGTTTTGTCAACAGCACTCCTTTTCCCACCAACAAGCAGCTTTGTCATACAGCCATACAGACAATTTCACCTTCATGAAAAGGCACCACAGAACAGCACCCAGAGACACAAGTTAAAAAAAGCCTCATACATGGTATTTACCCTCCTCCTTTCAGGAAGGGAGTGGGGGTTGGAGGACTGGCAAAAGCCTCAGATACATGAACACATGACTTTTATCAATGACACAGCAAATAACAGACTGAGGGTTGAATTTCTGGCAAAGGAGTAAAATATACTCTCTCCCACTATGAGAAAAATTGTTTTGTGGCAACAGGCAAACTGTTTCAGTACTATCCCAGACCTTGCTATCAGAAAGCAGAGGCATGTGAGATTTCAAGAGCACCGGTCTTCCAGTACCCGTCTGTTGAGACTGTGGCACAAGCTATTAAAAAAGGTGTCAAAGTAGTCAGAGCGAACTCAGGTTAAAATAATACCTTGCCACAAATGTAAGGAGGAGATTAACTTGCTTCTCATCTCGGCCTGCAAGCGCGCTCCTCAGTGTGCCTCTGCGATGTAGCTCCTGCATGACTGCAACCGTAACTTCAGGAGTGTAAAGCCTGATGGGTGGCTGGACAGATACAGGAGATTAGTACCAAAGCAACATCTTTACACACAAAACAGGGCTGATACCAGCAAAACCAAAACAGAACCCACACAATTTTGACTCCTTTCCAGTTATATGCTGAAATAAAATTAGTTCGACATACAGAAAACACCCAGGTTAGGTGACAGCACACAACTCTGGTGAGACAAACCCCAATGACTTACCTCCAGTACCGCATCAAGGGCCTTGGAAGACTGAAAGCTCTTTAGCAGCTTGTCATATTTCCTCAAAACACGTTTCCCAGGTTTACTGACACAGAAATCTTCCTAGAATTGAAAGACAACTTCAGAATAAGACAGACATAGACACAATGAATTAGATGCATTACCAAACTTCCATGTGACTTCCCTCCCTTCCCTTTCTTTAACTTGGCACACAATTTGAGGAGTGCTTCAGTACACTTTTTCTCACCCCCTATACCTGTTTAGGCATGTAAGTTCTTCCTTTCACATAGGTTCTATATGTTGGTTGTCTCTTCTTTTGGGAATCTTCTTTCCTTTCTTCAGGTGTTCTGTGTTTAACATTCAGCACCCCATTAGTCATGCCTACAACTATGGTTTCATCTTCAGGCTAAAATGAAGAAATCACAGTTAGAAACCCAGTGTTTTACTTGATGATGCATTTTACTTGTTTTACTTGATGCATGCAGATTTGTAAATGTATATTCTTAATTATAAGTCTCTAATCACAGTGTCATAGAATAACTTGAATTGGAAGCCATCTCTGTGAGATGCTTTGGTCAAATACCTTGTTCAAAACATGGACAGCTTCCAGGACTGCTTATGATTGTAAGCAACATTATCCATCTAATAAACCTTTAACAAACACCTAGAGGGACTAAAGCCTGACTCAATGCTTTAGCCCAAATATGCATTAACAGCCTTCTGTAAGTATAATCTATGATAGGTTTTGGTTTTTTTCAATGTGAAATAAAAAGTTGTGAAAGTGAAAGCTGTTGAAACTACCAGTCCCTGGTATAAATTTCACCTATGTAACAAAGGTTGCATGTATTTGATGCTAAAGGTTATAATTTTAAAGGATGCACTGGAGAAAAACACTGACTTGACATATAAAATAGTGAGTTCTGAGCTGTTACTATTAACAGATAATTCTATGAAAACATTAAACATTAACTGAATGCTCAACTGCTGGTAAGAAAAAAAAAAGTGTTAGGAATTACTACAGAAGAAGTAAAAACTAAGAAGTCATGCCACTGAATAAATCCATTGTTTACCCACATCTTAAATGCCACAAGAGTCATTCTCAAAGAACAGTAGCAGATTCAGTATATAATAAAAAAAAAACAGGAAGAGAATCAAAGATTGGCTTGATTTGAGACAGAGCTCTTCAGTACGGGAAAAAAAGACAACTGAGAAGGGATATGACAAAAGCCTACAGAATTATGACAGGTATGGATGGAAATGTCTCGTTTAGGGGCATCAAATGAAGCTAATAAAGGTTCATATGGAATGAAAGGAGGCAATTCTTCACAGAACAAGTAGCAGAAATGTGGAATTCCTTGTCAAGGAACCTAGTGAAGGTTAAAAGTTTATCCAAGCTCGAGGAAAGACTAAACAGGTTTATGTAAGGTAAATTCTTTGAATTACACAGAAACTACACTCTGATGAGCTGATTTCTTGTCTGAAAATTAGTCTGGAGTTTGGGAGAATATTAGGAAAATTATCATACATACTTGCCCTGTTTTTCATTTCCATGCACATCTACTTAGTTGGAAGCAGTATCTAGAATTAGGCTTGCCTTTGGTTTGACCCAGTAGAACCAGCCTTATGTTATCATATGACCACTTAAAACTCAATGGTTTTAGTCAACAGGAAACAAAACATTATGTTTCAAAAAATATATACACAGCTCTGGAGATGCCAAACTACAGGTATTGCACATTTCGCAGCTGCTGTAGAGGCTTAAGGGGTATGGGGGTTTTTTTTGGTTCTGCACTATTCACCTCAACCAAAATAATTCAAAACTCATTTAGAGAACAAGGTAGGAAATGAAGAAAAGGAGACAGCCCCTCCATACACACCTTCCCCTAGGTTGCAGAAGAGCAGGACAATAGTAAAGTAGCAAAGGTAGTATAAATCCCTCACAGTCCCTTTTACATGTCTTTCAAAGGCTACGTAGGAGGGTGACTACATGACAACAGCATTGTTTTAGAAAGTGGTGCTAGCCTCCAAATTTCTGGCCAGCAGGTCACTTATCCATTGGAACTCAAATGTTTCAGAGAAATGAGAGTATTTGTTTTCTGTTTCCAAGACAGTAAGACATATGTCTTAGCAAACAAATTTGTTCATGCTCATACCTCATGCCCTCTCCTCTTTTCCTCAGATCAACCTGACACAAGCAACTTTTAAGACAAGTTCATCCTAATCTAAATTTCTCAACAAATGAGCTACTTCTTTTTTTTTTTTCACCACTGACACATAAGAAAACACACAACGTTCCTGAAATGCAAAAGATGAGTACAAACTTCTTAAAGTCAAAAAACCTGCCTTCTAAACTGGGTACTTTCCCTATGATATATACTGTCATTACTTAATAAACACCAGTTTGTACAGATTTAATCATGTAACAGCTGGTATCTGAATGTATTATGTTTAGACCATTTTAATGCATTTTTTACTTGGAAGGAACATATTCTGTCATCCTACTTTTCTGTATAGCAGAAGAATAGCAATGAAAGCAAAAATTAACTACTTCAGTGACTTAAAAGGTATCAGTAATTACCTTACCTAGAAAGATTTCTAATGTACTTACCGACAACGCAAGACTGAGGATGGATGTTGCATAGTTAAAGCTGTGGACTACTTTGTAGGAAGTAGTACTGTAAATCTTCACGTGCCTATACAAAAGAATAGTGATTAAAACTGCATTACTAATTCCTTATTGGAGATACTTTACAGGGATTTCATCACTCTCTCATCCACCTCTTCTACAGATCATTTAAAAAAACTGAGTATTTATAGAAAGCATTCTTCCATTTGAAGCTGAAGCCACTGAGCTTCTTAGTTATTAACTCACCTGCAACCGAAAGGTTCTGTTAAAAGATACATGAAAGTCAAGAATTACCCACATGCAAAAAAGATGAAAATGGGATAAAGGCAGAAGATGAAACTGAAGGCAGATGTAGGGACTATCTGACTTCAGCAATGCGCATTAGGAAACACTATAACAGCATTTCTTCAAATTTGTTCTTGAATTTTAAAATTAAGATTTATTGACAATTTCTGGAAGTAAATCCATAGATATTCTTGTATCTGGCTGCTCCTTAATGATTTGGTTGAAGATTGGAAATATTAAACAAATGGGAAACAAAACATTATCTTACAAGTATGAACTTCATTGTTGTGAGCAGTGAATGACAACACTGAAGTGCAGGAGGGAGGGAGGAAGACAAGAGACCACTGTCATTTCAGACCACGTCACATTTTTTATGTCTCTGAGACAACAGATTGAGTACTGGTGCTCAGCAACTCAACCTAAACAAACAAAAAAGCAAGGAGGACATCTTTCACCTGTGCATCCTGGGTACAAAAAGCAATAGCACAGAGACACAAAACCCAGGCTCTTTAAAGGTGAATAATAGTACACTTTCAGTTATTCAAACTGTATTAAAGTTAAGAATATTTACTATATGGTATCTGCAAAGGTCAGCTTAGAGGTTCAGAAAAATGAATGCTTATTCAGAAGTTACTCACACACATTCCCAAATGGCACATGAAACCTTTACTGACAGTCATGCTAGTAAGAGGAAAAGGTTAATGTATATCGCAGTATGTCCCTTGGCCCCAGGACACATTTTCAAACAAGTCACAACTCTAAAAATTAAAAGTGTTTAATCAAAAAAAAAAAAAAAACCAAAAACCAAAAAGCACAGATTCACACTGATGCATAATAACTTTCAAAGAAAAAAAGTCCTAAAGAATTTAAGTCACAAAATATACTAACCTGTCCAGGGATCCTGACAACAACCTTTGTCCAGAGCTGTTCAGGCATAAACAGGTTACAGTTTTATGATGATTTTTAAGTGAAACTAGTAATTGTCCACCTTTTAGTATATCCCAAACTTTGACATATCGACCTCCTGTGAGAAGGAAGCACACAAAAAAGTTTGACATTATGTACACATTTACACTTCTCTGGAGAAGTTTTCACAGAGTGCTACAGTGCCTCCTCTGTAACACAGAGTTTTCTGTACCTACTCATTACCCTCATCCATTATGACTATCTCGTGGGACAAGACACATTACCAGCCAGCTCTTTTTTAGGCCATTCTGCAGGCGCAGCTGAATGATTCAACACACTCCTTACCAAAAAAAAAAAAAAAATATCTAGATACCACTGCATTACAGAACCTCTGATGGAATTGCAATAAGAGACTAAAAAAACCTCTCATCATAAAGAGAAAGATCAAGTGTGTTCATGCCTTCACTTTAGCACTGGGCTAATTAGAATCTGTATCTTGTCATTAGAAATGTCTTTTCTTTCTTTTTTTTTTAACTAACTACAGCAAAATCAAATCAGAGACAAAACGACCCCTTCCTTCACCCTCCAGATCAATACAGATTCCTTAAGAAGATATTCGAGAAATCCAGCAGTTACATCACTTATCACTTCATTACCAAATGAAAACACCACACAAGAAAGAAGCAGCTGAATTATTTCTCACAAATTAGGGCCACAGAAAAGATATTGATTTTATAAGTACCTGCAGATACCAGAAGCCCACCAGAAGGGAAGAGAAGCACGCTTTCCACAGGCTGGCCATGTTCTATTGTCATGACACTACTTTTTGTTCGTGCATCGAACAGTTTCACAGTGTGATCATAGGAACCTGCAAATAACAGCACAAATAGCTTCAGTTTTGTAATTTCAATTACTTCAGGAACTAAGCCACATCCTACAACCTAAAGAAGCTCCTGCCAAATGGAAACAGCTTTAAACTGTATACTTTGAACACTCTGTAGTTTACCTTGGTTAATTTACAGCCTTTGGGCAACATAAGCCTTTGAATTCTAACCTTAGCAAGTGTCAGGCCTTAAAAGTAATTTAAGTCTTAATTTTATTTCTCTTCCATTAATCAATTTATAACAATAAGTATGAGGCAACCTGATGAAACCTAGTCTTCATTACTTCAGAAGGCACAAAAGACTATTTTTTCCATAGCAATTTACCACAGATTAATAGGAAACCACTGCTAGGAAAACAGAAAGCAACTGATTTTGAGTAACTCCTCAGATGACCTTTCATTTCTGAGTCTGACAGTTTTGGGCTGTACAAACTACAACGGAACTAGTGTCCTCCTCCGGAAACCTGGATAAAACACTTCAGTCAATCCCAACTAAAGGATGCATTCATAGGACTTTCTTAAAACTTTCAAAGGCCAGTCGGAACAGTCCCATTAACCCAAATAGCCTAAAGCAAAACAATGTTAAAAATTAGGTCACTCAAGAGTTTCCTTACAAACATCATTGTCAAGCTTAAAAAGCAAGCAAAAAGGAAACAACAAAGCAGACAGTGAGTAGGAAGACAGATCCTCCACATTTAAAATATAATAAACAAGACCCTCCTGTATTCTCTGTATCTACAGAGCCGTGGATGTTGTCCACCTCGATTTTAGCAAGGCTTTTGACACTGTCTCCCACAACATCCTCACAGGTAAGCTTAGGAACTGTGTGTTAGATGAGTGCACAGTGAGATGGATTGAGAACTGGCTCAACGGCAGAGCTCAGAAAGTCGTCATCAGCAGCACAGAGTCCACTTGGAGGCCTGTAAATTGCGGTGTCCCCCAGGGGTCAGTACTGGGTCCAGTCTCGTTCAATATATTCATCAACAACCTGGACGAGGGGACAGAGTGTACCCTCAGCAAGTTTGCTGATGACACAAAACTGGGAGGGGTGGCTGACATACCAGAAGGATGTGCTGCCACTCAGCGAGGCCTGGACAGGCTGGAGAGTTGGGCAGTGAGGAACCCGATGAAATTAAACAAGGGCAAGTATAAGGTCCTCCACCTGGGGAAGAATAACCCCACATACTGATACAGGTTGACCTGCTGGGAAGCAGCTCTGCAGAGAGGGACCTGCGAGTCCTGTTGGACAGCAAATTGACCATGAGGCAGCAATATGCCTTTATGGCCAAGAAGGCCAGTGGTTATCCTCCCCCCTCTACTCTACCCTGGCAAGGCCACATCTGGAGTACTGTGTCTAGCTCTAGGCTCTCCAGCTCATGAAAGACAAGGAACTACTGGAGAGACTCCAGCAGAGGGCTATGAAGATGATCAAGTGAATGGAGCACCTCTCTTATGAGGAAAGGCTGAGAGACCTGGGTCTGTTTAGCCTGGAGAAGGGAAGACTGAGATGGGATCTTATCAATGCTTATAAATATCTAAAGGGCAGGTGTCAAGACAATGTGGTCAGGCTCTTTTCAGTGGTGCCTGGGAACAGGACAAGGGGCAACGGGCACAAACTGGAACACAGGAAGTTCCGTCTGAACATGCAGAAAAACTTCATTACAGTGAGGGAGCCAGAGCACTGTAACAGGCTGCCCAGAGAGGTTGTGGAATCTCCTTCCCTTGAGATATTCAGAACCCACCTGGACACAATCCTGTGCAGCCTACTCTAGGTGAATCTCCTTTGGCAGAGGGGCTGGACTGTATTTGATCTCCAGTGGTCCCTTCCAACCCCTACCATTCCGTGATTCTGTCATTCCATATGACAATTTTCTTATTTCTGCATTTTAATTTAATTCAATCCAAAAGAAGCATATATAAAATTAAAATCAAACCTGTTATAAAGACATCTGCATTCACTTTACTTGCACAGCCGCATCTCACATAGTCTGTATGTTCACTGTATGAGATGATTTCTGTACCACTCGGAATATCCCACAAATTTGATGAGTAATCATCACCACCAGAAAATATTCGATATTTATCAGACAGGAAGCCCACTACATGAGCGGCTCTAGAAATCAAAGCAAACAATATCCGAAGTTAAAACATATACTTGTTTCCAGAAGAGTTAGTCTGTATGAAGAGCTTATTTAAGTATTCTTTTTAACTTAAAAGTGCAAAGTGTCTACTGTTGGAAGTTACAAGGCCTCACTTGAGAGGTTAAAAACATTTTAGCTTTTTTATTTCCAGCCAGAAAAAGGGTCATGCTGACAGATGGTTACCTAAGCACTGATATGATCTTCCTTAAAGGTTTTACAAGTCTGCTAGATGCTCATTCAAAAGCTGTAAATTCTGCTTTTGTTACTTAAAGGTCTGCGTACTAGCACTGTCCTGTAGGAAAAAAAAATATAATAGAGTATTTGAAGTATGACAGGACTGGACACTCTTCTTTATCACTATTTGAATCTGTATTATCATTTTAACATTCCAACAGCGAGTAATTTTGACAGAAAACAGATACCCTAAATCCTACCACCATTACCCTAACGTTTAGGACATAAGACAATACCCAATCTACAAACACAGACCTCACATACAAATACTCTCAACGTCTGCTGTGTGCTTTCCACCGAAAGGAGGTGGTGTTGTTGTTCTAGGTAGATAAAACATGTTCCAGTCTTCCATAGCCTTATCATTATCTTCTTGTCATTAGTAGATCAGAACTCCTCTTCTAACTCCATCTCCACCCCAACCACACCCAGCCACCATGTGCTTTTTCTGTTTTTTGTTTTGGGTTATTTTTTGCTAGGGACTCCTGCTCTTCTTGGACTATTTCTTCACTGGTTTGGTTTAGCCGCTTTTTAGAACTCTTTTCCTGCCAGCATCAAATAGTCTTGTGACTTTGTGGCACAGTTTATGTCTACACAACAGATTAACAGACGCTTACCTGAATTAGAACATGCATTTATTCTTTCATATACTCAATTCATATTTAGAATTTAAAAAAAAAAAACAACACTCCAATTTTGAATTCAATTTAAAAATCTACACTTCAGTTAGACCTACATGAGATGGTTAGAAGCAATATAGATCAGTATGATTCAGATTTTCAGCAACATGCAAAGAAGACATATGTAAATACACCAAACAAGCAAAGGAAAAAACCAACACTGTCTTACTTAGTATGACCATCAAACTGTCTCAGCGGTGCTCTTCCACTAAGGTCAAAGAGGCGAATGCTACCTTCCTCACTGCCAGCAACAAGCAGATTGCCATCGTCTCTGTATGTGGCACAATAAGCAGCATCTTTGAAGCGAGAAAACGTTTTGATTGGTTCCTGAGAGTAACGACCATAAATGTGGATCTACCAAAAGAAGAAGACATTAGGTTTGCTCATATGATACCAACTGAAATACAGGGATATAAAGACCTCAGAAAAGCCACTTACCCTTGAGGAGGCTGTGACAGCATAGTTATATGGAGAAACCGGGGAGAAGTCAATTTTATTTACTGCACCAAATTCCTTTATCTGAACAGGCGTCTAAAACAATTGTGATAAAGATCATTAAGTACATATAAGCACAACACCAAAAATTAAAACAGCAAAACAAAACCTACTGTTCCTACAGAGAGCTCAAAACTCCATTTAGAACTAAATCAATCTTTAAACACAATCCTACTGAGTTTCTCTTCTGCCAAGCTACTTCTGCTCTTACCATTTTTTTCCAATTCATGCATTACAGCTGACGCACTAATTATGTATTTTGAGCAAAAAAACCAACCTTAGTCACTCTCGCATGTTTAAAAATACTGATTTTGCATGAAAGCAGTACAAAAAAAGCATTCTAGGTCAGTAACTACGTCTGTTGGGTCAATTTGGGGCACAAGTCGGCCTCATTTCCTGGGAAGCCGTTTAATAGGTTGCAGGGCGGTCCTAAAGAACGGCTTCTAAGCGGGAGCCACAGGAGCTGGCAAAACAGGCAGGGAGCAGACCCCGCGCCCAGTGACCGGGTCACACCCGCCGCCCCCCATGCCAGGCCTGCCTCCTACCTTGTAGCCCCGCCAGTACAGCGTGTCCTGCGTGATCTGCTCCCCGAGCTTGGGGACGGCCTGGACCACAACCGGTTTGTAGGTGGCCATGGCTGGCCGGCAGCGGGGGCCGTCGGGCGAGGCCGGGGCCTGCGCGGCGCCTTCTCAGTCAGGGAGCGGCAGCAACTCGAGTCGCGCTCCCGCCCGTGGTCCCAGCCAGACAGGTGGGTTTCCTCTGCGGGAGGAGCCCAGCGAGGGTCCGGCCGGTCCGCGCCGCCTCAGATACCGAGGGCCGCCACGCCGCCGCCGCTATGGCGATCCCCACGCCGGCCTGCAGCGGAGGCAACGCGGTCGTCTGCATCAATACGTCATCAGGAAGCGACTCTACCTAGCCAATCGTCACAGCGCCACGCGGTGGAAGGGGGGAGAGGGGGTATCACTTCCGCTTTCCCGTCGGCGGCGCGGAGGTGAGGCGGGGCTGCGGGCGCGGAGCTGCGGGCGCGGACGCAGTTGCCCGAGCGGTGGGCGCTCCGCGGCGTCCGTGGAGGGTGGCAGCTGCAGCAGAATCTCTCCTTTGGGCCTCTTGTCCCGGAGCCGGCGGCCCGCAGTGCCGAGGGAGGCCTCCGGGAGCGCCCGGGGCTGCTAGGCCGCGCTGCCTGCCAGGCGCTGCCGCCGAGCCTGGCCCGGTGTGTGAGGCTTCCCTTCGGGCTGTCAGAAAGACCCCGGTGTTCTGGTATGCTTTGCTCTCGTTAGTCTAAAAAAGATTTTGTTGTTTTCCAACATGCACAGCAGAAGCCGTTTGTTTTACTCGGGTTATGAAAATACTGGGGAGTCATGAAGGAATGTAAAATCACTGAAATTTTTCCTTCAAATAATGTTTTTAAGAAATAAAGTCATCCTCCTTATACTTCTCTTGGTATAAATGTGGTTGGTTTTGATTGTGGCTTCATTATGAAATTTGGCTTAAATAGCCATGTGATAACATTTAAACAGAGGATTTTGTCAATAAGCTTGTGTCAGTAGTAAGTGATATTTTACCATGGTTTTGACTATCAAAACCAAATACCATAAGCGCAAATGAAGCCAAGTTTGGTGTATTTTTATGCATTACTTCACCACAATGTTGTCAAGCTATGTTACATACGTTCAGTTGCAGGTTGTTCAGATGTTGGGATCTCTTCAGATACACCTTGATTGACCAGAACCGCTCTTGGCTGGAAGCTATGAAGAAACATTTTGTGTAGAACTTTTACATGACTGAGGCCATGGCATCTTCAACAAACTTAGATGCTGGGGCCCAGTTAATTGTAGAAGAATGTCCCACTAGCTACAGCCTTCCTCCCATGCCAGATATTAAAGTGGAAAATCAGCTTGACTCAAGCACAGAGGAAGGCCCAGCTCAGAGTGTCGCCATGGGAATGAAATTCATTTTGCCCAACAGATTTGATATGAATGTCTGCTCACGATTTGTGAAGTCTTTGAATGAGGAGGACAGTAAAAATATTCAAGACCAAGTTAACTCTGACCTCGAAGTGGCATCTGTCTTATTTAAAGGTTGAACTTTATGGTACAAATTGTTATGTGTGAACTGTGTTATCCTGTTAAGCTCTTGTGTGTTTTTTTAAAAAGCCTTTGCCTTATATGTGTGTTAATCAATAATAATTTTCTAAGATTTCTTCCCTTAACATTTTTATTATATGTTTATTATTAATGTAAAATTAATTTCCTCTCTGGTTATTTTTTAAATCAAAATTTTAATTTTTTTTTTGTTTGAAAAAGTAGGGATGCAGAAAGTCTCTAGTGTAATTTAATAAGAGCTGGTGCTAGTTATGAAAACAAGCTTGCTTCTTTTGTGTTGCGTGTCCTACAACATGCTACGCATTGTTGAATATGTGTCTTTACAGAACACTGCTGAAAGAACTGTGTGATCATTTCAATTTCAGTAGCTTTCTGCAGCACATTTTATCTTTTCACTATGACAAAATAACATGGGTCATGTGTTTGACTTTGTGTTATCAGTATGGCTGTACAAAGCCTGTAGTTGCAGTGATTGGCTTGTCAATTCATCTACTTAAAGGCAAATGTTGCTCCAGTTCTGGATCCCTGCAGCTGATCTCCAGAAGTTGCTGGACAGCTTCATCAGAATTGATCCATGCATTTTCATGACTGAGCCTATCACTAGAGAACAGAATTAGGACTTCCATCTATTTCCCCTTAACAGCTGTAGTTTCCAGTGCTCACTGTCATATTTCAGACTCTTAGTGATGTATCTTTTCATGAGGTTGAATTTCACCCATTTCCTGTAACAAATACAGACCTATTGTGGATTTTGATGGTTTCTCTGATTTGTATTGTTTAGCTGCAGTTCAGCCATTGTAATTTTCAAACTTTTTTGATTTCCAGGCCCTAAGTGCTTACTAGTGGAGCTGCAGACCTGAATGGCAAATTTAGACCCATCAGCGATAGGGTTGATTTTCTTAGGTAATATTTGTGAACCCCTTAGAAGTAGTCCTGCGGATCCACGGACCGCAGGTCAAAAACCCCTGGTAGGTCTCTTTGATGATGTCGGCTGTAGCAATTTGATTGGTAAACAAAACGTAATTTCATTTTCATCCTGTTATCCTCTACTTCTTTTAATTGGTTGTCTCCTCAGATTTGTGCTTGGGTTTATGATTGTGAAGTTCTCTATGGTGTGAATTCAGTGTGCATGTTAGTTAGCTTCCAGTCATTAGTTACTAATGTTAGTTAGTTACTAATTAGTTACTACGTTAGTGCACATTGATGTTGAATCAATTTAGCCAATAATGGAGATTAATCCTTCAGTATGTCTTTCCAGTATTTAATCAGTTAGCCTCTTAAAAATTATTTGGCTTCTCAGCTACTTCTCAAAATCTAAAGCTACTTTTGAGAATTAGAAGCCAAGATAACCTATATATATATTTTTATATATATATGTCGTAAAATGCTATTAGATTCTAACGGAAAGCTAGAAAAGTTAGTACTAATGAACACAGCAGCACTGAATGATTTCTTGAAGTCTAAGTGGTGACCTGCAGTTGCATTTTATGTAAGTTAGTGTGGAACATCTCTATTCCTCCTGGATAAGTATTCATAAGGCGTTCATATTGCAGTTACAACTTTATCCAACGAGTGGAAAAGTCCTGGTGAAGAAAATTAGGGAAGGTCATCTCCGTTCATGCAGTACACAGGTTAAGGAGTAGACAAAGGGATGAGCTGAGCAGTTACCTGACTGCATGGCTGACCAGAGCTGCGTCATGTTATTGCACTGGAGAGTGTTAGTAACGATGTGACAGGCGAAGTAGGGCCATCCTACCTGATAAATCCATGTCAGGTGTGTTGAAAGTCTAGATGAAGGCTTACTTCATTTAGACAACAACTTGTCTCTGAACGTGTAGGTTAGCAGCATTGTTTTATGCTAGAGATGAATACAGGCCTTTACTCAACTCTTATAATGCACAGTGGAAAAAGCTTGTCACAAAGCTTACTTAACATGAATTTTAAAGATCTCTTAAGACTGATGCTTTCTAGATTGACTTAGAATCTATGGCTTGCTTTTAATTCTCTTAATAATACTAAAATCCTGTCTGTTTTCTCTGTTCAATGTAGCTGAATGCAACATCCACACTTCTCCTTCCCCTGGTATCCAAGTAAGACATGTTTATACTCCATCAACTACTAAGCATTTCTCACCAATAAAGCAATCAACTACCCTAACTAACAAACACAGGGGAAACGAAGTCTCTACAACACCTCTGCTTGTAAACTGTAAGTATCCTCCTGCCTTACTGTTATAATTACTTTGTAAACTGTATGTTAGATGCTTGACCATTTTTTTCTTGGGTGTTACAGTGAACCTTTAATATAGGAAAAAAACATTGAGATAGTCTGCTCTAATTTCACATGGTTCCAACTGTAAAATAGTAATCCACCTCCTGTATTGAATTCATGACTGAAGCATATTTTCCAGAAAGGATCCAATTTTTGATATGAAAAATAAAGGTAAAGATTTTTCTGATCCTTTCTAAGCTCTAGGTTACTATGCTTCATATACTTGTTTTCAGAACTGTGCGTCTTGTAAAATTTATTAAAATTGGATGATTGTCATGGATCTTGAAAGTCAAGAAGGCAGTATTGTTTATGTGGTTTTGTTACTCTTAGTTGTCAAGCATTTTCTTTATAAATTAATTCTCTGTAATTTACTTCATCTATAAATAATTTCCTCTATACATTGTAAGTCCATTGTTAAAAAAAAAAGGCTGCTCGCATGGGAAAGATGAATATGGAGCTGCAACATAGGCCTCTGAACAAAATATGCAGTCTTTCCAGAGAAAAAAATCAAACTTTATGTAGTGAATAGGAAGAGGACACTGAACATTTGCGTATGTAATTTTTAACTAATTTTGTTACTATATTATGTGGATAATTTATTATATATTCCCTCCTGAGCACCTTTCAAACCTGCTCCAAGTTGTAATTATCAAAAACATGCACCTGTGCAGCGTTTACTGTGGGCTCAGAGATATTTTTTTTTCTTCATAATCTCTTAGGAATTATTCTGCTTTTAATACTTGGTACTTTGTATTAAAAATAAAGACCCCAAACCCCACAATCTTTTTCTTCCACTGTAGATGTCACGTTGTGTATAGTTTTGTAACGTCTGATTTATTCCACATTGTAGTGAGTGAGAGTTATGCTATGGGCTTTATTGAGCAGGGTGACAGATCTCCTGATAGCATATGGTCTCTTGGATGTCATTTTTAAACTACACAGCCTTAATTTGTCAAAAGATGCTTATTGTCATTTGATAAATGTCTTTGTTTCCCTTCTTGCAGCTTTATCAGTTCACCAGCTGGCGGCTCAAGGAGAAATGTTGTATCTGGCTACGCGTATTGAACAAGGTGAGACGGAGATTAAATGCCTTCTTTTATACCCTGTTGTGCTTGATTTTTCCCCCAAAGCTGTATTTTTAAAAAAATAACCCTCAGTTCTGTACAAATTGAAGGATATTTGAGGTATCTGTGCTTTGCAGATGTGGACTAGTGTTTCACATAGGGTTTTTTTATTCACTCATTGCTCTGATTTGGGTTTTACATTAAACATTAGCTTTAATAGGAGTTGTAGGTAGATCGTTTCCTCCCCCTGTTCCCCAGCTACATACGTGATCCGTGGAAATAAGAAGGGAGAATCTGTTAGTTCTATCAGAAGAGTTTTTTTTTTTAAATTATCTTTGTAATTTAGAAAAACATTTCTATTAATGGTGGCTTTCCAATTCTATTTAATCAATTGACATGTAAAGCTGTATTTTGGTAATCTAAGCCATGGCTCCCACCTTCAATATGATAGTGCTACTCATTCAGAGTTGAGTGACAGTCTTCAGTGTGACATTTGTATGTCTGTAATACATATACATAACTTCAATTCTACATAACATATTGAATTGAGTACCATTAATAGTATATTCTTATTGCACTATTAGTAATCACTCATGCTTTTGGGGAATTTTTGCTGAAATATTTACTGGAAAGCAGGTAATGAGTTGCTGAGTCTATATACTTTGTAATGAGCCATGTATATGGAAAGCAAATCAATTCTGGAGTGTCAGTAACAGTTAAAAATGCCTATTATAGTGCTTTGATAAGCATGGTATTTTTTAAGTATTTAGATATTTAAAAAAAATAAACAGTTCCAGTCAGCCAATTGTTAAAAAAAGTTACTTTTCCTTTTTCCAGCTACACTTGAACAATTGGGTCTGCCCAATTGTTTCCACAAAACACCCTATTGATTACATGAACTTTAGAGGGGAATGGAGCTATGCTATCTATATTGCTTTAGAAACTACTTCTTTCCAAGAATGTATGGCCTCACTCTATTGAGAAAAAAGACACGCTTCCTATAGTATAATACAGAATGTACCTCTTTATTTTTCAAGCAGCCCTTCTCACCTTTCCAAAAATAAATCCCAGATTATGAACAATTTATAACATTTCTGAGTATAAACAGAGCTTGATTTATAATGCTTAAAAAAATAAATAAACTTGAATCTTAGATTTTACTTTGGTCAGTTGGATTATTTTGTTTTCTTTCTTGGACAAAGATATTTGCACCACCACTGGAATAGAATTTTGGTTTTAAAGTTAAGATGAGAATGTTTTTTAGGATACACTGGTACCTCAGTCCATTCACCATGGATATGTCAATGCATTTCACCAGCTCATACAGTGTGTTAGTGAAAGGGGTTACTAAGTTGCATATTTTTCTTTAAACAGAAAATGTAATCAATCATAAGGATGAAGAAGGATTTACTCCTCTGATGTGGGCTGCAGCTCATGGGCAGATAGCAGTAGTGGAATTTCTCCTCCAGAATGTAAGGAAAAAAACAGACTGAATTTTAAATTTATTTACTTTTTAGTTCAATTTGCCTTACTAAGTTTTTCAATGCTGCTTTATTCATAAAAGTTTTAGAGTTAAGTTCTGTGTGAATCCTCACATTAAAAACAAACAAACAAATGAAAAAAAACCCAGTGTGGTTAATTTGATTTATTTTTTTAAAAAAGTTATCATTATTAATATTATTTCAGGGTGCAGATCCTCAGATTTTGGGGAAAGGGCGAGAAAGTGCCCTATCGCTGGCTTGCAGTAAAGGATACACAGATATTGTCAAAATGCTGCTCGACTGTGGAGTTGATGTCAACGAGTATGACTGGGTAAGACTCTAGCCTAAATTTGTCAGAGGGTGCTTTGGTCAGAAATTTGAAACAGGGCACAGCAATGACTTGGGTTTGGAAATTGTTCTACCTCTTCTAAGATACCTGAGAGTTTCAAAACTTCCATAGGATAAGAGAAGTTGACCCTGCTAATTCTGACTTCTTGGTAAAAAGAGAATGAGACTAACACTGAATTGTTGTAGAAGAGCGAGCTTACAGTCTGAACAGTAGACAAAAAGAGATGGAAGTTGTGAAGAACCAAAACCAGAACCTCGGTTTATAAAACTTGTGAAGTCTCGTATTGATACATAGAGATATGCTGATGTGTTAAAGAATTACAGTTGCAGACTTCTCAATCATTAAGTGTCTAAGGCTTTTTTCCCTGCTTTTGCAGAATGGAGGCACGCCTCTCCTATATGCAGTACATGGGAACCATGTGAAATGTGTAAAAATTCTCCTTGGTAAGCAGACTGTCCAAACTGACTTATCAGTAATAACTCTTTATCAGTTTTCATAGTTAGAAATATGAGTTTCTTTTCCTATTTTACACAGAAAGTGGTGCTGATCCAACTATTGAAACAGATGCTGGCTATAATTCCATGGATTTGGCTGTAGCCTTGGGCTATCGGAGTGGTGAGTATTGCTACTGTAAATTCTTTGATTTTCACTGTTTTGTGTTTATATGGCTGCTGTAATGGCCTAGTAGAGGTTTTGCAGCTGTGAGAAGATCCCCATCCATAATACACCTAAATGTATCGGCTGAAATTCATTAGGAGTTTCCGTCCCTGACTCAGAAAGCCAGGTACCCAGTAAGAGAAATGTCACTGCCCTGGATCTGTGTCTGTGGGCACAAATAATGCTGCATTGGGCTGACACAGTCGTGATCCAGACAAGGGGAGCTGCGCTGCTCCTCCCCGACCCTGTAGAAAGGAGTGTGTGTTGCACTGGACAATGGTAGGAGGCTGCAGCACCCCCAAACCCCTCATTCTGGCACTCTGCTGATTTTCAAACTACATCACATCATGCCAAACCTTCTTCCCCTGTCACACTAGCTCTAGCTCTAGTTAATCTCAGAGGCAGACAGTAATTCAGTGCCAGGATTAGGGAATTAGGCTAGCTAACTCGCTTTGGGAAAACAGAGGCAAAGAAGGGTCTCATCATTGTTTTTTCCCTCGTGGTGCCACCATTTTGAAAGCTCTGAAATGTCTGCCATTACAGAAATAAACTGAATCTAAAAATAAGCCCAGCACTGCATGTGTAGCTTCTCCAGGCAGAGCCCTGTGCTAATGGGAGGGCCAGTAACTTCACAGATGTCTAGATGTAGGACTGCTTCAAGAGTTCAATCTCAAAACGTTCCACAGAAGTAATTTCTAATAAACATTTTTGCCTACTTTCCACTTATATGCTTAAAATTTTGCTTTCTGTATGCTATCTGCCTGTTCAAACCAGAGAACAGATCATTACCTCCAAAAAACATCATCTGCCTTACTGGTTGTATTGCTTTTGTATTATATGAAGGGGATCTGAAGGGATGCAGAGTCTCTTCCCACAGTGAATTTATTCCTGTGTTTTTTATTAAATGATTCTACAGGACAAGCTGGCATCTGCCAGGAGAAAGCAGTACAACCCAAAAAATGTGAAAAAGCACAGATTAACCTGATGTTTTGCTCTGCTTTAGTTCAACAGGTTATTGAGTCTCATTTGTTAAGGCTACTTCAAAATATCAAGGAGTAACACTTGGCTCTTCTGCGGGTGTCCATGCTTGGCTTGGAGATCTGATGAAATGCTTTTTAGCTTTCTAATCAGTGACAAAGGTTATTTGTTTTGTAACTTTATCTTTGTTCAACTGTTTGCTGTTTTTAGTTAAGGTTTTTAATATTCTTCCTCTTCTTTCGTTGTTGTTCACAGAAATACACGATGTCATCCTTTTCTTAAGTATATTTTATATAATTTTAGAAGAAAAAGTCAGTTGTGCATGAAAAACTTTGTAAATAAAACCAGTTTTGACCACATAATATTTACACTGAGTGCAGTGGGTGGCACTGTGCCAGGTGTCCTACTTCATCACATTATTGATATGTATTCACAGAAAGAAATTTGTTTAGATATTGAGGTATCTCACTGTAGAGGATAGAGGTCTTTACTGTTAATAATACCAACATATGCACTATTTGTGATTTGTTTTCAGGATCCCCAGTTAATATAAGTGCTTTTGGCTTTGTCTTATTTTTAAGAAGTTGGTAATAAATCGAAAGACTTTGATGGTAGTTTAATTCCTACCTAGTTTCTTTCTACCTGCCTCTTCTTTCTTATTGTAGTCCTGAAACAGCTAGGCCAGAATGCCCTAGATAGACTTCCTTATACCAGGGATATTTCTCATTCAGGTGCAGAATTCATAGCTCCTAAATATCCTTCCTGCACTGGCTGAAAGTTGACATCAGCTGTATGGGAAGGGAAGCCAGAGCCTGCTGTATTCTGGCCTTCTGCAGCCAAAGGGTGGTCCTTTGGATCACAGAACCATAGAATATTGAGTTGGGAGAGACCCATAAGGATCATTCACTCCAACTCCCTGCTTCCTCCCAGAACTACCTAAAACTAAACCATAGGACTTAGAGCATCACCGAGATGCCCCTTGAACTCTGACAGGCTTTGTGCTGTGACCACTTCCCTGGAGAGCCTGTTCCAGCAACTGACTGAAGAATCTTTTCTGAACTGATTCAGCTTCATTCTGTTTTCTTCCATCCTGTCATGGGTCACCAGAGAGGAGATCAGCACCTCCCCCTCGATGAAGGTGTAGACTGTGATGAGGTCACCACTCAGCCTTCTCAAAGCTAAACACACCAGTTAGTGTTTAACTGTTCCTCCTAAGTCTTGCCCTTGAAACCTTTCACCATTTTGGTCACCCTTCTCTGGACACACTGTCATAGTTTGATGTCCTTCCGTTGAGGCACACAAAACTTCGTGGGGCTGCACCAGCACAGTGTAGAGTGGGACAGTCGCTTCCCTAGACTGGCTGGCTAAGCTGTGCTTGATGCCCCCCAGGACGCAGGTGGCCCTGTTGACTGCCAGGGCACACTTTTGACTCACGTTCAGCTTGCCATCCACCCAGGCCCCCAGACCTCTTTCTGTGGGGCTGATCTCCAGCCTCTATTTCCCAGTTTGGCAAGATGTCCCAGTGTAGCTGTTAAGTTAGAACAGCAATTACAATTTTGGAAGTAGTTGAAAAATCAGGACATCTTAATGGATTTTCTGGGGCCACTGCACTTAATCAAAGCTACACTGAGTGACAGGAAGTGTGATAGTTTTTCACAAGTAACAGGTAAGATTTTGAAAGATATTTTTCCAGCTTTTCCTTTGGTGGTACATACAGACCCCGCCATGTGGTGTTGACATGTTTCTATGAGTATTTCTCCATTGTGTCCACTAGAGGTCTGGCATCTATTCACAGAAATACACCCCTAATCCCCACCTCTCTTCCCCAGCATGTGGGTAATAAACCCGATCTCCAGTTTGCTCTC
This sequence comes from Tringa solitaria, assembly GCA_026413425.1. NCBI lineage: Eukaryota > Metazoa > Chordata > Aves > Charadriiformes > Scolopacidae > Tringa > Tringa solitaria. The sequence goes on from JAOXJM010000019.1 coordinate 27,384,111, forward strand.
CACCTAAGAGTTCACTCAATTAACTTACTGTACGCCTAGCATAGTGTCTCTGCCGTGCTTAGTTTTTCTACTTGAAAATCATTCCATACGCAAAACAAATCAATACTGTTTGAAGTACGTGCAGTATGATCCTGACCAAAAGGTACTGGAGGGCTGGGGAATAACGCAGCAGAGTTCTTTGAGTCAGAGCAAAAGAAATAATTCAAAATGCTAACTCTGTTATTTCAAAATGAGTGAATATACAATAAGGGAAAACGTAGGAGGAAGAACTCAAGAAGGAACTTCTTCACTTTGAGGGTGGCAGAGCACTGGCACAGGCTGCCCAGAGAGGTGGTGGAGTCACTCTCTCTAGAGGCATTCAAAACCCACCTGGACAAGTTCCTGTGCAACCTGATCTAGGAGGACCTGCTTTAGCAGGGGGGTTGGACTAGATGATCTCCAGAGGTCCCATCCAACCCCATATCATTCTGCGATTCTGTAGGAAAAAAATAAATCCAAACCTACATGGATTAAAATTAATTTCTGGCAAAATTTCTCTCTTGTGTGTTTTTAAAATAACATAAAGTGGCAATTACTACAAAATTGCATACTAGAAATACTGAGATTTAATGGTGTCATTGTTTAATCCCAGCCGACAGCTAGGGTCACACAGCCACTTGCTCGCTTCCCCCAGTTGGGATGTGGAGAGAACTGGAAAAGTGAAAGTGAGGAAAAACTCATGGGTTGAGATTAATCCGGTTTAATGGGTAAAGCAAAAGCTGTGCACATGAACAAAGTGAAACAAGGAATTCATCCACTGCTTCCCATGGGCAGCAGGGGCTCAGCCATCTCCACGACAGCAGGGCTCCATCACACGTAATGACGACTTGGGAAGACAAACGCCATCACTCCAAACATCTTCCCCCCTTCCTTCTTCCCCCAGCTTTATATGCTCTCATGATGTCATATATTTATCCTTGTGGCCCTTCCCAGCTTCTTGTCCACTCCCAGCTACTCACTGGTGGGGAGGTGTGAGGAGCAAAGACCTCAAGAGCTTAGCAACAGCCAAAACCACCAGTGCGCTATCAACACCATTTCCCATCCCAAACCCAAAGCTCAGCACCGTACCAGCTGCTAGTTAAGAAAATCGATTCCTATCCCAAGTAAAACCATGACACGTGACCTTTGTAAAAACAGATGCTTTTCAACAAGCATAGAAGTCCAGCAATGCAAATAAAATGCAGACTGTGTTTTCTTGAAATATCATAACCTGAGACATTTCTAAGACATTTTGTGTATACACATAAGTATTTATAAGGAACAGAATTTCCCTTCTCTGTATTATTTGCACTACAGGAAAGTGCTTACTCTAAATGATGAACCTTCAATATCTGCTATTTTGTTTTGAACTTCAGTCAGCATTAAGTTCACATATAGGAAATAAACGGACTAATTCTTAACTATTCCCTGAAAACATATCCTAGAAAATGTATTTTTGGATTACATGGGGAGATCCTGAAATAGAGGAACGTAGACTAAGATAGCAATATGTAAAATCTCTTCCATCTTTTTGCTGTATAATTTGAAGCGATTGTCAATCATCACCAGGCATCCCACAGAAGCGAGTGCAAAGGTGAAGATGGTCTGCTTTCAGAAGCTGTTTCCTGCATTAAGAGCCCTTTCTATAGCATAAGGTTGAATGTCTGAGGCAATTAATACAGAACTGAAGTTTGCTGTGGCTCCTGTTCCTGCAGGGAACAGCCAGCAGTATTTCGTAAGCAATCTCCCAGGCACCCAGAGGAAAACTTTGAGTTAGCAAACAGAGAGAAGGGAGGGGAGGAAAAAAAAAAAAATCTATACAAAGAAAAAGCTTTACTGGCTGGAAAAAATCACTGTCAAGAAAGCACAGACAACAGTTGATTATGCAACATTAACAGCATGCTCCACTCCACATATTTTGTGTTCCTCTGAGGCACAAAGATGAATTTTTATTTCTCTTGGTGTAAATACTGCTCAGTGTTCAGTTTTCTTTGTTTATAGTGGTAAAAATTGTGAAGCCCCTGGCTCACCATTGGTGTTTTGAAATGTCAGCCTGCCGATTGTGTGTCGGGGAATGGTTGGTATCTGTGGCTTCTGGTGGTGGAGAGAAGACACTAGAAGTCACCTTGGAACCACACCCAGGGGTCTGAAGGCAGCAGTGTTTCCTTGCCAGAGGAGTCTGAAAGATTCTACAATCAAAAATCTTTACTCCAAGTTGATTCTTTCCCAAAGCATTTACCAAGAGCTCTCGCTGATGCAAGTTCTGGCAGGAATGGTAATAAAAGTTATTTTACATTTGAAGTGAGCAAACAAGCCGCTTTTCCTGACTAACCAAATTATTTTTGCCAAAGTCGATGTGCGGCGTGTAATCACAGATGTCATGACCCCTGCCTCACGAAGCGAATCGCCTAGCCCAGCGTCACGTCATCGTAACAGCCAAACGCCTCAGAGCTGCACGAAGTCTTTGCCTCACTCATTCACGTTTGACTTTTACAGGGTACCCTGGCCTGGCGGGATTACACAACAAGCCAACTCTAGTCTGCAGCCCAGTGGGTACTTTTTGTCAGAATTAACACTCATTTGCAGCTGCTACTGGCTGCAACAGCTCAGCAACCTCACAGCCCAAGACAGACGGGCTTTCTCTCTCTGGGAGGGAGGTGAAAGAAAGCTAAAGCAGTGAGCAGCCCTCTTGGTAGAGAACAATAATATAGGTGTGAAGTTATTCTACCAAGGAGAAAACAAAATTTACACATTGTAATTGCTCAAGGGAATTCTACTTTCTCACAGTTAGGCAACAGCTGAGATAGAAATTGAACCATCAAAGATGGTGAAGAATAACCATAAATAGATTGTTAATAATTGATTTAAAGAAGTTACGATGCTAGAGACTGTAAAGCCATTCCTAAAGGAACTGTGACCAGTACCCCCTGCTCCCCACTCCAGGTCATGTGGTTAGCATAACTAACACCATTTCATAAGGCAAACAGCCATTCTCTGGGACCCAGCGGGTCACGTATTCCTTCCCTTTGCCCTCATTATCAGGTCCTGAAAGTCCTGTGCACCAAGTAGATGAATCAAACAGATTTCTTCTTCCCCTCCCCGCTGGCCTCAAGGTTCCTGGGTGCCAGGCCAACTACTCCCTTCCTTGCTGGTCTTGCAGGTCCCAGGCACCCGGCCAACCTGGTGGTGTTGATGACCCCACCACAGAACAGCGATAACCCTAACAGCTCCCAGAGCACTGTCTGTAAAACCAAGCAGTTCCAGTCCCAAGAGGACTTGGCCCAGAACTTTTTCTGGACACAGAGAACGTGACCCCTCGGTGGAATGGGACACCTCCACCATCATCTGCTTCCTCCAGGGACTGAAGGGGTGACATTCTTTTACATTATTTTTGAGTATAGATTATGATTGTTACATTGATACAGCAAACCATAAGATCTGACCCCATCTGCTGAGGGTCCAAGTCATTAAAAATCGTAAGTTAAGTTATTATCTAGGCGATTAGAAAGTAGAAGTTAAGTTGTATTATAAATTCTGTATTATGCTACTTACAAATTGTACTACATTGATTCTGCCTGCAGAAATCCTGTGCCATTCTAATCGTAAACTCTGTGCTGTAGTAATCATAATAGCCTGCTATGAAAAAAAAGTTTTAATTCTAACTACATCTTAGTGCTGTCACCATTCTGCCAAGGATCCTTAAAAGAACCTGTCTGTCCCCTCAGTGTCCGGTGACAGAACCAAAACTTTGAATCTTTACATTTTCACCCAGACAGGACTCAGTCAAGTGAGGAGTTAATCATGTACAATGTTAGCATTACTATTTGCATGTAAATTTGATGAGCACTTTGTAACACTCCTTCCTGTCTGTTCCGGTTTTCCCTGGGGCTGTTACTAGTTCCACTCTGTTGCCTTCTTTGTTCGTCTGTCTTGTACTTTGAATTCCCCACTTGTGTCTCTGAGGCAGTTACAGAAAGCGGCAGCCTCCTGCCAGACCTTCCCAGGACGCAGTCTCATCTCAAACCTCTGGGCTTCTCCTTGGTAAGGAAACAAAAAAAGAAAGGAAAAAAAAAAAATCAGTATCCTACACCTTCTCATGCTACACAGGGAGCTGGTGCCCACAGCAGGGAGCTAAGGGGTCGAAGATCTGCTTTCCAGCTTCTCCAAGATCCATGCAAGGTGATCACAGCTCCCCACCGTGGCACCAGAGGAGAACTGTCCCACGGCCACGCCGCAAGGTTTCCCCCCGTGGCACTTTTCTCAGAGAATTCGGCAGTTAGCATCCCGGTGGTATTCCTGCAGAAATAAATACTCAACACCGAGGAGATGGAAATCAGCCACTGATCATTACTCTAACTTTGCAGAGAAACAACACAGACGAACTAGATGATCTCTATGGTCCCTTCCAACTCTAAAAATGCAGTGAGAATTCAGTGAACTTCTACTTATGGCACTCATCAATTTTGGATTTCCAAAGCTGTTTTTACTGTGCCTTGGTCCTACATTCTCCCAGTAACCTTTAAGCAATCTTGAAGCTCGCTTCTTTAAACCCTGATGATGCTACTTGCAGCCTGAAAAGACAGCTATAAACTAAGGCCAGAACCACTACTTATTTTCCACAACTGTTTTATAACTGTACGTGAAACAAAATAGTGCCAGAAGCAGAGCAACCATGAAAGTTTACCCTAATTCTAGGTAACTAGGAATGCTTTAAATTTTTGTACTGTGCTGAAAATCCTTTTCCCGCAGGTTTGTAGTCCACAGCAGTTCACATAAATTATAAGCAGTTCACATTCACAGCTCTAGCTAATCCCTAGCACTAACCAGATGCAACTCCATATTCTCATGAAACTGTAAGGGATAAGGGATAGGAGGGAAAAAAAAAAAAAAAAAAAAAGAGAAAGACTGTATTTGCTGGGATGATAGAGTAAAATCTGTTCTGCATTTTTTCACTAGGAAGCTGATTGTTAAGGGGCATTCCAGCAGAGTTTTTCCTGAACATTGCAGACCAGACTTTTTTTCCTTTACAACAAGAGTATAAATCACTGGAGTGCGGACGCAGCCCATCACTAGAAAGATCATCATTAGTATTGTTATAGCAGTTCCGCTTGCATGCACCTCCTGCTGTGCAGCACATAACGCTTTCAGGAAGTACACTGCTCCGTCTGGCAATGAATGTGTAACTGGGTGAATTAGGAATCCAGTCACTTGGAACTTTAAAGATCAAAGATATTGTTAGGGTTTAGTCCTAGGAATGACGTCTGAATAGATCTTTCTGTTGAGGTTGATTTGTCACCAAATTAAGCTAGCAACTCTCCAGGCATACAAGACTGTAAAGCATGTCAGTCTCCAGCAGACGAGCAGAGACGAAGCCAACCATGCACGCAGAAATCTACGGGCAAGGCTGCAGAGCCCAATAAAAAAAGGGAGATGTAAACTGGGCACAGCAACAAGGTGGGTTACAGCTGTGGGACCATGCTGTACAGCTCATCCCTTTCCTGCAAGAAGAAATCTAAATAATCTCTGAATAATCCTCTGGAAAAAAAAACAAAACAAAACAAAACAAAAAAAACCCCAACCCTGACCTGCATTGTGGGGAATATTGTTTTGATTCATTACGTAAACCAACTGCACGTGCTCCTTTTTTTTAGCACTGAAATCAAAACACGACAAATACAGCCACATGACATGCTTTTCACAGCCCATCAGTTTTTCTAGCACAACAGCATTTCTATTTCATGAATAGAAAAATGCAGCTTACAGGACAGTATCATTTTTACATAAATTCTAATATCTATCACTTGCAAGTATTTCAGGAGGACCTATCATACAATCTAATGGCTTGACTCAAACATTCTGTATTACTGTCAGCTAGAGAACACTGGATGATGTGCAATCTGCAGGCAAAATTGATGTGCCAGCACTTAGCCAGGCTCCTAGCTCAGTTTAAAACCAGGCAAGCTCTGGCTAAACTCTGTAAATCCCTAACTCTTGCATTTGTAGCCATTAGGCTACACCTAGATTATTTTAAATGTTATAACCTAAAGGACTCAAAACATAATTGCCTTTAAAAATGCATCACAAAACCAGCTTGCCTAGCTATTCTGCATCTGTGGTACAATGTCTGTCACGAGTACAGGGTAAGATCATAGGCATAACAACATTGCTATTGTCTCCAAAAAGGCTTTTGTTTAGAAGCGTTATGCTTTTCTGCTCACATAAAATGTGACGGTTTCAAGAAGATCCGCAGCCTCCCAGAAAACACACTGGTGCATCCTTGAAGGCTCAAGTCCCTCTTGGAATTTAACTTACAGCCCGCTGACAGAACTTGTCTGTCAAATATACTGTATTTCCTGATGAAACCAGAGAGCTACAGAGATGGGACATAATTCAAAAAGCAAAAGTAAAAAAAATTCCAGGTTTTGAAACAAGTAATACTGCTTAATTTTCAAGGTACAAATAACAAAAATAGGACAATGCCAAAATAGAAGGAACAAATTTAATGGGAGTACAGGGTCCCTTCTACAAATGTGAGAGGGCTGACACACTAAAGCAGAACGACAATCCATCTAGTCTACAGTTCCTGACAGAGGTCAGCCTTGACACCAGTGAATACGTGCACAAGGTCACATCTAAACAAGTCTGAATTTTGTATACTGGTGGAAGAAGACGACTCAGTGAATACCGAGACCTGTAGGCTACTGTCTACAAACACTAAAAAACACACCAAAAAGGTCTTAAAAGATCATCACCCCTGGGTAGGAATTACTGGAGCATGAAACGCTGCAGACATACATGGGGATTGTTTATCCAAATGCTGCCCCCAACATACGCTAAAGGCAAATCCCAGCTGCAAGAGCTGGCTGTGCTGGTTTCATGTTCTTTAAGAACTTCCCTAAACCAGAAGGAACTGCACAATCAATCTCCTGATTCCTAAGTGGTGCAAAGCAGCCAGAAAGGAAATAACTCTGTTCTGCACAGTCAGAAGTTCAGAGTGCAGGAAGACCTCCTGGATCTCAGTTGGGTCCTTAAAGGTGGCAGCAGTCTTACTTACGCAAGGTTATTAGGAACTCATTGCAAAACTGCAGCCCACCCAACGTTACTGCTGACACATGATCTGACCCTCAAGCCATACTCAGTTACTTCTGCAACTGCCTGATGCAGTTGCTGGAAGTAACAAGAAAGCACAGCAGGACTACCCACAGATTCTGGAGCTAACCCAGAGTTCCTCTTGTTTAAAAAGATACTTCCAACACCTTTAAATCTTGCTTAATCTTATTGCAACATTTTAAATCCAGTGACAATAAGCAGGTGCAAACATCTGCCACAAGTTGTATGTTGATTGTGAAGCAGAGACTACTCAGGTGTCCGTGGCTGAATTTTTTGAGCATCCAGCACAAGGCCACTAGACATTATTAACTCAGTTGCAGCTCCATAAAGTGTAGAAGTGTCCAATCAAAGAAAGTAAGACCTGTTCAACTCAACTCCAGGTGTCTTCTAAAAATGGAAGAGGAAAGCACAAGCCACATCTACATTTTTCTAGTACCCCAAAAAACACCCTAAAACCACTACTCATACTTAACAGAAATGTAGAAGAGGGATTTCAAGTGCAGCAACTACTTTCACCATTATCAGCCAATATCCCGAACAGCACACCAAACCCCTGATTGCATGAGGAAAGTGTTACAAACTCTTGTTATTGGCCAGCAAAAGTGAAAGTATCATGTTGTGTGATCAAACTGACCTTCACCCAGGTCAGGTTCTTACTAGCAAATATCCTAGAAATCTGCCTTCCATCTACACAAGAAATAATAAGACATACGCTATAAAAACAGTGATTAGTGCTTATACCATTACAACACTAATTAACACATTATTTGTTCCGATTCATTAGCAGTGCAAAAGATTGGGTTGTAACTCATCTGTAAAAGTATTATTAACCCCTGCACTACACATTGTTAGAATGGCTTTTTCATTGCCAGGATACCTTCACTGCAATATAAAGGCAATACATCAGTTGCATCTCTTAAATCTATTCCTCAATATAATTTTTTTCTTTAAAAAACAGATTATAGCAAGACAGTATGGTAACAGTATTACTTAAGATGTCTTCCTTCTATTCAGTAACATTCTCTAATGATAATCCATGCATGAAGTGAAGGCAGAATATTAACAGAGCACCAAAAGACTTTCATGATGACACAAGTAGCTTACACTACCAAAAAAACACAGTTTAAAGTTGATTAGAATACACAAAAATTGTTAAACTCCTGATTCTTGGAGCTGGTAGATGCACGCACTTTTTATCTATCTTTGAAGTTATTGAGTTCAGCTCACAGCCAAACTAATGATACTCCCTCATGCTACAGACTTCACCCTCAGCTAAGCTTGGCTCAGCTGCACTGCCAGCTCCTTGCTGTGTAAAAAAGGCTTCTTCACAGAGTCCCATCTCTCTTACAGGCCAGGATCTTTCAGCTATCAATCCAATGGAAAACTTTTTCAGCAACTCTCACAACCCGCTGGATGCAATTGCCGAAAAGAAGCAAGGAATAGCTTAGATGAATCAGGAGCCACACTGCATGTATTGAGGTAAACCCAAGACATGTTGAGCACTTGCTACTATTTTAAAATACCTAGCTTCAAAATCTCTCTTCTTTACATATACCACCAGTCACTTAAGGCTGTAATCTAGTCATCTTCAACACAGACTTCCCTGCAGGCTTTCCTATCTGTGTTGAATATTAACTCTGTTATTTCTTAACTCTTTTGAATCCACTCTGACAAACAGGATGATCAACCAGTTTCCACCTTCTGGCTTCTCAATCACTGCTCCCACCTCCCTTGAAAAATACTAACCGCCTCCACTCACGTCACACCACCTATAACATTCACACAGCTTTTTTCCTTGCCACTGTCCTGATCACACCTTGTTTTCCTTTTGGAAACTGCCTCTGAAAACAAATACAAGCTCTTTGCCATTACAAATATCATTTTTTACTCTATCTGTACCATAATGTGATGTTGAAGTTTCCAGCAGAGACACAGGAAAACACTCTAGGGAAGGTGAGATGCCTGTAAACAATGCCCACAAAACAGTTACTAGCACAAAATTTCACAGAAGTGGGAACTACATGAACTTCCCCCACACTGTCAGGAGATGAACATAGTAAGATACACAAGTATTGATTTATTATTTGAGGTATTGAGCTATGAACATTTTAAACCAACTCAAGTGATCTTCCTTTGTCACGTATGATAACTATGCACTACTAATTATGTGAAATTCTCACTGGGAACATTTCCTTAAAGGCACAACCTCAAACTCACAAGACTTTAAAAAAAAATAATCTTCTAGAGCTTTTAAAACAATGTTATTTTAAAACCATAGCAGGGAGCTTTTCATTTTTACATATGCACCACACTACCTTAATAAAGTACATAGTTTCACCATCTTCCAATAGTATTTTAATTGGGATTTTTTATTAGAATATACTAATTATGAACAAGAGCAAAGCCTTTGAAGAATAAGATAAACAATTATGAAAATATTTCTAAAAATCTTCTACAAAAACAATGAAAAGAATCTCCCCAGCACCCACTACTGCATTAGAGCCAAGCTGTTACAAAGCTCCATGTGACAGAACCAGAACATTCCCTTAGCTTTTTAAAAATAAAAAGCTCAAACAAACCTTTGTTTCAATAGAAATGCAGGCATCTGTTTTTGTTTCTCCATTGTCCAAGATATTTGGAATGGAGATATGAAGCCGCTTCCCTTGAACAAGACTACAGATGTGAATCCATAATGGCATAATTACAGTATGGTTACATAGAAGTTCAAGCTAATGAGAAACATCAACACAACTATTTTCAGTTTCTAGCAGTTAATAGCAGGCTAGGAAGACCATAACCAAATTCCTTACTAAGAGAAAATAATTACAGCTTTGCATCTAGGTTGAGCATTTAAGTGTTAGACATGAAGACTACTATAAACTTCCAACAAGACAACTACATCCATTTAGAGTCTGCTATAATCAAGAACACATTTTGATGGTATCTCAATCCTCAGTCACAGTTTGGGGATGGAGAGATAAGCCAGTATTTCCTGACTGGGAGTCAGCCTAGCATGTAGACTTACAGAGACATCTCACATGGCTGCTTATCATTGGATTAGCATTGTTTTGCATTTCAAAGATACCGTTTTAGCAAGGATCTCACTTTTTAAGCCACCAAGCCTGTCTGTTAGTGGGGAAAAGGCCAACATTGTCTAGAACATCTAAGCAAGACACCAAGTCACAAGACAGAAACCAGTATGAAACATTTCATAAGCAAGTACTTCTAAGGACTTACGTATTTGAGTCACAGAATGAGCAACACATTTATTGATTTCTCAAAAAAAAAAATCTGCACACATTTATTGACTCGACAGGTAACAGGAAGTGTGGTTAACAACTCTGTAGGATTTGGTTGTTTACCTTTTACAGGGCAATTAGCTTAAAGGCACCACCCTCATTTCAAAACTCAAACTTGCAGAGTTTAGTTTTTCTACCTTATTGCCACAATGCACTTTTTTATTAATTTACTGCAAAGTACTTGCAAACTGCGACAAGTAATCTCAAATTGTTACTGTAGGTTCTCGTACCCGACTTCAGCAGTGCCACGCTCACATCAGGCTGTTGTCTTACCTCAAACCACAGAGCTGCACGGCTTGAACAAGTTCCTCCACTGTTTCCCAAGAGCAATGACTTACACCACGATAAACACGCTTGGCAAGTCAGGCACAGCCCCACCTTTTCCCAGGCACAAGGAGAATTTGGTTACAGCTATAGCAAAGTTTTACTCTGAATTTTATTCTGCACAGGTCAGGATGAAGTATTTGCTCTAGAGTCAACCTTAGAAGGCTGGTAGTTGAGTGCTCTTCTCTCCCAGCTTAGCGTCTGTTACGGAAGCAATCTGATCTACCACTAACACCAAAAATCCCCAAACACGAAGTTTAGCCCTCGCTCCTGGAAGCTCCAGCTATGCCAAGGTCAGACTGGAATTTGAAGTGTTCTTTGAGCCCAAAAAACAGGTTGTCTTTTTCTCTAGAACACACAAAAGCAACAGAAATAACGTATTCCTTAAACATTCAAATATAATTATTATTAGTTAATAGATCTGAAGATGCTAACTACAGAAATTAAAAGCCATTATCTTATTCTATTAAGGCTTTTTTCACCCTCTATACTTCATTCCCCCACACAATTTCCATTTTCAGATAAGTAAAATTAAAACACTAGAAAAGTATTATTTAACTCATTAAATAGTTACACCCTGGAAATATCTAGTAAACATTCCCCAAAGAATTTAGCATTAGTACTTAGATGCCAACAGCCTGCTGCTGCTCTTCAAGGCCAAGCAAAGCACTCGCTCAACTTAAATCTTTTATATTAAACCGCCAATAATT
>JAOXJM010000019.1:27432033-27443908 GCA_026413425.1 Tringa solitaria
CCCCCCCGTCATTTACATCTGAAAAGCACCCTGAGAAAGAGCCGCTTGCCGGGGGGAGAGTTTCCAGTGTGCTAATCCCACCACTTTCCCTGTATCAGCCTCTTCGCCCTGAGCCTTTGCGAGACCGATCCTACACCCTCGCCTCCCGGCTGCAAGCTCCAGGTTTCCAGAGAGGGTAAGAACAAATAGAAGTAACTGTTGGCTTGTGTCACACGGGGCTGTCACGGTAATAAACACACGGCTTCTCCTCCAGGAATTCCTAATCCTCCCTGTGTGGCTCTAGCGCTGTGGATAATATCATTACAGGGCTAAACAAATAAACAGTCTGCCCCGAATCAAGCGGGAGGCACTGGGGACCGCAGTTCCTCTCTGCAAAGATGATACAAGTAAATTTACACTCAGGGCTTGGAGAGGGTCCAGTGGCTATGAATAGCTGCTCAGTTCTACAACACTGGCTCTGGGCTGGGAAATGGTGCTGACCCTCCTGCTCTGTATTTGCTGCAATCAATGTGAGCTATTCAGGGCTGTGTTTTCCTTGCTATCCTCTGCTGGGAACATCAAGGACCACTAACACTTTTATGAACCCGGGCTAGGGGAAGACGCTTTTACTACAAAGTTGGAGTATTAAACCCAGTGACATGAATGAGAGGTTAACGTGCTTCTGCCAACCAGGAGTCGGGCTCTCATGCGATTTCCTGTTGTTCCGGCTGCTGCCTTGTATTTGATAAACTCGCTCACGTGCTGGGATGCACAGCCACATTCTTCCTCCTTCTATAAAAAATAATATAAAAATAAAGGCCAGTCCAGCTGCAATCAAGATCCAACACAACCAAGACATTTTAATAGCTCTCTATAAATTCTCGTTTCGAGTTGCAATAAATAACTTGAATGGCATATTGGGAACATCAGCATTTGTACCCTCACTCCCTCCCCCAAACGCCTAAACCAGACAAAAAAAACCCCCAAACCCAGTACCCTCCATATATTAAACTTATTTGTATGAATCTGGCTCCATGTCATAAGAGTTCCAATTCCCGGGATATTAGCACCGCCCCTCTCCACAAATGCCAATTTTAAAATCATATTTCAATGCAGTTGGTTTTCTATGCACTTCTAAAAAGATTTAGTTATCTGGAGTGCAATGCTTTCAGGGCGAGAGATGTTTTATTCTTTCTCACACAGGAGAATAAATTGTTGTTTTCTTACCTGTCCAGTCTCGTTACAAGGACTCTTCTGAAATCTGTTTTCTACAATTGCAAACGTTAGAGATGTTTAGTTGACATGAAATCCTTCCTTTTTTATAAAAACAGCAATAAAAACATCACACCCAAATTGTGCCCTAAAGCATGGGCTTTTTTTTCCCTCTGCAAAGGGGAAAAATCCAAGAGATAGGTGATTAAAAAGAGGGGGGGCAGGTAGTTGTTGAAGTGAAAAAATACTCCAGGTGAAGCAATACTGACACTGTTGATAGATAACATTATGAATTTTCTGAACCAGGCCAGGCAGGAAGGCCTCTTACGCAGTCCGTATGAGTTTTGAGAGCAGAAATGTCCAGGATCAAATTTTGATCAGGCAGTTTGACAGAAATCTTGCCAAATTAAATATGCTGGTTCCTAATTCCACAGTCACTTAATTAACTCACTTTGGTGTCAAAGAATAACAGGGAAGCTCCTGCAGATATGCTTAGGCCACTTCAGGCGTGCCAGCTCTTTGTGCTTCCCCCAGGAAGACAAGGAACATTTGGAGTTGGGCTACAGTGCTGGTGCACAACCTGGAGCCTCCTGGCAGCTAGAGAGTTACACTGCTCACTCCCCAGAGCAGCCACGCAGAACCCACCAGATGCACCCTGGTTTTATTTACCAGGGCTTTTTTGTTTGTTTAGTTTTCATGGTGCTGTGCCAATGGGTTAAAAGAGTATGCATTTTTAATTAAGTCAGATTTCTTTACCATATCTGAAGGCTCGATTATAGCTGGAATGAATACCAGGCTCAGAGATGGAGCGGCTCCAGACACTCCTGTGTCAGCGGGTTATTGTGAACAGCAGCCTTGAACAGGACTAAGAGCAGTGACTAAAGGAACTGGACAGTCTTTGGGAAGCTGGGCCCTTGGCTTTGCTCCTGTGAAATTCCCACAAGACTTTATTGTTCTTCTGTGGTAGGACCTCATCAATGAACAAATAATAACGCAATAATTCTTACAGAGTTGTGCTCTTTCAGATTTTTTTATTGACATTACCTTAGACTGTGCTGCAAAAGTCTTCTGTGCAGGAACTTCATATCCTCTACGGCTACAGCGTCCTTGGGAGGTGCATTCAGCAGTGCGTTGCTCAGGATGTGGTTTATGTGCTTCCCTCTTTGCTGGTGCCCCAAAAATGTCCACGAACAACCAGCCGACTTGGGTGACTGCTGACTGCACTGAGAGTGCCTGGTGCTGAGCCTCGCACCCCAAAGTGGAGCGGGAAGGAGCTGCCAGGGCTTCTGCACTGTAACCTGCCCGCGACTGTAGTCACTGCAGTGACTGGCTTGGTGGAGCAAGAGGGAGCAACTTAGCCCCTCTACCGGCTTCTTTCTCAATGAATTGGCATTTCTCCCTTCTTTCTTACCTGCCAGCTAAGCTCTGGCCTGTGTTGATCCTGTTGGTGAAGCAGAAAACGTCCCCCTGTCACTATCGTTATGCAGTGGTTCATGGAACGCAGACCATTCCTGCTCTGGAGCACAAGTTCCAGGCATTTGCTGGCAGTGATAGTGACAGAGCAGGGAAGGGAGGAAGGGCAACAACTATCTGCCTTTTCCACACGGTGAGATTCAGATTCAGAAGCCCTTTTTCTCACCACGCAACCATGCTGAACATGGGGAAAATGACCTCCTGATAAGCTACCTGGCAACCTTGTCTAGTGTTAGTGCAGCGATGGACAGAAACATCCTTAAACACAGCTGTGCTGGGGAGAGGGCATAACTCATTTTCTTGGAAACTGCTGAAGATAGGACCAAAATCTGTGTTTCATTGTCCAGGGACATAACTCATCTATTAAAACCAGGGGGCTAGCAGTTCAGTCCCCAGGGGAGGAGAGCTCAAAGAAGAAATCAGATTTATTCCCTTAATAAGATGAGTTCAGAGTACAGGGATATTTTCTTAGCATGGTTCCTTGTGGCCATCAAATCACACGGGTGGTTTTAAGATCCGCTTTGCCCTCCCCAAGCTGCGCAAGTTCCTATTGTTAGTCCAGGGCTTCTTACTGGGGAGCTTATTAGCATGGGAAAGCTATCACTGCAGCAGAGAGCCTGCAGCTCTCCTTCCACCAAGTGCAATGCAGGGGGGACAGCAGTCGAAGCAGCAAAGTTGCCAAAGGGTTACTGGCTCCCACCGCCCTTTTCCATTAATAAAACCCACCAGGGCGCGATTGGCTCTGGCCTCCTTTCCATTGTCATAAAGCTGGAATCAAAGAACGTGACTGCTTTTATTGGCAAAACTTTCGCTCCATCAGTGACGTCAAAATGCAGGAGGCGGCTGAAGGTTCACCGGCAGCTCAGCGCAGAGCGGGCTTTCTGGGTGAAAGGAGCCTTCTGTCAATGCCCCTCCTGAGACACTTAGGTTTAAGGAAATGTTTGTACTGCTCTAGAAAAAGAGCTGGCCGGGTGTTTTTCTTTTGTGCTTAGGCACTCTGAAAGGAATTCCTGTGGGCACAATTATCTCACATATGGCAAGTCAGAAACAAAACAAAACAAAAAAAAAGGCCAAAGGGAAAAAAAAGGAGAGAGAAGAAGGAAAAAAAAAAAACCCAAAGGTCACTTGGATGCTTTGGCCCAGCACAGGAAAGGGGAAAATCCACCTTGGAGGATACAACTTACTCGAGGAGAGCTGGAAAACCATGATCAAAGCAACAGGAAACTGAGAACAAGCAGTGGCCCAGTTAAAACCATTGAAACAAATCCCAGTCTCTGCAAACTGTAGGAACAGGGCGTCAGCGTTGCAAATGAAACGGAAAGTGTATGTGTCTGCATGTGGTGAACTTCACGGGACTGCACATTCCGCACCCAACAGCTTGTCTGGAGCAAAATACAGGAATTGGATGGTGAAAGAGGTTGCACAGGGGCAGCTGGCCTTACTTTATCTGCACTACTACCTGTGCTGTTCACTGCCAGCTGCTTAACCTAATCCTGCTTAGACCTTGTGTGATGCTGCACGAAAACAGCACTCGGTCCTTGCAGCATCTCTGTGGCAAAGCTTAGAGCAAATTAAATGCTATGCACAGAAGGGAAAATGAGGCTTTACCCCCAGCCTAACAGTCAGTTACAGGCAAGAAGAAAATCTGACTTGTCTCAGCCACCTCTGGTAGGAGGCAGAGAAGAATCAATCTGAAGTGTTACTTCAGACAGATTACCTCTGCAGGGCAACGGTACCAACCTGAATCCAGTAGCCAGCACACACTGGTTCTTTTTTCCAAGCTGTTACCTCCCTTTAAAATGCAAAGATACTGTCTGGGAAATCTAAAGTGTTTTTTCAAAATTATTTTTTATCCTTCATTTTAAAATCCATTGTAATTTTGTGATTAAGTCATAACTTGATTAATTAAATGCTCTCACTAAAACTTGTTTTAATGACTTGGCTGCTTCACTACATCTAGCTTGTCACATGAATGCAAGCCTCTTCCTGCACTAAAATCCAAATTTGCTTCATATCCAAAGTGTTTCAATACCTGCCCACATTTAAGCATCTGTGCAAACTGCAGGACTGGGAAATATGGGAGGAAGCCCTGAATTTCTACAGCTTGTCATGGCTGGCCACCATATCTCCTTCCTCCATCAGGCTTTTTCTTCGATGACATATGGCTGTGTGCCACAACACACTGTGGGGCTAGTACATGGGTCAGCTACCATGTCTAAGCCCATCTCCTGGGCTGTGTTTATGGAATGGAGGTGGATGAAGCCCTTGAATTAGAGCATCAGCAGATGCACAATGTTCTGCCAGCATAGTTGGCCTCAGTGGGATCACAACAAGGACGAGGTGGTGTAAGACCAGCAAGAGGGATATGGTACCTCATAAGCCTTCCTCGGCATGAACTCTGTAAAGGACACCACAGCATGTTTGAGTTCCTGCTCAGAGCAGTAGGGGATGGATCAGACCACCAGCTTCTAAAGCTTCCAACAGAGTTTATTAGATTTGGTTGGTGGGGTATCTAGCATCCGGTAGATTATCAGTTTCTCTGGCATTTTTTCCCCCTGAGTGACAGCAAGGTCCAATCAATAGATATGGTAGATAGGCTGTCTGCATTTTTAAAAAACTATCTGTTTTGTTCTTTTCATTGTAAATGACAGAAAATCACAGATGTTGTTATCTGGAGAAAATATGAAACAAAGTGCTGGCTCAGGGCTTCATATGTGTTAGCCCCCCACTCCCCTCCCAGTCTCCCAAACCCTAGCTTGTGCTCTCTAAAAACTTGATCAAGGGGCCAGATGACTACCTGGAACATACGTTTGTGCAGGCTTCCCCACTTCCCTGTGTCTCCCCACCTTCAATCACACTTCTGGGGTGTTGTTCCACTGCTACAGCGGAGTGATGATCCCAGCCTCCATCCTTTGCATTCTGGCTACTGCAGCTGACCGAGCAAAGCTGCAGAGAGAAGCAAAGCTGCCCTGCCCTCAAGTTCCCAGGAGATCTGACATGCAGTGTATCGGTGTGCTGGTTGGGCTCTCAGATGGGATAACTGCAATAATCATTCATAGTTCTTGGTTTGCTATGCCATCACAAAACCCTGTGAAAATATTTTTATTAGGTGCAGTTTAGCTCTGCCAAATTCTCTGTCACAAGGCAAAAAATCATCTTTGCTGTAACTGAATTGACTTTGGGATGCGTGTGATCAACCCCCAGTCATTTGGCTCGAAGCTGAGATACAACCAGACAGCACATTTTCTTTTCTGTAGTTTTCTTTTGTCTGACAGTGATGGGGTTCTTGTTTTGGTTTGATTCATTTTAGGAGTGTGAGCATCTTCTATCTCTGATTGGCTTAGTAAAGGCCAGGGAAAACATGTTTATTATTATTTTTAGTAATAATTATCTGATTATTTTTATTTCAGTCAATTAGTTTACGATCTGAGGAAAAAAAAAACTTCTATCAGGAATTAAGCTGCACATAAGGAGTATAAATAATGAAGATTGTGTCTTCACTAGAGAACTCTACCAATAAATCCATGGGTTCATATTACAGCCTTTCTGTTATGATGACTAAATATCTGTACATCCCCTACAGATGCAATGGAAAGCAGAATTTATTTAATACTTCTGTAGCTTTGATTCTGTTATAAGTATAAATTCCTTGGCTTTCAAGAGCAGCCTCCCAGAAATCACAAGATTGTATTCTGCATGTAACTACTGCACATGTGTAGAGAAGTTGAACTGTTTGTTTTCTGGCACAGAACTCACTTTAAAATGAGATTACTTAATTGAAGAAAACATTTCCTGACATGTTGCAAATCAACACTTGAACCAAATCTTCTCCTTTTGCATAAGGAGAGGATGAGTGCAGTCTAGCCTGTTTAATCCATGTGGAGCTCAATGAATTAATTTTAACCATTGAGGCATTTGATTGGTAAAACATAATGTAGTACAGTGTGAAGCAGCATGCCATCAGTTAAACAGTTTTGCTCAGTCAGATTGCTTTGATAATTATTTGTCTTGTGGGGGGTCTTCCATAATTCCTTCAGGTGGGGTCTAGGTCCACAGCCACAGCGACAGATCAATATAGACAGGGAGACTAGTTCAGACAGCATAAGTTTTTATAAATACTTATGGTTGACTGTTACTGAGTATATTGTCATTTGGGTGTACTCTATATATGTTTATGCCAACTTTGAGTGATTTCTCAGCATATATATACATATAAAACATAAAAAAATATATAAATATGTGTGTATAAATATATATTTACTAGAATCTCTTGGCATTAACATTTATAAATTTAGAATTGTGTTGGGTCATCAGGAGATACCAAAAGGAGGCCAATTTATTGAGATCAGAAGTCTGAACAGTATTTAGTGCTACTAGTGTTAGAATTTATTTTCTCTGGAGTTACTGCTAGTGTGTTAGCTATCTTCCGTTTTGAGTTATAAAGCAACAGAAATATGTCACAATTCAGAAAATGTCTGGAGATAGGAGACAATGGAAACTGGGTCACCAAAGGGGATCTTGGGGTCCTGAGTCCCAAGAACATCTCCTGCACAGGGTAATATCCCAGCCTTTCCCTGGATGCTCTTTCTGCTGTCCTTTTTCTGCCCTGTGTGCATTTTTCTGACGGTCATCCTGAGGCATCCTGGTGTCTGAATGACCTTCCTAGTTGAAGCGACATTTTTGTTTCAGGCTTGCCTTGTTTAACCGGTCATAAGATGGAGTCCCCAAGAACTCACCTTTACCATTTTTTTGGCCATTTGCTCAATTTTGCATCTCCATATTTTGTATACAGAGGCTTTGCAAAGGTGGAGTCCAGATGTCTGCTACAGAAGGCAGGGTACGCTGAGCATCAGAACAGATTGCTAATAGCAGCAGTTTCCATTGATTAGGCTACCTACACAATGTAGGACACCTGTATTCAGATTTACTCATCCACACA
Organism: Tringa solitaria; assembly: GCA_026413425.1. Lineage (NCBI taxonomy): Eukaryota > Metazoa > Chordata > Aves > Charadriiformes > Scolopacidae > Tringa > Tringa solitaria. Next base: position 27,439,637 of record JAOXJM010000019.1, read on the forward strand.
AGTTATTTAATATTTCATTTTTAACAAATATTTAGTTAGGTTTGTATTAAACATAAAGGGTCTTTCAGCTTTTGCCACAAAGGGTTGGTTTTCAGTTATCTACATTCAGAAGTTAATATTAACTTTACTTGATGGTATTATATTGTTTATTTTTTTTACAGAGGCGTTCCTCCTACCAGCTTTTGTGCACATGGGCACTTTTATGCACACACATGCCCACAAATCATTCAGACTTTAGCCAGAGGTATGCAGCTACAGGCTGAATAAAGTATTTTGTTGGCATTCTGAGCAAACCAAGAAAGGAGAAGGGATGTTTTGTATTGAAATTCCTTTCATCTCTTCATATGGCGTCACTAGTGAAAAAGAGTACAATTTCTATGCATTAAGTGAATAAATTGGGTTCAGAAATATTCTACGTGCAAGAGGGAAGAAGTAATGAAATTACAAATGTTGACCACAATACAAAGCAGTAAAGGTTTTGTCCTCAACTGTACAGTTTTTTCCTTTCTAAACTTTACACTAGATGATTAATTTCCTTAAGCACACTTCATGTTGATAATTCGATACCACTCCTGCAGCTTAAGCTTAGAGTTAAGTTTACTGACAGAAACATTAAAATGTTTTACTGTGTGAACTCACTGAATATAGTACTTGCTTTACCTGTGCGCAGAACATGATTTATATGATTTCCTTATCCAAACTCTATAAATCATGTCTATTGCACATTAAACTACCTCCAACTCCCAGTAAAATTGTTTACTAAAATGACTTTAATACTCTTATTGCAGAAACAATAATTCACATTGAACTGGCTAATATCTCTGTAAGTACTTTATACTTGAACTAATCTACAACATGAAATAATCATTCTTTGAGAAGCTATAATGAAAAAGAATTTCTGCCCAGTCCAGATTCATTACACAGATATAGAAAGAAGCCTAATTAAAACTTTTTTTTTTTAAGTGTCCTGTAACTGGAAAATATATAATCACTTTTGGCTTAAAATATCCTAAAATGCTCAGCCCATTTTCAAGAATCTACAGTTGTATTCATTAACTCAGGACCTGCTAAAGAGTGCCATAACCATCCTTTTTCTTTGGAGAACTGAGAACTGGATGTTCCAGAGAAAGTTAAAAACTTTAGTGAGACTTCTTTTAGGTGAATTCTTCTTTAAATAGAGAAGATGGGCTTTCTCCCAGATTATATACAGATCATCTGGTCGCAGGGAATTTTAAAATTTTCAGACCAAAGCATAATGACACTCAGGTAACAGGCTGAAAACCAGCTAGACCAAGGACTGTTTTACAGAAGGCATAATTCAGTGGCAAATGTGTGGTAGGAACAAAGCTCCAGTAAGTGGCTTCAAAGACTCAGTAAGGTTGGGATGGTTCTAGAGAGGATTGTTCATGATGACTTAGATGCACCTTCTGGCTCAGGAAATCCCCAGCTGCTGGTTACCAGATGGCAAAAGATGCCAGGAGAGTATGACTTTATCCTTGACCTGCTTTTCATACTCCTTTCTTCAGTATTTTCCCCCAGCCAGAAGCAGAGAGACTCCTCTTGCAGCCATAAAAAGCTGTGGCCTCACACAGTATTTCAGTTCTCATATTCATGTGTCCAAACAGAATAATGTTCTGGGCTTTTCCCACACTAGCATAGATGTGTAACATTTCTGTGGTAACTAGAGCATTAATTTCCAAAGAAAGTTGTTTTAGGAGAGTATGTATTTGTAGTTGTTTCTAATGCAGCACATGTTTGATACTTCCCTGTATGTTTTCTTGCAAATTATTTTTCTTAATTTCTTAATTTACTGCTTTGATACTGGCTAATTTGCTTCCTCTGTATATCTCTGATGCCCGCCCTGTTGAATTTCCCATTCTCCCTATGCCAGCCCTTACTTTGCGGTATTTAGACACCCTGCATTCACTGGTGGCTCCACTCCCAAGAGCTGGCTCCGCTTCTGCTTATTAACAGTCCCCAAGAGGCTGCAAAGCTGGGTTCTGTAGAGCTCCAAATTTATCTCTGCAATGATGACAGCCAAAAACACAGAAGACAGCAAGAGCTGCATGTTTCACTAACCCCACACCAACTCCTAGCAAGTGGCTGGGAGTAACGTGCTTGGAAGTTGGACTGTTGCTTGATGTGATGGTCTAGTCATCAGACCACAAGAAAAAAGAGTAAGTATGTCAAGTACAATCCTTGCACTTCTATCTCTGCTGATTTTGTAATATGGGTACCGCTTTTGTTTTGCTCCTACTGGCTGTTTTTGGATAGTCATTAGGTAATTAGGAACTGAAAAATGCTAATTGGTAATAAAACCCTTTCACATTTGAGACCCTAAGATGCTTCTGCCAATGACGGCTTTTTCAGTTCCCAGCTGAGCCAAAAGCAAAATAATACAATGCCATTGAGAGTTCTGTAATTATAGATACGGCTCTTCTCAGTTTTTATGTGTCATATATTTTATAGGTTAAGAGATATCAGTAATTTTAAAATGCATTCCTTACTTGCAGTTTGATGACAAAAACACGTGAGCATATTAATCAAACCCAACTATCCCACTATATGCGTTGACTAGAAGAGCACACACCCAATACACAACCCTGTATAGCTCCCATGCAGTCAATCAATTATTGTTTCTCAGAGTTATGATGGTATAAGCAGCAGCAGAAAATCTTTTCTAGAATTGCTTTCTCATCTTGTAAAATATAACAACTCCATCTATTTATTTATCCATGTTTCTGTGAAGTGGTTTGTTTGTTTTCCTTTACTGAGTGAAGAGTTATGCTTGCTTATTCCATTTTATCTCTATGTTATTTGTATTCCTTTCCAGATTTGACACACAGAAAAGGACTGACTATTCCAGCAGCAGCTGTTGGCTTTCTGCAGTGTCCTGAGGCCTCTCAAACCTCTAAACCAGGGTTTAGAGCTTCCATCCTTTCACTGGACAGGCCAATGTTTGCAAATATACCACAGGGCTTAATTTCTACCTAAAGCATGACACAATTACACCTTTTTTCTGAAGTTTGTAGTCATTTCTCCCTCTTCTCTTACACTGTCTGTAATCATTCGTCCTAATCAGTTAGCTATAATTTTCATGGCGACAGTGGCAATACCATCCAGCTGGCTATTGCTTTCTCTTCCAGTAGGCAGAATGAGTGTCACGGTCTCCAACCCCTCCTGTATTTTAAAGCCTGAGTTCCAAGTCCAATTTCAGTGACTGCAAGAATGATCAAGCTAAGTTTTGGGGAACTTTGTTTGTATTTCAGTAATGCTTTGCATGAGGTTCTTGCTATACAAAGCACTAGCTGCAGGAAAATAACAGACTTCACAACATTTGTGAAACAAAAAGACACTTGTCTGGTTGTTTAGATGAGCATATGTAAAAGGTCAACAAACTACACCTGTGGCAACATGCTGCAGAGCAGATGGGTACCCCAGTTGCAGTATTAGAGGCAACGGTACATGTTACTGCTGAAGGTCTGGGATCTGAAGACAAAGGTCCCTTTTGGACTTTGGCAGGTTCTTCCATTTCTCATGGTGGTGTTGAAAGACCTTTCTATTACAGCATGACACAGCTGAAGCAAACACCTGGGTTGCACCAATGTACGTACATCCAGTACGTACATAATGTACTTAGATAACAGCTGCATACAGTAATTTAGAGATGTCCGCTTATTGTTAGATAGGCTCTGCTGGATTTTCAAAGTAAACAGAAGGGAAAAATAATACTCCTTTAGTTACACCTAATAGGAAGGTCTGGTACATCACCAGCTGACCAAAGCAAGCAGTTACACTAGTGCCGCTACAGCTACTGATGAAATTTATTCCTGCTAAGTTAAACTAGCTTGTCATACACCCACTCCTGTAAGTGGTTTGTCCATGTGACTCAGTAATGAGATTGGAGACCTTCGCGCCCAGTAGAAAAGTGCCAGTTCACTGGGATGTGGGTGTTGCCTGATCAGAGGTTTGCCTTTATGGCTTTCTCATTTTAACTCAAGCTATAAACATGATAATCATTAACACTTTTCTCCTCTGAATACACTGACAGTCTTGTTCATGCATTGTGTATTTGTGTAAATCGAAGATGCTAATCAGGTCTGTAACCAGGGCTGGTTACTAGTGAGTACAGAGAAGGTGAGCAGAGAATAAAGGGATTTTGTTTTTCATGCTTATGAAATACAAATTTCTAACAACGTCCTTCAGTTGTTCTCTTTTGTTAATCACAGAATCACAGAATCTTCTAGGTTGGAAGGGACCTTAAAGATCATC
>JAOXJM010000019.1:27444008-27455435 GCA_026413425.1 Tringa solitaria
AGGACCCGGCACTTGGCCTTGTTGAACCTCATCCCGTTGGTCTCGGCCCATCCATTCAGCCTGTCCAGATCCCTCTGCAAAGCCTTTAATTTAAAAAAATGGGAAAGAAAAGCCCTTTTGTAAACCAGAGAAAGAGGACCTTCTCTCTCTCTTGCTTTGTATTTCCTATCAACTCTTACTCCAAGAGGTTCACTTCCAGTCTCCATTTGTGTGTTAGACTTGCCAGCAATTTGTGAAGTCATGACATACTGCTGCTTATTCAGCATTTTCTGAAATCCATCATCACTTGGCTACAGAGTGCATTTAAAAAACGGCCAGGTGAGTCGGAGATCTAAGCCTCAGACCAAGGGTCGTGAAGGAAGTTGGAGTCCCCTGCTCAGGATGGGAGGAGGATTTGCTGCAGATGTTGTAACCAGACAGTGCAGCCCTGCTCTGAACCACTGCATGACAGCATGTTGACCTGCCACCGGGACTGCTGGCCTCGTCACCACAGTTAACTGGGCAGGCTGGGGAAAAAAGGGAAAACACATCTCTTTATGTCTTCATAGATACCTTTAACTTGGCTTCGAAGAGTAGCTTTGGCTTCAGATATGCCTTGAGAGACACTGATGTGTAGGAGGCATAAATCTAGTTCCAGAGCCATATGATTTGAAATAAAATGAATACAATGGAGGTAGCTTCCAAGTCCTCTAACTTTAATGCAAAATAATGCTTATAGCTGAATACAGAAGCAGAGAATGGCACAGAACAGATATTGCTGTACCTAAGCCATGTTTAATTTGATTACTTGGGCTTTCTTCCCAAAGACACCTACAGGCCATTCAGGAGACCAGTGTAGGTGGAGGCTGAAACTGTCTGTGCAGGAGAGGAAGGGAGAGGGAGCGGGTGAGCTGGGAGGTGCTTGTTCCCTCTTTCCTTCCCTTGGAGTGTTGACAGCATTGCTTATGAATAGCAGTTCAGCCTTGGGCTAATCTAGAAAAAAGTTAGTTAAAAGATAACTTAGGCAGGTGCGAACGTGAACTTGATTTCAGAAGTTACTTGGGATATGGGGTATGAAAATAAAATCAAAAGAGCCTAAGAGCTGTGGTGTTAGAGGCAGGAAGATACATTTAGATATTTTGCTTTCACTGCCTAGGATGAGGGATCTGTCATAGTTTATCTTTCCTAGTGGATCTGCTACACTTGAAATGAGTTAGGCCCCAACTCATTCTGTCTGGTGCACTTAGGATAAAGTAATGAGAACATGAAATACAAGATTTACCCAGTCAGACTGAAGTCCATATAGTTTCGTATCGTAAAACAGCTGACTAGGGAAGAGTAGAAGAACAAGGCAATACTTCTATGTGAAGCTCCTGCCACTGGGTTATTTGTGGGGGTCCTAATGTGAGCCAGACTGACCTGTGAAGCACTCAGCTAGGTAGCTCACCTGCCAGGCTGCACTGATCATGGCTTGCCCTGTGACCAAAGGGTCCTGTTGCTCTGGTTTTTATATGCAATCCAATTAGCCTCAGGTTTTGTAGTTGCTCTAGATCTTTCCTTACTCCAATGTTGTGGGTCCCTTGGTCACTGGGAGTCTCACCATATTTTTGGGGAGCCTCTGTTAGTTCCTGAACTGACCCCCACAGGTTGCCCACATTTACATGAGGCCAAGCTCCTAGTTTTGTAAGGGCCACCTGTTGGGCTTCACACACTGCTCTTTCTTGCTTCAATCATATTTTAATTAATTTAATGAATGTGATTCAGTGACAGGGTTAATAACTAATCAGGTTATTAGGAGCTTTCTCACAATATATTCAAGGGGCAGAGTTAAGGTTGTGTGATCATTTCACAATTTGGAGTCCTAGGGTTAGAAACATTCTTTTAGCGTGACTATGCTATTCATTACTGCTGAGTCCTTTCTCTTATTTACTGTATGAGACACCACGGGGTCCATTGTCTCTAATACTAAGAAAGCTGGAAAAAGGAGGCTTCATCGTAATATGTTTCCCTTCCTTTTTTCTGAACCGCTTTCCCAAAACTATGATTGTAAGAATGGAATTTGTTTCTTGTGGGATTCCAATAGCAAGCGGATGCACAGTGAGGAAGGCATGGAAAAAAACCTGCCTCCAGCACAACCATCTTCAGCTGTTCAGTGTTTTGCTCAGTGCGGCTTCCACTGCATCTGAAGAGCCAACACAAATGAGAAAACCCCTGCACAAGAACTAATAATCCTACATATGACTTTTGACTGAACTTGTTTGACTAATGTGCTTTAAAGCAAAACCCCATGCTTAACCAAATCCAACTTGGAATAGTTTCTTTGGCCTAGAGTTCCCTGGTATTCAGGCACTGCTGCTTAAATATTACACCAAAGAACTCGAGTATTTCTAACTTGCAGCCATTCCAGGCTTCCAATGACAGCATTGTTTTACATTGATTATTTTTCTGAAAGACTGTTCCTCTAGGATATATTGAGACCAAACACCCCTATGGATTCAATCAGCACAGCATCACTGAACCCAGTGGTGCAGAACTAGTTTGCCTCAGTTGATAATCTGGCACACTGGTGTTCCTGCATACTTTTTATGGGATTAAAGATATATCTGACTGCTCAGGTTATGGCTGGGTGCCCGTAGATGCCAAGACAGTTGACCACACTGGTCTAGGTCCTAAGGAAGCAGTTGGGGTAGCTTCAAAGCTGCTGTGCAGAGTAGTCAAGGGCATAAACTGAAGGATAAAATATGCACTAAGTAAGAAAATACAATGTAATTGACAGTTCTTCAGTGACTTTGAGTATGAGCTTTTGTCGCTACAAATATACTTGCCTTTTAAAAGCTACAACTGTAACTTTCTGATTTAATATTTGCATCCTATTGGATATGTGATTAGTCTCTAAAATTCAATGGCACAGAAAGGTGTTTGGTCAGAGAAACAGGCCTGTCTTGCAAATGACATCATCAGTGGGAGGAAGGTCTTTGGCTTTGAATGAAGAACAAGTCAGTCTTCCACCAGGCATTTTACAGTGTAGACCTGGCTGTGGTTTTTGGTTTTGTATTTTTTTTTTCTTCTCTGGCAGCTCTCACTGTAAGTGTTTAAGGAGTTACAGCTCCCAGCTGCTCACTCTACTCTGATGCTGGATGTTATGGCCCCTCTGGAAGAGCCAACAAAACAGAGCATGTGCCCACTCTTTGGCAGACCCCCTACAAAACCCAGTTACACCACTGACAAAAAGGTGTTTTTCTGTAGGACACACAGCAGCAGCAGAAGCACACAGAAAGCTGGTACCATAGCGGTGGTCTATTTCTCTGATGCCAAATAATATCAAAGCTATTTGGTGTAGATACTATTGCAGTATCCTCCATGGTCAGGCCTGGCCAACTCTCTGAGGCCAATTTTGTCTCTTTCCCAAGCAGCATATCTCTGCCATCCCTGGCCCCTATTTCTCTCCATGGGTGATGACAATTTTGGAGAAATCACTACTGTAAAGGAGTCAAATGACACCACAGTTCCCTGCACCAGACTGAAGAGGAGTGGCTAAAACCAGTGCCAGCATTTACCTGTGCCAGCTTTGGTCTGATATCTTGCACTAAGTGGAGGAGCAGTACCTTACACCTCCATGACTTCGGAGAGCAGCACCTGGGATGCCATTCTAACAGCTGTAGGGAAATCCAGTGAATAATAATAGTAATGGAGAAATGAGGAGCTGGAAGAAAAAGATGACGGGGAGACAGGAAGAGAGAGAAAGGGGAAGAGAAAGGAAAAGACCTTGTACAGACTAGAGTAAGTAACTTGTAACTATTGTTTTATTCATGCCAATTATTGGTCTCCCTTCTTTTCTTGGGATATAGCTCATGCACTCACCCCAGTTTTTCTCAAGTTTGTCCCTGGTTTCCAAGCACTTTCATGATATCTTTTGAAAGCAGCCCTTGAAAAAAGATTGTGGTCATCTCCACAGCTATACAATGGAGTTAAATCAACAGATATCTCCTCCTTTCTCATAGGGCACCTGCTTGCTGGCTGAAAAAACCCAGCAAGATGAGGATACGGGGCCTGGGCACTGGTGTGGAGGCACATTTTCTTGAGGGGGCAAGCACATTGGGCTGAGGTCCTGTGCAAGACCAAGAGAGGCAGCGAGGAGGCAAGTACAAGCACCAGAATTGGAGGGGTGCAGTGAAAACTGCTGAGGTTGAAGCTGAGCCCATGCAAAAGGAAATGGAAGGGGAGGAAAGATGGGGAGAAAGATTAAAAAATTAAGAAGACCATGTATGGCTGAAGAGAAAGGGCTGTGAGACTTTGCGTAGTCTGGATGTGGTCTGAAAAGCTAATAGTTTTTGCTCCTTTTCTGTAAGGCTGTTTTTATGGACATAGGGCAACCAATTAAGAATGGGGGTAAGAGCATGGAAACTTGCCATCTCTGAGGAGCAACATGATTCAGAGAACCCAAGGTGCTTTGGGAAAGGACGGCTTTTTCCTTTGTCCCAAGGAACTCATAGTTGAGACTGCACTTCCAGGTGATGGGCTCCTGAATAAATGTGTTATATCAAATCTGGTAGCATCTGCCATAGTACGTATATTTTTATTTTTTTTTTTAGGAAAAAAAGGAAAGCGGTGATCTAGAAAACTAGTCCTTTTAGTCTGATCTCAGTAGTATACCAGTTTTGCAACATTTCTAAAACAAGAATTGTTACTCATATGGAAGTTGGTGAAAAATACGATTTGAGTTAGAAAAATGTGAAACATGCCAGATTAAAATAGTACATTACTAAACAGCACTAATGATTGATCTATTTTAGCTCAATTTCAGGGAAGCATGCCCATGGCAGGGGGCTTGGAACTAGATGGTCTTTAAGGATCCTTTCAACCCAAATCGTTCTATGATTCTATTCTATGATTCTATGGTATTACATAAGAAATTATCAGTTTGTGTGCAGAAGATATGGGAATTAGTGATCAACAAGACAGCCAAAGGAGTTACACGGAAAGGGGAAGCATCTGGCTGGCTGAAGGTTACTGAGAGAGCTCTTCATGGATTAATCTTGAGCTAAACTTGTTTAAGCATTTAATTAATGACAGCAATAATGACTTGATAGAAAGCATGGGAATGTGCTAATGACATTTGTTATCAACACAAAAGAAGGGAGTATGGTGTTGAGCCAGAATACATGACAAGAAAACCAGAATTACTGTGGGTTTGAAGCAATAGAAATAGGATAACGGTCATTAGTGCAAATTGCAAGATCATGCGTTTGCTGCGAAGTAACAGGGATTTTGTGAAAAAATTTAAGCCTGTCAGTTGAAAATAACAGGAATATAGATATGGGCACGACATAGCAATGACTAAGTCAAGTGTGGTTATAGTATATGTCAAAAGATCCATTTCCACTAGATAGAAAGGGACTGATGTTAATCTCTGGGTACCAGTGAAGTCCCTGAAATAAAATGTACTGTTCTCGGCACCTGTGTTTCAGGAAGAAGAATTCAAACAGGAACAGAGGCCAAGAAGGGCTGACTGGAAGTGTATTTAGTGGAACAGAGAGTGAAACAGTTCTCTCTTGCAAGAGAACACTAGAATCGCTCAGCTTGCCTAGACGAGCAAAACAGAGGTTGAGAGATGATCTGCTTGCTGCTCTAACACCACAAGGCCTGGAATATAAGAAGGAAAAAATGACAGCTTAATGGTATTCTCATCGGAAAGACCCAGGTGTCTGAAACAGCTAGGAACAAGGCTAGGCTGAGAACTGGAAGAGGTTTCCTCAGATTCAGGCAGGCTCCTGGCTGGAGCAGGAGGACAGGACCATACCTGCTTTTGGGGGAAGCTTGCTCAGATCAAGAGAAGAATGACCTGAGGAACTTTTTCTGTACTTCTAAATCTTTTTGTTCCTACCAGCTGATGCCAACTGTTCACCTCCACACACAGGGAGCAGTCCTGGGGAAGAGTATTTCTTAGACAGGCTCAATTGCTTTGGTTCTTCATGTGTGGCCTTGAACTGCTCTCTATTTAGGGCATGTGGTGAAGCACCACAATCTAACCCAGGGCCTGTAAATGGTTTGCAAGAGGTTCCGTGAGAAAATTCTGTGTTTAAAATGTGAAATGTGTTTCAAATTTTGGATGGGCACAGAGGTCATGTGACAAATGCTCTGCTTCCCAATTGGAAGAACATACCTCCTAGAATTGAGTTTCTTTGCAAATACTCTTATTTAGGTCTCCAACATTCATATTCTGAAAATATTCTGACCTATATCCTTCAAATTTGCTGCTTCCGCAGATATTCCTGCTAGCAAATTCATTGTCTACTCTTGAGCCAAAAGGGTGTGAAAGCAACATGAAATAAAAACATTTTTTTTGTTCAGATGAATAATCCTAGAAAAATTCTCGAGGAATACACTTAGGTCCTGGAGGGACTCAGGAAACAGAGTGTTAGACAATCAGGAAGAGCAAGAAGAGGAGCAGAGAGAAACAAATTGCATGAGAGAGCCTGAGGCATGTCTGAGATGGGCTTTAAAAACAACAAGGGCCAATTTTAGTTGAATAGGGAACTAGTGAGGCTGCCTGAGGATAACATGAATGTTGATCCCTGGCACTTGTGAAGGAGACAGTCTTGTGCATTCAGGTGAGGCCACACACAAGAAAATTCAACAGTTGAACTTACAGGAGCCTAGACATTTCCAAGGTAGAAGCCCAGGCTGTGGAGTAGAAGGGTGAGGTCCACAGCTGCTGAGAAATAGAGACAGAAGACATGGAAGAAGGAGGATTAAGAATGAGGAAATATGCCAGTACAGCAGTTCAGGAGGAGCTGAAACATAGGTGGCAGCTGAGCAAGATGGGGAAGAGTAAAGCTGCTCAAAATTTCAAAGTCAAACTGGAAAGCTGGCAAGATTTATGTGGTTTCAGATTGAAAGCATGTAAAACCACTTGCGCAGGACGTGTATCATTGAAGAGTTGAAGCAGAAAGCTTTTCAACTCTGAACTGAGTTTCGGGTTTTTGATCAAACCACAGACCAAGAAAAAAGTTTTGAGAGTGGGGGTGGGAAGCTAGGTTTCATTGAGAAAGTTTCTCGTGCCTGTAAATTATGTAAGGGAGTGGAAAACTACACTGTGCTTGTCCCTGAGCATTTTTCTGGATAGAATTCCATTTATTACAACCCTTTTTTTATACAAAAGCTTCCCTTTGCTTCTGTCCCCTCCAGTTATGAAACAATTACACTCTGCCCATATCTCCCCCGTGGGATTCTAGGGAGTTCAGGTGACCACTCAGATTGCTTTAGTTTTTGTGCAAATCATGACTGCAGGTTGCATTTTGCTCCTCCTTGACTCTCTCCTGCATTGAGCCTTTGGCACCTAGTTTTTCTGACCAGCCCCTGTTGCACAGTGAGGGGGACCTTTAGAGGATCTGAAGAAAGCAAAGGAAGGAAAGAGAACGATGATTAGAGACTTCTGAAAGGGGCAGTGAGGAATTAGGGACTATACTCTTTGAAAATTTGCGTGACACTCCTTAACGGTCCCTGCCTCATTTTCCACTTGGCTGCTTTATGACTGAACTGTAAACTAAAAATGACATGGGCTCATTAATTTGGCAGCAACTGGCAAGATGTGGCCATTTAGCGTACCCACAAAGCCATTGTTTAAGGCTGGGTCATGTCAAAGGGCAAGCTAAATATGGCCGAACCTCTGAAAGGCTCAGTCTAGGAGTCCTAGAGCCTAAACCTTCTCCCTAACCTCTGCTTGTCTTCAGCAGTGTGATCAGCTTGGGTTTTCTAGGGAAGGCTTTACATAAAGCTGTCAAGTTACTAGCAATATTATGTCAGTGATTTTTTTTTAAAGCAGGCTCAATTATATCATCCTCTCTTCACATCTGACAAGCGGCGCAAAAAGTGTTTGCAATCGCAGATTCGAGGGAACGGAAATGCTTTGTTGGGGGGTTGCCCCTGCGTGTCCAGAGTATGAAGGGAATCTAAACCCAAATATTTTAAAATGTCAGATGCCACAGAATCACTGAAAAACGCTTCAGGACATCGATCTGACTGCATTTGTTTGGTTTAGAGAGTAGGTGGTTAGTCCCGGCACTGTCAAGGAGGTAAGCGCAGGTTTCATGTGTGCAGGCTGAAGGAGTCCATCTGAGTTCAGTATTAAACAGCCACACCACACTGCAGGCTGAGTATTCGCACACATCTCTTCTTCAGACAAAAGAAGACAATGAGAATGAAAACAAATCAAGTTAAAAAGCAGCTTCTCCCCTTCCTTTCTCCCAGTCCTCTGCACTACTGCCCCTCAGGTGTGGTGGAAGAGATTTTCCTCATCTCTTTGGTGCGATGGTTTGCTCCCCCTTTCCCTTGAGCTGACCCTGATAGAGAAAGATGACATCCCAGCCCACACGCTCCCTAGCCAAAAGCTGCCATTTATTCAGGGGACTTGGAAGGAAGCCTTTCCCCAGCTGGTCCTCTCCTGCTTGGGACATCTACATCTGAAAATAATACCTCTGCTATTTATGCACGTGGTCCTGTCATGACCTCGTCTACTACGATAGATTAACTGAATTTCTCCAATGTTTTCTTTACTTCCTGATGGCCACTATTGACTTTGCTGTGTGATGAAGGCTTTCGAAGAAGCTAAATATGGATCGGTACAGGAAACTTGGTGTGCCTGAACTTTGGAGTGGCTTGCTTTCCTGAGGGCTTTCAAATGGGATTTTTTCCCTTTTAAAATGAAGTCACACTAAAGCAGAAGGGACAAATAAGACTGGCATTTCCTTCTTGGTAAGCAGTCATCTTAATGAATTTAACAGAAGGCAAATCACAGTTCTCAGGTGTCAAAATTTGTTTGCTTCTTAAGTGAAAAAAAAAAAAAAAAGAAGAAAAAACAGTTTGAAATTTAAACATTGCAGACTGGCTTTAGCATGAAAAAATACCTCAGCCTGGCTTCTCATTATTGCGTTTAAACTTAAAAGAACATAGTAATAAAAAAAAACAACTTTTTTTTTTTTTCCTCAACATCATATTCTGCTAAGTTTAATGAGCAAATTTTTTTCCATGTTGATTGGTTAAGTCATTTTGAGAAAAAACTCTTACTCATTTAAGTACTGCCTAATTCAAAATGTCTTTTTATTTTTTTTTTTTTTCTGCTTCTGTGTTTCCAGTGATAGTTCCCTATATATTTCTACTTTTTGTTTTGTTTTGGTTAAAAGTTCACACAAGGTTGATTAATTTTAGCAAGTTTCCAAAAATGAACTGGGCTTTTATGCCTCAAGGAAATTTTTTTATTTTGACATTTAACAGCAAAGAAAACTATTTCCTCTCCCATTCAAAGCTAACCATGTTTAATTGGCCTAGAAGTCTGTTGTAGTTTGGAAAATGTTTGTGATATCCCATCTGTTTTTTCATCCAGTCATTCGAGTGGGCCTGTGTTTACTGTCTTGTTGGGTTTGCATGTAGAATGATGTTGGTATGACAAGGTATTCTCTTGAAACAACTCAAACAATGCTAGATCTTACAGGCTTTGTGACTCTTAATAGTGCTTTTTTACCTAGGCAAAAACAACTCTGCAGTTTTAGTGATGGCTTCATAAGATCTCAAGTTTATTTTAACTGCTCGGACACATCAGCTGCATGAATAACACACAACATAGAGACATGCAGTCACACACAGCTGTGCTTTGAGGACCATTTGTAGTACTTAAGGGGATCTATTCGTTGGCTTCAGTGGATTCAAATGAATAGTTTTGTGTCTTTTGACCTTTGGTTGAAACGAAATGGTTTAATGCAACAAACAACCTCTAAACTCATAGGCTACCATTTGCATCTCCCCCTGCACATCATTAAGAGACTTTAGGCTTTAGGGTGACAAGCAATATATTTTGTAAAACAACAGGGATTTAAGATGCAGACATGTACAGATGTTGCGTTTTCCATACATTTTTGTGGTCAGATAGCAATGTTTGAAGATGTATGTGTGAGGTCATTTGAATTCACTTGGAGATGGGAGCTTCATAGGCACAGCGACCATCTGGCGATCAGATGTGGACTGCAGGTAGACCTATTTGTTTTTAACTGAAGTCACTGAGGAATGAAAATGTCAAGTACCCTAACACTGCAGAAAAATGATAATCACTAACCACCCAGCACAGCGTCTGTTTAACCAGTCTCAAAAAAAGTAATCCAGTCAATGAAGTAGGAAATTGCAGGCATTACAGTATTTTTAGTTTTCTGTGTGTGTGCGCGAGCACGGATATGTATATATGCAAGTATGTATATTATGCCAAGTCCTTAATGGAGTGGTGAGATTTCTGGGTGTCTGCTCATGGTGGTCCACACAAACAAAAAGACTGGTAATTGGAGAAATTGCTCTAAAATCACTTAGCCTGGAGTGTCTGACAAGCTGCAATCAGTCTCTGACATGTGCGTAAATCCCAATTTTTTGGATGTTATTTGACTCTGGTGGTAAAGCTTTCTGGCTAACTGCTGTGCTTTTGGTTTCAGAATTGGAAGTTAGGCTGTGCAGAGATGTAATTCAGGATGCCCCTCACACCCTTCTACTTACTCCCCAATCCCAGCTTTTAGATGTAGGTACTGGCATGGTGGCTGGGGGTATTGAACTGCTGGCACACAAGAGCTAAGATAGGCTTACTTGCTTTCAAGGTGCCAGAGACCACATCAAAGGCAGAAAAGAGTGAAACCGCTGTGGAAAATGGGAATGAAGACAGCAACATGTTGCCTGAAGACAGGGACTTCCTCCACAGGCTTTGGATGTATTTTCAGATATAAAAATGAGCCTTTCAGACTTTCTTTAAAAGTTAAAAAAAAAAAAAAGGAACCACACAAATTTGTACAAAATATTCCAAATGATGAATAAAGTATGACTTGGTGTGAGCACTTTCTGTACAAAAGTATATTTCAAAGCACAAAATCTGGCAGCCTGTCTTGTATCTACAATTACTTTAAACACCTCAATGTCTTGAAAGCTGCTTGAAATTTGTGTCATTTCAATAAATAATGGTGATATACTGAACCCCCAGACCTTTTGCCACTTGATGTAATAGAATTTTGGTGTTCCTGTGCAAAGATTTCACAGTCACATACCAGCTGCCCTATCTAGCAAAATCTGCAAGTGGCACCCCGGTGATCAGCCTGGGCAAAGTTCAAAGTTTAGATGAGCACAGAGAACAAACAGAGCACTCACACCTTAGATACATCTGCAAGACTTTGTGGGAGATGCTTGAAGAGATGAGCAAATGCTGGGCAAAGTCTAAGGCATGCTGCCTGTCCCCTTGTGTAAGATAACACTCCTTTTAAAGTTGTCTTGCTCCCTGGGAGAAAAATCTTAATCACCCTCTTCTTTCTCACTCTCCCAGCATTTGAAGTCCTGTGTATTTGACCTTTTCTTTGTCTTGCCTTGCCTTGCCTTGCCTTTCCTTGCCTTGCCTTGCCTTGCCTTGCCTTGCCTTGCCTTGCCTTG
>JAOXJM010000019.1:27455653-27493984 GCA_026413425.1 Tringa solitaria
CTTCCCTTCCCTTCCCTTCCCTTCCCTTCCCTTCCCTTCCCTTCCCTTCCTTTTTCTTTTCCCTCTTATTCTCTATCTCTTTCTTTTTATCTTTCTTTTCTCCCCCTTTCCCTTTCCTTCCTTCCTTCCTTCCTTCCTGCCTTCCTTCCTTCCTTCCTGCCTTCCTGCCTTCCTTCGCTCCTTCCTCTCTAAGATGCATCTAACCTTTCTTCACATTCCATGTTGGAGTGAGGACTCTGTGTAATCTTCCTCTGTCTTGGTGATTTCAGTGAGATTCATTTATTAATTATTGATTTCTTCTCCAACTGAGGCTTTGAGCAGCACGAGGTTACCTCCAGCCTAAACTAGAAATTTAACACTGTGGCACCTCTACTTCTTTTGGTATGGGAGCTTGATGTCTTGATGACACTCATGCACTTTGAAATGCCTGACACTTGCAAATTAAAAAAAATAATGTTATGACCTGTGCTATCACTTGGTTATAAATCACAGACAGATTATCAATGAACAAAACGCATGATATTTCTTCATAGAAAAACAATCTAGGGTATGGCACAGAAATTGCAAAGTGGTTTTACCATCAAAGCGTTGATATACAAAATGTAATTATCTACAAATAGTTTGTGGAAAATGCTTAAAAAAGGGATCATGAAGCAAAAGAAAAATACAGAGTTGGTAAAGATCTAGGTGTTTTCTTATGTGGTTGTTATACTAATAAAAATCTATCAAAACCTCCAAGCTCTTAATAAATGTTGTTCTTCTCAGAAGCTTTGAGACTGATTTTTAGGTGTAACTAGTTCTTATGAAACTGATTTTATTACTAGTTTTAAATAATCTGATTTTCTCTACATATAGTTGGCTAGTAACTACATTATCAGGAGCAGACAGTAGATAAATAAGGAATCTGAACATGCTCTCTTATTCTGTGTTCTACCAAGCGAGGCCCCTTGCAGCAGGAGCCTAGACCACTTTCCAGAGATGCAAATCTAGGCTGACCCGGTAAAATAGTAATCCCCAACGAGAGTTATTCCAGATTTGTATCAGCATGACGATGAATGGAATAAAACCTGAAAACCATAACCACCATGATGTCAGCCAGCCATCTCTCTAACTTGTGGACTGTGGTCTTGAGGCATCCTTTCAGCACAGGGTGATGAACACTGTGATGAAGTTTACAGGGTCTCCGGGCAGATTATCAGACTAGCTGATCTCTGGCTTGAGCATGTCTACTGATCTGTCAGCCTAACCATCTGTATCCACTCTTTGTCAGATAAAATCGATAAGAGGAATATAAATTTGTAATGAGCATTGAAACTTTTTCTAAATCTAGATCAAGGATTATTTGGGTTTGACTCAGTTCTTTGTAGAAACAGCGTATTACAAAAATTCAACACTTCGGCGCATGCTTAAGGAGACAACTTTAGATGCAATAGAAATTATGTATAGATCTCCCAGGACACATTAACAAGAGTTGCAGTATATGCAAACATGCTCTCCTCGCAGAAAGACAAGAATATTATTCCTTTGGGATGATTTCTGTCTTGCTGAGGTTCAGCTTGTATCAGTGTGTCAAATTGTCTGAAGCAGGACAATGTGATTTACTCGAGACTTTCCTTTTGCTTTTGTGATGATCTGTGTTGGTGTATTTGGCTGGAGGCAGGGTTTCTATCTCTGCATTTGGCTTCTATACCCAGCCTTATATAGTAATGCTCTCATCTGGCACACTTATTTGTACAGTGTGTCTCGTTATGGCTTTTTAATAAAGAACAAGTTTCCTGGCATTTTGCTTGCTTTCCTTGGGGTAGGAACAATGGACTGATCCTGAGATTTCTCCATCCAGTTTTGTGCCCACAGAAGGCTACTTTAGTTAAATTGATATCCAACTTTCACTGGAGTATGTCAACTGGGACTATAATCCCAATCCTTTCATTGGCCTACACACTGATGATGGGGTTTAGATATTTTTTCCAAGCATTTGATCATTTTACTTAGTAAATGATCTTCTCAGGATATTCATGAACAAGCTAATCTGAAAAAAAAAGTACTGGTTTACATAAACTGAGAATTAATAGTGAATGATACATGCCTATTTTTTCAGGTTTTCTACAGTAATGAACTTTAGGACTGGCAAGTAGACCAGTGTTCCTTGATTGGATAAATTGTGTCAATGTTATTCATGCAAAGATCATCAGTGTATTTGCAGACGAAGTTGTGTCTCATTAAATATTATTTGATGGATAGCACAGAAAAGTAGGAGAAATATCAGAGGCAAAATTCTCCTTAACTGGGAACAGAAGCGTTAACATGATGCTGTTTTGTAATTAATTTGAAAATGATATCCATCTAAGCAAACACTGATTACTGAAACATTTCCTCTAGGTATGTTGCCCTCCTCTTGATGTGTTTTGAGACCTTACCAGCGTCCACTGTTATTTCACCATGCTTCTTTTCCTCTCTTTCATGCAGTCTGTGCATTGGGCTGCCTTTTCTATTGGATGAAATGAGACGGACAGCCTGTTTTTGAAGCCCGTCAGTTCTGCTCTCTGGATTTGTCAGTGGAGGTTTGGGGGTCATGACACCAGGCCCCTCCTCTGCCTGACCTGGGAGTTAGTCTTGCCAGCAGAGTGCTGATGATATTAAGACACAGATGTGGACACTGTGTCCTTCCTTTCTGGCTGTGCTGTTTGCTTTCCAGCCCAGAAGAAAGCTCCAACGTAAGGAATGGCTGAGCACCTCCGGTGCAGTCTGTAGGAAAGCACTGGATTGTAGCAGGGCATAAGGAGATGTGCAGCCCATCCCTCTTCTTTCTCAGGAGGTTCACCAACCATCTGCAATCATAGGAAAGGTGGGTGCCAACTTTTCCTTTTAGGCAGGTTTAGGCCTGTGGAAGTGAAGGTCCCTAGTCACCACAAGAGCAGAACTTATGGGATCTGTGCTACATAGCTGCTGCATACTTAGGTGTCTATAGCCCCTTAAGAGCAAAGCAGTTGGATGTGCTTTCGTGGTCATTTTCTCTTTAGTGCCTAAGTTCTACCTAACTTGCCAGTTCAGGGCTGTCCCATTGTGACCTCTAAGTTTGACTGCTGGTCTTAGGCAAGCATTTATTGAGAAAGATATCCCACTGTAGCTTTTTGACTTAACCACCTCTCTGTACCACCCCGATAAATGCTGGATTGCTCTACAATCTACAATGCATTGTCTAGAAGACGCTAATAGAAGATTATTCCTCAAGGAAGAGTTTGCTATATTCAATAGAGCACCAGCCTTATTGCTAGGGAAAATTAGATATTCAAAACCAGTTTTATGAAAGGATATATATCTGGAATTTTGAGGAACAACGCTGCATAAAGGTAAGACACGAAACGCAATATAACAGTATTGAACCCTCCCAGCTGCTCCAATGTCTCAGCATCACCATGTGGACAGCTAGTTCACTCCTGCCAATAGACCAGAGACAGCATGTGCTCCTGTTGTTGGTGGTGGCTACCAGACCAACCATTCCATATTGCCATTTTCCTTCCTGGTCCAGGGAGAATGACCCGGCCTTTATCAGAATTTGTTTTACTGTCATGACTATACACTAAAACTCCACACAGGAGTGTGCAGGGTTAGGTCATTTCCTCTCCCTTCCTCACTGAAGTCCCTTGATTAATATTTCAGTTTTATATCTCTATGGGGACATCCCTGGCTGTGCTCCTTTGTTATAGCCTTCTTAAAACGTAGTAGTACAATGTTGTAAAGTATGCATCGTGAGAAATATTAATTGCATAAGCACTTTCTAAAGACTGATGATATTTAGCTTGCCTCAAGATTTCTGTAAAGTCTACATGTGTCCTGGAAGACAAAAGAGAGTTCTGAGGATGTGCTTGCCAAGACTGCACATTTCCATCTTTCCCCTCCTGCACATACCCACATATGCATATACACACTTCATTAGATTAAGAGAAGCCCTGGGGGATGCTGTCACAGCTGCCTACATCCTTTTCTTGTATCTAGCCTTCAGACCTAAATATGATAATACTTTGCACAAGCCCTGCCATACCTAGAGAGCCTCAGACAAAAGGTTGTGTTTTTTCCAGTACAAACCCTTGCTGAAGACACTGGAGTGAGATCATGAAATCAGAATCAGGCCCAAACTTTCAAGGTTTGCTCTGAATTTCCTGGCTTTTGTGGTTAGAATCCAGACCCTTAACATTATTTTAACATAGGTTTTGCATTTATATTTATAAACACAGAGTACTGCTGCCTATTTGAGTTTAGAATAGATTGTGGTATAAACATATTTCCTCTTTACACATTATAATCAGTGCACAATGGCCTGCTTTATGTAAAACATATCACAGTCTTTGCTTCTCTGCATGTGCTCGCATGCACATATAGCTTAAATTAACTAACTTAATATTCTCATGATGTGTTCAAAGAGGAGATCTGTGAATGAGGTAGGGAAAGACAGTCTTGCAGTTCCTATTTTGGAGTTTGAGATTAAACACTGTATTTAGAGAAACATTTAATGACGATTCATTTTAACAGACTTTTGGTTGATGACTTATTTATAATTTCATCAGCCAAACACTTCCCTTGACAGAGTATGTTTTGGCTCACTGTGGCTCCTGACAGCTATGTAGAACAATCCATAGTAAATGCGTCCTTTGGAAAATTAGCCAAACATCATTCCAATGCAATGACTCTGTAGGCGATAAGATGAAAATGATTAGTTACAGTTCATTGAATATTGCCCCAAACCTGTTCAAAACTACTGCTTGGCATAATCCCTGAGAAGGTGTTTTGGCTTCTCTCACAGCATTGCTGGAAAGCAGTTGAAATCAAAGCTGAGTTTTGTTTAAAGGGTGAATCAATAAAAAATTGGGGGCTGAATTTTGCAAGAGCTGCCTGCAGAATCTGACATAATTCTGCAAGATATTTTGCTGAACTTGGAGCATGTGAATTTAGTTTTTGGGGATTAATCATACATTCATGTTTTTTAGTAAGATGTTTTGATTGATGGCCTTGCACAGTAACTTTACTTTCAGTGCAAATGCACAAACAGCAGCAGTAATAACAACAACAAAAACACCTAATTCCCACATAGCATTTTCATATGTAGATCTCATGGCTTTTCGCAAAAGAAGTCTGTATCATTACACCCATTTTAAGGAGAGAAAAAGAAGACAGAACGTTTCCAAGACACTATGAGGTGTATTGTCCAAGAGCTCCTTTCCACCTGGAGACAGAGAACTGAGATCCCCTTTCAGTCCATTTCAAGACACCTTGACTCCAGCCTTGCTTCACTCATGGCTCCCATAAGATGTAATAAGTATGTTATTTGCTGAGCACCAACAGGGGTGCTGGAACAGTGAAGTCTGTAGCTGGGGTGTCATCTACAACACACAAATAATGGCAGGAGCTTGTAGTGCTCATGCCAAGTGCTGTGATGGGCTCAGGCAGAGAGGTTGAAGAACAAAAAATGCAATATCATTTTGCCCTCTTTCAAAAAAGAACAAAAATCCAGAGGTTTTGGACAAAGTGCTTATTTATGATCTCTGCTAGGTGCGTGTTCCCAGATGTATCTATCTGCAGACTATTTGTAAGCCAAAAAAAGAAGTGCACACTCCTTCTGTTTTGCAAAAGACTGAACAGAGAACTAGAGAACTGCATGCTGGGTGCTGGGCACACAGGCAGCTTCCCATCAAGCTACACCTTCACCTCACACCATTCTCTGAGCCCATGCCACTACTCATGGCAGCTCAGCATGACCACAGGCTACGAGGCTGATTTTGCAGTGCCCTGGACTGCCTCTGACCCAATGGAGGCTGCCATGGGCACTGGTGCTTTCAGCAGCATTAATTCATGGTTTTTTAAGAGTTGCACGTTCTCTGCCAGTTTATAAAACTTGCAGCATGGATTAGGTACATGTGGATCCATCTGAGCCTGAATCATTAGACAAGAGAATTTAACTCAATTCACTTACAATGCTATCTTATTCCTTCACAGAGGTTTTTCTGAAGAGATGTCAGGCTACTTTGGAGAGAGATATGTGCTATTAACCTCATTTTTTTTGTATCCCAAACTAATGGTGTTTGTCTGAAATCACTGCCTAAGTCAGCTGAAAAGCTGGGGTGAAATCTCTGTCTTCTCACTACCGATATGAAAAATTATCCTCAAGTCAGCTTTCAAACTCAAACTGGTTTTAATGAAGATAAATGGAAGCCTTAAACCCTCCTAATACATTTCAATATGTTAGTTGTAACTCTCAATAATAAACTTCCACCTGGGAAATTGCTGCACAGGAAAAAAGTGCAAGACAATTCCTCTCTGTCCTCTCTATGCCTGGAAATAAAGGGGCAGACATAGATCTACTCAGATGCAACATACCCTGCAGATATAACACTTTATTAGCAAAAGATATGTTACTATCTCTCTTAGTAATTGACTAATAAAATGAACACTTCATATTTCATACCTGATTTTCCTTCTCTAAGACTCACATACAGCGAGCTAAATTGTGTTCTCTGAGCTGTGCACCATGCTGGTCCCCAGCGATGCAGATAAGAACAGGATTTCACTTCCCTTGTCCTCCAAAATTTAATCAGGGATTTCAGCATTACATGTAGATCTGCCAAATTCTCTCTCTGCTGAAAAATGTGATTAGTCGCTGATTGCTGCCCTGCAGCTCCTGAGTCCTCCTCACTTGTATGCCTGAGGTGAGGGTCTGTGCCTCTGCTAGGTCCTGATGGGCTTAGGATGGAACATCTCATTCTGTCAGATGGAGTGGAGCATGGGATGAGTATAGATTTTCTGGGGATGTGAGAGGAGGCTTGCCTCCTCTTCCAAGGATTACATATGATATCTCACTGTATCAAACAGCTGTGGCTGTGCAACCTCTTTAGTTAGGCTGGGGCAGAAAGAACAGGTGAATTGCAAAGCTTTTGAAATTGCATCCACTCCCTTCCCATCAGGGAAAAAAAGGCGTATGTAAAACACACATCATATATACCTGTCCCAGTTCCTGCCCCTTCCCTTAGTAGCAATTAATTTAAATCAGGGGTGAAAGCTGAGTGAAATACAGTTTCTCTGAACTGTGCCAAAGATGCTCCAAACAGATGCCTGCTGTATTTGTATAATGGTTTAAAGAAAATATCATAAAAACTTAAATTAACATCAGATTGATCCCTCCAGTGCTTAATGCAGTCTGCTAGGATGCTCGGGGCCACAGAATATCACAAGCCTGGCATCGGTGAATATAGTAAATAGGATCTAATACTGTAAGAAGACACCATACCTCTGCTGCTTAATGACAGAGGCTGCTTCACAAAGGTAGAAAGTAACAGGAATTTGAGAGAGTCCTTAAGATGGTGAAATGTACTAATTGCTCTCAGCAAAATTCTTAAACATTCAGCTGCATGGAGATAACCGGTCTCGAAGAGCATAGACTAATGTTACCTGCCCATCTGAATTTTCCCCCAGTTTGCCTATAAAAGGCAGCCCAAGATTTTTCAGTAGTGTAGGGAGGATTGAATTGCTGCCCACAGGTGAAGAATTTGATCTGCCTGGGGACAGGTTGCTTCTGCCACAGCGAGGTTGAGGAGAGGGGCAAGGGAAGGAGGCCCTGGAGACCTTGGGTTGCTGCTTTTGCTGTGCTTGAGGGAGAAGAGGAGGGAAGGGGGCAGGGAAGGGTGCTTATGCAAGGAGCTTACCACCACCATGCCAAACATCCCACTGCAACAACTGTAGTAGGAAGCCCATCGTTCCAGGGCTCTTGCATCACCAGTGTAAATGGCTTAGCAGAGGACACTTTATATCCTAAAGGAGTCTTCTGCAGTGGGTAACTACCTCATTACCTGTGCTGAGCCAGCCCCCTAATGAATTAGTGTATCTCTGCAGAAGTATGAATTTTTTTTTTTTCAGGGAACAAGTGGGACAGAGCGACTCTTGTTTAGTTTCTGTCTGTGTGCCACTCTTCTGTCATTCCTCTGCTGATAAAATATTCCAAGACCTGCTATTGAATATAGCCTTTCAAACAGACACAAGGAGAAAAATTTTGATTATTTCATTAGCAATAGGATGGGTTATGTGAAAATGTTATTCCATCAGTAAGTTAAAGTTTTGCCACTATCTATCAAAGAACCATTATGGGTCAAATAAAGACCATATGCATCATTAAAATCTTGTTTTGCGAGCCTTGGAAAACAGAGTGTTTCACATTTTATTTTGGGGTCATTGTAGTTTATTTTCTTAGCTGTAGATCTGGGGGATTGGTTTTTATTTTTTTTTTTGGACAGGCATTCATCTGGAGAGCTAGCCTTGTGCTAATTTATATAGAAACTTTTAAGCTGGTTCTGATGCAGAAATCAACCTCTCATTTGTGTTGGATTTTTGCACATTGACTTAGCAAAGGCAGATCTTGGCTTTGTTTTCTCCACAGTCCTAGGCTTTTGTTTTTATCTGGCTTATCTTTGCATACTTGTCTTTTCGAGCTGCAAGCTCCTTGGGGCAGGGGTTGCATTCACAGTGTTTAATGTGCCTTGCACAAACGGAGTCCTGAGCTCAGGCTCATAAGTATCAGCTGAAAGCTAATAAGAAGAATGAATTCCACCTGATCCAGCTCATTGCAGAAGCTGATCCTTAAACTCTAATCTACCCCATTTTGCCTACAGTCTTGCATGTTTAGTGACCACTATGGAACGAGAAGGGGAACATGATTTGAGGAAAACAAAATGTCAATAGGTAGCATTTGGTCTTCTCTGCAGAAAATGTGCTGCTTAAAGCAATCTTTCTTTTTTATTATAGTTCTACAATAGGTGCTAGTGTTTGTTAGGACAATAAACTTGTCACATTGAATTATGGTAGTAAAAGAGCACAGATGCACACAGAGCCAAAACCAAACCTCAGAGTGTTTTAATTCATTAGCTCAGCAACTCATGTTTTAGGAAATAAGGAAGATGGAAAATTAGGAAATGGAACAGAGTCTTATGTGAGTGGAAGCTACACGAATCTGAATGAATCCAAGTATCATTTACAGGGCAAGAAAAAAAACCTTGTGTTCATTGCCATATATTAAATCTTGTTTATCCTTCCTTAAACTAACCAGAAACACATTGTGTTCAAGTGCTGTTTAACAACTGGGATGCTGTGGTTGTGCTGCAACTCTCCTCTACTTCTTTTATCTCCTCTGAAATGGGAGCGTGACTGCCAGGCTTGAAGCCTGGTTCCCCCTGCTTTGAACCCTTCCACGTGGGAAACCCAGAGTGGTTGTGCCCATGGCCACCACGCAGGAAAGTGTCAACCTTCAGGCCGAAGGACATCCTGATGTGCAACCAGTGGCATCTGAACTGATGTATAATAAGGGTTTCTCTGGGTGCAGCATGGCTCTTTTTTTTGTTAGAAGGCTATGAGCCCTTGTCTGCAAGATCTGGGTACTTCTGTTTATATTGCTGATATCCATATCACAAGTGAAAATTACACTTCCTCCTTACAGAGAAAGGATCTGCAGGTTTTCCTTTCCTTGCTGCACAGAGATATCTGTATACATTTTCTTGTATTACAGTACAAAATTACAGGTGGGTATCTGCTCTTGGATGCCAGCTGCTGAGTAGATAGCTCAAACCTACACACCCCAACATTTGAGACTGATGAATATGGATTAATATATTGCAATAAATTTTTATCTGAGGTATTGCTAGCTGCATAAAAGAGATACTCATCTCCTTGATTGAATTTGGAGTAACCAATAATGAAATGTGCAAGGCTGACTGATCCCCAGTCTGTGGCTAAGAAAGCAGACAGCTATCTCTGAAAAAGAAAGTCTGAGCTGGTTCAGGGACCTGGAGGAGCCTTTAATATTTAGATGAAAAGCTAGAGGCTCCAAAAGGAAAGTGAGGAGAATGCATGACTGCAAAGATAGGGACAGGAGGGGCATAAAGTTTGTTTTGTCTTCCCTTGGTTTTGAGGCTGGCTTGCACAGTTGCAGCTCCTATAAATCAGAGCAGCTGGTGGGAGACCCTGTTTTACACCAGTGGGTATAATGTCCGCTTCTCCTCCAACACCACTTCACACCCTGTGCCTTTGGAATGGTGTCACCTCGTAGCCTTTTTGTTGGCTGTGTGCCAGAGCCATTAAACTAGCACCTTCCATGATCGTCTTGGTCTCCTTGCCATGTCACATGTAGGAAGGCTCCATTTTACATCACCTGTATTTGTAAAGCGGGCAAACTATTGACCGTACAACAAAGGTATTTCCTTATATTCCCCAGGCATTCCCTCGTTAGCGCTTTGCTGCAGGCTGCAGTCAGCCTGTGGGCAGGTCCTAAAGGCAGTGGTTGCATCTGGAGAAACCTCATGGAAAACAGGCTGCCTGTTTAGAAGAGTGCTGCCCATCTCTTCTTTCTTCTCCTCCAAGCCACAAATAAGTTTCAGAAAAGATTTGGGGAAAAAACCCCAACATGTTCATAAAAGCACACAAAGTCCTTGATCAGGCTAAGGGAAAGTACTAAATCCATTGAGAGCATGAGACAGGAGGGTTAATATCTGAAAAATTATTTTTAAAAAAATCACTTCACAAAAATTTCCTTCTGGATTATCAGATCCTAGCCAAAATGGTTGTGCTTACTATTCCTTTAGTGTTCAAGACCCCCACTTGTTCTAATAAATTGTGTATTAGAAAAAAGAGATTGTTTTTTACCAAAAAAAATGTTACTGTTGCAGCCTAAAGCTTTCAAGCTCTCCTTGACTGCAAGTTTGCAAAAGATTTTAGATCACTAGCTCACACTTACTGGATATAGTTTCTACCAGCAGCATATGGGAGGACCTGCATTCCTTTCATGCTAGCTTTGCAAGCTTGGGAGCCCTACTGAGCCCCATGAGAGATGTGTCACCGGGATTTGATGAGGAAGCAGAGATCGAAATAGGTATGGAGAATGGCAGATTCACAGCTCAGTAATGGCCAGCCCCTGTGGTCATGTTTTACCATGTTACACTCCTGCTGAAGGAGAATGATGCTATTATTCTAAAAAGGAAAATTATTAAGTGTAGACAAATGTAAATAGTCCTTATACAAGCATTCTTTTCCAGTAGAACAAAGATATATCTTGAAATAACTATGCAAACAGATTTTGCGTGTGGGTGCTCCTTGTATACTTCAACAACTACTTCAATTACTTCTGAAATACAGCCAATGGTGAGGTGGAACCGTGTGGAACAGCTTTTTCAACAAAAATGCAGCAATGCTACATAAGCTTTGGGCAGGAAATGAAGAAATACATCACAATGATGTATAAGTATTTGAAAAATCATACATGGGCAAGTTGTAATTGCTTTAACAGGGAAATTGAGTTAACAGCCTGGTTTTGGGACACTGTGTTCCAAGGAGTTAAATGATCACAAGCAGTCTGCATTTCATGTTCACGGCTTGTCAGACTGACAGTCCATCCTAATCAACATCATGAATATCCCTTTTTATCCTATCGAAGTATTAACTCAGTACTGTTTTTGAAGGATTATATTTTCTGAAGAATTAGACTAGGTTGGAGCAAAGTTTTGAGGGGTATTTAGAATGATGCAATTCTAAGACTGATGCCGAAATCATTAGCAACGGACTGTCACTCTTAACCTAGGCTGACCGAGCTATGATTTAGTGACTGCAGTACTTTACAAATGACTGATTGATAATCTAACTATGTCTGGTTGTAATAGATCTAAATACCAGAGCACTTGCCTGTAGCAGCTGTAGAGTTTTGTGAATGCTTTTTAAAATTAATATATTTACATGTGTTCAAGACTATGTTAGGCCAAAGTGGTGGGATTTCAGTATGCTCCTTCTAAGGTAGAACTTTATAGTCAAGAGCCTGCTGAAAAATTGACTTTTTTTGGTTTTCTCCTTTTCGACTTCTTCCACCAACAATGACTAACTGCATGATGCTAAAGAATATTATACTGTATTTATTTTGCCTTTTCCCCAGCTATCTCTCTGTAACTTTCCAAAAAATAAAAACAGTTATTTTTGTTGAACTCTTTCAAACAAAATTGTGACTGTCTCAGTGCCGTAATTTAGTTTTGTATTGGAAACAGATCCAGAGAGAATAGTGTTGCAGACTGAATTGGAGTTACCTTCTGCTTCTGCCAGGCATTTTTCCTTTACAGGTGGCTTCCAAGCAGTAACCAAAACTACTCCTGCTGAGCATGCCAGTGTGTCAGTATTAAATCAAGACATCCTAAAACACATCTAGGGGAGCATACTGTCACCTTTACCATGTTTGTGTGTAACTCTACAAGGCATAACCATAATTCTGATTGATATACAATTTCCTGCACACGCGTATTCTTACTCTCTGGTCCCTACACTCTTAAAAGAAAGTTGTTCTGGTGAATTAAATATGAAAATGTGCAGTTGCTCCTTCTAGAATCCAGAAATTTGGACAAGCAGTTAGAAACCAACGGGAGCTGGAAAATCTGAGGATAAAAGTAGTCTTTAGGACTTTGAGACAAGCACATTACCTGAGTTCCTACAAAAAGATAATCTATGGGGAAGTAATTAAAACTTAAATATGGATGATTTCAATATTTAGCTACTCATTCAGATGGAGGAGGCTGATCCATACCTCTGACCTGTTCCTTCAGCATTGTATTTAGAGGTTCAGGGAGCTGATCTGTCAAGACCGTACACAACACAACAATTTTTAAGCCTCCCTGAACAATTATGACTTTTCAACAAAATCTTGCCTTCTGGAGACTACTTCTACAGCTAGTGCTGTGAATGGGCAATCACAGTGTATACAGCACTCCAAAATACAGGCCAATACAATTCATGCTACTCAACTTTCAGTTAAAGGCAAAAGCATGAAGTACCCATGTAAAGGAAAAGAAAAAAAAAAAAGGAAAGAAAATGTCCAGTAATATTTTAAAACTTTACCTGTTCTCAAGGTTTATTACAAACTCCTGATTATTTGTTAGTTTTGTGATATTCAGTGAGATTTTTCAAGTCCCAAGTGCTGGAGTCGGGCAATTTGCAAAAATCTACCCTTTCTTTCTCCTCCTTTTAAGAAGAAACCACTTCCCTCATCTTTGATTCCCTTCTCAAGTGTTCATTGCACCAGTGGGTTACATCTTGTCTTAATTAGATCGCAAGCAGCGTCGGACTACAGCTATGATCTTACCCTGTGCTATGTATTGGGGCCCAAGTGTGAGTGGGACTGCCGAGGGCTTCTATAACACAAACAAATATAATTATTTTTCTTTGTTCATAGGTGTCTTTTCTCTCTAGCTCTTACATAAACACTGTTTCGTGGAACTGAAACTGTAACTTGGCTGTCAGCGTGGGGAGCCAAGGGCTGACTGAGCATCCCACGAGATGAACAAATCTCTACCTTATGTGGAGGAAGAGAAAACAGCAGGGTTAACTGGTTCAGAGGTACTCAGAGTAATAAAAAAGCTCACTATGGGTTGCAGACTTGACTAGGGATGATCAGGAACTTTTGGAAACTCTTTATTGACAGAAAATTGGTGTGCAGCTAAATGAATCATTTAAGTATCAGCTTTCTGTGAATAGTTTCAGTTTTTCAACAAGCTTTTTCCATACCCTACCCTACCCCCTAATGTCTGAAAATTGAAATATTTCCACACTGAAATGCTGCCACAGAATTTCACGGGAGCTGTAGTTGGAAGCCGTACATACAGGCTCTCTTCTCTCAGCCAGGATCTCTGGTTACGCTTAATCTCCCAAAACATGTTGCTGCCCAACTGACCTATCCCACTGCCCTCTCCACCCCATGGAGTAGGAGATGGTGGGTCATCTCCCCATCTTGCTGGGAAGAGGGGCAGAGGTGGACCTGGACACCCCATGCTCTGCCACAGACTGCAGTGACAGCATTTCCAGTAACAAAGAAATATCTACCAGTATTTCAATTTTCAGCTCAGAGTTTTCAGGGTAGGGGGATAAAAGGGTGGGAATACAATGTCACCCTCCAACCAGTGCTAGCCTCTGCCTGTGGGCAAAGCATGGGGGCGTGCAGTGCTGTGAGTGTTCAGCCCTTGGGGGACTTGAGTGACCACCCTCTGGCAACCAGCTTGTAAACAAGAGACTAAAATATCTCAACTGAAAAGGAGCAAATAGCACATAGGTCCCAATCGTAGGGCTACTTATATTGATTTTGACCTATTAACACATTGTTCTTTAGATTCAAGCTATAGCTTGTAATATAGATTGAATTTTATCTTCCAAGTGTCCTGACATTTTGTCTGTCTTTTCCTTATCTGCAAGTTGATTCCTGTGAAGATTATGGGCACGTACTTATCAATTTTGGTTGAGAGTCTGGGTAGTACCTCACTCCACAAGCAGTCCCAGTGTTTTCATAGGGCTTTTCACATAGCAACGTCATTTAAAAGGTGATATACAACTCCAGTGTCCAAGTCTATCCCTCCTTCAGGAGAAGCGAGAACAGGTTGTCCTGGCCATTACAGTCAACATTATGAGACAGAATGCGGAGTGCATTGATTACATCACTTAGTTAGAAGTACAGCTCGTGAAATAATTTAAAAAAAAAAAAAAGTTGTGAGCATTTTGATTGATTGCTTGACATATGAAATTATTCCTACCTGTTTGAGCATTTGGGTTGTCGGTGAGTATTTGTGAAAACTGCACTAAACCTGGAAAGTCAAAACAATCGATATAAATGATCAATGATCCAGAGGCTAGTGAAAGAAATGTGCAACTTTGAGCTAAGGCTAACAGGATTTCCTGAATTCACAGTCATTCAATAAAACTTTTTGGCATCTCCTTGTAGCACACTGGACCAAACCTTGAGGTGATACAGACTTGGATTTGGTCCCCTGCAGGGGATAAAGAAGGTCTAGTTTATCTCTCAGTGACCTAAAGACTAGCCAGCATAACCATGAAGATCCATGGAAGCGCAGAGGACCACAGTGGGAAGGAATAGAGAGGGAATGAGGTGAAGAGCTGGTATAATTTCATAGCCCTGCTTGTTAGCTCCTGGTAGCCCACAGCAGAGTCTGCACTGTGCTGCTGCTCTTCATGCTGGTGCCACAAGCTTTGTGGTCCAGCTTGGAGAAGCACAGGTCATTAAACAGCAGTGCCAACTCCTCTGATCTGTGAGAAGATTGAGGCCCCCTGTGTTGGAATGGGATAGGATGCCTAGCATAAGAGAGAAGGGAAAGCTCTCAGATCTCATCTCTTCCACTAACACTTGACTGTGCAACTAGCTCAGGAAGATACTATTCGGAAAAAGTGAGAGAAAGAAAAGGGAGTGGAGAGTATGGACTTTCTGATATTTGGTTTCCCACTGGAAATTAAAACAAGACATTAAGCAATGGGGGTTTGCTCCACTCAGTTGACTTAGAACAGCTGCTCACCAATTTCTGCAGCACAGAGGAAAAGCAGAACTTTGCCCTGGGTCTGAGCAGCTTTTCAGAAGCAATCCAAGTCAAACTTCCACTCAATGACTTCATTCAAAGCTGTTTTACATCATGATGAGAAACTCTGTTTATTTATTTGTAATAACTTCAGGATTTTATGGACCCGCAAGAGGATGTAATTTAAGAAAACATCAGCAAGCTGTTTCAAATAGCAAGGTTTCAAAATGGGCTATGCCAAAAACTCATCAATCGAAAGAGTTCATTATTAAAAATAAAAATTGAAGGAAAATGTCTTTTGTAGATGGCTTTGAAGTAAAAGGTTCCAAAACCTGAATTTAATTCTGCAATAAATACATCTTTTTTATATGACTGAAGTCATATAAAGGAGTAGACAGCCTTCCTCCAAGGGCACTGAACCAGCTGATGAACAAAGTTGATAATTGTAAAGCTTATTACCTCAAAGAAATGGCACAGCAACAACTGTGTTTCAAAATATCCCATCTCATGCAAAATAAGCAATAAAAGAATATAAGAGGGGTAACTTAACAACTTTAAACCTGGAAAGCAGCAGACTCTAGTCTGATAATGCTTAGGAGCAATGGAAATTTTCTGCTGAGTGGCCCAGGACAAATCACTTGGACTATCCATGCCAGGAGTATAAAACTGGCTTAATAATATTTCCTGATCTGCAGGAGAGTTAGGAGACCCAATGGGCCTCTGCAGATGTTCCATGACTCAGACAGGAGTGGAGGCTGCTGACTAGAATAAGGTCACCAGTTTTACTTCTAATCCAGCTCTTAATTCAGCAGATCACATGGCATTAATTACATCACCAGTTGGCCCCCTGGTATCACCCAGCACTGGAAAAACTCTTCAGTGCCTTTTGAAGATCTTGAGGCAGAAGACACACAGGCGTACAGGCTGTGGCAGCCTTGCATGGGGGAACCAGAAGGTGGTGAGGTGACATGGGAGACATGAGCTCGACAGCTGAGTCATGAGTACCCTTGGCCAGACAAGGGACATGCAGGGGCAGCATCTGCTGCCAAGAGGACCTCAGGAGGCCTCTGCACGTGCACGAAGCAGAGGAGTGGTGAGAACAGGCAACAGTGCAGTGGGGAAGAAAGGCAGCTTGAAATAAGCCAGAACCAGGCTGAGGGAAACTGGAGGATGAGAGAAGGAAGACCTTTGGTGGTTTTACTGGATCCACATGACCAACAGCTGCTCGGCACTGCAAGGTTAAGAAAAGGGGCTCTGAACGTGATTCCGGAGATTACAATGGCCCAGGCTGAAGGAGAGTGCTTGGCTGCACAGAGGGTGTTGACAGAAAGATTTGGCTTCCTTAGCCACCAGACAGTATGTTACAAAGGAGAATTGCTAGGCAGGAGAATTGCTAGGCAGAAATGGGATCCCTCTGGTGAAAAGCATTCTGCGGGGCCAGGGCTTGCACTGGCTTTGAGGGAAACTGCTGACAGGATCCTCAAATGTGCAAAAAATGGAACAGAGATCCAAGAAAAAGCCTGGAAGTAGATAGAAAATGGGGAAAACTGAACATAAGAGAAGTGAAATGAAGGAAGGTAGCAAAAAACTTCACAAATGCACCTCCAGGGAGATGCCAGGAATTTGAGGAGCACACCAGAGCAGGTTTCAGTCTCAATATGCCACTAGATTCATAACAGCTGGGTTCATAGAGATGTAACGGGACACGGCAAACAAGCGCAGAGGAGTTTGTAGGACTAAGGAAGGACAGAGAGAGTGCGCGCTGAAAAATGGGGTTGTATTTTTTAGACTTATTTTAATTTTTATCTCTATTTTTATTTTAAATTTGTAGATTTGTTTATATTATTCCGTAGATATGTTTTAAGAATAGGACCATTAGTTCTATCAAGTATTGATATAAGAATTTAAATACTGGATGTGTAATTATTTTGAAATTCAGAGAGATGCATCAGCCAGCACTGTTGACTGCATCTGGGGTTAGAAAAGATAAAAAAAGTAAAGGGAAGATGTAGCAGTATTGGACTACAAATCATCCTGTTGGATGGTGAAGAGGAAGTAGGTAAACTGAAGTATGTAAACTACAAGCCCTCCAGTATAGAAATATCTAAAGGACAGTTCCTCCCACTGATTTGCTTCTCTGTTGCAAAAGCGAAAAGTGGTCCATTATGTTCCCAGGATGTGTTGGAAATGGCAAGTTGCCTTCAGAAAATGCATTGAAGGAAGGGGCAGTTGCTGGGGGAGAGTCATGGGTTCTGGGAAAAAAAGTGGTTGAGAATCTGAAGGTAGAGGAAAATTGACCAGATGATGAAAAGGAAGTGGGAAAGAAGTAAGAAGAGCAGCAGAATAAGGTTACTAAACTTCAAAAAAGTAGACAATTAAACTGAGAGAACTGGTGAATAGGGTTTCAGGAGAAGATAAAGTATGAGGCAAAGCAGTCCAGGCCACCCAGTCCAGCAGATGATGCTAATTCAAAGAAATTAGATACACAGGGTGCATTTGATTCATACTTGGTGTTGTATGGGAGACACTCGAGCAGAGCAGCTGTGTGCTCAGGGTGGTTCCCTGACTAGAGGAAGCAAGGCTGAAGCTGATCACTGGGGTGCTGTCAGCAGCGTATCCCTTGCAATGTATGAGGTGGGCAGAACTTCACTCTCTGCATGTAAGGTGAGCTCCTAGGACTGGTGACTGGCACAATGTCACTGCTACTAAAGACATGATGTGGCCATGTGGCCGTGGGACTGTAACAGGTCACAGTTCACAGCACATGACACCCCAATCCTTAACTCTTTCAATTATGGCAATTAATAACATACAGCCACCCTTAGGAGTGTTACCAAAGACAGGCCTCTGCTTTGTTTATAACCATATGCTAACTAAAATGCTGCTTACTTCCTACTAACCTTCTTACTGTGTGAGAAAATAGTCACCAAGCTGATAGTGATAATGAGGAGACAGTTAGAAGTAGTCAATCACTTCAAGGTTCTCTTATACATCAAAATCTGTACTCTTACACCAACTAGGATAGAGCTGTGGCTACTTCAAGGAACGTCCTTATCATCCTCAAGAAACTGACAAACTTACAGCAAATTTCATTGTCCTGAGATGACTCAACACCTGAGATGACACAAAAGGATAATGTGAGGAAGGGTATCCCTACCCAAATGACCACCGAGGAACTCGCGCTTGAGCAGAAGTGTTTTGCTGATGGTGCAAAATTTAATATGCATGTGCAAAAGGGCTATTTGATCATCCTAAGGAATAGGCAGGCCTAGGTGGAGTTTTGTATTAGGTGGGTGGAATAGTGAGAATCTTTTGTGTATAAATAATGGGTGAATATCCCTGGTAAGGTGTGCTAGATTTGTGGATTTCCGCCTAGCGTCTGACATTGAATAAAGCCATATCTTCTCTAACACTGGTTTCGAGAGCTTTTTTTTCAGGTAACAGGAGGGTAAGATCAGAATACAAACTCATCTTGGTAAGTTAGAGAGATGGTCTGAAGTTCTTCAAGATGAAATGCAGTAAAGGCCAGAGAAATGTGTTAGTCTTCATAAGAATCTAAATACATAGAGACAGTGTAAGAATAAAAGCAAATCTCATTCTTTGGTGCTTCACTTTGAATGTCTTACCAGTGAAAAAAGTATTAAGTGTGGCCTTAGGCCACATGGGCAAGTCCTCAGCTGGTGTATTGTGTCCAGCTTTGGGAACCACACTTCAAGAAAGATGTAGACAAATTGAAGAGAGTGCAAAGGAGAGCCGCAAGAATGATCAGAGGTTTAGAAAACATGACCTACAAGAAAAGGTTGAAAGAACCGGGTTTGTTTAGTCTAGAAAAGAGAAGACTAAGCATCAGGCTCAAGGGGAGGGGGAGGAAGGGATAACTATTTCCCGATATGTAAAAGGTTGTTATGAAGAAGACAGTGATCAATCGTTTTCTATGTCCACTGGGGACAGAATGTGAAAAAGTTCACTAACTTGAGCAAAGAAGATAGATTAGACAATTCTTAACTCCAAGGCTAGTGATCAGGCTACCTAGAGAGGTTCACAGAAGAAGCTTCGTTTTTAAAAAGGGTTATCCAAACACCTGTTAGGTATGTGCTTTATGTACTTGAGCCTGCCTGCTTCATTTCATCTATATGGAGTACTGAAGTCTTTTTCAAATATTCAGTTCAATCTTTTTAGAAGTAATTTGTACGCTAACCTTCTAAGCTGTTCAGACAGCTGTGCTGAACACCATTCACATGGGAATCAAGGCTGTCCCTAGCATTGTCATCATACAACCCTTGAAGCTTTATCATCAAAGACCTGTATAGTAGCCATGATAAACAACTGCTGTTTGAGGCAAGTGAAGACTCCATAGGTCGAGTATCATAATATTTTACCATTAAAACTTTGCATGGCAATACTTCAGGATCCTTTACTTGTCGCTAAATTGTGGCTTTGTTACCAAAGACAGGCCTTGTCTTGTTACTTGTATTCCAAGTAACTACCCAAACCTGGAAAAATTTGTGACAGCTTTCTAGTCTACCTGGTCTCCTGAAAGTGTCCTACCCTTATATAAACTCACAAGTTGCATAAATAACTGGCTGCAGCTACTGTAGCTCAGTTAAGTCAGACCAGGTAATAAGCTCGTTTCCTTGTACCAGATGAAGGAAATTTTCTGGATCTAATTTAGGTTTCTTGGCACTAAAGGAAGAGTAAAGAGAAATTTGGACACAGAATCAAAATAGCGACATTTGTACGTAGGAAGACTATATATGACATAAGCAGCACACAAAGCAAACTTCTAATGAATCTTATCCATTGCGCAAAACCAAATCATTAAGTGTGACGGTAACCGTAGTCAGCATGACACAAGTTAAGGCTCCAGGCAGAGACCACTTGTGGAATGTAGCCAAATTTCTAAAGTCAACCAGATTTTTTATCTTATTTTCACCATTCAAAATCCACTATAAATCATTTCACCAACAGTTTTTCTTTTACCATTTTTGGTAGACATCTTCTTATCATTTATATTTATTGGTTGATCAAATTAGCTGAAAATCCTCCTATTTGTCACCATGACCTGTTATGGTAGCTCTTATGATTCTGCAGCTGACTCACTTCTTCAAACAATTATTTGCATGTCACCATTTTTGTGACAAAAATGTCTGAAAAGATATATTAGTTTCAGACAAATTAAACATTTTTTCTTCTTCTTGTAGTTACTAACATGACTTGAAAATCAGCTTAGTGAGATCAATACTGACTACATGGTATGTGACCTACATATGATAAATATTTCAGTAATATAGATGCAATACATCTTAAGAAAATGATGATATTGCTAATTTCATGTTTGTTTTAGAACTGCTTGTAAGCCAGCCTGAGGCTTAGGTGTGACAGATACATCTCTTCTCGCTGCAGTGCCCAGGTTTGCAAGAAATGTTAAACGTAACTAGGATCCCATCAGCTGTAATCGCAGGCAAGGACTATTGGACACTGAAATGTTTCCTCTCCTGGATAATTTAGGTTACAGAATTGATCCTGCCTCACCTTTTAAACTGTATGCTTGACTGTTCTTTTCCTAAAGCAAATTAGTTTCAAGTGGTCTGGGAGGTTTTTTTGCCCTGTGATGACAGCCAGAGCTATGATGGCACACTGCAGGAATACGTGCAGGTTGGGCAGAGCCATCTGAGGGACTTTGTCCATCCAAAGCCCAGCAGTGGTCATGTACCCACCCTGCCTGCTTCTGCCTCTGCCTGCAAACAGGACCCAAAGCGACACTGGGGAAGTTTTCCTTTTCTGGCCAAGGCATTCCTGATGCATCTCAGATACTCTCACTGTGAATGACAGGAGCTAAGCCATCTCATAGGGCTTATTAGAGTCCTTCAAGGGGACAGGCAACAGATGGACAATGAATGGGTTCAGAAGCACTAGGAGAGATGAGTGGTGATACAGGCAGGGAGGCAGTAGAAAATAAACACTGCTAAACAGTGGGCTGCTTTTTCTTCTGCTTTGTGACGGGAGAGAAAACCCCAGGACTGGCAGAAGGATGATTACTTTCTTGCAAATTACTCCCTTAAATCCGGTCAGAAGCTTTACCATAGTAATTTCCACAGCAGCATCAGATTTGTCAATTGCTGGTGCAGAAACGCTCTCCAGCCCTCCCCGGGGCTGCTGGCAGAGCTGTCAAAACGCACCTCCCAGACAGCGATGGGAGATACCTGCTCCGCGCCATCCTGTGCGCCCGGCCAGGATGCGGGCAGATGCTCCCGCACTTTCCTCCTTCCCAAGCTCCTCCCCTGCTGCTCTGGGGCAGAGCGCCCAGCTTTCCCACTGGGATCGGCAAGGAAGCCGCTTGGTTTGGGTTTGCCGGCAGGATGGTTTCCCCAGCAAAGCCTCGGCTTGGATAAAGCAGTCACATTACTCTTGAGCTTTCTGAGGCTTTTATTTCTCCACTCAAGCATCCCCGCCGCCCTTGAAGAGCACCTCACCTAGTGTCAGTGAGGCTTCTGCTTCTTGTTTGACATCCCTTATTTACAAAGCAAACACAATGTTCCTTTTAACACACATCATGCTAAGTTTATTAATGAAGAAAACAATCCCAGGGGGTCAACCCAGGGGACCCTTGAAACCTGCCAGCAAAAACTCTTCAAACGCTCAACGCGTCAGATCCTCCAAAATGATATTTCACACAATGAAGTAAAAATAATATTTTTCTTTCGGCCTTTCCAGCCGCTTTTGTGGAGAGCAGACAGAAATTATTTTCTTACTCTGCTCCCAAAGCAGAGATCTGTATGAAGCTGCGTTTATTTGTTTAACACGATGATTTCATCCTAAATGTCTCGACAGCAAATAGTTGGTGGTTTAATAAAGGCTCTTTGAAAGAAGGGCCTAAGCAGTTATTTGTACAGGGAAAATGTGAAGTATGTGGCTCTCAGGAGGAGAGATAGAAATGCCTGTTGTGATTAGTGGGTGTGGAGAGGATCCTAAAATCCTTTCTGTCTGCCAGGGTAAGAACAGTGACTCCTGTGGCTCTGTTTTCTCACAGCCACCAAGCTGAGCTGTTGCAGCAGACCATGCGGATGAAAGTGGTCTGACCTTGTTATTAACAAGTGACTGATACGCCCTTCACTCTCCCAAGCAAATGTTCTTACAGAAGATAAAGGATCTGCTGTTTGTACAGAACAGTTTGATTATGAAAGCAATAAACTAATGATAAACAGACTTGGAACTGGCTGGTGAGCCACCCTCTATGGTGGTCAGCATGTATGCTGAGATGGCTAAAACTAAAGTTTGAGGGGACCTTTTCTTCATTAGCTGGATTTCCTAATGGTCAAAGAGACCCTGAAATGTCACACACACCTGCTGTCTCTGCAGAGGTATCTCTCTGGGAATGCTTGGTGCATCAGTGTAGGTACATAGGTGTACACATCAACTGTACGAAGGCAGCCACCACGGTTTTGGAAATGGATGGTGCAAATGGGGAGCTTCTCTCCAAAAGGTGTGGCAATATTAAATCTCAGATGTATGTGATCTGGATTTTTTTCTTCATCTCGTAAACTGTTTTGTATTTGTTGTTTTGTTTTCAACTGAATGAATCATTATTCAACTCGTTCTTAATTTAGCCTCTCTGCTATTGAGCAAACATGTGTCTAGCCACAGCAACTGGGCCAAGTTCAAATCTGGATCAGGGGCTTGGGGCAGGCTCTGTTTTTTATTTAGATATACACTTTTAAGAGTGACAGATTCAGTGTAAGTTGTTTTTTGTCAATATTTCCAGATTCTCTTGGGATTTACTATGTGTAGATTAAGGAGCATAGATTATGCTACATATAGACTAAGACTGCGGACACTATCCTATAATGTTAATAGATTATAAAAATATTTCATGCAACGTATTTGCATTTTCCAGTAGCTGGTTGTAACACTTATAGAGCATATGGTGGTGCTCTGTTACATATGTGTAAGCACGTAGTAACTCTGATGAA
Source organism: Tringa solitaria (assembly GCA_026413425.1). Lineage (NCBI taxonomy): Eukaryota > Metazoa > Chordata > Aves > Charadriiformes > Scolopacidae > Tringa > Tringa solitaria. Next base: position 27,478,983 of record JAOXJM010000019.1, read on the forward strand.
GGTGGAGCTATAGTACTGAAACTTGGACCCATTCCTCAGATGTGATGAACAGAGTTGTCCCACAGGCACTGCCATTCTAACATGATTTTATAATGAGTGCAAATATTTTTATAATAAAAAAAAAAAGGCTGTCTTCACAAAGCCATTTGTGAGTATTTTAATTGCCTGTTCTCATTCTACTAATGATATTACTTGCACTAACTGTCACTGAAGTTTTAAATGCAAAGTTAACTGGGGGCTTCAGTGGATTCAAGCTTTTATCCAAGGATCACTGGACCACTCTGAAGTGAAAAATACTTGTGGGCTCTCATTCATCTTCCTCAATGTGGTCACATTGTGCAATATAGTAGAGCAGGATGGATAGAAGCGGCGAGGTTGCAAAATTCAATACTGGCTATGTAATATTCATCAAAACATATTACTACTTATAATTAGTTATGATCTGTACAATAATTGCAAGCAGAAACCCAGATAATTGAAAGAAGATACCCAAAAAATGTGATTGTATTTAACTTTTATAATGTGGAAAAACGCTTGATACATTAAATAAAACTGGAAATAGGAGGTGGAAAAAAAGTTTAAAAGATGGCACAGCTAGAGTGCAAAATAACCGTAAGTTCTTTCCAAAGTAGAGTGTGTCTTTCCAAAGCATCTTCATGCTTTGCACACAACCAGTGCAGCAGTACTCAGAATCTGGTCTCTTAATCTGAAATGTTTTGTAACATGAGCTATGTACTCCTTCCTCCAAAGATGCAAATTAAAATCAGAGCTTGCTGAACACTACTAATTGGGCACTCAGATCTGCAAACACTGGGGAGGTGAACTGACTTGAAGAAACATTCAGCAATGGCTGTCTGGTGTTGAGAAATTCAGAGCGTAGCAGAAGGGAGGCAACAACCACCAAATCTCCCATCCACATGCTGGACATGCTGAACTTGGCAAAGAAGAAATGACTCTGAGCATCACTGAGCCTCTGGTGGTCTCAGGTAGTGCCAGGGAAGAAGCATTTCACACCTTTGCCTGAAGCAACTGACAGACAAACGGCAACCTGAGGTTACTGTCAGCTCTAGGCAGCTTTTCACGCTCTTTCCAGCCTGTTTCCCACAGTGTTAGCTGACATCCGTACAAGTCATTCAGATGACCTCCGAAGCTCGATGAATCGATGAATCTCAGTGAGGCAGAATATCACTGAATTGCACAATGACAAATTTGCTGAACATCCACATCCCCTTCTCCCCCAGCCCCAGGTACTTCTAACATAAGCATTGCAAGCATCTAGAAAACAAATCACTGCCTAGTGATTTCTGTAACTTTATTAATATTTTTAGGTTGATCTTCCACCCATAACTGACAAAAATGTTAGTGAAAGATAGTATTTTTATTAGAGAAGTTGACATTATGGACACACAATCCCTTTATCAGACATTAATTAGAGTTAGGTTATGTATGACTTCACACGGCCAAATCGGCCTTTTTACTTAGGTTGTTAATATGCTGGAGAAACAAATCCTGCAAAGCAAGGCTGAGCAACAGGAAGGTGAGACCACATACTCATGAAAGCTAACTTGGCTGGCAACATGTGCCGGGTGTCCCTTAATGCTGCATGAAACTGCGGCTGGCCTGAGGAGCAGCTGAGAAGCCCCTTCATCATCATCATCCCTCTACACACACACATATGTACGCAATTTGGACCATTGAGAAATAACAAAAAAATTAATAACCCTTTGCTATTTCTCAGCAAGCCCAGCTCAAATCTAAGCTGTTTCAGATAGGAGTGTTTCAAACATCTTCAATTTTTCTGTCTGTAGATACATACTGCATAAAAATAGATTTATCGGTTTTTAACATGAGAGCTTACAAGTCCTGATATACTGATGGAGCCTTTGCAGCTTACAAACTTTCCTTAAAACCTAGATGACTTTTCCTTTGCAAATGTAACCTCTGTGGTGATTTCCACAGTGGGACTTGCATCTCTGTGCTCACCTCACTTTACGCCTGAGAACCAGAAATCTTGCTTTTCTGTCCACCCCTGTTTTCCTGAAACCTTTTATGGCAGGTTGAAAGGGAGAACGGCAAAAAAATATCCTTAAATCTCCCCTCTGTGGTTCTTTAGCAAGACATGCCCTATGCTGGCAGGAGACACTCTCATCTCCTTGCATGGAAGAAGGTTGCCCATCAGATACCACTTTAAACATCACCCAGTTCAGCACATGGACTAACTGATAAGCACGTTGGAAAAGCAACCAAGAAAGTAACCTCTTCCACTGTAAAATCTGCTAATTCCTCACTTCTGCTACAGCCATGCAATTGGTGAGACTTTTGCTCAAGACACTGGGATTTGCCTTTGTATCTTTAACTTTATGTAACATGAAACTGATACATAGGTTCCATCTGCAACATTGGAATGAATAAACCAGTGCTAGTGGTTGAAAAAGCTGTAAAATGTCACTTATGCGTGTGACACATTTCTTCACATGTTGATTGCATGGGTCTACCTAAGAATAGCATGACTTTCTCAGTAAAACCACAGAAGGATAAGTACTCACAGCACAATCCAATTTTTTTTAATTGTAATCAACACATTTAATTATTTGCAGACTTTTATGCTGAAGCAAATGCTGAAGGACTCAGAAATCTGTTAAAAAGACTGAAGATAATTAGAGCACAGAGAGTATTTCCAACAAGTAATATGGACTATATTTAGCTGGACTAGGTTGCCTGCCCTGCTAAATTTTCTTTGCACCACCCTGAAATTAGAGGGATGCCTGGTGGCCTGAGGACAAGGGAGTCACAGAGCCGTTGTGGTTCTCATTTCACCACCAGGCTAGCCTGAGGATCTGGCACCCAATGCTGGGGAACAGGAGACTCCCTTTTCTATTGAATGTTGAACAACAATCTGCAAAATTATGTCCTACTGTCAGTGTCATCACAGCTCAAGGCATGCTAGGCCACAATATCTATGACTGATAGAATAAACATACCACCAGCTGAGCAAATACGAAGACTATGTTAAGTTCCTGGCAGCTTAGCTGAGTTACACTAGGTTGCAATTTTTTCTGATTGAGTCAGAACGTCTATTTTTGAATTACGATTTGAATCTTATAGCATGACAAGAATTTTAGTGAGTGTCCTAGTGCTAGACCTACCCAATCAAAGCCCAACAAATTGCTCTTCAGAAAGTAACTCTAACTAGGAAAAATATCCAGCATATTGTTTGACAGCTGTTGCTGAGAAACCATCAAGAAAGGAGCCCAAGGTTTACAGCCTTGGAAAAGGTATGTCTCAATTTCTTTTTTTTGTTTGGTTTTTTTGTTGTTGTTGTTTGGTTCTGCTCAGCACCTGCAAAAGAACCTTAACATTTAATGGTTCCACAGAGCAAAATCACTCCAGTCCAGAGATTCCTGAGCCTGTGTTCCTTGCTTTTCTGTGACTTCTCAGAAAGCCAAGTGAAGCTTGCAGAGTGGGCTTGTGAAAATGACAGGGGCTTAGAAGGTCTCAGAAATTAGTTTAGGAGCCTAAAAGCATTGGGATATCAATGTTGCATGCCCCAGGGAAAGGATCCAACAGGAGGTCTAAGCCTAAAGTATATCCTCAGAGCTTAAGACTCCAAGTAGTGACCAGAGCTTATCCAAATTCAAGCGTCTTGGGTCCCAAGTTTGGAATGACTTGCAAATTGCTCAGAGGGCTGTTGACAGTGCTGTGGGTTAAGAGTGCAAACAAACCCTAACAGGGATAAGTAGCATTAGAAGGTAGTACTGTCATAGTCAGCTACAGAGGCATCACATCCATCTACAATTATCTCTATACAGATTATTATCTTTGGATTCTGATGATTTTTATTAATGCTGGATATATGCCAAGAAAAAAAAAAGAAAAAGAAAAAGACTAAAGAAGTGAACAGCAATTGAATTCATTGCATCCTTTTAAAATTACTGATCATTAAAATAAAATATTCTTTTGGTCCTGAGAAGGAATTTTTGACAGTCAACACAAAAGAAGATTTATTCATACAGGTCATTGTGAAATCAGTTATGTTAACTCCAGGGACCAAAGAGTAACACATCATCCAGGCTCCAACTCTATGCCCTCAAAATATTGCTTTTACACAGATAAATTGACAGTGGTCCTTTCAAAACTCATGCTGCATCCAGCAGTATTCCACCCACCCACCCAAACGTGAGGTTTGCAAACCTGATGGACTTATAAATTCTTAATTTCTTTGGCGCAAGGTGTCTATATAACAAAAGGGGTGGGATTCACATCAAAGCCAGATCCATATTAAATGGACAGGCAGACAAGAAAGGAAAACCAAGCTTCTCCTTAGCCAAACAGTTAGGTGGAAATGTAGCTGCCCAACTTTTGCCATCCATGTTTAAGACTGTCTTAGTCTAATAATTCTCTTTAAAGTCCTCAAGATAGTGTTAGAAAACAATTCAGACATAGGGATCCTGGGCTTATGATATTATCATACTGTCACACTTACAAAGAAATAAAAAAGTAAACAGAATATGATAAAAAGTACAATTTTAAAGTGCGACAAGTGGAACAAATGCATGGTAGTGTGTATGGCAGTCACTAATACTTCTGAAATAGCAATCCAAAGGTTTACTGCTTATAGATTGTGCAACATTCTCTGTTAGGTACATGAACACAACTTTGTATTACAACATGTTTTTCATTGAGGTTTGTATTGTCAGTTACCCTGATTTTTTTGGCACTTTTATAATAATAATACAATATTTCAGAAGCAGTTTCACTGCTTTCGCAATGATCAGAATGTAGTAGCCATAATATCTGAAAAAAAATTAGTATATTTGCGCTAGTCTAAACCAAAGGGAAAACCATCATTCAGCCTTGTATAATTCATAAGAAAATCCTTCAATTTAATGCATTAATGTAGTTAAAGTAAGAAAGAAAGCTGAATTCTCTTAATTGCCTTGGCATGGTGGGAGATGAGCCCTGATACTGTCATCTATGCTGCATCACTTTTAATTTCTTAGGCTGTGCCCTGATTTAGCTAGAGTTCATAATATAGTAAAAGGATCAGTATCCTAGCAATCATTGCACAGCAACGTATTAATAGTGTTTCTGGAAAAAAATGACACCACTGTTTTCAGAAACTGCCCTTTAGCAGTGCACACACATCAGCTGTTAGCAAACACCTTGATATAAACAATGGCACTCACTGGAGAGAGGAGCAACCATCCACACAGGTGGTTTTAGTTAGGAAGGACATGCTCGTAGATGGATATTCAGAAGTGAAACCAGGCTGTCATCTCATTTGAAAATAGACCTTCAAAGTACCTACTAGCCAACTGCATAAGAACCAATGGTTTATTCCACCAAGGATGCCTGTCTGACTGCATGTGGATTAAACTCCAGTACATAAATTTTTGACTTTATATTGCAATTCCATACAAGAACAGAATCCTGTGAAGGATCTTCTCCTGTCATTGTTGAAATTCTACAAACATCATGGACAAAGTGCATCTGCTGTGCTACCATTTCAAAGGCTTGAAGAACAGACAAGCTAAAAATTTATTGTATTTGAAAGCACAGATGTCAAAAAAGGGTTTATGTGTTCCAGACAATATCTCTGTGATGGAGAATTCACTATTCCTATTTCAGAGGCTACAGAAGACTAAAATCCTAAGGAGCTATTGCCTTGACACCACCAAAATCATCTTATTTTTGCAAATCTCAGCTCTTGTCAACTTAGTTACCCTGTCAACCCGCCCTTGATATTTGACCCAAGGTGATTATAGAATCTGGGCGATGTGTTGATTACAGATATCATGGCATCATTCAAATTCAACATACAGTAGAAGGAACCTGGCAGCTGGAGCTTGTGCCCCACTTGTGAGTGATGCTCAGGGTGTTCTTATGTGCAGCAGGAGTGCTTTGCCCACCCTGCTCCTCTGTGACCCCAACGCACCTCTCCCTGCTGCCCCTAGGGCACAACACACCTACAGTAGTCCATTTTTGTTCATTGTGAAAATTAATGCAAAGCACTTTACGACTTGAATGATCGAATACTCCACTGAGTCCATGGCATAATTTACTGTTGTTATTACTGTATGGCTGGTGTTGTGGTAGTGCTGAGGGACAAAATAGAGAGTTCACTGGATCAAGCATTGCAATGGCAGTGAAGACACAGGAAAGCTGTGATTTGCAAAATGTCAGGTGTGTCTAGCTCCTAGAAATCCTTTACAGAGGTTGTACACTTAAATTTACTGATGTATATGTAACCCATCACTACAAGTCCTTCGTGGCAATATGTTGTTGGACTTACAGACATGCACAAGCTTCTTGACATACATAAATCTGGGATTGCTACAATTTCAAACATCACAGAGGTGAAGGTGACTCTCAGTATTTGAAACCATGCTGTGAATTCCACTTCACTAGATGCACCACATCTGTAATACTTGCTCCCTGCACTTGTGTTACCCTGGATTCTTTGTACTCTACAGCTGAGCCATTGATCAGAACATTTTTGCTATTATTTTCCCAGGATTTTCACCGAAAGAAAAGATTAAATATTAGCTGAACCGGGGGGTTCAAATCCCAGGAAGGTAAAAGCACAGAAGAGAGGGACAGGTGAAAGAAGCAGAAGTAAATCTGTGAAATAGCATTTATTTCCATAAAATTAACCATTTGTTTGAGTGTGTCGCAAAATGTGGCAGAAACTGGCAAAAAAAAAAAAAGTGGTTTAGAGCGGTTTAATTTTTGTCATATAGCACCACAGGCATGGCTCTATTTAATTACATCTTTTCTCACTTTTGGCTGTTTGAAAAGTGTTCCAGCTATTTTTTCTTGGTGTTTCTGTGGCATTTTAATCATCGAGGGCTTTCTGACTTCTTTTTTTTTCTAGCTGTAAGGCATTTTGTGGGAGTAATATAGGTTGTTTTCCTTGCTGGTTTTCCTCTTAGGCAATTCTGAAGGGCCTCTTTGGTTTGGCAGCTTAGCACTGATTTTGTGGCCTATAAATGATTGCTTATTTGCTTAGTTCTGACTTTGCCACTTCTTTGGACTTCTTGTCCTCTTCTGCTCTTAACACGTAGTTCTGTTTTCTCTTTCCCTGGCCTAGGCAGTATTCCTGCTGCTGTAGAAGTTGAGGGAGCCAGACTGACCTCACCTGCCATGGGGTGGTACCCAGGTTGAGACGTGTGCCTGGGCCCGGGGACCCAAAGGCTGCTGGGGGCACAAGTGGCTGGGTGGCTGGGAAGCAGACCCCGACTCAAATGGTGCCACAGAACCAGCTGCCCCATGCCAAAACGATGTCAGCGAGAGAGGCTCCCTCCAGACACGCAGGCTGCCTTCAGTCTTTTTCTTTGCCTGGGACCCTGCTCTGATTTCTGTGGGCTATTTCTCTGCTTCCAGCTTGCTGTACAAACCACCAGCTCATACCACTTAAATTAAGTGACTTGCCTAGTATCATGGAGGAATTTTGTGCGACAGAGATGAACGACAGTATTACAACCTTTTTCAACTACCTTAACCCTGAGACCATCTCTTTATAACTTTCCCACCTTATTCCTTGCATGATTTACAACTTCTGCAATAAATGAGGCAAGGGACCTCCAGTGTGCAGGTTTCTTCAGTAAACATGCCCGTTTTATGCCCCAAGCATCACATCCCATGCAATACTGCTGTGGGGAAAAAAACCCAGCATGTAAACATGCAATTGGACTACCTCATCATGCCAGCACATGAGGGGGTTGAATTTAGTTGCATAAGTTTCTTTCTCTCCTAGATTTTGAGTGCTTGGCTCAATGATCTTTACTCTTCATCAAAAGTGTAATTTCCTTTGTCTTTGTAATTAAGCTGACTCCTTCCAGTTTGAAAGATTAATGTGCCTGAACATTTCAAAACCTCAGGACAGGATGTTGATCACAAACCTAACACAGCAAGCGTAACACCAGGCTGTCATCCTTTCACAGGGACTGTGCTACTGTGAGAGCTGAGATGCAAATTTCCCGAGGCCTTCACAGCTGTTCTGCTGTGTGTGGAATAACATGGGTGTTCGGGATTTCGTGACTCAATCACGAAGGGGGTTCTCAAGGAGTTTTTTTCCAGTGCTTATAATTCATCCACTCCTCTCCTTCCCTTTCTAATCTATTCATTCGTCCAAGCCATCACACACTAGTTTTCCTGCTACCCTCTTCTGTTTCCTTTACATGAGTGGAATGACTTAGCCTGCTTTGCAAGTGAGCCCTGTCACATGTATGACCTGACTTTCAACAATCCTCATACTTTTAAACAAGCAGGAAATTCCAGGGGAAAAAAGAAAAAAAGGCAAAAAACCCCCCAGCTTTACACTGAGGAAGCTCAATCATAAAGCCATCTCTTTTTACATCTAGCCATCATTAGCCTGAACACTTCAGCTGACCCATTGTTGTTTGGATGTCTTCCAAGTGTCAGAGAATGAAAAGAAATATTAAGAAACCTGCAGTCTATAATAACAACGTGTATCAGCATCTGTATGGCACAAAAAATCAATGCATGCCTACCTGGAAGTTTTTCGTCTCACTTGTTGCCTCACAAGTAGCCTTCAAACTTTTAAGAGGTGGATGTATGTTTTTAGGACCAACGGCAATTAATTTATCACTTTATAGAGCAGGAATCATAAAGCCCTTTTACATCCCCAGTGGCAGGACCAGGGAAGATGAGTCAGTAGGTGGCAAAGTGCCCTGTTTCCAGAATCAGTACCATTGCTAGGTGTTGTGGTTTTGACTAAAATTCTAACATTTCACTAAAATGCCATATTGCTAGCTGTCTGAGCAGTCAAAAAAATATTTTCTTGGAAATACAAAAAAGTTTACAATTATTTGTTGCCAGAGAAAATCCTGGCAGCCAGGTCATGTCAGGAGAAAGCTGCTTAGCCACAACACTGTCTTCTGAAGGTGTGGGGAAAATGGGACAGAGCTGCTGTAAGGGCTTTGTCCCCCTTACAGCTTCCCCGTCACAGCTAGGTGCCTTCTCTGACCTTGTGGTTGCAGTCTCCTGCAGTGAAAAACTGACTGGATTTGGTGTAATGGCCTATTTTTTAAACCAATTGTGATGTTGAGCAACCCAGAGTCACTACTGAAATCACTGTCTTGCACTAGGCAAGAGTCCAGTGCTGAGGGTGTGTGTCAACAGGCAGAGCTGCCCTAAAGGAACATTTCGGTGGCACTTACATTCTTGTAAGCTCTCCACAAAAATTAAACTGTTTGCTTTATTGATAAGCATAGAAACTAATAGATTATTTAATATAGGTGGCTTATTCCATACAACTGGCAGCTAACAAGGAAGCTACAGTCAGCACCATTCAGCCAGTCCTACAGCTCACCAGCAGGTTCTCTATCGGTCACCTTGTGGCCATGATCACTTTTGCCAACATCTGTGCTCTGCCCTGCACATGGAGAGGGTGGACCTCTGCACCATACATGGTCTCAGCTGCTCAGATGAATGGGTGCTCAAGGGAGGAAGAGAGATAGACTCAAACACGGACCTGGCAGAGCATCAGCTTGGCACAGATCCTCTGGGCTATTACTGTTGAGGATGTTGGCCTTGGTCACTGCCAGCTTTCTGTTTATTTCTTGACACAGAGTGCCTCTCTTACAGCAATAGGCAATAATTTAACAGCCTGTCTTCCTGCTTGAAACTACTCGTGCACATCGCCACTTGTCTGCTTCTCCTCTGCCTTCCCAACAGTATTCTAGGCAGCTACGTACCTTTTTCTTCCCTAAATGTTTTCTGTGTGGATCTTTCTTGATCCCATGTCTTTCTCTGGTATCCAGACACATTTTCTCTGTCCCAGGCTCCTTTATTTGCTCTTCTCATGTGGAATTTTACTTGAATGATTTTACATAACATTCTAAATGACATTTTTATTGCAGTATTTGCACGGACCAGCATAATCTGCCAAGGGAGGTGTTTTACAAATAATATTATTACTTTGAAGACTTAGTCCCGTGGAATCACAGAACATGTGGTTATGTTTAAATACATTTGTTTTCACTGTGTGTCCTCTATTATGATTTTGCCCTGCTGTGTGATACTGGTGCAATAAGTGCTATTTATCTGTAAGTTACCGACAACATGATCTGCTTCAAGTGCAATGTGTTGACTTGTCTCCCTCTGAGAGATGGAGGTGATACTTCAACATAACCTTGTCTGACCTTCTGGGCTGTCTCCTAAATCCAAGACAGAAGTAATGACCATAATGATTCAGGACAGCAGCCTGAGGAGGTCCTCATTACGTTTTCAGAACCAGCACTGGTCAACGCAATCGGACCGGATCCTGCTTAAGGGCCTGGTTTCTGAACCTTCAGAAAGTCTCCACAAGTGTTCTTAGGCCAGATCGTTCTGTTGGAGCACCATGTGTCCACAGGCATTTTCTGTCTGCAGTAAAAGAACAAGTCACAGGAAAGTGAGCAGGGAGGCTGGCATGTCTCTGCTCAAGTGCTCTCTGCAAGTTATGTGTCTAGGTCAACAGGTCTGTGGCTGCTCACGTGGGGCAAGTAGTGGTGCAGTTAACCCACAGCAAAAATTCATGATTTCTGTCTTCACTGAAATGATTTTAACCATGTCACCTCAATGAACCTTTACAGGGATAATTAGAGTTAAATAACGCACAGAAGATGGCATTGGCAATGGGCTTAACTGCACTTGAGAGCCCAAGCCAGCCAGCAGTAGGGAGGAGGATATAGAAGCAGTCTGAAGGAGGCTCAGCTGGGAAATAGTGGGAAACTTGTCTTCAGCTTATGCAGTGCCTCAGATAAGAAAAGCCAATGCCTCCAAGAAGGTTCCAAAGACAGAAGGACCTCCTTTAAATGGAAGGTTTATTCCTCTAGGACCAAATGCTCCTACAAAAAGGAATCTAAAAGAGATGGTCTAAAAGATGATCTTTATTGCTTAGTTAAGTGTACTTGGTGTTGTCATCTGGAATTTTCGTAGCAGAATTGAACTGACCAATTAATTTTCTTCATCAGCTTACGGTCCACACACTTATAGGTTTCTGGACTGTTTTAAAGCATCTGTGAAAGGTGACTAAGAGAAGCACTTTTGAAGTATGCAAGGCTATGTGTAGCATTTAGTTATCAGCAGCTCCAGTGGAAATTTATTTTTGGCACCACAGACTGAAAAAGGTCAAAAGCCGTACAAGTATGCAGAAGGTAATAAAAACTATTTAATGGCTTATGCGCATGTCCTCTTAAGGATATTGTGGGGACTAGAGCAAGAGGAACCTTTCAGGAAGGAGCTCCATGCTCTCTGTGCAACAAATTTGTGCCTCCGTGTATTTGAAACTTCCTAGCATGGATGGTATTTCAGATTTGTTCAATGTTGTTGGGAATGATCACACTTAATAGATCTAGGCTTTGAGTCATACAGAACTCTAGATCCACTGAGACACTTCGAAGGAAAAAAGCTGATGCCTGGATATAATTTATAACTCTCCCCTAAAAGAGCTCTAGGCCTCACAAAATATATTTCTCTGGTGGACAGTTACTTTGACCATGTTTGGGCAGAGCTTCATCCTGTTACAGTATTATGAATAGTGGAACAATTCTTATTTAAAGATCTTAAGCTCAGAGGAAATTATGCTTCTCTACTACTGTGAAATATTCAAGGTTGCTTTCATTGTCACTTAATTGTGTGTGAAGGCAAAGAAATAAATAAGTACGTGTCTGGACTTCAAGGAAGGTATGGCTTCAATCAAAGGAAAGTAAGTTTCCTTTCTCCCTCTTTGTATTTATGAAGTCCCAGGCAGAAAATTGCCTGCTCCCAAAACAGATGGTCTAAGGCTCATCTGCAAAGGGTGCTCCAGTGGCATTTCTGAAACAAAAACTCCAGAAACCCCTCCATGTGCATATCCCCATGCCAGAGTAAAATGGCTCTTTCAGTTTTTCTCAAACCATTTCCTACATACTATAATGTTAAAAGAAGTATATCAGATTACAAATATCTACATAAGACCTAATAGCAATATAGCAGTATTTCCAGCCCTAGTTTTCATCTGGGAAATTTCCTTTTAGGCAAGTTCTCACTCTCAGGAGAGTGAACTCTTTTATATCAAAGAACTTCAGAATGGATGGACTTCTCTCTGGTAGCAGATCAGAAATGAAAAGGAACAAACTATCTGTCTTCTCTGGACAGTTTTATTTCCAGACATTCTGGACACACTGATGAAGTTACAGACTTGCTCCCCTGTGCTTTATAAAACCTGGCAAGCAGTTTTTCATGAATTAATGGATAGTTGTGACTATCGAGAGGATATTTTAAGCTGTGCTGTCTTTTAAAAAGGAAAAAACATTTCCCAGTTCCTTTTTCTTCCATTTCTTTTGGTCTGATTGATTCTTTTACATCAATCAACAGCTTTGAAACTCAAGATTTTGTTAACACTAATATGAACAGTAGGAGGAATAATCATTGCATTTAATTATTCTGCTATTTCTTCTAGCTCAGCAGCTTGCTATCAATCTCTTTGTAGCTAGATTTCATATGAAAAAATCAGTGATATGGCAGTGCTCCACCATCACTGCTTAAACTGCTGTCTCCCTTCCTTCATTTCCATGATGTTGTGATTCTCTCAGTAGGTCTGAGTCTGTAAATGGTCTCAGGTAGTTCCATCAGTTGCAAGACATGCATTGTTCTTCCCAGCATTTTAGTTTCACAAGTAGGGGCACCTGAGATTTCTGCCCAAGTCTCTTCTCTGCGTCTCTGCCAAGGTTTATGTGGAAAAACATCCTTGCACCAACAGTTACTGGAACCCTCTTCTTGGTTGCCAGAGGATGATCACCGGCATTTAGAGCCTTGCTGAGCTTCTGTTCCACTGCCTGTGTATTGTGAATGGAAGGCAGGGCTGCATTAGCATTAGTGGATGGGAGATGTGTCTTCTCTCAGACCCAGGACATCTTACACCTCTCAGAGGAAGAGCCTTGGGCACGCTCCAGCTGACACTTGGTCCAGACAAAAATGAATGAGCCTTGGCAGGTAAGAGGAGGCTTTAGAGAAGGTAGATAGACCAGATGTTTCTATCAGGTTTTTGCTAGTGGCTTGCTGAAACAACAGCATTTTTTTTTTAACTCAAGTAGAATAAAAAATGGTGAAAGGACATGTCAACTCAAAGTAACTTATTTCACTGTAAGCTAAATAATTCATATTAAATTAAAATGAACCTGATATAAGTCTACACTAAACCAAACCAAGAACACCCAGCCCTGTAAGTTGTATTTAATTATATCATGGCCTTAAAGCTTTCCAGTGTAGTTCTCATCTCAGTTTCCTTTGCTTTTCAAACTGCTAGCAATATTTTTGCAGCACACATTATTAAGGGAAGAGCTTCCACTGGGGAAGAGTATATTTAAATAATTTTGTCATATCTTTCCATCTATTGGTCCATATGCACACACAGTTTTTACTAAATATGAAGCAAACAAACTTCAGCATCACTCCAAAGCTATTTTGCAGCCTAACCAATGTCTAAGCAGGGCTCTGAGGTGCTTGGATGAAATAAGCTATTTAAGTATGAATTGTTATATTAGCATTGTTATCTAGATGTTCCAAAACAATCTGATTTATACAGAGAGTAGAATGTGCCAGAATGGGAGGAAAAAAAACCATGAGGGCCAAGCGAGCTGAGAGTGATACTGCCCTGTGACCTCCTAGCCTCCAACAACCTGCGCTTCAGGAATTTACTGCAGGAACAAACCCCATGGGCCGTCCTGCCATGAACTAAGCCTGAATTTACTTACCTCTTTGTTTTTCAACTCATTTACACTTCTGGCCTTCGAGGGCTCCTGAGGTGAGGAGTTCCAAATCTGCACAGTGGAAAACAGACTTCTTGTGGGTGGGTGCTTCATCCCCTCTTATGACTTTGTTGCCCTTTAGCTCCTGAATGTTTCCCTCTCTCCCTCACCTTGCAGCCTATGGTTTACGGGTGCCAGTGACTGACTTTCTGGACTCAAGACTATTGTCTTTCTGGCAGGTGCTCCACACATCGCTCTGTTCTTTAGTTCTCCCCCATGAGATGAGAAGACCAGGACTTCTGGCAACACCACAGCTGGCATTACACCACGATGAGCACAGAAAACATTAATTTCTGCCCAAAACACCCATGTTTGCGCTTGTCCTTTGGCCAGTGCAGAATGCCAAGTAGACAACTTCGGAGTCACCTCCCTCCATCACAAACCTGCCCCCATCTTCTCTCCCTCTCTTTGTGACCAGCTTCTCTCTTACCTTGTAATATCTTCTCGTAAGACTTTTGATGAGGCTGTTTTATACACCCACATGCACCCGTCAGAGCCTCGTCACTGCCATCTGGCACTTGGTCCTCCAGGGACTCTGGTAGACTTGTGAGGCACCACGGTCTCCCTCACGCATTTAACAGAATGCATCCTTCCATGTTAATTACCATGACATCTGGAGGAAAAATAAATGTTTTCATATGAAAAAATTATATTCCTGAGAATTCATGGCCACACAGCTAGCATCTGGGGAAATGACTCTCTCTGGGATGGTCTCTTGGGTATGTGGTTAGCATCTGCCTGTGAATGTAAGCTGCCTTGCTGAAGATGAACAGGGGGGTTTGGGCTGGTCTACAAGGAGCTGTGGGAAGCCAGCTGGTCCGCCCAGGTCCAGAGACACCTGATGGAACTCCCATATACAGTTTGGCTTCCTGTGCGGTCAGCAAGCAATCTCCTGCTTTTGCACTTTACAGGTCAGCCACGTAGCAGTGTGTTGGATTTGCAGCTCTCAGAAGGAGTGACCCTGGACTTCAGGGACAAAGTAAAAGCCTGCTAGATGGCCTGGGGAGGCCTGGGACCTTCTGGATGGAAGGATGTGTCCAGCTTTGGAGTCCTCAACACAGGAAGGACATGGATCTGTTGGAACAGGTCCAGCAGAGGACGACGAAGATGATCAGAGGGATGGAACAACTCTCCTGTGAGGACAGACTGAAAGAGCTGGGGTTGTTCAGCCTGGAGAAGAGAAGGCTCCGGGGAGACCTTATAGCG
>JAOXJM010000019.1:27521714-27542075 GCA_026413425.1 Tringa solitaria
TGGAAGATATAGACTGACAGGGAACCTGACTAGGAGACGGAGAATGGTGGGGTGGGCAGAGTGGAGAGACCAGTTGGCACAGAGAGATTAAATGCAACAAGGAGAAAAGCAGGCAGAAGCGATGCAGTGCAGGCCACAGATGAGACATGAAACTAGAATTTGATGTGAAAAGCTAAAGAAAGGTACTGACAGGAGATGAAAAGGGCCGGCCATAGACAGAGCACGTGGTTCCAAATGATTCAGATGGAAAGACTGCAGGACGATAAAGCAAGAGGCTGGTAACTGTAGGTTGTCAAAGTTAAGAAATGAAGTAATAAGGCTTTGGGGCTGCGGGAATAAAAATAATAATGAATATGGAAAGGGATCAGCAGGTCTCAGAGGGCATGTGGAAATGGAGGAGAGCAAGGCCAATGCAACCACCCATAGCTACATGAGAAAGGAGAAGTCCAGCTTCCCCTGCAGCCAGTTCTCACATTGATGCCAATCAGCGTTAGCCCAAAGCCAAAAAATATGAAGGACAGAAGGGCCATGAACAGGTCACAGAAAGAAAGGGAAAAGGCCTGAAAGAGACCAAAATGGCCCTCAAGTCAGTTGGCAGTGTGCTCTGAAATTAAGATTGTGGTCAGCAAGATAGTGGCCACCTGCCACCTGAAGCAATCCACAGCCCCAGGTGAGCACACAGGCTGCTCAAGGGATGAAGGTAATCAAATGTAGATGTGAGATTCACAAAAGAGAAGGAATCTAACAAGAGATCTTCTAAGTGGGTAAATGGGAGGGTAAAGGCATCATTCAGAGTTGGACATTTCACACCACTCACAGTTGATTTTGGAGCAGAGACCCTAAATACCATCAGTCCTTTAGGGGCTGGCAGATGAAAAGGAAGAGAGAGATTCTTCCTTTTTTTGGCTGTACCCACAGCTCAGCAGCCAGAGACCTCCAGCAATAAGTATGATGGAGACAGACAGAGGGGTTTCCACGTGATTTCCTGCATTGCTCTGGGAAACGGTTTGATGAAAGCTATCAGCGGAGACAAAACCTGTCTCTGTGGATGAAGGTGGAAACATTTTCATATTAGCATCCAGAAGGATACACCTGTGAGCATTTGAGATGATAGTGGCACTAACTGCCTGTCTTCTTTGATTGTAAGTTACCCACTACCGCACAAAGACATATGATAAAAAATTAGAAGTTCAGAAAGGTGTTCTCCCTTAGTCCATCAAAACCAACACCACCTGAGAATATTGATGCTGATGATAGCCAGAATAGAAATTCATTCTCAGCTTATTGACCTCATTTTGAGTGCTTTGAATATATACACTGAACCAACTTGTAGAATTAGCAATAGAAAGAAACCACTATGATGTTGAGCAGGTCCTTCACTCCTGCATGCCTAAGGCATTATGATAATGACTTCCTTTGTAAACTACTGTGAGGTCATTTCCTACAGGCGAAGCAGATATGTAAGTGCCATGTAGTATTATAATACTGAATGAGAAACGGAGCACTGCCTCACTGCCTTTTGTTTCCAAGAGAGGAGAATCATTACTCAAGAGGATGATCCTTTTTTTTGAAGAACTTGCAAATGTTTAGTCATTTTAATTCATCACTTGTCTCTAAGAAAGGTGAATGTGAGTACTTTACTCCAGTGAAGACAGTTGGACACAAATCAATTTATGAACTGGTTCCCTTTACAGTTCATAGGCCTCTGGCTTGCTACCCCTTTTATGCAAAGGGTCAAACATAGTATAATTCATATCCTATGCCATAAATCTCTCTAGGCCACAAGAGGGAGCAGCTTTCAGAGGTGCAGGCAGATAGTGATAGAGGAAAAAACTCTCCAACTAACATAAATAACCGCACGGGACATCCTCAGTTTCAGAAAAAGACAAAGATTGGCACTCTTTTTTTAAAATACAACTTCCCTCCCTGGCTTTCTCTAACCTTGGTGAAGGAATCTGTTCACTTAAGCAAATTGCTGTGAATTGAAGCCTATTGCAATGGATCTTATCTCTTACAGGAGCCATTAACACAGAAAGCTGGATTTTCTGCACCAGGTGAATCTGCATGCTCAGGCAGACCACCGCCCCCCTCACTCTGCTGCACAATCACATGCTGAAGCAACATTTCTGGGTCAGAAAGGTAAAGGCACTGTGCTGTGCGGCATCTTGAGGGCCACACACTATCTGGTAGAAGCAGATAATGGGGTCCCCTCACATCTTGCTGGTACAGATACTTCTGATGGGATGGACTCACAACACTTTTTTTAAAATAACTGATTTGATCTCATTCAGTTCATAATGTGGTTTCAAGTGGATTTTACCCTTTTTCTGTACTGCAGCTTTCTTTAGAATACATCAGAATATCATCAGAAACATTTTTGGGTTTTGGTTTTTTTTTTCTCCCCTTGACTACCCACAAAGCACAGTGAAGCACCTGGAGGGCATTTGTTTCTTAAAATGTCGCGTCAGTGTACCTGTGAACAGTGTGACCACATGTTGGACTGGTGTCCCCTATGTGCCACATGGCTCTTAAGTCTGATGTTGCACTGGCACACGCTCTCCTAACTGCCCACATGCACCCACATGTTGGTGTGCAGAGGGGCACTACTTTTACCTATGGTTCCTGACTCCTTTTGAAAAAGGCACCTGAGTGGTAGAAGTACCTGGTAGGTATCAGTAGGTGTACACTAGCATCCCACCCTTACACACATGGCTGACCTTATGGCCACACCTGAAAAAAACCCACAAAAGCCTGGGCAGCAAGGATGCAGCCAAAGTGCACTGATTCAGCTGAACTCCTCAAGTTCACATCAGATATTAACCCTAATGGCAGTGCCTAAAGATTCAGTTATAATTTGCTGAAGCCCCTGCGGTCAATTTATGGAATCAGGAGAAGAAGGGGAGAGATGACAAAGACACGACACTGAGGCTTATGGTCCCTTTGGTATCCTCATTCCCAAACCAGCAATTCTTGCTTCCTCCATACACCATAGGAGGGGTTTGATTTTTAAGAGAGACACTTCCCTGGTGTGAAATGCTAGGGACAGCAATGTTTAAGGTATGCAGGTGCATGATTCCCAGCTACATCCAGCTGGGGTTCTCTTTTGGAAGCAGGCAGCCAGGCTTCATTGCTATGGTATTTCAAGAAGGAAGGTCTTTCCCTGTGCCCTGTTGCATAAACACCCAGACTTAACTCAATGGTCCCGAGAGCAAGAGCTTCCTTGAAGACAGAGAGACCAGCTGACAAATTCTCATTTGGCTTGATTCGGAGCAAGGACTTGGATTCAGGTCTCCCATTCCCCAGGCTATCCCCAAATGAGCCTTTCTTCTCTTTAAGCTATATAAATACCTCTGTATAAATAATTAAGTGCTCATTGGGCAGACAGGGGAATGGGAAATGTAAGGGAGTGATTCTCCAGCCTGCTAGTTAGCACGCTCATCTGGGATGTGGGCAGGGCAGGTCCAAACCACTGCTGCAATGACTAGTTAATTATTCATACAAAACAGAACAGCTTCTATGGGAGAGAGGGAGTGCAATTATCCAACAGACTGGCAGTGGATCTACTCTCCTGGGAAGTGGGAGAGATGAGTTCAATCCCCACTCCAAATCAGGGTGAGGGAAGTTTTGAGAATGGCCTGTTACTTTGCAAGTTAATGCTAACAATTTGGCTGTTGAGTGAGGTGCATGCACACAGATAATTCCGGTGAACTCCAAATTCTCCTCCCCTTGGTACAACTGCTCTCCTATCATGAAAACTCATGTATTAAGGATGAGACTTCTTTTCTGTATAAAAAATAGGTTTTACATCAAGCAAATAACCTAGATTTCCTTTACAGTTGTGGGCAAAAAAAGGTCAAGGACCTTTCCTGAATGCATTTCATCTCACTAATAAAAAAATCAGTGAGATAATTTCTTCTCCAGTTTTAGTTGGCTGTAAAGGAGCCTAGATGTCCAGCTTGGATGCAGATCTATGTCTGGGAGGTATCCAAAGTCAGCTGAGAGGAGCCCCTCTCAGGTTGGCATGATGCACCCTGTGTGATGATGCAGCCGGTCATGCAGCAGTGGGAGTGCCCTGACTCTCAGCAATAAGCAGCAGCAGAGCCTCCTCTGGGGCTATAAGAGCCCCAGGCCCTGCTAAGTGACACATGCTCTCCTTGAAGGGCTCTCTCCATTAGCTGTCTAAAATTGCTCCTTCTTCTTTGTTCCCTTCAATTTTTTTGTTTCTTAACTGTGCTTGAAACACACATCACAATAACTGCTGCTTTATCTAGGGCTCACACCTAGAACTGTAAAACATTGTCAGGCTGCAAAGAGACATGGTATAACCGAGCAGTACATGATTTGGCTTTGGTTTTAATCAGTTTATAAATTCCAAGCACTGGGAGATCCTAATTTACATGGCAATGTCAGCTAAAGGAAGGGCATAGTCCCTCCTTGGTGTTGGTACTAAAAACGCCAGTACAATCAATGAATGATAGTGTGCACGTCCCACTGACATTAACAGGGATCTGATCCACCCAATATGCTTGCGGCAGCTCTCTCAGTGAGACTAGCTCAATGCCCTCCAGATGGGGAAGCCACAAGTAAGTAGAACTAATTTTTTTTCTAGGTTGTTTTCAAATTAAACAAGTAATAAAGTTGCATGACTCTGTAGCCTGACTCTGTAGCCTGCATCATGTCTTTAAATGCGGTATTAGAATGTCATTGTCATCTCACAGCAGATGGGGCAGGGGTTCCTCCTCACAGTAAAGTTTCTTAGGGAAGCACGCTAGGGAGAACATTTTGGCAAGAAAGCCCTAGTACAGTAATGTCATCCAAATATGTAGAAGTCTTGCAGGGTGAGAAGCAGGGGAAAAGAGTGTAGGACCCGGGTCAGAAAACACACTGGGCTTTGGGTTGTTGCCTTGTCTGACCTCCAACAGACAGTGCACAACTAGTTGGATGGGCTAATCCATCTTGGGAAATCTTGGGAAAGAGTAGAAAAACTAATTTGACATGCAAAATAGCACTTAGGAAGATCTCAAAACCAAGAAAATAATCCAGAAAACACACACTCAAGTAGTTTCAAAGCTTGTCTGAACGTTGAGGAATTGAATGCCAACTTATCTGTCCTAAAATGTCCATGTCCATTTGCCAGCATGCACAGGATCTCACAGTTTTGGCTACACAGTGGCTACACAGGCTGTATACTTCTGCAGCAGAGGTTAAGGCCCCTTTCTGACGCTTCTCTGCATGAGAATCTAAGAGATTTCTCCACGGGCTGTACATGAGTATCTCATTCTCTGCTCCAATGAACAAACTTGGAGGCTACCAAAAGGCAGCATTCAGTAGCTTTGGTGGCTGTGTTTTAAAGAGAAGGGGTCTGGCACCATTTGGCAGCTAAAGGTTACAAATCACAAGTATGAAAGTGCTGTGTTCCAGCAAGGAACAGCAGCTTAGACAGCTTTGCTTCACAGTTGGTGCTGGTGACCTCTTCGTAAGGACCTCCTCAGTGTGTGTGTCATTGTGGCTCAGCTTCCTGCAATGCCTGACTCTTTCCAGACTCTGAGCCTAGGCTTTCATTGTGGGTCTCTGATTCACCCTGCTGGGGCAACAGGCTTCACTTTTATGAGCCATGAAAGAACCGCCTTGCCTTCCCTTCCCTTTGGTGATTTCTCTTCATCCATGACATGTGAAAAAGCATGGAGCAGATCCGTGTCTCTGACCCTGATGCTTGTGCTTGGGATCTCACATGGCAATGCACACTCCCTCAGTCACTAACACAGAAAGGGATGTTATGGCAATTTTCTTTCCTTCTTTTGTACCATTTTTTTCCCTTCAAAAATTGTACAAGCAGTAGAAAGGCAGAATACATACATTTTTGCTTTGGAGCGGTATAACATAAGCTGCACAGCAGATGTGTTCAGGAATCAGTTTGCAACTTTGCTTAACCTATAAATTTACGAACACTGATACACAATTTCTGTGCCAATAAATAGTTAACATGAAAATGAACTACACAAACACAGGAGTATGTGTACTTGATTTATAGAACTACTATACATCTCTTTTCCTATATGAAGCCAAACACATTCAATTATCAGTGTAATTACAGGGCAATTCTCTCTCTTCCACATCATGCGATTTTATTTTAGATTTGAACAATACACATGTATGGTTTGTCTGGTTTTTAATAGCTAACACATTGCTTATCCATTCTGTTAGTTGTATAACTTTATTTAACATTCCCCATCTCCACATGGTTCTCAATTTGTTTTTTTAAGTTTCCTCTTGAAGGGAATTGCCACTCATTGGTGGCAATTGTATGGGTTTCAACTCAGAGCTGATTTCCAGGTGCTGTTCTTCAAGCAGGTATGAGTTACCTCTGAAAGCATCCCTATATAAATGAAGTATCTCTTCTTACATGGAGTGCACTAAGACAGACTTGTGCATGGCATGACATTATCGTTATATTACATTGCTCACAGCTTCTTACTCTATTCACTTCATTCTCTGCTTTCAAAAAGCAGGGAATGGCTCTCTGCGCTTCCCAGCTATGCTCAGAAGGTGTTCTCTGTGAGACCTACTTTTGGCTAGATGTAACACCAAACCACTTGCCCTCAAGTACCTCTGAATAATTTTTGTCCAAGGCATCTTGACAGCTCACAAAGAAGATTTCGTTTGTGAATTCATCCTGCTGTGACTCTTAAAGCTTGCTGCACTACAGTCTGAGCTGTTTGCCTTGGTCATGGCTGAAATTGTACTGGTCTATAATATTTAATCTTTGCTTTGCAGGGATTCATCTAGCAGGTGTTAGTGAAGGCAAACCCACCAAAGGAGACGTTACTCTCACCATCCACTCAGAGGGGAATTGTTCTAACATTATATGTATATTTTTGCACAGTGGTTTCTTTTCTGGAGGCAAGGTCATGAAAAAAGTGACTGTCAAATGCTTTCCCATAACACCTACATTGCTTATCCTTCTCTGCACAAACCCTACTTGGGTGTGTTTCAGTCTGTGTTTATGTGTTTACTTGACCTTGTGTGAATCATCTGTTATTTCAACTAGTTTTGTCCTAGGCTTTTTTTGCCTGTTTATTGATCAATACCAATGACCCAACCGAGCTCACTTCCAATGCCAAGACAATATAAGCTTGGTAGCTGCATGGTAACTGATTCTTAGCACCTTCCAGTATTTGAGAAGTTCATCTGTACATCTGCTAAACTTTCACAGAAAAATTGTTCTTTGTTTGATTTCAGTTTTATTGCCAGTGGATGTAGTTAGAAACACTACATTTCTCTTAGGTCCCTAGTAATGTTCTAAACTACTTAAGATTTTGTCGGATCTTTCTTTAGTTTAGCTCTAAAGACACATGTCAAGAAGCTTCCTTTGCCATATGTTCTATATTCAGTGTGGCACCCTGATAGCTGTTCTTCCTTTATCTATTTCACTTTGTTTTCCATGCTTCCTCTGAAAAATTCCATTTTTCACAAATAACCCATGTATACACAGTGCACCAGAGAATGAAGTATTGATCACAGCCATGCCTGAAGTCATTCAGTCAGCCACAGCAAAGAAGCTAAGCAGTGAAATTTATTTCACTTCTGGCGCCACACTAAGAGACGCACTCAAAAATACATTTGCAAGAATAATAGCAGCTTTATTGAATCTACTAAGTTAGGAGCAATTCTGCATATGCTAGTAGATGCTGCCATTTAGGATAATAAATAATTATGCACACACAGAGTCTAAACCAACGCAGATATCTGGGACTTAGAAGACTACTGTTTCCTCCTTTCTTATGAATGAGAGGTTTCTGGCTGCTTGCTCACATTATTAAAAGAGATAGAGGTCAAACTGGCCAGAAAAATAAATGCCTCCTGTGAAGGCAGTAGGTTACTGCAGGAGTTTTCATTTGCTCAAACCAGTGCTATTTTTAAGCAAGTATTAATCTTGAGGTGATAACATCTACCCTTCAAGGCCAAGTGATTTGAAGCTAAAAGTTCGCCATTCATCTACACTGCTTATCTGCTGCAGCTTTTGGTCCAGTTTGGGGCCATTCAAATAGTTTTCTCAGGGAAAATCTCACCTGTGCACTAAGTACTAAAACATACTCTAGAGCATGCTATCCTGCACTGTGGTGGAGCCTCAGAAGTGTCTGCCTGGCTAGTTACCTCCAGATGTCTCACCTGCTGTCATGACATTGCCATGACCTGGAGGAGCAGAAAGCCAATTGCCACATGGGCCACAGTGCTTGCTAGGAGCCTGCGCTTAGACTGCGCTTATGCTGTCCACCAGGACATTGTGAGGACACAGGGCAGGATTTGGGAATGCTTCATGCCTTTCTAGGCTCAGATAAAATCAGGCATAGGCAACAAGACCCAGAGACAAATAAGAAGAGAAGCTTTACCTCTGGTCTCTGGAACTGCCTCCTCTTCATCTTCACCATCAAAAATCTCTTGGATTTATATCATATTACTATGAATAAAATAACATTCCCTACTGTAAGCACCATTTTCAAACAAACATATTACTGTTTCTGTGGGTAGGGAATACTAGCGGCAACCCAAGATGGATGTCCCTGGCGTGTCCCCAGAGCTCTGCCATTTCACATGTCCACTTGCACACACACACACACTCCCTGGAGGCCACCCAAACTCAGGCAGGTGGTAAACAATAACAGGAGATCCACCTACTAAACAGGCATGATTGCATGTTTCAGTGCAAAACACATTAGCAATGATTCAGTCTCCAGACACACAAATCATGCAGCGACTTCTACCTATTCAGAAATTTAAGTGTGGTTGACTCATTGGAAAGAGCACAGAGTGCTGTGACTGGCAGACCAGCACAAGACATCTTAAAAGCAACCATATTGTTTTCTTAGTGCTTAAATTATGTGAAAAGAACATCAGCCTGAAAAATAAAACATTCCAAAATTGCCAAATTTAGAATTATTATGATTGCTTGTTACAACCTAGCCATTCACTCAGTGACTGATACATTTTTCCACAGTCAGCCCTGATCCTGAAGAGTACTTTGGTGAAGCGAGCAGAAGCTCCGACCACAGTGTCCAAGATCTACATCTCAGAGAAGTAATCAAAAAATAAGAATGTTATTAATCTATTACTTGAGGGTTACTCTATTATTGCAGCATTACTCAACTGTTATTAGCATATTACTAAAGGTGCTGAAGCCAGGTGTCAGGGTTGCTCAGAAGGCAATGGACAACTGAAACCAGTTTGCTTAATATTTTCTATCACCATTGTTTAACGCAAACTGACCTGAACTTGTTTTTTCACTGAACCTTTCTCATCAGAAATTTCTTCAGGTGTTACAATGACACCCTGACATTTTGTGCAGAGAATTTAGCAGGCCCTCGAAGCACAGGGAAACTGAAAGGTTTGTGTATTCTACGCAGCCAGCTATCACAAGTGACAACATCTCTGATTGGAAATAATTCTCTGAGGACATCAAAAAATCAGAGCTGCACTGTCAACCCTGGCTGACATAAATGTGGACAACTAGGTTTAGAGGCTTGGTTCAGCATCAGTCCAGAAAAAAACCAAAAGAGTGCAAGGAGAGGGGAAGCACTCGTGTCTAGGCAGAACAAATTGTCTTCATTAAAGATTTCTCTAAAACTACGACTCACAAACAAAAATATCAGGTCAAATGGGTCTTGCATGGGCAAAACTCTCATTTGCTTCAACAACTGCCTCTTAATATAAACCATTTCCACACATGGACCTCTCTCTCTACATCTGTGTTTTTAATACCTTGCCATTTGCACTCATGTTCCTTAAGGCAAAACTCTGCTTTTGGTTACACAAGTGGAAATGCAGTAGCTTTTCTCTGTATTAACATTAGCATAGTGAAGAGCAGCATTTGATGTAAAACTCGGAAACAGTTTTTATATGTATTTTTACTGGTGTGTCCACAAAGTATAACAAATACCCTGCCAGCAATCAGGTAAGTGGTATTTTCAAAATTCCTGTGGAAATAACAAGAATACAAAGCCTCTTCTGAAAGGGATTGTTTCCAGCACTGTAACCAATTTCACGGCTGATAACACACACATCTACCAGCAGATAAGCGAAGAAAATATGCTTGTGTGATTAACTACGTCTCTGATGCACTGCGCGGTGCATGAATTGCACTTTTCCTTTCTCAACTTTGGAGCTCCTTAGTAATGCTGTTCCCATTGGATTCAATAAATTTCTATTAGCTAATTGTGAACAAGTCTTGTACGCAACTGAGCATTTCAGATTTCAGGATGATGCCTGAAAATCCAGTGGAAAGCATTTCAAACAAAATGTAGTTCTCCTATGTTCTTAATCTGGAGCCATCCCTAAGTGAAGTGGGGCCATCATAAGTGAAGTTTTGGCCACCCAGCAATAAGCAACTTGACAACACCATAAAGGTCCTGGTGCTTACACATGACAACTAAATTCCTTCAGTCACCTCTGACACAATGCAGAAGTAGTACTTATGAACATTCCCCAGGATCTTCTCAAGTTTTTTCTTGCAGAATTTCAAGAACATCACATATACTTTTTAATTTTAACTTTTTATTTAATTTTAAATAGTATATTCTACATAAAAGGATATAAAATTTTCTTCCTAAAGAAAACTGTCTTCAATCTCCTGTTCTATTACTTTGCATAAATCTCCATCAGATAATGTAAAACAAAACTGTAAGTAAAACTGTGGAAATGGCAATAAAAAGTAAGTAAACAGCTTTACGAATTGAATCTAAAAACATCTTGCAGACAAAGGGAGCAGCTTTATTGGAACATACTGTTCTGTTTTAAGGCCTTTTCCAATGACAATGACTTCAGAGCATTTCTGGTTTCGTATCAGCTCCAAAAGGGCATTTTCCATGAGGCTGAAATTACTCCTACTGAAAAGAAGGCCAAAGAACAAAAGATCAGAAAATCCATGCTATATTCCACCACTTACATTCCTTTGGCCAAGGACAGTGGTAACTGATATGAAAAGAGCTGACAAATGTATTTTTCACAAATAATGTCATTCTCTGAATATAGAACTGGACTCTGTATGGGCAGCTTCCACTGAGGAACACATACTCTGTTAGTACTAATTTCTGGATGAAACTATGTTTAGGATTTGTTGTCTTTTTTAACATTGCATTTTGGAAAATATGCAAGCAATGTTTTGATAACTAAAGCTAATTATTCCTAATGTGGAGTCATCTATGCCAGCCAACTAGTTTCTTGCTGATAAAGGCTGTTTTGGTCATGAAGGTTAATATGTACAGTAAAAGTGCCTGTTAGTGGTTTAAGTTGCATCCAACAGCTCATTGTCAGTAATACAGCTCTACCACTACTCTCGTCTGCTCACTTGTGGCCACTATAATACTCCAGCAGTACTTGCCCAGCACACACTGCCTAACACCAAGTTACTACCAGTGGCCCACTCTAGGGAAATCGCTGCATTTCTGGAATGCTTTCCTCCCACAGAGCAGTGAGGTCCCTGTTGCTGCTGTCTGCTGCAGCAATAAGAAATAAAAAAATTAAATGGGCCTGTATTGATGATTTCATAGAATGATCTTCAATAACCAGTTCATGAGGAACATTCATAAAAGTCTGTCATGCAAGAAGTATGATAGATAACTGATTTTATAATTATGCAGGACATAGGAGGGACTAGGGCAAAGTCCTGAGAAGTCCTAGATATTCCTGAATTTAGGCTGAAGTCAGATTTTCTGACCAAGATGGTCAATGCAATATATGTAAAAATAGCTTGCCTTTTTGAAATCACCTTTCAAGAACAAATAATGGGACACTGACTACAAGAAATTACTTAGATCAATACCCAATATGCTATTGAGTGAAACAAAGTGAGTCATGGCAGTTTAGAAAAGTTTTGGGCAGAAAGGGTATGTGCACTGTAAGCAGCTGAAACAAGAGAAGGAGACCAGGGAGGCAGAATAGGTCATAGGTATGAACATTCACAGTCTTACCATGGTGCTTTAGCCAGAGATACCATCTTCCAACAGCATAAGCCCATCGTTGGAAAGATTTTTTAGGCAACTAACTTTTGGTGGGACATGGGTATCCAGGTGCCTTTGTACCAGGTGGCCTCCCAGTACTGCTCTGGAGTATTGGTTTACTTTTAATACTTAGAGGGGAGCGCTGCCTGATGAATCTCTCATTATCAGCTCAATGCAACTCAGTAACTCTTCACTGCAATTTCTTCCCAGCCAGGTACTGCTCTGCACTAAACCCATTTAAAGTTCAGACTAACAAGACCATACTCTGGAGAAGTATTTGCCTGTTTCAACACACAGTGTGATTAACATCTTTTTGTGCTATCTCAAGAAACATGGCAATATGTACTAAAAGATCAAAAACTGCTCATGCTGCATTTGATATATTCAAACACTGTACCAGTGGCAAGGTATAAAAACAGAAAATAAGTACAATTTTACTAAGAAGGTGAGACTTATTGTAAGGTGCCCTTAGAGAGACTTTCATCTGTAGCAGATTTGCTATCCCCATTTGCTCTCTCTGTTTTACAAAACAGTTTTACAAAGTAAAAAAGAAAAGGTGGAAAGACTATTATCCCTGTCTTCAGGGTAAAGTTCACTGTGAATGATTCCTGCCAATATTTTCACTTAATGTAATCAATGATACAGAGACATATTTGATTCTTGGAATCAAAAGAGTGACACATATAATTAGCTGCCTCAGATAACAGTTTCAGCAGATGGGTAGGAGAGCAACGCTTCTAATGGGCCTTTTTTTGACCCAAGGGAGGCTGGTAATCGCTTTTGCTGGCTAGATGCAGTATTGAGGTCACCTGGGAGATGAGTCTCTGATAAGTGGGTTTATGCAGTTTGTCAAACAAGGACATTTGTGAGCATCGCTTTTGTGATCATTCCCAGAAAAGAATCATGAAGATGACTAATTGTTGTGAGCCAGCTCTCATGTTCTGCCAAAGACATACAGGTGTATGAAATCTTCTTTTAATTCTCAAATAAGTGCTGTACACCGTCTCCTGTGTATAGATTTTAGCTGCCACCTTGTCCTTCTCTATTCTCTGTGCTCTTTCCCCTCCTCCCTTTGTTCCAGTATTTTAGAGGCTCATTTCATAGGTGCATTTTGAAAGTTCCTCACATTTTCTGTATCTTACATTTTGCTTTATAGT
Organism: Tringa solitaria; assembly: GCA_026413425.1. Taxonomy (NCBI): domain Eukaryota; kingdom Metazoa; phylum Chordata; class Aves; order Charadriiformes; family Scolopacidae; genus Tringa; species Tringa solitaria. The sequence goes on from JAOXJM010000019.1 coordinate 27,534,865, forward strand.
ACTCATCAGGCTTCACAGGGTTCAAGCAACATTTAAAGCCAGCTGGCACTCAGAAGTTTCACTTTACAGATTGCAGTGAGACTTTGACTTTTGTTTTCACAGAGTTAGAAAGTATAGATATTTTGAAATCCCTGAGAATCAGAAATGTAAAAATACTTAAATGGAAATTGTTTCTAAAAATGCATATGATATTTAATTTAAAAATAATTTCTTGATTCAGGATTATTTTTTGACTGTCCTATTATTCATTTATTTTCCTTTACTTCATACTTGTCATATTTTTACAGAATAAAAATCAAATCATTATTTTAAATTTTGTTTTTAAATATACTAAGGGCAGCTGCTACATAATACTGACTGAACCATCTTATCTTATCTTTAGATCAAAGTGTCTCCAGTTCGTGCAGTAATGGTAAATTTTGACACTGATATTTTGATATATAGAGCAAGAAGATAAGCATCCGGTCCACTAACAGGAGAAACAGCTGGTTTCAATATCTTTGAATACTTTTCTCTAGGACACCAAAAACTAACACAGCAACATCTGTAAACTGAGCGTGCCTGTAATATTCTGCTTTCTAGATTCTAATCTACAGCACATCATCACTGCAGCTGATCATAAACGACTTCAACAATTATTTCAGAAGGCATGCTCTGACTGCATTTAAAATGCTGACATATGCTAAAGTAAATCCAATAGGATTGAGACAAAAGGACAAAATTCATCATACGAATTATTTTTTTAGGTTAGTCATGTGGTTGGCTATATATCAGGGTTCCTTTGTCATGCTTCAACAAAAACATTTGCTGGAAACTGAAGTCAAAGACTGAAAAATTTTAATGGAAGTAATACAATTGTGTGAATCAAGTCCTGTTGTCTCCCAGGAGAAATTTTGCTTTTCCTGTCCTGTAGGTCAATTAGTTTTGCAGCCTTGAAACTGTTGCTATCCATGCACTTGGGCATTTCTTTCTGGACCATGGGCTACTAGAAATAGGGAAAGTACTCTCTCATCTCAAGGTAAATGAAACACGGCACACAAAAATGACGGACATGCATCTAAGTTAAAATTCAACATAAAAGTATTCATTTTTCTTTTAAACTATGCCTTTGCTCTTGAGTTAGATCTTCAGTGTTTCAAGTGAAAGTATCTCAAGTGTACAATTCATTGAAAAGATATGCCCAAACTCAACCGAAGAAGAGCATGTCATATATTACAGCTTCACCTAGGAGCCTGCAAAGGGAAGGTAAGCTGTTATTTCCCCTAGCACATTCTACAGCATATGGATTCTATTTGGGAGGGTTGCCTTTTCCACTTGCCTCTCGGACTAGTGACAGGTGGAGGCCGGAGTAAAGTCTCGGCTGGTGCTTTCAGGTAGCCTAGAGAATGCTTTTCCTTTTTGTGGTTTGCTGTTGAATTTTGATTAAATGCCGCCATTTCAGATTCAGAGAAAACTATCAGGCTGATGTGTAAGGCATATTAATACTCTATCCCTTGCTTTTCTGCAGGGAATTCAGGTTGCCATGTCTACATAAGAAAGTCAAAGCCTCCCAAGCTTGCACTCCCAACTTTAGACCAGGGGTGAGCACCATCTCATACAAAAAGCTGTATGCCAGCATCTTCAGGGACTGAGAGATGAAAGACATAAATCTCATGCTTCTGAAAAAAGGGAAACAGAGAACACCTGAGATATGGCAAAGGCTAGCTGAGATCCCACTGCTCCACTGAGAGACATGGCTAGCCTGCATATGAAGCTACATTGCAGGATGACCTGGTGTTTTCTGGCTTTCCAGCACCTATTGTCTTGCAGTTCATTGGAGATTTGGCCACAGCCAGCCATACATCGTGAGGCACAGGAGCTGCACTTGCTGCTTACACACTACAGAGTTTGTGAGTCATGGATTGGTCACTCTGCTAGAAAGTCTTCAGTTTCTACGGTCTCTCATGGTGGTTTTTCCGGCAATGTTATAATCAGAGGGGGTTTGATGTCCATGACCTCTTCCCATGTCTCTAAGTTCTCATTTCTGTGAGAGTGGAAGCCATGGTGCAGATATGGTCTTGATTTCAAAGCTGCACTGGGACAATTGCATGCACCAATGTATCCCTTTGCCTAACCCAGCTCGCTGCATAGGCTTGCAAAGTTCGGCTCCACTTGCTGTCCTTCAGCCAAACACTCGCTCAACACTTGCCACAGCTCCTTTCTCAAGTTCTTGATGCTTGGGTGCCCCTTGCATCCTGTTTTGCTCCCACATGTGCCCAGGGAAATTTGCACAGCTGTGTTTTGAGGATGTGGGGTGAGAGGAGAGCAAGGCACATTATCAAAACAAAAAGGATGGAAATAAAAGGTCAGAATTTGAACAAACAAAACCCAAATCAAAACAAAAACACCAAACCAATAGAAAAACGTCTCCTACAGTCCTGGTAATTTTAAACTGAAAGCATTTGTCATGTTCCCAACTTTAAAAAAGCAGAAGGCTGTTTAGCCATGTTAATCACTGAGCAGGTTAGAATGAACTTCTAAACAAGCTAAGGACCTCATGGTGACAAACTATTCAAAACATCTGCCAACGAGTAAGATTCCCTTAAATAACTCCTTTAAACATGTGCCTGTTAGTGTCTATGTCCATCTGCATATGGCCAGTAGAGACAGTGTGTTTGGAGGTGAAAGGAAGGCTGTGAGTTGATATGAGTTCTGCAGTTGAACGTACAGGAGTGTCTGGGGGATCTGCATAGGCAAGCTATGGTATTGCATTTGGGGTAAAAGGCAGGCTTTGGCGAAGATCTGTAGCTTTGTGCTGGGAAACAAGCTTATTCTTTAGAGTGTGCGAAGGGAAGAGATTTGATTTTTAAGAACTATGTATTTAGAGGCCTTTAAAAAACAGTACTATTTCACCCAGAGCAACAGTGGAATAATAAGTGAAACGATTGGTAAAAATAATAATATAAAGAATAAGATGGATTTAATTAAGCGCTATGTAAGGGACACTAAGCAAAAGATTCTGTACTGAGATCCCCTTCTGATATCACCACAGAAAGTAGAATAGTAAAAGTGACTTAATACAAGCTTCTGCCTCTTTGTGAATACCTGGTTTTGTACACATCATGTTTGTACATCTGTGAAAGATAACTTGTGGACAGTGTGCCAGAATGAACTGAGTAACCAACATTGTGTCAGCAAAGGGTCTTTTAGCCACCGAGTGATGTCTGAGCCAATTGTTGTGCATCTTAGCTTGCCTTTGCCTGTATTTTTTTAATGTTATTGAACTCTACTGGCTAGCATTTCTTTCTCTTGTAGTATTTACATGTAACTACTCTTTGTAACTTCTTCTCTGTGGCTTGTGGCACCTGCTACGGGCTGGAACATTTTTACTTTTGGCTCTCATAAGCCATAAAAAATGGTCTGCTATAAAAGCCCTCTTTTAAAGGTTTGCAGATTTCCTTGAGCCACTTTTTTTCAAATCCTGCTATGTTATATCAAGATATACAGAAACATAACTATCTTACCTAGCCAAACTTTTGTTAAACAAGTAATAACACTAAAAATACTTATTTTTTACTTAAAAAAATAACCTTGTTATTAAAAAACAAATGTGAGTTGAAAGAGAGAACTCACTTATAGCTAAAAGAGAGTTAATGCTTGGCCACTAAGTTCCGCATGCAAACGTTGCTCTCTCTCTGAAACACCATATATTAAGTATTTGACACAGCATGTATGGTAACTATTCCCACTATTTTTCTTCCTTTGATGGTAATAAATGTTGAAAACAATTACAGGGACCAATAGAAATATTCACAAGTAAGTAGCGTGTATAAAAATAAGGACTGTGGGATTTGGCCCATACAGTACTTTCACATAAGAGCTCCCCTTTGTTCCTGCTGAGCAACAACTGAAGTCTAATTCTACATGGTCTAGTTATTGCTTTGAAGAATGAAGCATTTGTTGACCTATGGCAAAGAATAATGCAGTGGAGGGGACTGGGCTATATGGCTATTTGTGTGTGATTAGATGGCAAATCTGTATGAGGAGAGGAAATAGTCATAGTGATGTTCGTTTCTGCTACTTAAGGGCTGGACAGAAACATGTTGGAACTCTTTTTGGGTTGCTTAGTTGGTCTGTGTGATCAACAGTGATCTTGTGATGTGTGGAGTTTAGCTGGGAAATATCTGAATCGGAAATATTAATACGGCCGCCTTGTTCTAGGAAACAAAAACTCTTTTCCTGAGTCCAGAGTGTGAGAGGGAGATAAGACATTAGAAGTCCTGGTGTGAATGGGATGGAGACGTACAAATGGAGAAGTTAGTTATTTTCATGTTGCAAATATAACTCTGCCTCTAGCAGAGGTTGCTAGAGACAAAACTCTTCTACATGTCAAGACCACGGAATCTACTGATCCAAAATACCTTCCTGATCCCAAGAACCTCAGAAGGTCTGTCATTGTATGAGATATTGTGGGTCTCTCTCCTTTGGTGAAAGGGACTACATCTGCCTGGGATGTTAGTCTGCAACCATGGCTGAGAGCTGATGTGCTGCAGCTGCCGCTGGTATTGAAATAGGTGTTGCTGTCATACCACATTTCCACCATCTGCTTGTTGGATCCAAATGCTGCTTCTCACTGAGTATATAAATTTTGAGGTCTTTGGGGCTGAAACCAGCCCTTTAATTTTACAAATTGGATGCATGCTATTTTATGTGGCAAACTCTAACTGTTCAGGACTTGCAGGCATTTCTGAAGTAGCAGTGAAACAGCCTTGGCCCCAGATGTCTCTTCAGGGTTGCCAAATATATATAAAGCCACTCAATTCTATCTACTCTATTACAGGTTTCTTTCATCCTAAGTAAGCTATAAATTCTATGGAGAGTATAAACTCTGTGAGTACATTCTTCCTGACAAGACTTGCAACAGTTTAGTGATGGTTCAGGCATTTCACCAAAGAAGAAGAGGTCCCGTGCAATGTATAAATTCTACTGAGACCCTGCACAGCCTGTGAACTCTCTAGGATCCCTTGCAGAACACTCCAACAATCAAAATAGTCAGAACAAGTAAAGCTATTATTATTCTTCCCAGAATCTCCACAATAATCACAGGCCCAGTCAACAGCAAGAACTGAATAAGCCAAAATGTGCATTTTGTGATTCCAGTTGTTGTTGAGATACTGTTTGACAAAAGCAAACAAAAAAACCCTACCAATTTTCAACTCAGAAACATATTTTCCAATTACTATCAAGCCTCCCACTAAATGATCTGCTGGCAAGAAACATCCATGATACAATACAAGCTGAATGGCTCCCAAACAACTTGGATTTTTGTGGCAGTTTAATGTCACTTAAAAAGTAAAGGTTACTGTTCTGGCACTCGTACTGTCTGTGCAATTGCACAGGCAATTGCAGTTTAATCATAATATTTTAATAATGATAGCCCAAGATCCTAAATTAAAAAAAAAAATAAATTACATGTTTGTGTTCTGGCAAACACTTACAGGCATTAAAAAGAGCTGAGTTCAGGGTCGTGGAGGTTTCAGTAAATTACATTGGCTTGAGCTTGGATCAGGAGCAGGGAACCCAAGGCTTACCAGTAACCAGCAGAGCACTCTAAAACTGACAATGTTCCCTCACACACAAAGATTTTAAACAAAGGACTTAAAATGCACGGAACATTGTTGGAGAGAAAAGGCAAATGTAATAAAATATCAATTTTTAAAACTGACAGTCTGGCTCACGTGACTACCAGCACACAGCACACGCTTCCAATAGCCCTGAGCCCAGGCCTCCTCCTACAGCCGGGGCATTAGCCGAGGCAGTAGCTGCAAAGCCACACTCTTATCAGCGTTTCTCCTGAAGCGGACTGTCTGTCTGATGGAAAACACTGATCTCCTCCTCTACTTACCTGAAGATTTTCTTCTGCGAGGCCTTAGCCTTCCACAATTAAAATCAGAACCACATCCATTGGCCCAGAACTGTCTCTGAATAAACGCGCACTCATTTATAAAATCCAAGGTGGGTCAGCACACAGACACTCCCTAAGTCATAAGAGCTGAGGGAGCAGACACCTTTCACTTTTGCATGCAGGTTTTCTCAAAGTTCCCATTCCAAGACAGTGGAAGAGAAAGTGTTTAACCAAATGTGACCCAAATTTCATAATGACAGTGAGTCGTCACCATGATGTGTAATTCCAGAGTCTAGGACACACACTTTGGACAAGTGGAGAAGAAGCAAACTGGAAGAATAAGTGGCTCCTTTTTCTCCCATTTAAAGAGATCTCACCAAGGTTTCTGCCATTCTTAAATATTACCTAGCTTTCCTTAGGCACACACATGCCGGGGGCTGAAAGATCCACATAGCCTCTAGCTTTTCTGTCAATTTCCTCTCCCTTAATTCTTATATATATATATATATATAAGAGGGTGAATTACTGAGGAAATAACATTGGAGCACGAGTCCTTGGGTTGCTATTGCAACCCCACAAAAGCAAGAAGCGGGGAGACTGCAGCGGAACGGGATTCATCTCACGCTGCCCGGAGTGTGTCTGGAGTTGCCCTCTGTGGGATTGAGAAAATTTTATTCTGGCTTCCTCATAGTTCTCCGTCTGATGTTGCCCATCGCTCTTGTGTGCATGGGTGTATATCTCCGAGAGGATTTTCTGTTCTCCTTCTCCCACCCCTGCCAGTAATTACCAACACACAGTACCGGGGAATGAAGAAGGAGGGGAGAGCTCTAAAGAGGCCTACCACCAATTCAATGGGGCTTTGATTTAACAGCTCCGAGTCCTTTGAAAACATTTTGCCAAGAAAAGCTTGCCATCAACACGTATAATCTCTTATCAGGGGCCATTGAAAGCCTGGGCTCCGAGGTTAATTCTCCCATCGCAACGAGTTTCAATCAGTTCAAAACTCACATCGAGATGAAAGCTACGAAGCCTTCTCGCCCGGTTTGTCCCGCAAAACCCACTGAGATCAACCGACTGGGGAGGATTAGGGCATGCTCATCTGCTGGCTCTCCAGCAGGACGGGCAGGCTCAAAAGAAAAACAATAATTAGGGATAATTGCTTGTGTCCAAACACAGGCATTAAAGCCCCTTTCCCCTTTGGTACTTTGTGAGCTGGAATGAAAAAGACACCCCCTGTTTTGACAGCTGGGCAGGCGAGCGGAGCTGGTGACAGATGAAGCGAGACGTCCCCTCGGCCATCCGCGGCCCGGCGGGGCGGGCCCGGGCC
>JAOXJM010000019.1:27546657-27559640 GCA_026413425.1 Tringa solitaria
AGCCGCTCTTACCCCCCACCCCGCCGCTACCGGGGGCACTGGGGAAGGGAGCCCCCCATCCCGGCGCTCCCCCCCTCTCCCCACCAGCCAGGAGCCCGGCTTTCCCACAGCTCGACCCCGGGGTCTGGGGCGGCGGATGCTCCAGGGGGCTTCGGCTGTGCCCGCTCTGAGGGCAGCGGGCTGGCGAGGGGACCCGCAGGGCCCCCCACCCCTGCTTTTTGTCCTCCTCCATCCCTCTCCTTTCTCCCCACGCACCGCTCTCCAGCGCTCTCCTAAAATGTGCGGCGTCTTACCCAGGCGCTTGGCAGAGGGCTACCTCTCACCAGGAAAAAAAAATAATGTTTTTCGAATCTGTGTGGAGGACATGGGGTGGCCCAGGACAGCGGCTTGGGCGCCCCGTACCCCGGAGGGGCTGCGGCCGTGCGGCGGGAGCGGTAGCCTCTGGCACAGCCCCGCTCGCCCGCCGGCTCCGAGCGCAGCGAAGCGACACCCAGGGGCATTTTTGTGGGTGATTTGTACAAATCCGTGGAAAGCTTGGGAGAGTGAGCGAGGGAGGGAGGGAGGTATGGAGGGAGGGAAGCGGAGGACATTTGGGAGAGTGCAAAACCCGTGCTAGAGAGGGAGAGCTTGGCTTTGGAAGTACGGTACTGTATCTTGCCAAGGTGATAATTGGAAAAATATCTCTTCAAGGCAGCGTTTCTATAGGTTTGGTTTTCTTTTTTCTTCCGCCCTCCCCCCATGCTTTTTCTTTTTTTTTTTTTTTTTTTTTTTCCCAGCACAAGTTCATGTAAGCTTTCGACAGCTAAAGTCGTCAGAGTTTCCATCCCTCATCCAGAAAGCCACTAATCTGAGTTGCTTTTGCAGTGGCTATTTACAGGCAATTATAGGATAGGCATATGTTACCGAAAAGCAGGAACGAATGTGGTCTTTCGTCTTCTTTCATGCTTTTAATTAAATGGTTCTCTCTGTTCGTGCACACTTAAACACTTTTCTTTTTTACTTGTCTCCAAAGCCTGTTACTTAAAAAAATACTGCCGCACCATAGGTTTTAAAGATTTAGGTTTTTTTTTACTGCGGTCTTCTCTGGGCTAAATGAAAGGTGATGGTTTCACTTTAGACCACTCAAGAAGAGTCAAATAATGACTGAGGAGTGTATTTCCCTGCAGGGTGTCCCAGGGAAGGGGAGGTTTTGCTGCGCGGCCGGCCGGAGGCTGGGCTCACCCCTACATCCCGGTGCTTGCGGGCCGTGGGAGTGTCACAGGGGCGGAAGGTGCTGCGGGAATAAAAGGTGGCAACATCGTTATCATTATTATTATTATTATTATTACTACTACTACTACTATAACTTACTGAGAAGCAATCATGTAAACAGGCAGTCCGAGATGGAAGCGAGCAAGTTCTAGTTTCGGTGGGTTTGTGGGATATACGGCTTCTCATATGGTCTTGGTATTTTAATTGCTGCTCCTCTCGCTGTAGAGATGCGGTCTTGACACAGCTGAGCTGTTAAGTCAAGAAGCCAGCAAGAGACAGTCACAGGCAGGGTTGTCTCCTTCGCTGAGAAATAATAACCGAGCACATTGTAAACCCAGCGTTACAATCTCAGCAGCACTTTAATTCATGCTCAGCTCACCAGTACTCTTAGCATAGAGACGCTATTCGTAAAAATTTCTCCGTAGTAAAATGGTTCGTTTTCGTTTGAGGTCTCTATGCATGCCGCTGCCCGAGTTTCTGCCGTGTACATTCTTTGTTTGGAGTCCGCGAAACGAACAAAACCGGACTCGAAAACTCCGGAATAGTCTTTTGCTGAGAGTAAGTGTTGTGTTCTCGGGCTAATATCTGCTATTAAAAAATATCGTAATTCTTTCTCCCGGATGAACTGCCTGGGGAACAGGATATCGGGCAACTACTCTTTGCTCGCAGCAACGCCGGGAGGAGAAGGATCCCCCTTGATAACACCACCACGAGTGATCAGGACATTCAGAAATCTTGACGCTGCAATTGTGTTTTGTTTTTTATCCGAATCTCAGTGACTATCCCCTTCCATCCCGTTTCTCCACACCTCATTTTTTTTCCCCCTCTTTTTCTCAACTCAGCCTAGCTTTCCCTTCTTTAGACCCCAAAGTTCCTTTTCCCTTATGCTCTTCAAACCACCCCCCTCTCTTCCCTACACACCTTTAGGACCTTCTTCGTCATTCCTGAAAGACACTGGTAATTAGGAGACATCCCCCGAGGGCGGTGCATTCAGCCTTGACCGCAGCCTCAGTGTCTCCAGTCTGACATACTGGGAATTCAAGAGGCGCACTGGATGAAGGTCCAGATCAAAAGGAGACAATCCAAAGGGCGCTGAAGTTTGAGCTGTATCGTTTCCCCTTTCTTTCTGAAATATTTATTGAAGGCAGCAGTTCATTAATTGGAGTAAGATAGGATAGCTCTATTGATGCCAGTGGTATACCACAATTTATAGCAATTACAGATCTGTATCACAGTCAGATGTCAACCTAACAGAGGCAGACACTTCAGCAGAGAAGAAAGCCTGTTATGGGGTTGGAGAGGAAGGGACAAGAACTAGAACTGGGACTTTTTTCGAAATCTAAAAAAGGAGGCAGATCTAATTCCATTTGAGGTTTGTGCTATTTCTTATTTTATCCTTGTGGTTCACCAATTCCTAGCTAAACAATAATAAACATTCCTACATAATTTGATATTTAGTTATTAAAATGATCCAACATGTTCTACACGTAATTTAATTAAGATCCCACCTTAAATCAAGAGTTCGTGCACAACAAGCCTAAGTCCAATGTAGGACAACTGCTCTGCTGCTTTGAAACCCCGGTGTGGTGTGTGCCCACCTAACGTGGGGCAATTCCTGGGCTGTTTGCAGCTGGTCCCTGCAGATTCAGGCCTTTCCCTTTGTTAGACATCTGCCATGTGATCCATGTGGAGGACTGGAAAGGGCAGCCTTGTAACAACATTATTTCAGGAGGATAATAAGTAGCCATCATAAATTCCTTTTTTAATAGTTTATTGCCGGTTGTAGTCTATTGACAGTGCCTGTTTTATAGCATGGAGGAAAACAGTTCCTTGTTGGCACTAGTCACTAAAACTGTTTGATAGCTCTGGCCCTTTTTAGTGCCTTCAGAGAAAACCTAGTGTCTCATGAAATGAATCATAAATAGCTGAGTTGAAGTTGAACAAAAGACGGAAAGAGGGAGGAAAAAAACAGTCTTGCACTTACTGAAATATGTTTACTTTGGACAATAATCTATTAACTAGTTTAACAAAGATACTTTAAGGCTCAATCCTGCTGTTTTAGCTGGAAGAAAAAATAAATTCCATGAGGATTGTATCTTGAGCCTTTGTAAGGAGACTGTTTAGCAAAGATAGTCTTTTTACTAGCTCACAGAGTAGTACATACAAAACTCTTATGTACTAGACTTCACCTTTTTGGAAGGAAAAGCAATGCAATGTAATGCTTGGAGCGGTCTTGTCATCACTATCCTGTTGTGTAACATTGGACAATTTATGCACTCCCTTGGGGTAGGATACAGTGAAATATATAGGTATTTAAAGAGGGCTGAGAAGGAACTGGGTGTCCACAGGGTCTCACAAAATCCCAACTAGGCTGCTGTGTAACTCTCCAGATGTTTACATTTATAGCATCTACCCTGAATTATTTTATTCTGAACCTTAAGACCATCACTCTTATTTAAGTCTGTTCAAAGCCTAGAAACCTCGGTGTCCCAGTCAATACTGGGTTTTGCTGGCCACTTGTGGTCTTTATGGGCACCATCATACAATTTTGCTAAAGGTCACTACCCAGTCTTTCCCTTTCCCCCTTCTCTCCCTAAGGGTTGATGAGTGCAATGTGGATCCTGAGACTCCAGTATCAGCATGAAATATTAATTTAAATTTTTGCCAGTTTTCTCTTTAACTAGCCCTTCCCTATGTGTAACCTATCTGAGCACGTGACTTTTAAGCTCATCTAGGAGACACAAGGAAGTTTCTGACTTTGGACCTAATTTATTTTGGAGGAAACATGCTGCCAGATGCCAGCTTGAAAGACGGGACTAAATGATGGAGCCCATTGTACCTATAACACTGAGGTGGAAGTGAGAGATGTTGGTTCAACGTCCTGCTCAGCCTCAGAAGGTGAAAAATCTTAGATGAAATTTATGTTTCCCATTTGTCATGGGAGTATCTAAGCCACCACCCTTCTTAAGCTGAGTTGCACTGCAGCACAGCTCTGGATCCTTGGTTTTCAGGCATTCAGTTTTACTTCTGGTACCTGCTTCCTGATCTGCTAATACTTTTAATCTAGTGCCCCAGAACTCCCATGCCTTCCAAGTGATGCCGGTTATGAGGCCAGAACCATGCTTCTTCACCATATTAGCCTAAATTCTTCACTCTTTACAGCTACAAGAGGAATGAGGTCTATGTTTTTGTGGGTAGGACAGATACAAGTGTGAGTCAGCCACTGGGCTAAGACAGGAAGTGAAGTCAGCCTTCCCTCTTCCAGAGAAAATTCTGTAATCCACTTTATAAACCCCATGGTCCATGTGGACCATATGATCCAAAGAGAATACTGTGCCATATTACTCATGTAGGTGAAGAGAGCTTCCTACAGAGACACACATCAGGTACTTACACTGTAGAAGGTCAGACAAGTTTTCACTCTTCTTAGGTGGGTACACACTGTGTAGGAAACCTGGGCACTTTAGGCTGAATTCTGGATTGCAGTCCAGGCTGACTAGTGTTGCCCCTAGTTTAGGACAGTTTATTGTATTGCTCATGCATGATTTTATGGGGAGAGAAGCTGATATTTTTCCCAAGTAGGCTCACATTGTTGTATAGTTACCTCTGCCTTGTTTGCTTCAGGATTAGATTTCTCTTGAACCTCTTTTTGGTCATTCCTCCTGAACATCATTCATTTCCATCTACTTTTTCATCAGAAAGCAATGTGTCTATGACTTATGACTGGCAGTGGCTCTCAGTTTCATCCTAGGGCCAACACAAAGCATTGTCCTTGTTTGATGATCTGAAATCTTGTTCTAGTAAATGCTTCTCTTCTCATGTCATCTCTTGAGTGTTGGCATTGGCTGCAGAAGAAGACCTAACATCTCTGGTTTTGGTTCAGGGAGAGATAGGTGCCTTCCTTTAAAAACTGCTAGTGAAGAGTTGTGATGGTGGAAATTGTGTACACCCTGTGGTATGATCTGGGGTAGACATCTCTGAAGACTGTAGAGTCTGATCTGTTTACAGAATGTGTTGGAAACCTAAGGAGGGGATAGGGAATTCCAAGCAGAAGTTAATGATAAATATCAGATCACTCCTTCGTTTCTGGAACTTTTTTTTTTTTTTTTTAATCTGCTCTATGTTATGAGTAAGACCTAAGGGCATTAATGAATGAAATACATGTTGTGGTAATCCTGTCTTTTATTTGTCAGCCATCTGAAACTGCAGATGAAAGACACGTTTGGGGCCAAAACGAGTATGCAATTCACATCTTGCCTATTTTTACTATGCCAAGCATGAGGCTCAAATGCGTGGATTATTGCAGCCATGCACAGCCCCAGTGAAACCAACTGTGCAGCTGTTTGCATGCAACAGGCTACAGGGTTAGGGCCTTGCACTGATGCATGGTTTATTTTTATTTTTATTTTTATTACCTCTGAAGGAGAGATAATTGTCTTCCTTATTTCATTTATGTTGTAAACGCAAAGTTGCTTGTTATCTTTCTGGCAGGATCCTGGCCCACAGCAAAAAATAAACAAATAATTTATTTTATGTCACTGTTTCTTTTTAAGGATTCCAGTCACCTGTAAGCATCTCTTGCAACAGGCCATGTTTTATTAGTGTGATCTACCTTTCTTTCACTTGGGTTTCAAAGTCCTCTTGCTAGACAGAGTCAGCAAATCCCTTTTTTCCACTGTCACAGGACACCTAAAATTTTCAGAACTCTGCAGAAATGTCTATGTGTGGAGAATGAGTACAGTTTTTTGGTGTTTTCTTGTTTGGTTGGTTTGGTTTTGGGTTTGGTTTTGTTGGTTTTTTTTTCCCTCTGACATACTCCACTTTACATATTCTGATGGTTCATTCATTATTTTATTTGATATAAAGTCTTAGTCCTTTTTCTCCAGCTTTTCTTCTGTTGCTGGGATGCAGTAAGGTGTGGAAATGCTGTGCAATACTGACACCTGCCAATGTCTGCCTGGAGAGCACAGACCAATTTACCAGTGTCTCCTCATGACCTGACTCTCCTGCAGGGAGGAAAATCCTCTTAAGCAGTAGTTGTAGAAGACAGGCAGAAATGTTGGGGGTCTTCCGCCTTTTTCTCTTAAAAAGCTTTTTTTTTTTCTTTAACTGGGGAAAATAAGAGTAGATAAGTCTTCCAAACCAAAGAGAAATATAGAGTCATTGAAGCAAAATACATATGCACCCAATCATTTTAGTGATATATTACTTTGCCTAATGATTAACTTAAAATGCCATATAAGAATTTGCAATCCACAGTAAATCATTTGGTAAGAATGATTTAAATGTACTGCTGACTAATGTAAAACAGTCTAGTTTCCACACTCAGTTGGCTGCCAAACATTGTTTAAGAAAAAGGGGGTGTGTGATCCAAGTTGACATAAGTTATAGCAGATATAACACTCCAATATAGTGGTGGTTTGCAGATTATTGGGTTTAAGAGATAGGAAGAAGATGACATATTAAGTACCATGAAGATTGCCAGGCCTATTTTCTGCCTTAATTAGGATGCTTTGCAACTCTACGTTTAATTCTTCTCAAGGCCTGCTTGGAAATGCCTTTATGACCATCTTATCTGCAATCATACTGCAGAAGTGAAATGCTGGTTAATTTACTAACACAACAGCAAAACACAGAGGCTACTTCTATGATAGAGGCACGAGGTTGCTCTTCTTAGTGTGATGACAGAGGAGTTAGTGTTTAAAAAACAATTAAATCAAGCATACTCTCTGCTGAAATGCTGAAAGAAACAAGGAGCATTGATAGGAGAAAAGTCAAGTGAGTGCTTTGTTGAGGAGGAAGACTGGGGGCGGCTTGGGCTTCAGGAGCAATGATGATATGAAATGCAGCAAGCAGTAGTAAAAAGTGAGGGTGAAGGAGACAAGTCTTTTCATTTAGATTTCTCTTTGAAAGAAAGGAGAAACAAAGGATATATAAATACTGATTTTAATGTAGACAACAGTAGTTTCAGTGAAGTGCTTCCTATTCACTGTCTTGTAACAGAGGCATTATTTCTGCTGTCACAATCAAAATATTCTAGAACATGGGCCACTTCTGGATTGGTTGGCATGTTGTAGCTTTTATCTTTCCTTAGACTAAGGTTATATCTACAGTGCACCACTACTGTGGCACAAGGAGGGAGGAGGAGGTCTGCTCCACAGCCACCGCAACGCGATGCAGCACAGCTGAAAATCTGCTCTTAGTAGTCCAGCTGCAGCATCATGGTTGACCTGTTTGAATATTTACTCAGGTTGTCAAAAAAGTTGGTTCAGCCCTCCACGCTGCCCCTGCTGCATGATTGCCCATACCTGAAGCAACCAGCTCTAGCCTCGCTGGCACTTCTGCCTCTTGTGCAGCAGGGCAGTGGATCCCAGCAACCTGGGCAGGGCGCCTGCGATCTCAGATCCCTTCGGTGCCCTGGAAAACATCTACCCCATGGTGCCCGCCTGCAAATAACACCCCTACAGCTTCGCTCTTGTGTGAGGTATGACAGCATGTTCCCAGCAGAGGAATCACAGGGAAATTAGCTCATTCTGCATAGTCACTGTGCAGTCCCTGCAGACCTCCCCCTCCATACCACCTCCTCCAACGATAGAACAGCCATTGCAAACTCAAGTGTTAATACACCAGACAGAATCAATGGGTTTTCAGAAAAGCAGAGATTAACAGCATTGGGAACACTGAATACAGGAGTATGGAAAGCAAGGCTATTCCCTGGGAAGTTAAAAAATTCATTTCATTCGTATATTTTATGGCCTAAATGGCCACAAGTGACTAATAACTTTTGAATTAGTAATTTTTCAAGTACCTAGCTGTAACACCTTAAACCTGTGTGGTTTTCAGAGTGTTATTAAGCATTTTCCAACAATCTGGTTGCTTTTAGGCAAAGGTACTCAAAAAGCAGATGCATCTAAAATTAGTGTTAGAAGGCAGACAGCAAAGAGGATAGGAGGCATGTTAGACTATGTTTGAGAGTAGATGACATTGAAGGGGGAGGGAAGGTTTTGTGCAGGAAACAAGCCAGCCAGGCAATTACGATGAAACTAAGATAAACAGTTTCAAGAAAATTATTTGACCTGTTTGGACCTACTTTCTCCTGCCATTATCACCAACAAGCATCTGTACACCCAGGGGTAACTTACCTCTGCAGCATCCAGTTCTGTGGAGCTTTAGCCCTCACACTTACAAGTCAGAAGCCCCCAGCAAGACTTGTTTACCGTAAGGTTGGCTGTGGCTGTGGCTGGAGTAGCAGAGCAGAGCCCTGGAGGAGCAGAGCCCCAGAGAAGCAGAAGCAAACACAACTCCATCTGTAATATCGAGACCTGTACTCGGACACAGGGATGAAGTACTAGGGCAGATCCAAAAGAGAAGACCTTTTCATCTGTTTTGGGCACTGCACAGCCACCTGATCAGGAGCTGAGGGTTAAACGTCGCCTGCAAAGCTCCTGACTCACATACATGTTAGAGTGTGAAATTGTAAGCAGAGTTTTGGTGGCACTGCCTCTCCTCTTTCTCTTCCACCCTCTATCGGTGATGACACAGCAGAGCTCTAGGCTAAAGCTGGCCCATGACATCTGTTGGAGGTCAGGAACTGGGCATCACCTCTGTATGCTACTCATGACTGTAGACAGATGGTATCCAGAGCGGGCATGCCAGCTTTCCCTGCAGCACAAGAGCAGAGACCCTGTCTTCCACTCTGGAGCACCAGCTTGGTCCCACCAGGTGTCTTGGGTTCAGAGTCTGCAACTGCCTCCCATACCATCCCCCTAGTCCCTTTAAATCTTTTTTTGAACACTTCCATAGCTCCTGCCTCAAAATAAAGACAGCTTCAAGGCTCCTCTGCTTGAAACTCTTGCCTGTTCTTTTCTGCCATTTCCTTTAATCCTGTGGCTGAACCTGCCGTACCCTCTAGCTGCAGAGGTTTGCCCTTTGAGGTCCTCTTTCCATCCCAGTGCCTCCAGCACCTGTGATGCTCCTGAGTGCTTGGCCTGGGTCTGTACTCCCGCTGCTGAGGAAGAAAACCCTGCAAAAATGGCACTCTGGGCCACAGCTTTTCTTTGGCTACCTCAGAAAGTCTTGTCTGCTCAGCTGATAGCCTTGTTAGCTGTGACAAAATTAATGTGTAAAAGAGTCATATCCTGCATGCATGTGCACATCACTATTTTGTCTAAACAGCGACATCTCCTGACACCCGAGCTGCAGCTATGTTAGTGGGTTACTACTCCAATAAAGTTGTTGTTGTTGTTACACACAGTAAATGGCCTCCCGAGGGCCACCCTTAACAAGAACCATGTCTGCTCCTGCGTTTCATTCAGTGCCAAGCATGCTGTCAGCACTTAACAGCTATTAATAATAACAGAAGGAATTACAAAGCTTCATGGGATAGAATAAAGCCTGCTTAAAGGCAGTTCTTTGAGGGCTGTCCTACTTTGCTTGTATTCATACATCCAAACTGGATCTATTTAAGATGATAAAGTTAAAATTACCAATGTAATGTAATTCCAAGTTTGAAGCTCTGCCAGACATTAACTGCTAAGGCTATTTCTATAAACAAAATACACTTTCTAAAAGAACATTCACTTCAGCTTTTAACTGTGATTTCCTGGTGAAAACAGTTACATTGGTGAAAACTCAAATACGCAGTTCATTCATACGTTAATTACAAATCGTTGATAAAAGCAGCAAAGATTTCTGTTTTGGGCATTTTCTGGCAGCTATTTGATTAAAACTGATTTGAAGAGTTCATAATATTCTTTGGCTTCTATAGCTGGTTTCTAAATAGTAGCAAATACCTGATATGAAAATAATTATTTTTTCAGATGCCTTGAGCCAATCTGGCATAACTGAGGGCAAGTGACATTATTTTAAATGGTTGTACCTAGGAAACCATGGCTGAATTTATTCCAGTATTGCAGGTAATGAACATCTTAGAAGTTTTCACAGAGGACTGAAAAACGTATTGATGTATGAAACATGAAAGGAAGTGTGTAGTTTTCCACTTTTGATACAGAGGGATTTCCTTCAGTTCTCTGGGGCAGGTCAGGAGGCAAAGTTAGTCATGCTGGTGAGAGGCAAAAGAGTTCTGCTGTTGAGGGAGATTGAATTAATTAGAATTAGATGGTTCTTTAGTAAATGGAAGATGAAAAATTTATCTGTGAGAAACAAATTCTGATGTATTTTTACTATGCAATATAACTCCTATTAAACTGAACAACAAAAATATGTTCTGATAAACAATGAAGAATAACATCAACTTCTGAAAAATATCAATGCATACTTTTTTCCTAATATTTTCATTCTTGTTTTTCCAGTTTTCAGTGACTGAATATAGATGTATGTTAGTAGGTTAAATCAAATTGTATGTATTTTAGGCATGCCTGCATGTGTATATCAACTACATAAACTCATACACCCCAAAATGCTTTAAATGGACACGTGACTCGACTCTGCAGTCACATAATTTTCTGTTCTCGTTGCTCACACAGTGCATGTAACAACTAAAATATGTGTCCCAGTGCAGAAGAGAAACATACAAGCAGAGATCCTCTTCTATGTTCAGATCCCATTATCATCTCTACACCTTTGACAGTGAGTTCTTCAGGCCAGACTATTTCTCTTATATTTCCACATTGATTTTCATACACTGTTGAAACAATAGCAAAAAATAATAGCCCGATGAAAATGGTTATAGTCAGTTCTGGTTGCTGGACGTATAAAAGCACATGATGAATCTGGTAACCATCACATTTTTGTTAGTTGTTTATGGGGTCTAAGAAAAAAAATCTCTGATTTATATTGCTCTGTGGCAGTTTAATGGTGTTGCTTGTTATGAAAAATTGAAGGACCTAATGCTCCCAACACCCATATAAGCAACTAAGTGCCAGATAAAATGAGCCTGAATTCATTAAGTTACACCTGCACCAACAATACTCAGGCTGATAACTCATTCTGATGATATTACAAGTGAATTATTATCCAGTTAGATCACAAACTCGGCTTTGATTATGAAGGCATGTTTATTCACATTAAGGTTTCATTATTTGTTTCGAAGCAGGGGCATAGTTTTGCAGCTCATTTGGTTTTTTTTTTTTTTTTAACTAAACAGATGGAGGAGGGTTTGTTTTTTGTGAAAATAACAGAAAGGTAACATAAAATACTTGAATGTGTAACATAAAACTAAAATATTTTAGTAATGCTACCCTGTGGGTCACAACCTCCTGGTCTGTATGGCTAAGTAAACACTAAAGATTAACACATTTATTTCTTGATTTTCATTAACCATCAATATTAAGTGCAACACCCAGAGTGTGGGCTGAGAAGGTAGACACATTTAAAACAGGTAGCATAATGTGTAAAAGGAGTTGGTTGGTTGTTTTTTTTTCCCTAGCTGTTACCTGGTTCTCTGTTTTCTGCCATGTTGAGTCTTACTCTCTCTTCTTGACTTTTTCCTACCTTCCATTAAAAGAAAGGCCAAATCCTAACTAATTTTAACATGGAGCTTGAGCAATTTATGAAAGGGCTTGTGCGTTTGCCTACCACAGCAGGAGCCGTGCAAATCGTTTCCACTTTGATGCTCCCAGTGCTGCAGTCTCTCATCAATTGCCGCATTAGTCCAGTTCCCACTGACACAGCCCTCCAGTAAGTGATTTTAAGCAAGTTATTCTACTCTTTGAGTGTGCGTGCTGGGGTTCGTGTATATCTGTGTTCACGCATTCCTGTGCTTTGCACATCTATCTAGCTGCTTTTTCAAACATAGTGGAATTTATTCAGAAATGAGGTTCTAGGAGGAAATCTCAAACACATTTACTTGGAAGAGTCAAGAAATGATTTTTAACTGAACTTTGTTTAGGAAGGTGTTCACTTGCATCATTTGGTGAGGTGAAAACCTTCCCATTTTTTTCCCTCCCTGTCACTGATTTGTTGTGTTTGCTCTTTTTTTTTTTTTCCCTGCCTTTCCTTCTCATTATAGAAGTAGAAGAATAGAAGCCATCCCCCACTGGCATTCTTGTAATTCCCCATTTTTCTATCTTCCCACTTTTCTGGCTATTTATGCCTTTGCCCTGTGGCTTTCTTGAAGCTGGGTGGAATTTAATGTCACTACAGCTAGGGGAAAGATTTGCAGATGCGATTTTTACTGCAGCATTTTCTCTATATTCCTTCCTGTTCTTTCCCAGCATATCCAGGTTTTAACATGCTGAAATAAACCACAAACACACAAGAAGCATTAGACTTTCTGCTTTTACTGTCTTTATTCATCCTATCAAGCTTCCTGTGCCCCTCAAGATTTGTTAGGTACAAATAAAGGCCACATTCAAGGATCTTAAAATACAAGAATAAAGTCCTTACTTGATGAGACTGATTTGTAAAGGTGAAGGACGTGCATATTTGTACAGCTTTTACAGACATAACTGTGCTTATTCTGTCTGAGAAAAAAGACATCTGGTCAAAGCCCAACCGTGATGCAAAGGTGTTCTCTGCCCCTCTAGCAGCACAGCACACTCTGTGGGTGTCCTGATCAGTCCCTGCCCAGCCAGCTTGGAGGGCAGGAGGAGCATGCAACTGTGTGTCTGCAAAAGACCATGGAAGACTCTATAATAATGCAGAGTGTTGGCACATCACAAAACACTCAAGCACCTCTGATTTTGAGGGCAAAATCTGGACAGGCTGGAGAGGTGGTCTCGTGCAAATTGCATGAAGTTCAACCAAGCCAAGTGCAGGGTCCTGCACCTGGG
>JAOXJM010000019.1:27562064-27587642 GCA_026413425.1 Tringa solitaria
ACTAGATGATCTTTAAGGTCCCTTCCAACTCTAACCATTCTATGATTCTATGAATCAGGTCACTCAGCCTTTCCTCATAAGAGATATGATCCAGTCCCTTGATCATCTCTGTAGCCCTCTGCTGGACTCTCTCCAGTGCTTTCCTGTCCATCTTGAACTGGAGAGCCCAGAACTGGACAGCGAAAATATACCCTAGGAGAACGAGTTGTGTATTTCAACGGCTAATAAGCCTTCAGTGCAGAGGACCAAGCCTGATATAAACCTCTCCAACATGCAGTGAGTGTGGACACCGGGCTCTCTGCACCTGCTGTTTCACTTTGCAGACCCACTCCTGCTGAGCAGTGCTGCTCAGCTAATGCAGGCTGAGCCCCTGAGATCCCACCTAGCTGTGCCACAGGCTTCTCTGCCAGACACACTGGTGCACACTTGGGGACGGAGGGGCCATAGCGACGATCAGCATGTCCTGCTGATGCCTATTCGCTCTGACAGCTAAAGTGGAGCCAATAATGATACTTGCAGCAGGCACGGGTTATCCTACGTGCTGTATGCAAACAGCATGCCCTAGTTCTTCCCAAATGACCCTTGGACTCCTCCCTGCTCCTCCATGCAGAGAGAAGTCCATTAGGTCACAGGGGTAAGGAGGAGGCGGAAGGGGCATGTGAGTGCACCGTGCACCACCTCTCCCCAAGCTGAAGCCCTTCCCCATGTCCACTCCTCCTGGCCATACTCAGTTCTCCGGTGCTTTCACTGGGTCTTCTCCCATAGGTACTTCCCCCCCCCCCCCCCCTTAGTCAAGCCAAATCTCAGCTGTCTGGGACCTCAGGGTACTTTTTAGTGGCGTCTTCAGAATTCGCCCAGGCGGGGGCGGCGGAGGTAGGACCGGGGCTGGGGACGGGATGGGGCGACCATCCCTCGCCCCGGCCGCGTCCCCGCCGCCCCCACCGGCCGCCTCGGGACAATGCGGCGTCCCCTGGTGTCCCTCTACAGAAAGGAACGAGCCCTGCTTACAGCTTTTTAGGGTGGGTTTTTTTTGTTTTGGTTTGGTTTTTTTTGTTGTTGGGTTTTTTCCCCTTCCCCCTGAGACCCCAATTTCCTAAATCCCGATTCAGCTTAAACATCTCTTTGAAGGATTTCAGCAGTACGACTGTCGAACACCCGCTTTCCACTTGGGCATGTGTGCGTGAGGGTGCTTGCACAGGAACATCAGTGACAGAAAACAAAAGTCCCCCTGGTGAAATTAGGCTTTTGTGAGAAAGTGCCACAAGACCAAAGCGAAGCAAACCTTGACTCGTATATTTCTGCACTTCCTCACAGATACGGCAGGATGGACGTTAAAGAGCAGACGACAGATTCGGACTTTACCTGAGAAGAAATTAGCACCCTGCAGCTGCATTTCGCATGTGGCATTTAGGGTTTTGAAATAGCTCCTTGATGTTAGGGCAGCTCTGTGCAGAATTTTTGTTGCAATGAACAGATTGTGCTCAGCTTCATGGCGATAGACATGTCTCTCTACCAATTTTGTATCTTAACCAGCTTGTGGTCAAAATCTTGTAAATGGAGGTATATTAGGAAAAATCCCAGTAACTCGTTCAGTGTCACATAGCTGAATATTCACATACAATATTCCCTCGCTATGGCTAGAATTTGAGATTCATCTAACAATAATAAAGCATCATTCTGCATTGCAGGCAATGTAGGAGAAGATAATTTTGCACCGGTTTAAATGAAAAGTGGATTGAGCAAAATTTCAAATGCAGTCTTCCAGGTGCTTTAAGGAGTTAAATCAATATAATCTAGCAGAGCTGTATTAGTTCACCTTGGCTGAAGGTCTGGCCAAATAAGTTTGTTCTTTCATTCATCATAGGGCAGAAATAGATCATAACACTGAGAGGTGAATACACGTGATGGTTGTATCACTGAGGATACAGTAACAAAAGGAAAAACCTCTAAAGATTAAAAAAAAATTAAAATAGAAAAAAAGGATGAAAGTAGAAGGGGGAAGGAAGAGGAAGAATAAAAGCCTTCATATAATATTGCTCTATTATTAAAACCAATAATCAGCTATCAGTACCGCAAGGAAATGTTGTCAGACTGGAGCTTCTCAAATATCTGTGCACCATGAAAAGACTCCTACAGAATTCAGGCAGTATTCCTCTGATGGGTCAAGATCATTTTAATACACAGTTATTTAAACTTATTTATTCAGCTTTCTCTCTAAAAAGAAACCCAGGGCTCTTTAATGAACTTAGTGTTTACAGAAGTAAACTTTAAAACCAATATGAAGTTCACAGGCCAACCTTCTGGATTTCTCCTATTTACTCTGACAGTATGATTTGATGTCAGAAAAGCAAAGCTATGATCACCCCATGACACATGCTTATGCCACGTATTTGGGAAAAAAAAATAAAACAGCAGCAGCAAAAGTCTGTGGTTTCTGACTGAAGGAATTTTATTCTTGTGGGGGAGGGTGATTGGGTAGAAATTTTGACCCTGGTCTTGCAATTGGATCCATCAAGCCTGACCTCTGTGCTCCTGCAGTGCTTGCTGGAGTCAGCAGAACTACGTGCTAAGTGCAGGGATCTGTCCATGTGGAACTAACTGGGGATTTGGGACCTTCCAGTTTCCTGCTGTGGAGGGAGGACGAGTTCACCTCCATGTAAATTCTGGAAGAGGAGCAAGAGATTTCCATAAGAGAACCTTGCATTTATTTTTAGACCTTCTGTTCTCTCACTCAATCCCGTAGAGATCATGCTGAACACAGAGTGCCTGCCATTCTCCAACTACACGTGCCTACCTGCTAACACCAGGGCATTGCTGCTGAAAATCGGTGTGACCCATATTCCTCTAGTGAGAAAAACCTCTCACAGTTTGTAGTCACTGTCCAGTAGCTGCTGCTGCAGTTGCTAATCCATCTTTGAGTCAGTTTAAATGTTGTGTCCCAAACGTGACCTCTGCCAGTGTCACATCCACCATTGCGGAGCACAGTGGTTGTCGTGTGCCCCACCAAAAATGTTGTATTTCTTGGCACCCTTTAAGTATACAGGACAGGGAGGGTGGTGCACACCTGCAGCTCCAGGCAACTGGACAATGTTCTGAATACACCTCTCCATCCAGAGCTACATCTTCTGATTGCTAGCGAGGCTGCATGGACACCGAGTGACTTCCAGCTGCCAGATACATCCCCTAGTGCCTGCCTGTGCTCAACTCCAGGCTTCTCCAGCCCTCAGGAATGAGATGATCATTGAGATCAGTCACAGATCGATGACGACTGGCAGGACGTGAGACAGCTGTGTTGGCAAGTAAAAGAAAGCTCATACATTCCATAATGGATACCTGAATTTAGCCATGCTATTCCTGACCAACTGACTGACCTGCAGGCACACCAGCAGCACACTGCTTGGTTACTTTGGATGGTGACCATTGCTCTCCAGATCATTTTGTGTGGTGCCTGCTCCAGCAGGGGTGGGCTGAGAACAGCTTTTGTTTTGAGCCCTTTGAGGGAGATAGGCAAAAGTGATGCATGGGGAGATCCTGACTTGTCCAGCTGTGTCAGGATACTTCCAGGCATGCTCAAAAGCAGAACTTGAAGCATATGTGGAAATACAAAATAAAAATGAAAGGACTCATGGCATTCTCATTGCTCTGGGGTTTAGACAGCTCATCAGCAAAGCTTTTTGGGACCTCCATTCTGGATTGCAAGATTTTAGAGCTTATTTGGCTCCTCCTTTTTTAGATACAGCTGCAAATCCATTTGTGGACACAATGCCTAAAATGATGTTGATCTTGAAAGTCAAACTTGGACAAGAAACATCACTGCAGTCCATAGTTGCTGACATGCTCTGGGGGAACCTACCGCCTGAATTGTAGCCCTTAGACCCACATTCAGACAAGATGGGAACCTCAGAAGGAGTTCTACCACAGGTTTCCCATAGAGTGAGGGTGTAGCAGGGAGAGCTGTGAAAACTGGTAGGACCTGTAGCCTTTAAAACTGGTAGGACCAGGCACGTCTGTTAAGGCTTCAGAAAGGTGCCATTTTCTTTAACCTAGGACATTAACCTAGCAGTTGTTAGGTCTCCTGGTGGGAGACAGTGCCTTGCATCCCACCAGGTTGGGAAGGGAACTGAACTTGATGCATGTAGGATCTCTTAGAGGTCTGTGTGAAAATGGGCAGAGGCCACTATTCAATTCATATTTCCTCTGTTCTGGGATGCTTTGTTTCAAGCAGAATGCTCCAAAAATGTCTACAGGAATGGGATGTATGGGTGAACCAAGCAGAGGAAGTCTAGTCTGTAGACTGGACTTACTAATGAGTAAGATAGTCTAAGGAATCAGATAGAATTAAGACATTGTAGGCACTTTCATGGATCAGACACTTGATCACTTTTGAAGTTCCCCAAGCAATCAAGAGGGAAAATACATCAAGAATAAATCAGGTGTTTTCTAATGATGCTGAATGTCCAGGAGAAATCATGACCTTCCACAAACATATTGTGCATTCACAGTTCACACTGGTTTCAGCAAGTCTGAAAATCAGGCTGCTTCTTCTTCAGCCTAATATGGATTTAGACACTTGAGTTTAATAGCTTTGCTAGTAATAGTTTTGCTATTAAATAATTAATAGCTCTGCTATTAAACTGCATAGCAAAAGGCTAATGAATTTTGAGGGAGAAAAAGAAGGGATTGGTTAAATATCTCCAGTGATACTGAACGGTGTATCAGTACCAAGATCTTGCTCACACTTGCTTGTCATGCAGGTGTTTAAAGAAAAGATTCTTGAGGATTAAAAAGCTAGCATCTTTTAGAATTGTTGTCTGTCATCCATGCTTATTTTATGAAGACAGTGGATATATTTCCTCATAACGTGGAGGTGACAAGTCACCACAGGCGTAGTCTTCCAGGAGTTCTTCTGGCTCATCAGAACTGTCCTCTGACCTGAAAACAGGAAGAGGAGCAGGTGCAAAAAGAATTTAGCAAACACAAATCACCCAACTAACCTGAATGCTGCATCCTGTCAGCCTTACCTGGGCAAAGCACTTCCTGACTTCTTGAGAAAATGCTACAAAATGAAGCTTTACTGCGATTCAACTGACTATCTGCTGTGTTCCTTTTGTGAAGTATAAAAGTGTCAGGAGGTGACATTTGTTTTCACACTGCCTATGCCTGTCACATATGTTGCTGAGAATATCAGACAGCAGTTTTTCAGACACTTTGATAAATGAACTAAAAAAGTGACTTCCGTTCTAGGAAGGATATAATCCTATAATTAGAATATTTTTCCTTAGAGGAAAGAACTACATAAAATTATTTCGTGTCTGATTAAACCAGTTTCATACTGCTCTGTTAAATCACTGGTCTTGTTTATGCCCCCAGATTAGGAAAGGAGTAAGGGCTGTAAGGTTGCCTCAGTGGGAGAGGAGCGTGTTGTGACCAGGCATAATCAGGAGGGAGAGCATCTGGTACCAAACTGATTCCTGCATTGTTGTAAAAATGCTGTTTGTGCGCTGACTCGTGTGTTGTGATTGTGTTTGAGTGGAAGCCTCTGGCTGTACATACAATAACGTTCTGGTCAACAGTCTAAAGTTAGCAAGATAAGCATAAAAAAAATATAAAATGGGCAGGAGCATATATAAGAATATCTTCAAAAATAACTAGAGATTTAATAGACTGAAAATCGAAAGGGATTCATAAGTTAATTTGGGTAAAAATGCTTTCCAGAAAAAGTATATCTCCATAGTCTTTACTCAAGAAATAGTCCTAACAAAGAAAAAAAAAGCAGTCTGAAGAAGGAGGATAACACCCTGGACTAGCTTTTGTTTCCTTTGAAACCACATATAGCACCTAAAATACTCAGAAGCCTGTGTCCAAACACACTAAGGCATTCCAGGAAATGTACCTCTGATTCCTGGCATTCTCTGCAGGATAAGCAGTGTAGTCCTCGTCTCCGCTAAAAGCCGGGTTATCCAGGCTGTAGGCAGGGCAGAAGTGGGCAGAGGCCGGGGTGGGAATCGGCGAGGCGCTGGAGGGAACGGTCCCGCAGCAGCTGAGGACCGGGTGAAGGTAGCCAGGACTCACAGCCATGCCTTCCTGGGCTGGGTAGCGCGGGGGGATGTACTGCACCACTGTGGCGCCGTGAAAAGTTATCGGCTGGTTAATGCCGGTGAAGACAAAGGACTGTCCACTCGCAGTCTGGTCGAGGTCTGAGGTGTTTTCCTCTCTTTCTTTGCAGGGCTTGCATGCCAGCATGTGAAATTTACAGACAGCGATCAGAATAAACGTCACCCCCACAGACAGCAGAATAGGCCCTAGTAACTGAGTCCACTCCAGGTGAGTGATGCCGTCGTATTTTATCCACCCCATCACAGTGAAAGTGATCCCCACCAGTCCCAAAAACACACCTGAAAAGAGCAAAGTGGCGCCGGCTTTATCCCCATCTGACACCAGGACATCGGATCTGTTTGGCTGATAAGGAGTGACAGAAAAGACATTCAAGGAGAAATCTTCTACATTGTTGTTGTTCTGCTCCATTACTGTGTATAACGTACCTTTCTGCCTCAAGAGGAAGGGGGCTCGTCGGGGACTCGGCAGAGCATTTAAAGTCGAAGGTTCAGCTTAGTTATACAAGAACTTTGTGCGTGTATGGTTAACAGAGTGCATCATGTGAAAGAATAAACTTTGCTTAGAAGAATAAAGGTCTGGGAAGTGAAGCCTGAAGCGATCGCTAAAGACTTCTTGAATTACCACCATCACTTCCGAAATGGCTTCACCCTTGCATGGCTGCTTATCTCTTTGTTTATCCTCCTCTTTAATTTGGCACCCGCTGATACTTCCTCGCTGTGCCCATGCCAGATGGGAGAGAAAGGAAGCTGCAGCCACCGCAGCTTTTCCTAGGCTCCCTGCCAGCTGATGCATCCGACATATGGACAGCATACGTTCAGTGCACAGCAGTGTGGCGACTCTCGCTCTCCTTGGGCCACCGCTCCAGCCACCCAGACCTGTGGGAAAACGCGTGGCCGCTGCTGGGACTGCTTTGCAGCGCTCCGAAGGGTGGCATTTATAGCCACGCCTGGACCCCCGTTGCAGCTCGTTCTGCAGTCCAGAGCTTCCGTGGTTTACAAAAATATCCAAGTAGGCTTTCTGATACTTTGCCAAGGGGGTGGGTGGGAGGGTAAGCGGCAACAGGGTGGTGAGAGCTCAACAGCCTGGGAGAGCTGCCGGTTGTGGGAGAAAAGTTATTTCAAGCCAGCCAAAGCTTTCCAGCTGTCTGAAGGTAGCATAACTGCTCTGTAATTTCCCCTTAATTGTGGACATTTTTTGTTGTGGGATCTCCACCCCTTCCTCAAATTTTATATCGAATAAAGCCCACATACCCTGAAAAGCGCACCACTGCAGGAATGAGAAAGCATCTCCTGTAATGTTAAACCCGGCAAAGGGAAGGATCTTATCCTGAACCCAGAAGTACCTAGAGTACTTTTTTCACATCACAATGAATTGTTCTGTTGAACATATGTCCCATATATTAAACAGATAGATTAATTGAATATTGAGATTTTCTGTTTCCTAACAGTTTGAGACTAAAGTAATTGCTGTCGGAGGGTTCTGGTAGAATGTCTTTACAGAATTCCTTAAGGAGGAAAAAATCTACAACTACTCGATCTGTTTTGATGAGCATGGCAGGGGAGTACACACAGGACAGACATTACTCCTCAGGTGGCAGAAGGTATAATGCTATTTCCTGCTACCACCAGCTCTGGGGAAGCAAGCTTATCCTGAGATTTATAAGATTAAAATAGTTCTAGAACTAGAAAACTTGCCTTTCAGACTGCTTCTTCAAAATCAGTGAGGGTGCTTTTAGTCTACTGTGCATTCACATCACACAGCGCAACAGCAGCTCAATTCTGAAAGGGGCTGCTCACCCAATTCAGCACCTTCAGAACTGATGCTGAATACAATTGCAGATGTGCCTTTCTCAGTTGTTAGCAGATCGACCTTGAGGAGTATTAGTGCCGGACTCCTTTAAAAAATGTCTGGGAAGGTTCCAAACTCAGTATTTTGTCTCTTCTATTACTGAGGGTGCCAATAAATTTTCTGACAGATACACCCAGGATCCACCCTTCCCCCAGCACCAAGCCTAGTCAGGACTCTGCACCACTTGAGCAGTGTTAGGACTTGCAATACAGTGGGTTTGTATGATGACAGCTAAATTAAAAAGTGCTGAAATACTAGATAAGCTGCTTTTGTACTGGTAATTATAGCCAAAACCTAAGCCACCTTTAACCTTGTATTTGGTAAACTTAATGGAATGAACTTCTGTTACTGCTCTCTGCAAGTCAGGTTTTTCCATACCATGAATCATTCTTGTCACTGTTTGCTGAATCTTCCAGGCTTTCCAACATCCTTTTAAAAGCAGCATTATATCATAATAGCTGTCTAACTAATGGTATGTACAGATGTAGTGGCACCTTCCTTCTCTCACTCATTCAAGAACTCTGCAACCACCATTTGCACTAGGACTGTGCTGGAGCACTTCCTTGGTCCTACACAATGGTCCTTAAATGCTGCCTGGAGTCACGGTTTTCCAGCTCAGGCGTTGCACCATCCCACGGCTGACAATCTTAGCCTCTGCCCTAGGACATGACTCCATGGTTGTTGAGCAAGAGCACAGGAGAGCTGGAGAATACGGGTGGTTTCTTGCAAGGCTACTTTGTCACTTGAACTTTGAAAGCGGGGTGGAAAACACTTTCTGTTTGGTGCAGCAGGATCTAAATCAAAATTACACCTTTCCCTATAAATTGCTCCCTTTTTGTAAGGTGTAATTTCCTCTAAGACTCCACACATTTCTCCCATTATTTCCCCAGACAGTGGCAATGCTGCATTCAGGCAGCTGTCAAGCTCTTAAGAGAGCAGATTACATCGATTTTTTTTTAAGACTAGTACTCTCCTTTGCCAAGTTAGTGTATGTTCTGGGAACTCACTTAAAAGATGCCGACTTACTAAATGCACCCCCTTTCACCTGGAATAACTCCTAAACAGTTTCGTGAAACCTAAGGAATTGTTCAGAGTGAGGTTTTCAGAATGGGTGCTGTTTTCAGATGCCGCTACGGTTTTGTTCCCATCCACTTCGGGGACCTTGCCCTCGTGCACAAGCGCTGCTTTGCTTTCTGTTCCTCTGCACAATATTCTGTCACCAACGCGGACTTCTGCAGCTCTTGCTGCTGGAAGCAGGTTTTCTGTAATGCTCTGCACCTCCTCAGTTCCCTAACCTGCTTCAAGGATCATCCCAATAAACACTGACAGGCCTTCACTTAATATTTCTCTCCTCTCTTTCGCTATTAATTTTTACATAGTTGTCCACATTATCATCCTGTTGTGAGGTTTTATTGTCTTACATGCCTGTAACATAGTCGGGGACATAGTCACAGAACATGCAACAGGTGATATATGAAAGAAAATTATACTGTGGTATTCATACGCTGATTGGCTTTAAAAAGAGTAGGTACAAAGTATCACCTCATAACAAAACATTAAATTATATGGAGATTAAGGAGCCAACGATTTGACTGAGAGGCTTCTTCCTAGAGCAAGGCGACTGTACGTGGCATCTGTAGTGGAAAGCCTGAATTAGGTGTGTAGGAGCAGTATCTAAAGAACCACCAGGCATGGGCCTTGCACCCTGGGGTCCTGTACCACTGCGCTGCCAGCCTCAGAGTGTAGATAAGCTGGGAGAAGCAGGTCCAGCCAGCTGCCCATACCTGCAAGGGAGGTTTTATATGCTCCCAGGGAACATTGTCTTGTCAGCAGGCACACCAAACTGAAGGCATTTCCATCCCTAACTATCCAGATACGTGCACGATTGATAGAGGGAGGAGCAGCACAGATTTAACTGACGGCTGACACATTCGCTGCAGGAACTTGGAGGTATTGGTCAAAATGTCTGCCTGGACACAGCAATGCCCCCTAGCCATGACTCTGAAGAGGTAGGATGGAAAAGGAATAGATGGATACAACGCTGCCAACCTGAAAGGGCAAGGATGGGGTGGGTGCAATCCAGTGAGTGCTGTGGTCCTAAAAACATAGCAATATTGCAGAGATCCGTGCAATCTCAGCTTTTCAGATGAGTTAGCTTTCCACTTTTTTTTAGCTGCTGGTGATGCAGGAAGAAAGACTTCTCCTAGAGAAGAGGCATCCCTTCACATTTTTGTGAATCTTCCTTATATCCAAAGGTTTGTAGTGTTGCAGTTAGATGCTGAGCAATGTCAGTGCAGGCAGCAAGGAAGAGAGACCTTAACTTCACTTACAGACCATAAGCAACCCTTACCTCCCACTCTGCCTGTTTAAGTAAGTGTGAATCAGTAACCAACTTGATTTGCTCCCTAGCATTTGTATGTCAAGCACTTAAGCTCACCTCAGGGCAGAAAGGGGGTTATAGCACCATTAGTGTGACAGTAAAGTATCTCACTTCCTCAATAAAAATGCTATTCCGTATTATTTTAAGCTACTTTTATAGTTTTACAAGGTGTTGCTTCCTTTCTAATACAGACATTTCACCCCTACACCCCACATCAAAAATTCCTCCCGCTCCTGCTGTTTGCCCAGTGGCCGCCTTCAGAGCTGGAGGCAGAGCTGCTGGCCTCCTGCATCTTCTGTCCTGGCTTAAAACAGATTGCAACGACACAGTAGGCACACACTGTTGCCCTGGCTGCACGAGGACCCTCAGCGCTGAGCAGGTAACGGACATGCACCCAGCACATCTGTTGAGTTTTCAAGGAATGGTTCTCCAAGTCAAAACCAGGAGACGCCACCACAGCCGTACATTGAACTATTTCCTAAGCATCTTCTTGAAATGCTACCGAGAGAAATGGTGTTTCCAAGCCTTGCCTTCAGGGGTAACAGCCACCCGTCCCAGAAAATCTGGGTGCTGACTCCAAAGAGTCAGGTCAGCAGCGTTCTAAAGCATACTCTCTGCGAAGACTGCTTCTTTAGAAATGAAGTGATCCACAGTGGAGATTCTGGAGTAGAAGATCAAAACACCATTAATAACCTTGAAGAAAAACAAGATCATGTTTCAGTTCCAGAAGACTCAGCTCAGAGTCAACATATTCCTCTTGATTTGTCTGGTCTCTTGGGCAGGTTTTGGGAACAACTGATGGAGCAAATTGCAGGCAGCACAAAAGGTTAATGCCTTTACAGTTAGGCATCAGATGTGACTGTATTTCTTTTACTTTTAAAAACATGGTGACATATTTCAAGATCCATTTGTTCAGAGTAAATGCTGTTTGATTTTTAACCTTTCCAGCAAATGAGTGCTCATTTGCAATTCAAACAACAGAACAAAGCCAACATGGGTCTGTTTGCACGGGATTTTTTAGGTAAAATATCCCAGCTTCTGTACTTGCTATATAATAGCATGACAAGGCCAGAGAGAAAGGCAAGCTCCTTCAGCATGTGCAAGGCTTTGTACACACCGATCATGCAGGGCAGTGGGTGCTACTGTTAAAAATCAGGTTAGACACAAGATCTTTAAAAAAAAAAAAAAACCAATCAAAAAGATGGTAAACCATAGCTTGGATTACAGAAGGCATTCAAGGAACAGCATCCTGGAAAAACTCACTAGGTAGAAAACATTTGCGAGAAAAGAGGACAAAATGTCTGCTGGGTTTTGTGTATCCCCTTTCTTCATACCGATGCTTCCCGTGGCTGAGTCACGCCAGTTTAATCAGGCCTCACATGCTAAATCCCTCTCTGCGCTGCGTTTGCTCATTACTCTGCAGGCATAAGCCCCTCAGCTCTATTGCTGGCTAAATATACCTCCCTCACGGGCTGGTCCGCTTTTGTGTGGCTGCACAAAGAGCTGCCCCCACCACCACTGAGGGAACAACGCAGAGGTGGAGCTAGATGTCCAAGTGCAGGAGCTCCTGAGCACCTGCCTGAAGAGCTCTGCAGGTGGGAGGCACGTTCACAGAGAGGGGACAGGAGGCAGTCACCTTTCCCTAGGCACAGGGGGAACTCGAGTGCTTAACTCACAGCTTGGCATTCCGTTACAGCCAGGTTCCCCAAAACGCAGCATGGTGGAGGACAAGCTGAGGTCGCAGAGCATGCAGGTGCTCAGGGACTCGGCTGAACAAGAGAGAGATCGCCCTTGCAAGATGTTTTGACGCCGGCAAGTTCACCGTGCCGAACCAAACCCAAACAGTAGCTCTGCCACCTTCTGTTTCCGGGCACAGAATGGGGCCTGTTTTGCTCAGACAGGGTTCGGATCAAGTCGTGAAGCATCACAGGCCAGCAGCAAGTGAGCTGCCGCTCATTAATCCTTCCCTACTACAAGCAAATCCCGCAGCGCGGGAACGGGCGCGAACACCCACAAAATGGAACCAGAACCTGCTGTCAGCTCCACCCCGAAGGCGGGCAGCCACCACTAACTCGCAGGGGCTGCCCGGGGACAGGGGAGCTCAGAGGGCTCTGTTTCTGAAGGGTCTGTCAAGTGCTGCGACAGTTAAGTCTTGCGTCTGCCGTCAGCGAGGTCTGCACCTGGGAGACACCACCGCCTGGGAGACACCACCGCCGAGCGGAGACACCACCTCGGAGCGGAGCGCACCCCCGCAAAGCAAGCACTCCTCCTGGGGAGCACGGACGATGATGTGCAACGGCAGGACAATCCCCCCCGAAATCGGTCATTACCACAGTTAAAACCCTTAGCCTATTAACCATCCCCTCTGTTGCCTTAGGGCTCTTAGCTGCTGGCTAAAACTGATTTTCATAGGGATTATACTTACGTAAGGACTAGAGAGGGTCTAAATTAAGCCACGGAGTGTTTGTTACCAGGCAGACCAAAAAGTAACCGTTTAAGTTCTCCATAATGTATGTGGTCCCAATCTTAAAACACCCCTATTTGTGATGCTCTCAGAGTACATATAAAGTCAGTAACTTTGCAAACAACTACTTTCCACAAAAGTCATGCTAAAATAGAAATAAAAACACTTCCTAATTATTTATTTTTTGAAGCTCCAAACAGATTTAATTAAAATAAGCAAAGAAGTTGGTCTCTACTTAGCGCCTCCATTAAATAAAGAACAACTAAAAATAGAAACTGAAGCTACAACAGAACAAGATGAGCATTTAATATTCTTGTAGTGAACTGAATCCCTTCTCACTATTTGCTCAGAAGCCCGGCACTAATATTTCTTGAAACCCAAATTCATTTGTGCTTTTTGATGAAAAATTAGACACAGCCAATATTATTGCTTTTATTACAAAATGTAAATAAATTCAAAAATGGCAAATCTGAGTGTACAATTTAATTTAAAAATGAAGTCTAACTGACAGTCCTCTATGAACTGGTGTCAGATGTGGCTAAGGAAATAGATGAAGAAGATGAAGAAGATGATGGAGAATATTCATTATTTGTTATTGATGCTTTTTCTTCATATTTTGGAGGTGATTCAGAGGTGAGGTATAGCATCGGTAAAATATCTGAAGGTGAGCTGCTTCCAGAAATTGTATAAATGGTTTCATAGTCTCTGACAGCAACTGTTCTTTCATCATCTGCAAGCTGCACTCTATAAAACACAAAACTGCATATTAGCATAATTCACTTCTCTACAGTGAGTGAAATTCCACTTGACTTACATAAACATACATGTATGCACACACTCCCTAAAAAACCCTGAAGCAAAGAACTTGCATGAGCATTAGGATTTCATTCTGTGGGCTACACTATGACTCATACGAAAATTCTTTTCCTTCAGAGGGGAAGGGCAAACAAGCTCCCTTCTAACCTTTCACATCACCAGCCACAGCTTGGCTTACGGGTATTAGCTGCTTCTGGCAGGGCTATCTCGCAATCTTATTACATCTTCTTCTGATCCTTAGCTCCTAACGTATCTTCCCTTTTGCAGTCTATCACATACACACCGTCCTTATGAAAGACAGTTACTACACTTAAAATTGCATTGCAAAAAGCATCATTAAGTGAAACACCTAGAGGTGGTATCAACTCACTATGTCTCTGTGAAGACCCTGGGGAGCACGGAGACGCAGCAGCTAGAGCACCCCCAGCCACAGAAGATCAAAGCAGAAGGTTAGGGTGTCTAGTCCAAGAGGTGTTTTGTCCACTCCACTAGAAAGTGGACCAACAAGCTGGGCTATAAACTGCCTCTTTGTGTACATATGTTCACAAAACAGAGAAGTCCAGACAGGTAATCAACAGTGATTTAGTTGATAAGATCACAGTTTGGAGTACCAGAACTGGACACTGGTGGGTTGAGGCAGTTGGCCCATCTGCAGGGGACTTTGTAGGAAGGAACGAGGAGTCACCTGGTATATGAGGGGAGAGCCCACAAGAAGTCTGAGGAACTAGCTTTTTTGCCATTCCCCTACCACCCTTTGATTTTACTTTTTCAGTGCAGGATATTCTGCTTGCATTTTTTCACATTCTTTGATAATCCACACATTTTACCAAGCACATGGGCAGAAGTCCACATCTGAACCCAGGGCCTGAAATTAGAGGATAGAGAGGACTTGTGGCCCTCAGTTTTGTGCATTGTACTTTTACAGACAGGTGGTATGAGAGTCACTGTCTCTCAGCTGCTTGTAAGCCTACAGCAGAATGTGTACGCTCACGTATTTCTCCCAGTTACCCAGTCCAGCCTGGTCTTCTAAATACATTTAAACTGAAACTTTTTTGAGGGTGCCCTTGGACTGTACTTGAATAGGTTGTCTTGGGGCTACCAGAGATCAAGATTCACGCTCGCAGCAAGTCATTTCTCCACATACATCCATTTGCTTTGTATGTACATCTGGGATGTACACACCAGAAGGAAGTTACAGCACACGCTGGAGCTATAGCACAGACAGGCTCAGCATGGTGCCTAACTCCAGGACTAGCAGCAGCTGGTATGAAACACCTTCCAGCTGTGGATGCCTTCCCCCAGCCCAATAAGATCACAGAGACTTCATGTAAATTCCTTCTTTCAGTAGTGGGAACTTATTTTCTCTCCTGCTTGCTCTGGGCGTCCTTTGACTGCAGTAGCACAGCTCTGAGAGAAGCTATATTTCACTTGCAATCTAAGACCAGGCAAAAACTTTTATACTTTACAAAATAAAATGTTTCTTCACACAACAATTTGTGTCTGATCAGGAAAGCCACTGTGCTCTAGAAAGCACTTTTGCTTGATCAACCCTGACATCTTCTCATTCCTCCATCTACACTTGCCATCTTGAATTATCAGGTGTTTAGGGCACTGCGTAATCAACTGAGTCTCATCAGCTTTATACAAAAAGTACTCTCTCTGAAACAATTTAAGTGGAGAACTAGCAGACTAAATTAATTATGTGTGTAGATAGAATTTATTAGGATTGCATCAACCTCAAGTTGGATTTCAGTCAGTGGGAACCAAACACTGTCTCCTTTCCTTTGATGCTACATACATGGTAACTTTTTCATTTGGGGGCCAGTTGCACTGCCCGCCAGAGAGTGTTGCACTAGTAGCAAGGAAAAGTGAATATGGATTTTGATAGAGAGGTGTTTATTCTATGTTTAAGATTAAAAAAAAAAAGTGATTTAGAGAAAAGGCAGGACAGTCTGGTTTGTGGCAATAGCAACAGAAAGAGGCATCTGCTGTCTCCAACAAAGATGGGGAAAAAGTGTTTGGAGGAGGGCATTAGGAAATGGAAGGCAAAATGAGGAGCTGTTGATGGCAACTGACTAGAGAACAGAAGCCTTGCAGAGTGGGGCTAAGCCTCAAGACTCCCCCAGGTATACTTCAAAGGATGACTGAAGAACCACAGACGTGGCTGCTCACAGTGTGGTAACAAGAATAAGCATTGGTAACACAGGAATCCTCCTCCTGTGGCATTCAGGTCTTTGGGCAGGAAAAGGGTTCGTGCTTGCTTCCTTCAAAAGGAAGATTAGCACCAGAGTTTTGAAGAAGTACCGACATCAGGCACACAGCTGGTACAGCTGGTCACGGAACACACTGCCTCATGTGAATGGAGAAGTCTGGAGTATAGTGGAATGCTATTAAAGCAAGGACCCAACAACTACTACGACTGGACACAGCCAGGCAGCCTGGGGCTCTTGCTGCAGTGATGATGCTTAGGGTGCTACAGGTAGTCTTGTAAACCAAAGTCATACAATGAAAAAGTTCCATACCACCTACTGACTCACAGATCAAAACCAAGCTGACATAAGACCTTCCAAAAGGTAAATCCAAGTCAGTTCTGGATCATTAAGGGCCTGAAAAATGTTGGGGGCTATAGGCATGTAGGTCTCCTGGTGAGATCTAGTTCTGGCTCCTAGTACGTGGCCCTTGCAGTGACCTCTTTCACCCTCAAGTTAGCAGCCCACTGGCAGTAACCCACAGGAGGTAAATAACCCTGCAAGTTCTCATGGTGTAGACAACTCTTCAGTCAGCTGGCAGCTCTTCCTCCCTGAGCTTGGCAGTGGCAGCATTTAGCAAATCAGCTGTGCACAATGTATGGAAGAGTGCCTGCATGGGTGAGGTACAACATCTTGAGATGAAGTTAGCATTGCAACATCACTTTTAAGCTCCCTGCAGCCTTCTGCTCTACTCTTGCAATATCAAGGTGTCCTTTTAACTTGACACACTGCCACAGCAGGAACAAGACAGACCAGCTCACCAGGTCTCAATTCCTCAAGGCAGTGAAATAAGGGTCACAGGGAGAACACAAAATACTAGGATGGCATTTACAGGGTCACAGGATCTGCAAGTAAGTGTCATGAAGTGCCAATACACCTGCATTGGTTCTACAGAGGGTTCCTAAAAACTGGCAGTGCGGATATCATGCCACTGGGGCACTGCTGTCAGGGGCACCTTCTCTTGGTGAATCTGTGGAAGAAACCACATATATTTAGGCCACTGATTTAAGGCTGTGTTTTCACTTCTGAAGTTCTTTTCAGTCATAATAAACTGGCAAGAATTTAACTCTCATGAAGGACACT
The DNA here is from genome assembly GCA_026413425.1 of Tringa solitaria. Classification (NCBI taxonomy): domain Eukaryota; kingdom Metazoa; phylum Chordata; class Aves; order Charadriiformes; family Scolopacidae; genus Tringa; species Tringa solitaria. Next base: position 27,579,022 of record JAOXJM010000019.1, read on the forward strand.
CTGGGGTTTGTGATTCCCCTTTAACACTAGGATATTTTAATGCCATTTCAAGTAAGGTATCTGAAGTCAAGTGATGCACTAGAAAACTCTGTAATGCTTACTAGAGAGTTAGTTCACAGTGATTATTTTAGAACACGGTCTTGGATACCTTGACATATATCTCAGACTTCCAAAAACAGAGAAGAAAACAGTCTTACCCATCACTGAAGATAGAGTGGTATGGTGGAGGACTTTCACTTGTAGGCAAACCACTTGACATAAGACAATGTGTCACAGTTGGTGACACAGGGTCAGCAAAATAAGGAGGTGGTGGAGGTGGGAACACCATGACAGCATCACCTAGAAAAAAACTCTACCAATTACTACTGAAAAATTGCGCACCACTGTTTATTCTAACTGGACCCTAGAGTATTTCCTGTCCTCGTAATTACAGTACTTGTACTTGTCTACCTTTTGAGATAAAGTGCAATAATCCCACATACAGAACTGCTGTATTCTGGGGTGCTAGAAGTACACTGGAAGTATGCTCAATACCGAAGTATCTCAAAATTAAGATGCAGCATATTCATAAATGGAAGATATAATTTAGAAGATACAGCTGAGGAGGGGAAGTGTTCCATCTCACCAAGAGACACAAATCTCTTCACTGTTCATAGTTATTTCTGTTGACTTTGAGGACAGGCAAGTATTTAGTTCTCCTCACATATCTAAAATAGGGCGGTTTAAGTTTCTCCACATTCACTGCAGTGTTTAACAAAAGTATTCAAATCATTACTGGTTCTGATGACTGCTTTTTGTGGCTTGACACGTTTCCCTACTAAATTACTCATAGCACACTACCAACATTAGATCCAGGACACTATTGATACATAATTCACTATTAAGTGTACTGTGCAGCTTATCTGACAATTTCAGCTTTATAATTAAGGCGTTTCAAGTTATTATTATTTTTTTTAAAGAGAAAGTTTTATCAGTCACTGAGTTTGCATAATTTATATAAACATTCACAGCTGCCTGGCACCTTTTTTCTTTTGTAATTTCTGTGCAGGGACAGGTCAGAGAACATCAAAAAAGTTGAGTGAAGTGGAGGGGCATTTTCTAGCTGAGTCACCACCGTTCCAGGATGTCACTATGCCAATCAGACCTCAGCCTTCAGCCTTTCACTTTTACTTTTCCCAATGGAAGTATAAAAGGAATCCACTAATTTTGCTTTCTTGCCTTTAAAACCAGTCTGAATTCCTTTCTATGACCCTGTGATTTATCCCGGTGGCTGGAAAACTGACTTCAAACCTTGATGTTTTCTGAAGATCACCAGGTTACAGGTCTGCACTCATTAATCCTTTCCAAGAGCTAGAAAGTTACCAGAATAATCTATGTATAGAATGTATTCATGGGGTATTAAAATCAGTGCTATATGCAGGGTTAGCACTTCCTGCTAACGTACCGCATCTCCTCAAATATTGTGCAATTAACAGAAGCATCTTACATCTCTGACTGATGGAAGATGTGGCTATGATTAAAAAAATGCAATACACTACTTATGAATCAGGTTCTCCTGTTTAAGGGGTCAGAGTTCAAGGCTAAAATAACTCTTAAATACAGTCACAAAAGTCATTAGACCTGTGATTTGCAGCGTCAGCTACACCCTTTGGGAAAGGAAGTGGGATTGGACACATCTGTGTCGGGTTTATGTGGCTTCTTTTGCCTAGACAGTGAGACCAAAGAAGAGGTTGTGTCTTTGACAGAAAGGTAACTGCACTGATCATACAGAAAACATACAAGACAAAGCAACGTTTTCCTGTTTTGGCTGACTTGACATGCTTAGAGCTCAAATGAGTAACATTCAGAAGTAAATCATTAGGGGAAAAAACCACACTAGTAACTCCCAAATGTAAAGTTCACACATTATTTACCCACCTACTGTAACCTGAAAAGATTCAGGGCTCTGAGGATGTTCTTCACTTTCGGAAGATTCTTGGTTGAGATGAAAATTTTGTTTCTTTTTAACATGAGCTATCACGAAGAAACATAACCCAGTGAGCACAATCAAAGGTCCCATGATTTGAAGTGACAGGAATCCACAGCCCTGGAGGTCCACATCAGAACTGCTGGTTTGGTTGAGCTGTATGCTGTGCCAGCCAGGGCTGCAGCCAGGAACCCAAATGCCCAGGATGCTAATTAGCATTCCACTAGTTAAGAACAGGAATCCAAATATGAGAAACTGGGCAAACTGACAGCTGCCATGACAAAAAACAAGGCTGTACACTTGCTCATTTTGCAATTGTCTTTCCCTTATATACAGCCTGGCCCTTGATCGTGCCAGTAAAACACAAACCAGTCCAGTTACAGCCAGCACAGGCCCAGCAGCCTTAAGGACCTCATTACAGTCACTGAAGGTTCCAGACGGGCACGACTGGAGAATAAAGACCGAAAGCAGGAATCCAGCGCAAAGCAACACAGCTCCAAAAACAAAAAGGAAAAAGATAAGTTTGCCATGTTGTCCATTATTTCCTTCACCTCCTGGTGCAGGAACAGCCACTGGATACATTACAACAGAATCTCCTCAAGCAGATCAGCTGGGGGTTGGGGTTTGGTTTTTTTTGGTTTTGTTTTCCTCCTGTTGGCATTAAGTGGCAGAAAACTACAGTAGATCTGTGAACATGAAAATACACGAATCAAAAGAAGAACAATGGGACTAGCTACATTATAATATTTACTTCTGCATTTGCTACTTATCCTATATTGTATACTCTCAATGTATTTTCTGTTTTGTAGTACTTCAGGTATGGATTAAAGGGCCTAACCAATTTGCTGCCACTGAATACCAATGAAAAAGAACTTGCTTTACAGTTAGGCTGGAAACAACTGTAATCGCTGTTGCACAGCTAAATGAATGGTTTCTTTAGCTACAGTCTTACAATTAAGGGGTCATTACTTTCAAAGGCTGAATCTTGGGAACAAGGATAGGCCAGCTTTTCCCTTACAAACAGAAATCTAGGGGAAATTTCTGTAGTGAATGGCAGGAAGTGACAGCTCTTGAGAGAAAGGACCTTAATGCAAATGAGTATTGGTGACTTGAACTTTTTATTAAGTAAATCTTCTAATACATACCTTTTCAAAGCATATAAATCTTGATTCTCCTTCCACTGGCAATAAAATCTTTTCTGTTTCTCTCCTTAAAACTGCTTCCTGTCCTATACAGCTGCAAGAGCAAGTACATAGAAGATTTTTGGTTCCATTCTGAAAAGACAAAAGAAAAAGAAAATAGCTATACTAAAGACCATGTACTTCAAGTCCCACTGATTCCATAGTTAAAACTGGTAAGCATACTGCTCCCACACTTCCTTTCAACTTCCCCTACTCCCAAATCCTTTGTCTGTGTTCCAAGAAAGCTGTAAAAAGAAATAACAAGGATGGCTCCCGGAAGGCTTCTGAGCTTACAGGAGTCTAGATTCAGAAGGAAACAGAAACTAATGCTGAGGCCAGTAACAGTCCAAAAGGTAGTATGGATGACAAATCTGCTGGATACGGACAAACTGGAATAGTGAAAGCCAGACTGATTGCTAGGACAGAGTGCTATTCAGTGAGCTCTATAAAACAAAATTATTTCTGCTATTAACACAAGGAAATTTGTGCTTCTCTAATGCTCTGGTCTACAGGGCTCAGATGGACCCCCATACTCCATACTACAGTGAACAGCAACCACAAAGATTTCTGTCCAAGTGGCTACCATGCATCAAAAGCCAACCTGAAACCCAGGGGAATTTCAGACTATGGAAAGTAACAAGTCTGGATGGCCCATGAGAAAGCTGTCCCCTACCAAGTGTAGGAGGCATTCAAGTGTGCTCATATTGCAGTGTTTTAAGACTGCCCTCTTCCCCTCAGCAGCAGTCTCTTCCGTGGCATATATTCACATCATAGATGTTGTTTATCAGGAAGGATATAGAGGGACTGGAGGAGTCTGTCACAGATGAAAGCAGGGAATTGGCTTAATTACTGCTGTTTGTTAACCTTCAGCCTTTCCCCTATGAGCTTCCACCCTCCTACTACTAATTCAGATGACTGGAAGCTAAAAGTCAAGTTAGATTGGCTCCCCCTTACATATGCCTCAACAATAGTTATTCCACAAGCAAAAAAAAAGCACTGGAGGAAAACTGTTGGACATGTATTTGGCCACAAGAAGCTTCACATCACTCACCAGTAACTGCAGTGTCCCACTGGGATGAAAACAAAACACAACCATAAAACCCACTAGTCAGTCTAGTACATAAATGTCTGCAATGCAAGGCAATCTATTGAGTCGCTTTACTTAGCCACCTGTAAGAGTAGGACCCAACTAAAGATTCAGCTGAGCAGATACACAAATGAGAAGGCATTAGATGTTTTACTGCTGAACATCAAACCAGCCCCCAACAGCACAAGAGAAGACAGTGAGCAGGATGCAGGTAAAAGGCACGAGATTTGATGGGCAAGGAAACAGGCTGCACCACGCAGCAAGAAGGCCACTGCAAGAAGCTACGAAGTCTCCCAGCTGGCTATCTTGAATTCCAAGACTAAGAGACTTCCCTTAATGCACTCATTACTGTTGTCAGTTAATTTGTAGACCATGTCTAAGTGTTTCTTCACTGTTCTGAATTCTGTCTATCCCTCTACTATTATTGGTTTGAAAAACTGCTAACTGAGATTCTCTTGCTAGCAGTCAGAGCTTCACTCTGAAAAAAAGAAAAAAAAGTGGTTATAAAGAGCACTAAAGATAGGACAGTATCTCATGAAAAATAAATTAAATTCTGATAGACTTCAAACTGAAAACCTTTAGCCAAGCACACTTTCAATACTGCATGAGCTGGAGTTAGTTTGAAGGCTCTACTTCTGAGCAGAGAAAATGGATTAGGTTTGGCGCTCCTCCTTTCTCAATTTCACTGGTCTTTCCTAAGTTAATAAAATTGTTTCTCATAACTGCATATACTCCTTCATGTCTAGGAATTTTCCCCATTTTCAGGATTGATCTGAGATAGCTCAGATTTACTCACCTACAAACAAATGCACAAAACTGAGTAAAGGGCCTCTGAAATAAAAAAACTCTAGCAAAATAGCGAAGCCCAGTTTCAGACACAACTTTCTTGAGATTTTTTTTGCTAAGGCACATTAACCATTATAACAGCAATATACTATAATTAGAGAAAACTCTGAATCCTTTCTTCGCGGTTCCCTCTAGGGAAAAAAACACGGACGTAAGTACAAGCAAATTAGGACAAAAGGAAATAATGTGAAGAAAAAAAATAAACTCAAACGTTTAGCCCTTAAAAAGCAAACTCTAAAGATTTGCTTTCATTACTCCAACACAAGCCTGCTTCTCTTCCACCAGTCTTCTTGTTATGAGATTAAGTTAAAACACACATTAGAAATTAAGCATGTGCATATTTTCTTAATTCTTCTAGGCCACAAAAGAAGGAACATTCAGAACAGACTGTTGTGGCTTTGAAGATGAAAGCCACAGATTTTATGCTGCAAAATCCAAGGGGGGACTAATTTTCATTTACACTACCACCAAATTTTAATAGAAAACCCAGTGCAAGAATAAACTTTATTTCTTGTGTTCCAAGAAGTAGTATTTTATGAAAGAAGCTAGCCTTATAGTTACTATATGCTTGAAATACTTCCATTAGATCTGTTATCTCCACAGGCATTTTGACAGAAGGGAATTTTCCCTTCATATTGAACCCAAGACTGAGAGCAGACATGGAAATACCAGGTCAGAAACTGCTAGAAAAAGACGCAGGAGTGTGGAGGCAGTTAAGTATGAGGGAAGAGGGAATTGGAAACATAGCTTGTAAAAGGAAGTCTGGTTATGAGCTTAACTTAAATGATATAGTGGTTTACCCTTTTGTAAGTCTGGCCCATGCCAGGCACATAGAATAGGAAATAACATCACAATTTATTGTAGTTTTTCTGTGTAACACTTGTAGTACAACTTTCCCATTATGGAAAGCTCCAAGGATTTTAAAATGCAAGTTTTAATGATGAAACTGGGACTTCTTGCTTTCTGTTTGAACCTTCAGAGTTCATATTGTCCAAGATTTCCACTGCAAACACCAGGACTATAAATCTACTTCCCCTTACTCATATGAAATTTGATAGCCTCATGTAGTCATATGAATTCAGGAACTGAGGATTAAAGGAAAAAAGCATTGGAAGAATTAAAACACTGCTGTCCCTCTGTTTTATGTTTCCCAGGGTAGGCCCTGTTCCTGCTCTTTCACTTGCAAAGGCACCCAAATCATTTCATGTGGAAGTATCAGGTCTAGTCTGTGTTGTTATTTCAAGAACTACAACACCTTGTCAGTTGTAGCCCACAATGGAAACCCCATTGTAAATCACAAGCCATCCATTTCAAGAGCTTTCCATTTTAAGTATTTTCACCCATCCTTCGAATTTTTAAATAGCTACTGGGAGGCTGCAACTGTGTAATTCCCCCCGCTGCCTTCAGGTTTCAAATTAAACCATAACTCCTGATAGGACAAGCTACCTGAAAGGAAAAGCCCTCTCAACTCCATTCAGTTCAACTTCCCTGTCAAAACATGAATGGGTCTCCACTTCCTCTCACTCCCTGTATCCAATTTCCTCCTCCATTCACATCTGCCTCTGTGCCCATGCCATTTTCTGTTCTTTATTATATCACAGTTTCCCCCCAGATGGTACTCTTAACTTGACATTCAGCAGAGGCACCCATCCATGAGCACAGCTGATTAAACTAAAGCAAACAGGAGTTTGCCACCTTCATCCCCACACTTGTCCCTCCCCGTGGTTTTTTTAATCACTTGCACGAAGAGTTAAGGGGAAATGTCCAACAGGATGTACTTTCAGTTTTCTACTTTCAAGCAACATTACAACTACAAGCACTAACAAGTTCTGAGATGCCAAGTACATCTAGTTCAACCTCTTGTGTATGCACTCTCTAATTAGCACCTGGCAGTGCTCTCATCTCACAGAGCATACAACTCTGATACCCCAGGAAGAGGGTTTCCAAGACTCAGACGCTGTGTGAAAAAGGTCCCTAAGCAGGGAAGGGATGCTACAGACACTCTGTCCATATGGATTGACAAAAGGATTGTGTCAGCTCACAGGATAAGAAGGGTAATATTATGCTGTTATTTACAACTGTTGCAGGTGTCAGTGTCTGGAGAACTGCTGGAAAGCAGTTGCAGTAGGAATTCCCAGAAAATGGTACGAATCCTGACAGTCTCCAGACACATGTGCACCAGGGATCCTTCTTACCACAAACTGACAGGTTCAGTGATTCTGACCTCTGCCAGACAGAACTATGCTCTGTGAAGAAGCTGCCAACCACTATCCCTGTGGGGCTACAAGAGAAAACCAGGTAGAGTAAAAGCTGGTCCCAAATGTTCCCCACTCACTTTGGTGGGGAAGAGAGTCCTGATGCCATGGTGGATGCGAGGACCCCAAGAGGGTGTCTGGACAGAGAGGAGCTTGCAAAGCAAAATCTAGTTACCCACTGGTTGGATGCCATGCAGGCAACTAGGTCAGCACTCAGATTCGACAGCAGGCTCTGAGGGGTCCCATGCATGTGTGTGGAATGCTTTTTACACACTGGTGGCACACAAGAGCAGAGACAAAGCGGCTCCTATTTCCTGAAGTACCTGCAGGGAGACTGGGGAGAAGGTAGATGGACACAGTTAAAGCCAGACCAGACCTTCTTCATACAAGTAACACAAGACATAGCAATTTCCGGTAAGTTCTGGGAAGGTCTGTCCCATGGGACTGGTGTACCTTGAAGCAGCAAAAGGCACAAAGAGTCTTAGAGATCTTTGAGAGGATCCTGATAATCATCAGGAAGACACAGGACTCCAACAGCTGCCCAAACCCTTCCTGTCCCAGTTTCTTGAGGTTGGCCTGGGGTATTAGCCTACAGCCAACTCACAGACAAGCAGTTAAGTTCTACTGCATCTGGGAAGAGCAGCATCCTGTGGCATACCCTTCCTCATGCACTAGCCCACCAAGCATGCTCTCTTCTAAGTCACTAAGTCTTCTAAATCACGCTCAGGTCTTCAACAGGCTGGACCATGACACGAATGAACGCACAGCTCCTGTGCATCACGCTAGAGCAAGAAGCAGGGCAGGGCCCGTCCACTGCCTCCCCGTGAGGGAGCAGCTCCTGGCCCATGCGGGGCCAGCCCAACACCCCAGCCAGAGCCTCCTGGCCCATGAGCCTCCCCACCTCCCGTGTCAGCAGAGCCACCTGCAGAGGCCCCTTCTGAGGCATCCCATCCTCTCACAGGCATGGCGTAAAGGTTATGGCAGGGAAGCAGCGCCGGGCTCTCCAGGGAGGAGATAAAGAGGCTTTTCATACCTCAGGACACTCATGCCCTGGATAAGGGACGCGCAGAGGCACAGTCCCAGCCTCCACCCTTGAGGGGACTGAAAAACAGGCCGCGGCAGCGCCCGAGCCGGCGGTGGCGACCGGGAGCCGCGGCAGAAGCCCACCCGCCGGCCGCAGCCCCCGCAGGGGTGGCAGCCAGAGGGACCCGCTGCCCTCCACCCGCGCCCTCCTGCCGGCCGACACCCCGCCCGCCGGCCGTGGCCCCCCCCCCCCCCCCCCCCGC
>JAOXJM010000019.1:27588666-27602236 GCA_026413425.1 Tringa solitaria
GATGTGGTGTTGGGGGATACGGTGTAGGGAAGAACTTTGTAGAGTAGGGTAGATGTTTGGACTCCATGATCCCAAGGGTCTTTTCCAACCTGAACGATTCTAAGAAGCTGGCTTTGGTAGCAGAGACACGAGAGCTGCGAAGTTCAAGAAGCAGCCACGAGAGAGGAGTAAGGAGCTGGGGGAGGAAGGTCAGATGTGCCACTTGTAAATGGGTGTAGCAGTGGTGGGACCTCAATGTCAACAGGGCTAAAGCTGCCCCACTGGTTAGGCACAGCCTGGTAGCTGGTGAGGTGTGAGGGAAACAGTTTGGGTTTACGTGAGTCAAAATGAGAGGAGCCAGAAGAAGGGTGAAAGGTGGAGTGATGCCCAGGAAACAGATGGCAGGAGGAAAAGGGAGCAGATTCAAGTCTTGCTTGACAGGGAGATCATTTGGTGAGATGATGAGACTCAACGGAAATGAGATATGTAGGGTTTTGGAGGGGATCTGGATTTGGGTAGAGTAAGTAGAGAAAACCTGGAACTGAACGAAGAACCAAAGAGTATATGAATATACATGTGAGGTGTAGGAAGGATGCTGTGATGGGATAGAAGGCTGTAGGCTTTCCAGAGTTGTAGGATCCTGGATGTTAGTGACCCTTTGCTGTCTTATTTCCCATGTTGGGTACTACTGACTGGGAGGTGGGCTTCAGTTGTGAAACACTTGGATACTGCTGTGAAGAATCTCACAGTAATGGGAGACTGTGAAGTAGTGGTTCCCGGATTCTGTGAAGAGTGAAGTATTTCAGTGAAGGAGAAAAAGCAGGGGATTGGAAAAAAAAAGCCTGAAGAGAACAAAAGAAGATGACTACATCTTGTTATGAACACAAGCTGAAGCTCGCAAAGTTTGAAGTCTTGCAAAGAGTGAAAATGCATCAAAATGTTTAATCAACTGTTTGTTGTATCTGACAACAATGACAGAAGGAGATGTAGTTACGTTTATATGGCAGTTTTCTAATATCTGATTCTCGTTCTGTTGTTCTTCCAACAGAAGAGCTGTTCTTCCAAGCAGAGCTTTCATAATTAAAAAAACCCAAAACATTTAGGTGCTTATTTCTGTGTGAAGTATTTTGTCGGGCTAAACTTTCTTCAGTTGTCCATTAAATTACTGGACCACTGCTGTGATATAGGGTCTCTCTCTTTTCCTGTTATGTAAATACTTTTTTCCTATTATGCAGGAAAAAGTATTCCTATTATGTAGTACTTCTTGTACTAAACCTAACATATCTTAAGAATTTGACTTTTTTTTTTTATTTAAAAATAAAAGGCTGGTCTTGACGTAAGTTAACAAGCTTGTTGGCTAGCATCTACACGCAAATGATTTCTTTCCTCCAAAGCTTGTCATCAGCTTTTCCCTTCCATCCACCACTTGGGTTTCTCGTAGCACTGGGCGTCGGGATTTGATACCAGTGATGAAAGAAGGGATTTCAGGAATATTATTATTCAGTTTGTGAGATTCTGACTCAGCCTGGTGTGAGTTTTCAGTGGATTAAGTGGATGTTGATTCCAAGCATAAGACTGCAGTCATAAAACCGTAATCTTGAGCCATATCTTGTGATTTAAAATAATAATTACTTTTTAAACTATTTTTTTAAACTTTTAATGTAGTAACTAACTGTTTAACTATGAGTAATACATATTTTAATTCCAGACCCTAACTGGTAATATTTGGCAAAAATGGAGCTGAAGGGGTTTTTGCCATACAGGAAAGTATTGAGAGAGTTATTTGTGTTAAGTCTGGACATAGCTGTATGACAGTGTTTTTTGGATGTGGATGCTGACAGAGAAAACAAAGTATTTTGGACTGGCATGGAAAGCAATGGAATGCTTGCAATGGAGCATGGAGCTATGGAATGCTACAGTGCATTTGCACCTGGAGTATGACAGGGAACTCAGAACTACTAGAAAGTCACTGCTTTTGAAATTATTTCTGGTGTCACAGTCAGTAACACTTGTGAAGACACTGACAAGAAGATTAACATTGGGGATGATGAGCAAAATACAGCTGTTGACAATTTATTGGCTGGGAATTAGTCAAGGCTGTTTTGGTGGCAGCCACTACTTATGGCAATAATCTGATGAAATATAAATGAAAATTACTAACTTTGCATTCATCTTTTTTTAAATTAGCAAACATGCTTATAAACAGCAAAGCCATTTTTGTGGTTTGGATTGTGTGACTAATGATGGTCTGTAGAAATGAGGGCATGAATGCAGTAAGTAAGACTGAAGTGAGTATGCCACGTCTAGAATAAAATTCCACTGTGCAGAAGATATGTTTATCTGTTATGAGCAATATGAGACTGGTCAATAAAATCACAACTATTAGATTTTTTTTCTCTTTTGAGATTAGACATGTGAAATACTGGATGTGCTGAGATCATTCTTCAGTTAAAAAAACACTAAATATGATCTGCAGAAGCTGTTCAGGTGTTTAAAGACACAGTGAGAGAATCCAGACTGTCCTAAACTGTCCTGATGAGAATGTAACCACTAGAGAAATATTGTTTATATTTCACAGCACACTTGGAAGCTTTTCTGTTGTGTTTTCCTGAAACAGTACAAGATTGTTGAGTCAAGGCTGGTGCTACTGGCTTTGTTTCAGCGAGAGCTGACCTTTTATTAGTATACTTTGAAGCAAGAGCTGATGAAGAACACATGGAGGTAACGTGTGGTAAATCTTAGTTTATAAATTTGCTTGCTGTGATGGCGTGGACCAAATGAGATGATGGCGCAGAAGTCAAAAGAGTTCTCCAACTCCCATTAAGTTCTGTCTGGCTAGTTCACAGCAAGCACTCAGTGTGCATAGAGACTGCAAAGCTCAGCTGAATAGCTAAGAACTGTGTGTTTTTGTTTATTTAAGTTCTGGTAGACTCAAAAGAGCTATACTTAGAAATATGGGAATATAAAAATGTTTGTTTTATTAGAATTGTCAATTCACGGGCTCAGAAATGACAAAAACATTGCTGCCAACATTCAGTAAGCTTTTGAACAAAACTTAATTAACCCTGAAACAGTTCTTCTTTGCAGTTTGGCAGATAGCTACAAAAGAACCGCAGAAAAGCGTATCGTGCTGGCTGTGCTGGAAAGGGAGGGTGAACCAGGCATTGGGGCCCTCCCCCAGCACACAGCCGAGTGGGTTGTGCTCATGTAGCCTACCCTGGTGACCTGAGAAGGTTCCTCCTCCGGGAGGAACTGGGAGAGATGCTGTAACACCACCGAGATGACTGCTCTCTTCAGGGCCTGGGCATGCCAGGGGGGTTCGTGACTCGGCTGGTGGTCACTGCCTCTTCTTCATAAACCTTCTTTCCTACCCTTCTCCCCATCCCTCTTAAAAATGTGTGAATGCAACAGCTTGTTCAATATTCCTGTTAGTAAATGATAGAATAAATCACAGAATGGTTTGTGTTGGAAGGGACCTTTAAAGGTCATCCAGACCAGTCCCCCCTGCAATGAGCAGGGACATCTTCATCTGGATCAGGTTGGTCAGAGCCCCATCCAACCTTGACCTTGAATGTTTCCCGGGATGGGGCATCTACCACTTCTCTGGGCAACCTGTGCCAGTGTTTCACCACCCTCCATGTAAAGAAGTTCTTTATATCAAGTCTGAATCTACCCTCTTTTAGTTTAAAACCATTATTCCTTGTACTGTTGCAACAGGCCCTGCTAAAAAGTCTGTCCCCAACTTGCTTATAAGCCCCCTTTAGGTACTGAAAGGAAATAAAGATGTTTAGAGAGAAGTGATTAAAAATTAATAACATTCAAAGCGGTTATGCATTAACCCTAATAAAAATCAAACATCTTTGTTTTGGCCGGGAGAGCTCGGTTCGTATCTCACATCTGCATCTTATTTTGTTGGGTTTGCTTATCGCGCTTGCATTTGATTTTTAAGAGAAAGGCGTGACAGACGGTTCAGCTGGTGGCACTGGTGACCCTTAACCTGTGGCTGTGCAGTACGGGGGGGAGGGGACAAGGAAGTGAAGGTGGGCCCTGGGGGTGCTGCGGTGTGCTGCAGAGGGGTCAGCACAGGGGTCTGCAGCAGAGACCCCTTCCCTGGCGGGGGGCCGTGGGTGCTGCCTCTCACCCTCAGGAATCCTTTAAAAGACTTAACCAGGAGAAAATGCAGGTTGGTGGTGTGTCACTGACTGAGTTCAGTTAACTTTTAAACGTAAATGAGTAAGTGGCCCCAGCCCAGGAGAAAGAACATCGAGGGCATAATGCTCATTTCTAGGCTGCAAGGTCAGAGTGTTTACTTTCTGTGGTCTGGGGGTCTTGTGTTTTGGTTTGCCAGAGGTCTGTTTCCATGTGGTTTTGTCCTCCCATCCTATTATATTTTCCAGAGCTCTAGGTGCTGGTTTTGTGTTTGCCCAAACTACAGCAGAGTTTAAGAGAAACCTTGAACTTCTCAGCCCGAGGGCAGGTCCCAGCGAGGAGGTCGTTTGGAAGTGAGGATCCATTTGGCAGTACTCAGTGAGACCTGCTCTTTTGGGGCTCAGGCTGCTGAAAGCACTTGAGTTGAGTGCTCAAAATGTGATGGTTTTCATCTATCTTAGTGAAAGGATCCGTATTTATGCAAGAGCGATGGTGACTCTGTATCATCAGTGTGTGATAGCAGAGCTAAGGAAGCTACACTAAGCCCTTTTGGATTGACACCTGTTGAATGGGAAATAATATCTCTTTGAAGGTTATTGAGCAAAACCTTATCAGGTTGTGTGCCAAATGATACTGGCTTGATACATATTTTAAGCACTCCTTTAATTAATCTTCCTTGGTTAGTATTAACCAAAATTACCTTCTGAGTACAGTTTTGGAAAATACGTTTTGCATTCAAACATTCAAGTGCTGATGCATATCTGGTCATATTGCACTTTGTTTCTTCAGCAAAGCATTGAAATTTTTATTAAGCTTTCAATGAGATAAATTTATCTCTGTAACATATACCTGTGCAGCTTTTTTTTTTGGCTGGAAGACTATTTGCAAAGGTAGAATTTTGTGTTGTATGAAAAGTGCAGGATGTACTGTTTGTAATGTATTGGAGGCTTTCTGTGTGTGTCTGACACATTTATTAGCTAAGACTAAATCATCTATCAAACAAAAAATTAGAGCATTTAATTTGATGTTGTGATACTGCAACTTCAGGAGGAACAAACTTCTGGAGTGTGAAATTTTTTTCCTGGGGAGGGGAATACCAAGTGTTAATGAGCTGTGATTAGTTCAGCGGTCTTTTTTTTTTCTTTCTTCTTTGTGATGAAATCTCATTTCTTTTTAGATGGAAGTTAACCAGACTATTAGATTGTCAGCTTTTACTACTTTTACCATAGTTGACTGTACAGTTTCCATCTAGATTCTCGCTATTTCAGCATGTAATTAGTTGTTTCATTCTGTAAGAAACTTTTATGTTCTGAGCACCCCAGGTGATATTTAGCTTTGTTTTGATAGTTTCACTCACACGGGGAAAAATCCTCTTTGAATTTGGTTTCAATTATCTCAAAGACTGTTCCACCAAGGTTTGTGTCTCCTTTGCCCAGTGCCTCACTATACTGTGGTGTATAGAATTTACGTCAGCTTTGTGGACAGAGCACTTATTTAAGGAATAAGAATGTTTGAATTGGTCCCATAAGTGCTTGAATCATATCAGACAGCTTAATTGTCTTTAAGGGCCTGGTAGGATCTGACACGGACACTAGGAAAAGCTGGGTGGAGGTTGCAGGAGGATCCTTGGAGAAAGCAACACCAGAAATGTATTCTGTCCAAACAGAGAAAATCTAAGGATGTTTGTATGTAGGGCAGAGAGTGTTGCTCCTGTTGTGGACGGACAAGATTTAGGACAGGATGTAGAAAGGGGTAGTTTGGAGTAGGTGAAGCTCAGAAGTTACCTCTCGGTAGGAACTTTAGGTCAGTCTGAAGTTAGCCTTGCCTCCCAAACTCCTTCATACAGGCAGATCTGGCACGTTGGCCTATGTCTTTTCCACTCATTCAAGCTGAAGTGAAAGATGGCAGATACCAAGTTTTACTGAGGTGGAAGCGAGTAAATGAGAACAATGACTTACCTCATTATTCCATTGAGGTCAAGAGAGTAAAAGCAACCTTTCTCCAGGTTCTTTTCTTCAGAAGAAAAACTCAAAAGTAGGATGCTGAGAGTGGAGCTTCAATCAAGTGGTTGTGTGTAAAAGGAGGAAAAGAATAAGGTAAGAATTAAATCTATGATCACTGACCTGACAGAAGGTCCAGAAAGCCAATATAGCGTGGAGGAGCTTGTACTGGTGAACTGGGGAATGGTTGGTTCCACAGAAATCACTCTTTTTTGGACCTTTTTTGTTGTTAAACCCCACATTTTAATCTCTGAAGAGTTCATTGGCTTGGTAAGACTTGAGGTCTTTGCCCCCTGCTTTGAGCAGGGCAAATAGCTAGATGACTTCCAGAGATCCCTTATAGCCTCAGCTCTTCAGTGGTCCCATGAAAACCTATGGATTTGTTGTCAGTGGTTCTAGCCCTGGACGTCTTTCAAGAATAGTTCAGAAAAGTCCTCAGTTATCCCAAAGTGACAGGCTGTTTTGTCCTTATTTATTTGATCTTACTGTCTTTTCCTGCCATTTTGTGTGATGGTTGAGTGGGAAAAACTGTTCATACATGAGATCTAGCTTATTTTTTCCCGCCTCCAGTTGTTTGTGATTTGCAAAACTTAAGGTTTTTTAACACCAGGTAACTGGAAACATATTAAGTATTATAAAGTCTGCAGGAATCCACCAGAAATATGCTTAAAGTTAACTCCCAATATAGTTATGTCTTAAGACTAATTTTTAAATCTGTCATGTTCTTGCATTGCTCTAGTTATAAACCAAGACATTGTGTACTGCTAAATCAGGTATCTTACATAAATCTTCTTTTCCTTTGACCCTATTACTCTTATGATCCAGATTTTCAACCTAATCCTAAATTAGTTTAAGACCTCTATTCAGTACATCCATGACTGATACTAATTATCTTAACTGTATTTTAATTTTCTTACCAAGTTTAATATTACAGTTATTTGGATTGTCACCTTTTCTTTTTTTTTTTTGTAACGATGCGGTGTTAGCTTTCTTCTAATCTTCCAATATTCTCCTGCATTTTAAGCTTCACTGAAATAAAAATTAATGGTCTGTAGTATGGCTTATTGAACTTACTGAATTCTTGGATGTTGTTTATCTGATTTGCTGGTTTAAAAATATTTAGCTTTAGTAGATGATGTGTTAACATCTCTCTTTAGATACTGTTGGATTGCAAAGTATTTTTGCCGCATGACTATGTAATCTAGATACCCTTTAAGAAATGTGGCAAAATATTTATAGAACAATTTTATTTCCCCCCGTTTTGTGTTCTTACTGATTATGGCATTTCCAGCTAGTAGGGGTCCAGTAACACAGTGGAAGTCAAACATTTTTGTTGTTGCTTTTCAGAGCAAACTCCTTTCCATCACCCTCAGTTAAACTATCTACATGGACTCTCCTACCCCCAGTGTTTATTTGCTTTTCTTATCAATCTCTTACAGTTTATGACTTCAGGGTTTATAGCCACTGTTAAGAGAAGTCTTCCATTATGTCACTGGGGCCGGCTGCCTTTAGTTCCCCTCTCTGGCTGCGGTTTAATGAACAGCTGAGCCGGCCTGATGATGTGCTGCTGCCAAAAGGGGGAGATCTCGTTCCCCACCCCTTCTCTGCTCTTGGGTAAGGAATTCCTGTGCCCAGGGTTTGCTGGACCCTGCTGCAAGCTGCTTCAGTTGGCTTAACTGAGCATAAATATTTTGTTCTATTTTTGTTCTATTTTTTTCTATTTTTTTTTTCCTGGGTTTGATGAATGTCTAGTTGGTGAGTTGACTCATTAACAGATATGATGCATGCCAGAGCTGGCACAAGGTGTGGTAGGTGAAGATGGAGAGCATGGTCTGTGTCTTTTGGCAACATTGAACTGTTCAACTGGCTTCTCATGAAGCTGTAGCCTAAGCCAGTTTGGTCAGTTTTAATTAGCGTAGACATTCAATCATTGGATTATTGCTTTATGAGCATCTAGAAAATCTGAAAGTTGACCTGTTGAAATACCACCTGCCCATGCTATTTGAACCTGATTATAAACGACAAATGCAGCCAAGTAATGGTGACTTGATTGTCACTAGTATTTGGTTGTGTAGTCCAGCCAGGCAGTTTAGGATGATTTATAAGGTATAATGATGAGGTATAATTTATGCTTCTTTCTTTGATGACTACATCAGAGAGTGTTTCATTCATGTTTTCTTTCTTGCCACAACCTCTATGCTCCAGCCCCCAGTTGTCACCTCATTTTGGGGCACTATAAATGAGTTGCCCACGATCTGCCCACAGCAAGCAAGCGTGGGAGCTTCTGCAGAGTTTAGGACCCTCCCACAGGAAAGCAGCTGCTGAACCAAATTATCAGAGCACAGGTTTTTTTTAACTCAGGAGAGAGAGAGGCTAAAGGGATTCTCCAAGGTTAGGTATGGCTGACAGCAGATCACTCGAATGCAAACAGTGTCTCTCTAAATCCAGGTGTGAGCATTCTGTAAGTAGTTCCAGTGTGGTTTTTACCAGCAGCCCTGGGTTTTCCAGTTTAAAAGTACGTCTTGACTACAGCAAGGAGGTCTCTTGAACCGTGGTGCAGTGTGCTTTATTCTGGAAAGATGGCACCAGTTTATTCACTACAGAAATGCTCTCACATTTTTAACATAATCCCCACCTTGACCCGATTGCTACAATTACCATAGTTGGGTTACAGTGATGACAGTGGAGTGCATGCAAGATGCTGTCTTTGTAGAGACAGTACAGGCTGGGGAGAACACTGAAGTGTACCTGATGTGGTCTGACACTCACTTGAATCGTTATTTGTAAACTTCTGGTTAGATCTGGTTGTCTATCTATTGTAAACATACAATTTGTGTTTCTTTAAATATAGCTAATGGCAGCAATAACAATAAAAAGGCCTACCTTGCTGGGAGAGAAGTGAAAAAGGCTTTGCTAAACATTCACAGTCGAGATACAGAGGCAAGTACAGAATGCTTTTAAAATTCTAAGAGAATAGAAGACCTTTAACTAAAGGAAAGTGTCCAGAAGAGACTTAACAAGAATTTTAATATAGTTGGATAACCCATCTTTGGCCTGGACATACGGGTGATGGCAGATACCGTTCACTATGAACACTAAACAAGTTCTTAAAAATACTGTTTTCTTAATTCCAAAAAAAAACCCTGAACAAGCCCAACAATAGAAGAGATCATGGGGGTTTGAATATAGTAGCAGGAGACTCCAAATGTTACCAGTTAACAGTTACGCTGGATATAGGATCAAGCTCTTAAGACTGGCTCCAGATGCTAAAATAATGGCTTGTGGACTGTTGTCAGTATTTGAAATAGTGAACATCTCTTCTGGATACTACTGCTCCTGCTGTCTGTTGGTACAAACACACTTGCCTTTACTGTTGACCTGAATAGGAGGTACAGTTGAGTCTGTGTTTTCCTGGGCTGGGAGTAATTATTTAACCATAAAACTCGGCGCAATTCTTGCTTAAAAACTGGTGTTGAGGTGATAGTCACCACTTCAAGAAAGATGAAACACTTTTTGAAATCTTCTTTTTAAATTGTGTCAACTGTTGGCTTTTCCTAACCATGGGTAGCATGAAAAGTAGGAGACTGCACTGTTGCTGCCTATGCAGGGGATGAACAGCTGCTTGAAACACAAATTCTGGTTTTACTCTTTTTTACCAAAACCAGGTTATTGTAGGATTGTTTTAATCTGGATGATCCCTTGAGGGAAAAGCTAGATGATGCTATTTGCCAAAAACCTCTGAATTTTAATGTGTGGTTTTGTGGCACCTTTTGAGGATCAGCTGGCAAAAGCGCTGCCACCCTGAGCAATCTGAAGGCCATAGCTCAGGGAAATGGGGGTCTGGTCTCCTCACGTCTCCCCCTGGGAAGCTGATTGTTGCCTGGAAGCCAAGGAAGATCTGGGGTGAACCGTGCTCCTCGGGCTCCATCAGTGCTGAGCGCTGTAATGCCAAGTTCTAGCTCACAGCTACACGGACAGAGCAGCGCTTTGTGCCAGGGGAAACATCTTGCACCCTCCCCCGCAGCATTAAAGATACAGCTTTGGTTTTGAGAAGCTTGAGGGTGCCCTCAAGTATCTTGCAACATGCCAAGAGGATAGCTGTAATGGCCCATCACCTTGATGCCTTTTTTTTTTTTAATTTTCAACTCCTTTATGGGAAAGTGTCAAATACATATTCTGCCCCTTAATCTAAAGGGAACACTGGAGCCCATATCCACTTTTCCATGTAATTTCCTTATTCTGTCTCCTGTGAGTGTAGCGTTTGCTCTGTATTACCTAGAGAAGTTATGCCAGAGTAACTGTGTTTGTCTGAGGCTGAGTTTCTTGTCCTAGATGTACAAGATGTTCTTAAATCAAGCAGTATTCTGCATTTTAGACTTTAAATAAAACTTAATTGTTCTAACTTCTCACTAGAAGCAGACATCCAGCCTACTGTTTACTATCAAGTGACTCAGAACATGGAAATGTGATTTCAGCAGGAGAAAAGCTGCAGCAGCGTTTGGCCAGCACATGGGAGTAGCCTGGTGAGACGTTGGAGAGATGTCTGCTGCAGAGATGGCAGATGACAGACTGTGCCAGCCCTCCTGCGCTTACGTGCGTGCTGTCAATCTGGGAACTGCTCAGAAGCAAGAAGGGATTTGGAACACAGACGCTGAGGGATTCTGACGTGGAGGAGAAATTTGTATTCAAGAATGAAATCAGGTGCTTCATCAGGGGCTGAAAGTTCTGTCCAGGCCTTGGTTCCCTGTCAAAATCTACAGTCCCGTAAGGCTCCAGAGGTGGAAGGTAAATAAGAGATTTTTTGAGCTTGGGCTGTTGTGTTGTTTTTGGTTTTTTTCCTTCTCAAGTTGTACTGGTGCATCTTGCCTGGATGCAGTGTCTTACCAGTACTACAACTGGGGCAGCATTTCTGTATTAGTGATGACTATTCATATAACCTACCAATGACAGTAGCGGGAAGGGGAAGGGAAGGCTGTGGCTATTATATTATCTAATTACAAACCAGGAGGGGACATCTGGAGAGGAGAATCAGCAATTTTTGTAGAAATGGGCTGCTGCTTTTAACCATGATGAAGGAAGAACAGAGTCACTGCTGGAGATGTTACCACTGCTAACTTTCTGGAGCTGAAAACACAATTTAGGGAATGAGAACTTAAAGGCGGCACATTGGGTGATGCTATGAGGAAAAGCTGAATCGTAATCAGAATGGAGAAGCTGGCATGATTTGTGGCTTGTGGTCATTAACTTTTTTTTTTTTTTTAAATAGCTGAGTTCTAATAATGAAAAAGAAAAGCTAAGTTACAGAACAAGACTTTTTAAAAGAAACACAGCTGGGCCAATGGCAAACAAAGTCATACTTTATGTTACAATAATTAAAATAGCCATCCCAGATTTAAAACCAGAAATAACGGATTCAAAGGTAGTGAAAGCAGCTACAGAAAATGCAGAATTTGAGTACTAAATGTTTAATAAGTAATCCAGAAGAGGCCTCTTGTGTTTCTAAGAGTATTTTAGTCTTTAAAGACTGTATGCTTTCTACTGTTTGTTGAATGAACTAAGGGAGAATTAAAAATCAGGGTGTCAGTACACATGGAAGGCAAACTGAGTTGAGAAGGAATACTCAGTAGTGTAATAATATGCTGAGGTGAAGATAAACATTAAGTTTTCAATTAAGAGGCCTGGTAATCAGCCCTATCAAGAGCATCACACAGTAGATGTGTTATTTGCTGCTTTAGTACTTGGAACTGTTTTTAGCTTACTCTAATCCTTGGAGGAATTCCTGAATTTTTTCTTGCATGCTCTAAAGTAAAATTGCCCTTTCATGACAACCGAAATGGAAACTGAAATGGAAATTATCTAGCAATTCCAAGAAAACAAAAGCCACACAGATATTAAGATGCCTATCTTAAGCTTCTCAAACACACAAGACTTGAAATGTAATCCTTCTTGTCGTGATGCAAGACCTTCCTTTCTAGGCAGGTCTTGCCTAGGTCTAGGCAGGATAGCAAAACCCACCACACTTGTAACTAACTCCCATGCTGTTCCAGTTGATACTCAAATATCTTAGCTCCTTCAAATATCCTACATCAATATTATTTGGCACCGGTAGGGGTAGTCAGTTATCCCTGAAAAACTACCTGATCGTGTACTTAGATAATCACAAACCTGCTGGAGCAGTACAAATCCAGTTTATAGGAGCTGTGAGTAGTACGTGGGCACGGGCACTGGCTTACAGTAACAAAAATCAGATGTTAACAGCAGTGCCAAGAGCAGTTGGTGATCGCTGATACTTTTAAGTTCAACGCCTACCAGAGGAGCTGAGCAGAGCCGTACCCTTTTACATCCCCAAACCAGTAACTGAGGATGCTGGGGGAGTGGACAGGAAGCGGCTTGTGAGCTCTGTCCCTTCTTCAGCCGTTGCTGAGGACAGACTACGGGGCTGGATGGACCATTTGGTCTGACCATCAGGCCCTTGCGTTCTTTGTTCCTGCCTTCCAGCAGAAGATAAGAATCAAGCCCTTGGACTATTGCTTTCCAGCATGACAAGAATGGTACTTACTGCAACGACATCCAGCCAGCTCATTTAATAAGTCATTTCTTACTAAAGTTATACAGGCTGTGGGATTCATAGGGAAGAAACAGACTCAAACGCATTTGTTCAGTTTCAGCTTTTGTTTCTGTGCTCACAGCTGAGACGGACTATTCTCAGACTGATGAAGCAGTACTTAAATAATCTACTTTTTTGGATGGGTGGAACATAAGAAATCAGAAAGAATTAGTTTAACCTTGCCACTGATTTTTTTCCTGTGCACTCAACAAAATATGGGCATATTAAGGAAGTTAGGCAACGTACAGCATTTTATAGCACTATTTATAGAAAGATTTTTCTGATAAACATATCCGCAGTTTTGCCTAATCTAAATTATTAGTTAAGCATATAAATTTAGTAAGGCGTAAGCCATTGTAGACATCTCAGGCATTCCAATTTAGTAAAGATGCAACTCTTCACAGAAGTCCTCTTTCCACCTACATCCTCTGTGGTGTTTTTTAAATATATAGAAGAGTTCATATATTATCTCTACCCCTTAGCCCTTAAAAATTAACTAACACCTTAAAAATGTTCAATACAGGCATGATTTTGTTCTATTATCTGATTGCTTAGAAGTTCTGTGGAACTAACTGCAAAAGTATAGGCGGTATAAATCAGTATTTAAATTATATATTACATGTTTATTATGGGTGCAATTTTATTTAAATTTACATTTTATGAAAAATCAGAAGTATTTACAATTTTTGTACGATAAACTTGTATGCTCTAATTTACAGTTTGACGTAGTAACAATTCATAAAAATTCAGATCCTTTAGAGTTGTGTTTAAAATTAATTTTCTTAGGAGGCAGCTACAACGGATATTGCTGTATACACAAGCAAGAACCAGCTTG
>JAOXJM010000019.1:27603477-27625027 GCA_026413425.1 Tringa solitaria
TTTTAAGCCTCTTTTAAAACAATCTCCAGTTTTTGCAAATCTGCCTTCTAAATCAATCCCAGTCGCAGGCATTTTTATAAAGTTGTGTGTATTATACAAACACCGTGCTTTCTTGATGGAGAGCCAAACTTGGAAGTGAGGCACGTGAATAATAAATTGGATAGGCACAGGCTTTTTTTAAAGGCACAAATGTTATGCAATTCATATAAAAATAAATTAAATCTACAGCATTAATGAAAACAATCACAACGCCCATAAAATTTACTAACTGCAGAAGTAAATCTCTGCTGTCTTTTGCAATTTTGTAACACATTGCACTTAAGAAAAAAACCCTATATAAAACAACTTACATGTTAGTAATATATGATACAAGAGCATCAAGTTACATTTCTTTTATAGATCCCCAAGTTTGTTATTTTTGTGGCACGAGTGGACAGAAGAACTACATGAAACTTTGCCTCTGCTTTCTTTAAGAACTGGCAATTTAAAAATCTGAAAAATGAATATTACTTACGGAAAGCGCAAATATTTCTTACTCGCTCTCCTACATTTTTAGGTTTAATGTTTACAGTATAACATACGATTTCATACTTTCATTACAACTATGGATTACCATTTTTACTTCATCTATATAAATTTGCTAAAATTTCAACAAATTTTCCCAAATATTGCAGTTGATCATTTACAGACAGTGTTGAAGTTGACATCAGTGCTATTATAAAGTAATAAAAAGTTTGCAAAATGACTTTTTTAAAAGTGCATTTTCTGTTCTGTAGTTCAGCCTCAAAGTAGGTCAACATTTTGAAAAAAAATTAATGCATGTTAAAATAGTGTTTGAAAAGTAGAGAGGGCAGAGAGAGCTTCTTCCACTCCTTTGATCCAACGACTTTCACAGGTACATCAGCAGTCTGCCATATACCGTCCTGAAAAATAAAGGTAAGTTTTTTTGCAGTCAGTAGGTAAAACAGATTTTGTCAGTATTTTTCTGCAGCAGTTTCAGTAACTACAGAAAAACAAAATGTCTATGAAACAGTTTTCAGCCACATTTTAATTAATAGTAACCCTTTATGCATCACTTAATTAACATTTTCCTATTTTATAATTTAACACTATAGAATATATAATATTAATTGGAATATATAAGCATGTCAGTGTCTTACCAGTGGCAAATCTCTTCTTAAGGAGGGAAAGGCGATAGCCAGTGCCTACGAGCTCTACATCTACTCCTGAAAGGGTACTTCCTTCACTAATGAATTGCACTGCAAGTGTTGCTGGTTTACTGGGTCCTTCTGAAAGCTCAAATTTTGCCCTGAGGGATCCAGAACCTATAAAAATAACAAAACTGAAAAGCTGGTTGTTTTGCAAGAGCAAGACGATCTTCCAAAAATTTTAGTAGTAACAAGTGAAACTAAGACGATGACCTTTGAGATCTATTCCTAGCAGCAGTCTTACATCAACTGTCAAAAGAGATGAGAGTAAAATTCTGTTTTTCCCAATATAGCCTTTAAGATAATGACTAGTGAGTGATTTAAAGAGAAACGATACACATTTCTGCAAGATTATACAGAATTTGGGTATCAGACGGCCTGGTTATCTCTTACTATTTGAAACATCTGATTGGTCCCTATAATCATCTTTTTTGCTTTCTGTTCTGCAAGTACTTGATACCACCTATCTTGTATGTACTACTTTTCATTAGAAGATTTGAAAGTACATCAGAATGTTTAGATGTCACAATCTGTCTGGATTAATGTACAGGAACAAAACCATTGGAATAAATAAAAAAATGTACCCAGAGGAAAGAAATTCTTATTTTCCTAATAAAGACAAGGTCTGATTAAATGCTTTTCAAGTTTCAGTTGTTTTTTCAGAGACAGTGGTGGAGTGTCATCACATTCATGCTATTGCAAGGCAGTAATAGTTCAGAATTACTTTAAGCACATTTCTGTAGTCAATGCAAGGCATTTAAAAGTTCTTAAACAAGTCTTTTCTTGTTCTAGCAAAATATGCTGGGAAAAAAAGATTTAAATAATTAATAATGGAGTAGTGAAAGTGAAGTATTTTTACTTCTTTAAAACAACTTGCTGTTGTTTTACAGTTTCTAGTCAATAGGAACTGTAAAATAATGAGGAAAGTTAGTAACTGAAATGTTAATGGGGTGAATGTTAATGAACGAAATTGTTTTGTGCAGTGGCTTGTTCTTAATAAATTTGGCTTAAGGTCCATTTCATTTCTTCAGTAGGTCTGTCATAGTTTGGGTTAAGTGGAACTTCTTTCCCCTCTAAGCTTGGAAACTTACATATTCACATACTTTGAAAGTTTGGTCTGTGATTTATTTCTGTCTGCAATTGACAGCTCTACTGAAAATACACAGGATGCAATCTGCATCACTGGCAGCCCATTTTATGCTCTTCTGCAGGTGCACAGCAGCTCTTTATCTGGCCACATTTGTGTTTTAGTATCATTTCTTCTCCACAGTTAGGAAAAGGGATAAAAAAAAAAAAAAAAAAGAGGTCTATGCCAAGTAATCATATGGAAGACAGATGGCAAAGAACTGTGAGGTCAGTGAATGACAAAGTACACCAGACCACAGCAACAACCTCTGTCAGGTAAACTTCTCTCTGATTTGGTTTGAATTATGGCCACAACTTTGCAGCCTTTGCAGGAACAGAAGAGGTCTTCCCTTTCCAGGCTCAGGGAAAGGTAGCTGGGCAGAGGACAACTATTGGTACCTTACAAAATGCTGTATCAATTACCACTCCATGCAGATCTCATTTTTTTTCCTGGAGTTTTATATGGTTAAAAGAAAGACCCTCAAAATGTTGGTCAAAAATCATCGATTGTTGAGTCTATCTCAACACAGGCTTTTAGATCTTTTTTTTTCCCTTCCCCCAAATCTTTCACTTACTTCTTATTTTATTTCAATTGTCAATGTATGGAAAGATGGAGATATTAAACGTATTTTCCTTTGAATAACTGCTCATTTCCAAATAGCATTGAGGTAGTAATTTCCTACCCAGTCTACAGTATAAACTCTGTTTTAGAGCTACTAACTGCTTTCAGGGGGCTTCACTATTTTTCCTTTAACAGCTAATTAATAAATCTGTATTTTGACATCACACTGTTAATGGAATCTCTCAGAAGGAAATTAATTGAGAAGAAGGTAAACAGGATATAGCACGAGAAGGCCTGTTAAACAGGCATGAGGGCACAGACGCTAAAATGACTACGTTTTTACTGTTACAGTTTTTCTGTACAAGAAAGCAAAACAAAACAGTGCAACTTGCCTCCGTTCTCAGACTTCTCTGAAATGCTAGATATTTTCCAATATGCTTTCATCTGGTCTGCATTCCTGTGAGAGAATGGTAGGTTAGTTATAAGCACCAGTTTTAGCATATTGTTTCCCTAGATCTACACCGGTATGTCACGGACATCTCTAAACAGAAGTTAATAAACACACTTGATGATTTGAAGGTAAGCTTGTGGAAAACTATACAAAGCAAACAGGAAAAGAGACGAGTGTGTCTGCATTGCCCCAGAGCAGCAGAGCTCAGAAGTACACACCACCTTTTTATACAGCTAACACTAGCCCTGGCTGTGGCTCCACAACTCAAAACCCTCTGTGGGTCCCAAGGGTAAGGGAAGACCAAATGTCCTGGAAGCAGTTTGAAAGCCACTTCTTTATGCTTCATGACAACGGTATGAGGGAGAGCTACGTGGATTGCTCTCCCCTGTGCGAGCCTCCTGGCACCGTGTACTTCATTCCATTTCTATATTCTAGTAAAGCTAGCTGGCCTAAGTGACACAGGGTTTAAGCTAACTTCTGATGCTGTAAAGGGGCAGAAAACGGCAACAAGCACCGGAGTCTCCAAGGTGACGGGGCATTTTAACTCCTAGAGCACTTTGCAGCAGCTCCACCACAGGAAAGTCAACAACTTAAAGCTGTGAGCAGCATGAACTAGGGCATTAGAACTAGATGACCTTTAAGGTCCCTTCCAACTCTAGCTATTCTACAATTCCACGATTTGTCCAAATAACACATTTAAATGTACTGCCTCCAGAAATATCAGAACCTATCTGACAAATGCATCAGGTTTATTTATCTTCTGAACCTTGCTTTATAAGGTAAAGTGATATATAAGTAACAGGGTTAACAAAGCCTGATTTCCTTCAACTTGATATTCTTTGCTCTCTTCACATTAAAAAGATCCTCTTGGAAATAAAACAGTCCAGGAATTATGTTACAGCTGGGCAAGTACCTATGTGCTGTCAAACCACAGGCACAGCAGTTGGATCCTGTTTACCTTTTGCTCTAGGGATGCACTGCTCTGCCTAGTCCCACTGCCCTCTGCTTGTTTGCACAAACTCGTAGAAACATGATTACCTGAGATCTGTGTCTCACTTTCAAGTGCTACTGTAAATGCAGGCTTAGGAGGTGACAGGTAGTTCCTAGTCAGATAATAATCTGCATGATGCTTGAAGTGAGAGACAATGCTACCTGGCTTATGGAAAGCTCCTCTGTTTCTAAGATGTGTTTTAAAATAATTCTCTTTTTAAGAACTGCATTTTTCCTAGTCTCTCTATATTATCCATATATATGGATATATCTATAAACACACATATACAACATGTTTTTTAACCAGTAAGAGATTTTGGTTTCAAATTGCTGTAGTAAAAATGTCTGTCCTGTCTATTGGCCAAGAGAAAGCAAACACTGGAAATTTCATAAAGGCTTGTATTATTACACAGTTGGAATGGGTGCATATTGTCTCAGTTTATGTGAATCTGCTACACATGATCTGTTTCTGATCAGAGAATATCCAAAACACCTATAATATGCGTTTTATCAAGACAAAAAAAATTAGCTGTTTCATGAAGTTTTTCAGACTGTCTGCGACACTAATGAGTACACTGACACAAATCTGAAATAACAAAAGGAAAAGTATTAATATTACCATTTTGCAGGTGGAAGCGATTGCATGTTTGTTACTCCTCCATCTACTGGTACCATAACCTGGACGTTAGACAGCATACTAGGCACATTCATAGACTCTGGGTTGTACTTGTAATCCACTCTCACATCAGTAGTGCTAGCATTGCATTTCCAGTAAGTTGCAAGATTCAAGGGAGTGGACTGGATGCCATTTGAAGATACCTGTGAAAGAATAAACCATTGAAAGCAGCTTAATTAAATATTCCCCTTTGGGGCCGAATTAGGGGATGATGCTAACGAATACAACTCTAAATCCTGACAAAAGATCAAGAGAACAACTGACCTCTGAGTCCTTATCACAGAATTCTGAAGACTGTTGGAGCCTAAAGTAATTTCTGTCCTTTTAATTTTAAAATAATTATAGAAAAGTTATAAACTCTGCTGGCCTATGAGGCTTCTTCCTGTTCTGGCTTTTATAAGTCAAAATAGTTCTGTTTCAGTCTTGTGTTCTGCCTCACACGAGAAGCTTGCTTGCAGCAAAACTACTTCATCCTTAGCAGTTGTGTGCCAACAGCACTCCAGCTGCCCGAGCAGCCAGCAGCAGAGGGCAATACCTGTCATTACGGGACGGGCAGCCTGCAAAACAGTTCTTACCTATTCAAAGCATTATTTTCCTGTGGCAGGAGGGCTGGATGCTGCTGCTTCTGTAGTGGAGCTTGTGCTACTGCCCTGCTGCATATCTACCACCTTCATAGTCTACTTGAGGAACCTTCTGTGGCCTGGTGCCACCTCCTTCCTTGGCAGCCCAAAACTTTTTCTGTCTACCAGTGCTTTCACATGCAACGCCTTATTTTTCCTTGACAGCCAAGGTCTTAAATAGATATCATTCTTCCACAGTTCTCATTTCTGCAATCCAAAGAAATATTTTGTTCCTTTCATCTTTCTCAGGAATTCTGTGTACCTAATGTGCTTTTTATAGATTGAGTATACCAGGATTTTAAACTATATTGGGAGGATGTGGAAACTACAATGGTGCTAATAGCTGGACTGACAGGTTCTTTCGTTTTTTGATGTAGACAGTTGTCTCAGATGTTCAACCATTTCAGTGCAGGCCTAGCAAATCCTTGTTCTCCACTTGAGGTAAGTCTGTCTGTCTTGAGTTTTTGTGAAGATTTTTTTATTGACAGCCAGAACATCTCACAGATTCACAGAATAGTTGAGGTTGGAAGGGACCTCTGGAGGTCACCTGGTCCAACTCCCCTGCTCAAGCAGGGTCACCTTAAGCCAATCGCCCAGGACCACGTCCAGATAGCTTTTGAATATCTCCAAGGATGGAGACTCCACCACCCCTCTGGGAAAACTGTTCCACTGCTCAGTCATGCTCACATCAAAAAGATATTTCCTGGTGTTCAGAGGGAACTTCCTGTGTTTCACTTGGTGCCCACTGCCTCTTGTACACTGCAAGGGTGTATTGTTGGCTCATGTTCCACACGGTGTGCCCCAGGACCTCCAGGTTCTTTTCTGCCAAAATGATTTCCAGCTGAGTGGCCCCCAGCATATATCAGTGCATGAGGTTGCTCCTCCCCAGGTGCACTTCTCCTTGTTGAACTTCTTGAGGTTCCTGTCAGCCCATTTCTCCAGCCTGTTGAGGTCCCTCTGGAGGGCAGAACGACCCTCTAGTGTACCTAGAGGGTCCTCCCAGTTCGGTGTCATCCACAAGCTTGCTGAGCATACGCTCTACCCCACCGTTCAGATTATTAATGAAGATGTTAAACAGGACTGTAAACTCAGTATTGGCTCCTGAGACATACTGCTAGTTACTGGCCTCTGACTAGACTTCATGCCACTGAACACCATCCTCTGGGCCCTCTGGGCATTCAGCCAGTTTTCAATCCACCTCAGTGTCTGCTTGTCCAGCCTGTACTTCATCAGCCTCTCTATGAGGATGCTATGGGAGGCAGTATCAAAAACCTTCCTGAAGTCTAAGCAGACAATATTCACTGCTCTCCCCTGATACCTCATCAGACCAGTCATTTCATCATAGAAGTTCATCAAGTTGATCAAGCATGACTTTCCCTTGGTAAATCCATGCTGATTGCTCCTCACGAGCAATCTTGTCTTTCATGTGCCTGTAAATGGTTTACAGGATGAGATGTTCCATTACATTGTGAGAGGTGAGAATGTCATACATTCTCATATATTACAATTCACTAGCATCCAAAACTTACGCAATTACAAAATCAAAGACAGTATGACGACAAACTTGTGGTTTGGGCTGAATTGGCCACTGAGACGAACAACAGATGCTCTCAAACAAACCCCTCCAAAGCCCCTAAATTCCAGGAAAATTTGGATTTGCTAACAAATACCTAAAGAAGGAGTGTTTGAAGCTTGCACACATGAACTGGAATGAAGTGTGAGCAAGCCAAAACAGGTCATGAATCCAAGGGAATGACACGAAGCACAGTAGGAATGCACTGAGCCTGGGCAGAGCCTGTGCATGGTAAACAGTGACATACCCAGAGCTGGTCTAGATGAGGGGTGACAGTTCATCCGCATGCCAACGGGCAAAGAACAATTCTTTTATGTTCTGTGTAGATAGGAAATCTGCCAGAGTTCCTTAAAAAATTCCAAAGGGAAAAAAAGCATTTACCTGATACTTTAAAACATCCACGTTGTAATAGGATGCAGATGGATTCTGTTCTGATAATTTCTTGAGGTAGACAGTTATAGCTTGCATGTTCATCCAAAAATCCTTAGTAGTGGAGTCGCTTTGTGACTGATCGCTAAAAAGAAAAAATCCAGAAGGCAACACTGAGTTTTGTTATTTTGGATGTCTAAAAATTAAGATAAGGTCTTTCCCCTTCTTCATTATTTCAGGCAAGAATTTGTTCTAATGATTTAAAACATGTAATTGCACCTTCCTAAATATTAAGACAAGTAATTGCTTGTTGTATCTGGTAAATATACTCCTTCCAGGTTGTGGAGCAGTGAGTTTCCTCCACTGATGAACTGCATTGCAAGATGGAGTTGATGCTGAATTTGGATTTTACATTTTATAAACCACAATTTTAACGCAATTAGGTGCTGTGACGATGTATGGGAGGTGGGGATGAAAGTGGTATCTGAAAATGAACATTATCCAATTTGGAATAAATCCTAAAGTCATAATTAGCTATGGTTATGACACAACTTTACTAATGCTCAGTGCATTGTTGTCATAACCAAAGCTAATTAAGATTGGTGCTGTATGTGTTACCGTATTTGTAAGCTTTCAAAATATTTTCAATTAAAAGTGATTTTCAAATTATTACAAACAATTGTTTCTCAGATACTTAGAGTTGCAATTCAATCTTAGTAACAATTTATTATATCACTTCAATATGTATGTAAGAGCAGACATGACTGCAGAAGCAAAATTCTGTTTGGGAGCTCCTAGAGCCTGGTGCTCTGCAGACCAAGAATATTTTCAGCCCTGGTTGCATTAGGTTTATTTAGAATAAGGATGAAGCTTTTAAGAAAACTGATTCAAAAACATAATTTAAATCACAATGACTGTGGATACAGTGAGGAACTACATACATCCCAACGGAGGAGTGCAGTGTGCCTGCAGAATGAAAGCTGACAATGAGCACCTGGAACACAGTAAATATGACCGCAGTGGGTTGAATGTCCAAGAACAGTGACTTGCGTACCAGTAGCCTATCCAATTTACTTAGAATTTGGTTCTCAATACAGTGCTGTGATTCATGAAATTTCCATTTTCAGTAAAATATATAGAAGATAAACACTTACTCATCACTACAGAGACCTTCCACAATTTAAATAAATGGAACCAGCAGTAAAATCTTTCTGTCACTCCACAACCAAGTACAATTCAAATGAGAAATTCTGACATCACCACATCACTGTCATTAAAAACTTTTAATCTCTACAAATACCAAGCAAATTATAACCTTTGCAGTATTTGATGGAAAGTCAAATTATTACCATAAGGGTTTAACTCCATAAATATCCATTAAATGCATCCTTTCTAATTAGAGAAGTGTTACAGCACTCAGGCAGTAATAGTAGACATTTTCACTTTTTTGCAAAATATACATTTCCAGCATAATTCATCCTGTCAGATACAGTTCTTCTAACAGTTCAGTTATAAACTGTCATGTTAAAAGATGATTAAATTTAATTTTGTATAAATCATTAATTAAGTATGAATGATCAAAAATTAAATACAAAAGAATGGATATATACGGTCTGATTCTTTCTTTAGTTCAGTAATTTAAAAAATGTAGCACCTAGAAGCATTTAACTAGTTTTCAAATAATTTTTCCAATAAGTTAAATAGAAACTACTCAGCTGAAACAGATCTCTGCTAAGTATTTACAGCTTTTATAATTTAGTTTTTTTAAGATCTCCAAGTGCTGTGATTTCAACAGTTCTTCTATTCAAACAACAGCCTTTTTTGTTAGGTATTCTCCCAAGCATGCTGCTACACACCTGAGAAATACAGCTATGCAACAGATCTGATTTAATGAAGAAATGATACAGCTTAAAAATACACTACACTAGTAAAAGACAAATGAGATTAGGAGTAGCTCCTACTACTTGTTTTCCCTTTAAGGCTACTGTTTCATCATTTAATCTTACCATTGTTACTATTGTATAAACATAATTTATAAAATGCATGTAAAAACACAGCTGCATTTCCAAACTGTTTTTTTTATGGCTTCTGTTTACTCGGCACAAGTTTCAAGTCCAGTAATCATTGACATTTTTGATGGTGGCAGTGAACTGACCTGAACAAGATTAATTCTGGAAATTAAAATATGTATAAGGAAATCAACAAGACTGTACTTAATTCTGATTTACATATACAACAACTCACATTTTACAAATAATGTATTTTACTATTATATTAAAAAAAAATACAAAACCTGTATACAAGTTGTGCATTTGGAAGAATCTGCTCTAGTCTGCTTGTGTTTTTTACCCTGAAGCAGAGCACAGCTGGAGATGGGTTGCTGGTGAAGACTTTAATAATCCCACTTGGGAATGATACTGTCATATCACCAGTAATCTTCACAATACATCTAGGAGAGAATGAAAACATCAGTTTCGTTGCAAGTCACCAACTGCCTACTTTTAGTAATAATTTTAAAGCAATCACTGTACTTTCACAATCTGATGAACTGAACTAAAAACAGAACATCAATTTCAGATGAGGGAAATGTGGCATTGTGACAATGTACTAGCACTTTAAACTTGGAAATCAGATGAAATAAGGAAAGAAAAAAGCTTAGCTGGTTAAGCATACAGTAGTCTTGGTGGATATTTTTCAGGCTTTGAAAATGTGGCACAGCTATGCTTAGGCAAGGCCTAAGTAGCATAGCAAGGGATGTGACAGAGGGAATGAGGTGCTTTTAGATACCCAAATTTACATGTAGCACCTACCTAACTATGGTAAAAACCCTTCCCATTTTCAGTGTTCTCAATGAACACATATTGGTAAAGCAGGGATATATGAACTCCTAGCAAGATGCATGCCAACAGAGCAATAAGCCACTGTTGTCACTTACATAAGGGAAAAAAACACCTTTGAGTCCCCCTTCTAATGTATATACGTTTCCCCCCTCAGTATTAAAAGTAAAACCAGCGTGTTCTCTTATTGTAACTGATTACATTCAAAACAATTCACTATTTAACTAACTTTGTGGGATCTGCTCCTTTAAAGTAGGCGTTAACGGATTCAGTAAGGGCTACTGCAACAGGCAAGGTGTCCTGGTTTCCAAGGCTGACAGGGCTGGGACCACGTGAAACACCTAGAATACATACAGTGTATAGGTTTAATTTTCAAAAAGCTTAGCAATAGATTTCAGAATGGTTGACTACATCTGTAATTTTCACAAGAGATTACCACCATCAAGGTCACAGTAGTGTCTGAAAAGTACTTGAAAAGTATGCAGAAAAACATAAACATAGTACAGTACATTTGAACCATCAAAACACTGCTCAGCAGCCTAAGAAAACAGGACTATCAGTATGACATTATGGAGACGGTCAGACACAGGGGAATACATATGAGACAGAGGAATATTGCATTAAAATGGCTACTGATGAAAGTGAAGTCACCAGATCCAAAGGAAATTAGACATTGACCACAATACTTAAAAAAAAATAATTCCTACTGTATGCTTATTGTATGGAAAAAAGTACGATAAAATGGTCACAGAAATGCAAAGAATTCACTTACAATATGCATGAACTTAAATGCAAATACATTAATATTACCCCATATAAGTGAAGTGCTGAACATTCTCTGAACTATTTCAGCCAACAAAGATTACGATTCCCAAGCACAAATTGTTGGAGAAGACTTCACAGATGCCTGTGCCAACACAGATGCTGTGCATCACAAGGCAGCTGCTGTGCCTTCTGAGGTCTTTCAGAAGAAAAAACGAAGTTGGGACCTTGTTCTTCACAGGAGGTCTAATATGAGATATTAGACCTTAGATTCAGAGTTAAGTGTAAAAAGTAGCAGCAACCAGAGAGTAAAAGAAAGAACTTGGTCTAATTTTGCTACCTCACACCTCACTCTCCATCATAATTTCTTGCCTAAGGCTGTAAAATGTTCAGAACACTTCTCAGCACCATGAAAAAAATCTCAGTGCAACATTTAGGCCTCTTTAGATTGGAAGTGATACTCTAGTCACAACTGTTCAAAAATTCTTAGATGAATGAAATATTAAGATGCTGGCTATAAATGAACTTTTGGGTTTTTTTTTTTATTTATTTTTTTCAGATAATACATGGGTAATGCTTCCAAAGTTTTCTGTCCCTGAAAACTAGCAGTAAAGGCTGTGATTCTCAATAGTCTCAGGAATCCAGAAATCATGATTTCAAGAAGCAAATGTGCAATAAAATAATGAGTTAACAACCACCAGAAATTCTGTTTAGTGAAATACTGAACTCCAGAAATATTCTCCACTGAAGCCAAAATACGTGCTTCAGTGGATGTGGCATTGAAGTTGCCAGGGTGTTTTACTGTCGCTTTACCCCAATTCACTAAGGAACACCAAACAATTGCAGAGCAGATAGGAAGTGGCAACACTATATTAATTATGCCAGATTGTTTACCGATGTATAAATTATTTTTAAATATTTTACTTATAATGGCCTTGTGTATATTTTTATAGTGATATTTGAAAATCATGCAGAGTAATGCAAACATATAAATGATATTTCTATTGGTAAAAGAGAAATACTGATTTCTTGACTGAAGAGTGAAATTTATTAGGAATAATCACACTATTTCTACTTTTTTTGGGAACACCAAAGCAAATGTATCTATGTATATTCATTTCTCTGAGGTGCACTTGAGGGACTACAAATGAGACAGCTTCTCTTTTAGTTGCTCTGCCCTCACTGTTCGTCACCCTTTGATTCATGAAAATCCATGTGTTCTACTAAAAACCAATACACTGAAACAAACATAACTGCTTAACCTAGTCCTGGAAGTCATCGTCTTGTTGTCTTGCTGCTGAAAATACAATGCAACGTAGCGATATCCAGCTTCGGGGCCTTGGGTGGCTGCTGTCAGCTCTCAGAGGGATGGGATGTCACAGGGCTGCGCCGAGCTGGCCTCGCTGCAGCCCAGCTCAAGGCTCCAGTTCTAGCACCTTCCTTAGTGACAGCAAAGCTGGCTTTGGTGCCCTGTCACCTGCCTCAGCCCCGACCACCACTGACAGCCCCTGAGCCGTGACACAGCCGTGCAAACAGTTGTTGCACTGACGTATTCAAGGAGGGGATGCCAAACTGCAGAATAAAAGACTGTATCATTGGTCACCAGAAAGGGCAAAAAAAAAAACCCCGATTAAATGGTTTTAGCTCATTTTAGGAACAATAATTCAGACAATTTTTATATTGGCTAAGCGGCTGTCATGAAAATAAAATTGTTTTTTAAAAAATACTACCTTTATTTTGTGTATCTTCACAGATTTGTATTATATGTAAATACAGAAACATTTCTACCGACTTGTCTTAGGAGAATAAAGATTGTCAAAGTAAAAATATATTCACTTTTCTTGAAAGAAAGTAATGACGAACCAAAGCAGCATGACCAAGTTTGAGCTTGTTTGGGGTGGGGATACACAGAAGATTATGTTATATAAAGGCAGTTATATCAAGTTTTGGTGATTTCAGCAACATGTAACTTGTTAAGTAGTTGAGCTTTCAGGCTACTTGTATCTGCCAGAATCTAGAAAGAGCTGGAGAAAATTGTTTCAAAAGAAATGCAACTTTATGTGTAGTATATTAGGATGATTAGTTAACATGTAAATATCCTTTGAGTACAATACCTGGTGGTGTCTCACAAAGCTTTTCAATTGTAGGAAGATTTCCAATCAAAAGATCATGCTCTATTACATTTAAATGAAACAAAACATTCCAAGAAAACAAAATATTTCAAGCAAAAAGAGATGTTAAAAAAATAATATATATATAAGTACTTTGCAAATTAAAATAAGGCTAAAGCATAAAAGAAACATTCAATTATGCATGTCTTAAAATTCGCTTGGAAAAAGATAATTAGAGTCAACTCTCCATTATCCAGAACAAATGGGTTTCCACTGGATTGTGGAAAAATCAAAAGAATACAGACAGTAGTGCAGAGCATGTCCTCATGCCCCAAAGTCATTCAGCTGCCTGCACTGTCCTTCCCAGCTCTCCAGGACCATTTAATTCAAACAGTCAGCACAGATGGAACTGGCCTTGTTTATTTTTGCTAGGGCAGGTTAATAACCATGTGAAACCTCGCTGTCAGCACACACCTCCTTACCTCCTCCCTCACCTCACAACTTCACTCTGTCACTGTCTCCAACAACACATACACTCAGAGCTGGGGCTATTGATGCTGCTGCCACCAACTTTTGGTTCCTTGGCACCAGTGCTGAGGCCTGAAGATGTGAGCCTGGATAGACTTTGGCAACCAAAATATTAGTTATGTTTTTATGATGTTTCTCAGCATTTGGGGAAGTAGCGGACACTGAACTGTATCAGCTAAGGCTGGGCAGACCTTACTAGCTCTGCTGCTGCACAGTGTGGAAACAGCTGCACTGCTTTCAGTGCAGAACTCCCAATAAAAGCTGTGCAGATGATCTCCCAAGCTGCTGAGCCTGAGCAAGGATTCCTTGGCATCAGTAACATCCACAGATCCACAGTGTTTACTTAAGAATCTGGTTTAACTTGGGACTAAAGTGGTAATAGTGTTCAGGAATGAAATGCTTGAATTCTGCTAAAGAAAAAAGTTAAAATGTCTTTAAATAACCAATGAAACAACCAACCCATCCCCAAATAAGTCTCCTTTACATTTGTTATGACCAAATATCAAAACTGAAGAACTTTCCTTTAAAAACATGAGAAAATCTTCTGAAATTTGTGGCACCACATGAAGACGAATTTGAATGAAAAATCTTCATCTTTTTTGATTGGTTGCTTGTTTTGTTTTTAATAAACACCTCTGTTCAGCTTATTTACTTCACAAACTTGAAGAAAAAGATGCACTAATTTCTTTTTTTTTTTGAAACTACAATTACAGGGTAACAAATAAAATGAAAAGAACATAAAAAAACTCTATACCGATCATTTTGTGAACAATGATATTCATTCAAATTTATCAGTACGCCAAAATGTTTCTGCACCTACACAATAACATCCTCTGAACAAATACATGATAACACATGCTTGATGAATGGATATACAAGCATATCAAAAAAGAATTAATGGAATATTAATTTTGAAAAATATTTCCCTAAAGAAAATGCCATAATTGGATCTGCAGTCTAATCTAATTAAATCCACTGTCCTGTCTCTCAGTGTGATTTAGAAACAGGTGTTATAAAGGATGCTCAAGGTACCTAGACTGGACTCGCATATGGAACAACTAACTGCAATGAAGTTTTCCTAACAGGTGGAACCTAGTGGCAGAATTATGCTATTTCTAAAAGAAATTAAAATGGTTAATTTAACTTACCAACTGTAGGTGTGTTTGCTGCACTGAGGGAAGCAGAAGATGATATTGAGGAAATGCTCTCCGCACGTGCCAAGGGAGCTGCAGGAGGTGGACTTGAGTTAGAAGTCAACGGAGGGCTGAATGGCCTAGGCTGAATAAAAGAGATTACAAGAGTATTACATAAAGAGGTTTTAAAGAGATGAAAAGAAGGCTGTAAATAGAAGAGCTCTGCATTTTATGCTCCAGTCAATTTCACAGTGTTTCTCAACGTAGTTCCTTTAATGCTTTATCTACCCCAGTTCTTAGTGTAAAACAGAAAACCCACACCTTCCATTGGAAGTAATTCCATTATTTCATAGATTATCATTATAAAATTTTTGCCTGGATAGTTAAGTCTAATATATTTGATTATGTAGCAGCCTGTCAAGAACTGTGCTATAACACAGTAGCAGAACCTAAGCCTACAGCACTGTGTATGTGTGCAGCAAATGTGGATTTACAGAGCTGATGAAGAGCTACTAACAAAGAGCCCAGCAGAGAACAAATGAAATAGTTGGGACTGGATTATACAAGAGAGGGGAACAGGCTGAAGGACCTGGGTTCGTTCAGCCTGCAGAATAGAAACCTAATGAGGGATCTATTAGCAATTTTTCACTAGCTGAAAAGGAATAGGAAGAAGGTGGAGTCAGGCTCTTCTTAGAGATGCAAGAGCTACAGCGAAAGAAACTTCAGCTGAATTTAGAGAAAAAATTCGTTCTTGTAACCTCATGGTTAAACTGTAGGACAGGCTGCCCAAAGAGACTGTAAGAGCTCCCTCTCTGGAAGTTTTCAAAACTCAGCAAGTCCCTGAGCAACCTGATGCAATTTCAAAGTCAGTTTTTCTTTGAGCGGGAGGTTGGACTAGAGATCTTCAAAAGTCCCTTCCATCCTAAATCTCTGGATAGTTTTATGATTCACTTTAAGTGTTATGATATTAAACTAACTAACGATCATCTTGGGATTAACCTATCTAAAAGGTACTGGAACCCCTGAAGCACTTACTTTGGCTGGGTAGTTTTTGTTTTTTTTTTAATTTCAATTCTATCAGCCTTGTTGCTGGGTACATGGCTTTTATACAGATTATGGGAATTGTAAAAGGAACTGATATATGATGAAGACAAGTGACAATCTTCCACTTGTATCCAGATAATAGCCAATTTCTAAAACAACAGTATAAAATAACCATAGCTTTGTGCAGAATCATACTTTGCAACAGAACAGTACCAGCTAAATTCTTCTCTTTAATTATGATCACGAAGAACAGGTTCCTTGCTCTTACAATTTTATATTGGAATGAGAAAAGAATCTCAAAATTAACCCTCTTCTGACCTTATGGAAATGCAAAACAGTTTTAAAACGTTTCAGTTTTGTCTAAGTATAAGACCAAAATTTTGCTCACAACAAGAATATGGTGAAAATATCTTGCTACTTTGAATGACAGTAAGAGGATCTTACCATGGTAACATTTTCCAAGTCAGTTAGTCAAATGAAACCCAAAGAATCCTAATATTCACAGTGGAGATTAAGCATGGCTTGGTCTGATATGCTGTCTGGGAATTTGCATTCTTTGCCACATTCCTTATCGGCAGGTGGACCTGCACTGCAGGCAGTGAGCAGAGATGCAGGCAGCGTGCAACCTCTCACTATCTGGATGGGCAGCCGTTGCAATCTGCCGCCTCCCTTCTCCGCCAACCAGCACCAAGGGCAGAGAGAAGTCACAGCAGGGTTACTTGTGTCAACACATGATTGATAAAGATCTATTTAATACCATTCGTTCCCCATAGCTTTGGTGAGATCCTGAAATCAATGGAGCTTTGTTAATAACTTCGCGAGTATTTCATATTTTGAAAACTTCAATCTCCTAAGCATGCTATCCTTTCATTACCAAATTATTGATTTGTTCAATTAAAAACAACCAGCTGATGAAAAAACTATTGTTTTGGACCTTTGTAGTTCTTTTAAGAGATATTTTATTACAGTAACATAGTTATCACAATCAACTTCCATGCCTATCTGGCGATAGTGAAAATCTGCTTATGTGATTCCTTGAACATTGGGTGGGATGTAACTCCACTGTAGCCGTGTAAATGAATGGATATACAAAACCAAGTTGCAATGGACAAATAAAAAACCAATCAATACATACTATTTCATTAATCCCACTAAGTTTCCCGGAAGACAGCTTTGGTCTTGAAGCAGGCCTTGGAGGCGGTACAATGGTGCCTACAGAAAGAGGAGTTGTGGGTCTTGCTGAAAGAAAGCAAATTTAAGGAAATAAATATTAGCAAGGTCACAGTGAGCATAAATACACACTTACTTGAATAAAATAGCTGGAAGTTATGTTTCTATTAAAAGTTCCTATTTTACAAGCACCATTTTGTAAGATTTACCACTAATCATAAATGCTTTTAAAATAAGGCCATATGATACCCTGAAAAGTGACTCTAAAAATGGCATCATGTGCTTTCTCATTGCTCTCAAATTAGTTTATAACCAACTATTCTTGGAGGTTTGTATGTAAAAGATGGTTTTACCCCAGTTTCCTTTTGTGTATAGTCTATATGGATTCAGAATATAGGTCTTTCTTGTCTCATCACAAATGGAAAATTCAATAGAAATTCATATCTGCTCCTGCCTGACAATGGCATAACTCTGTTTACATGAAATTTTGTCCACTGAAATCTCATTGACTTCAGTAAATATGCATCAGTGTAACAGATAAATTACTCTGCTGATTCTAAGAACTCACTAGCTCCTTATCTCTTAACTGAGCTATCAGAAATAAAAAGCAGTAAAAAAAATATACTGCACTCATGTCCTTCTAAACCTAACAGAAACAACAGATGGTGGCAGCAGTACAAAGATGCCAATTTTACAAAGTCACTTTTCTGAATAGAATGAATAGAACTGTATTGGAACATAAATGTTAGATGCTATCCAATGAGTACACCAGATCTAAAATTGACTTCAAAATAGACTGAAATCCTGATATGTAATCCTAATAAATAACTATGCTGTTGCAGCACATCCTATTATCTCCCCTAAATTATTCTGGATCGGTTCATTTTAAATGCTATTTAAAATGCAACTTTTAAGAATGGAGTTTTCTCAGGTATTCAGCGTTAACTCTGCTGTTGTTTAAATATGAGAGTTTCATCACTGACTTGGGAAGAAAGAAATTAGGCTAATACTGACCACATCCACCTTAAGAGTTGCAAACTCAAATGTCCCATTCTTATTATGCCCCAAGACGACAGTGCATGCTAAGAACTGAGTAGTCTGCTGAATACCACAGGTATACACTGAGTCATGGCAAACTTGCCAAAATGCACTTTTCCTTTGTCCTCTCGTCTTACTATGTAGCATTACCGTGATATCATCCATGCTTCAAACCAGTTGGTGTTAAAAAGGAACAGTTTTAAATCCAATTTATTTAAATTTATTTAATCTGAACATATCTATACAAAGCCATTTAGGAACAGAATTGTTTTTGCAAATTCGATCACTTTGAGATCTCACTGCTGTCTGACATCCCACAAAAATACATTCCGATTTCTAGAAAAGCAAAGCTCTGCCTAGTTAAGAGAAAAGCAATGCTTTTAGTTGAATAATTTGAATTTTTCTTATTTCAAGCTGAAAACTTACTTCGTGTCCTAACTTTCAAGGAAGTTGGTGCCAACAAGCAGTTTAGTACATTTTAAGTAAGAAGATGAGTTAATTTTAACATCAGGTGAGCAGTCATAATAAAAAGAAAAATAAGTCCAAAGCTTGCTTTTTGGAGTCAGTTATTAGCAAAGAGCAGTACACAATGCATGCTTGCCATACCCTTATTTGTATGAGCACAAGAAGACACTAAACTATAGTTGAGTAGAACTGAAGATGATGAGGAAGATATTTCAGCAGCAGTGCCAGTTTCTTCAACGAATAATTGTTCATGGCATATAACATTATTGAAAAGGTCACTTTGATCCTCAGAAGCACAACTGTTGGAGGAATTCCCAAGCAAAGCAGAAGAGGCAAGGCAGACATTTTCAGTTTTAAAGTGCAGTCTTTGGGGCTCCTTGTATGTGCTTTTGTTTCTGTTTGTCAGAAGTTCATCAGCAAAGGAAATCCACTGACTCTGAGACCATGAAACACAGGACAAAGTACTGGTGCTCCCTGATGGTGCTGCTGTAACACCAGATTTGCACAAAGTGCTAATGGTAAAGTCTGGTGATGATGGGCTTGCAGACCCAGAATCTGTCTGGTGTCCAAGCAAAGACTGAGATACTCTACACCCGGGCAAATCAGTGATAGATGAGGAGGAGCTCCTATTGTGTTCTTTTAGTGTAGCTGAAGGAAAAGGGAAGAATTGAAACTGGGACCAGCACTAAAAAGATAAAAAAATTCAATATTCAAAAAACTATTCAACATCCACTGCATGAGGATTACCAGTCGGCACGAAAAATAACTGCTCTATTAGGCTAATAATCCCTTCACTTATAAATAATAAAAAAAACCCCAGCCACAAATCACATATACTTCCTTCATAGTGCCAACCATGTCACTTTCCATTTTTTAGGTAAGCAAGTCAAAAAGTAATTTATTCTGTTTCCCTCCACTTCAGGGCCTACTTCTTATGACTTCCCTTATTTGTCTAACTTCCTCCCTGTCATGGTGTAACTTTCTCTCATCTTTGTCTTTTTCTTCTTGTGTCCTACTAATTTTTTTTTTCTTGCCATAGCTTTCTGCTTTTCATTTATTTTAGTTATTTAATCAAACCTATCTTATCCTGTTCCTTCCAAACATTTTTTTCTGTTACCCTTAACATTTGTAATAGGAAGGCCAACATAAATGGCTGTTTGGTGAATGAATGAAGGCAATGCAGTCATGAGATCCTGTTTGATATTCTTCTGTCTGTACCAACCCACATCTAGTGAGTGACTAACTATATGTATGAGGCAT
The DNA here is from genome assembly GCA_026413425.1 of Tringa solitaria. Taxonomy (NCBI): domain Eukaryota; kingdom Metazoa; phylum Chordata; class Aves; order Charadriiformes; family Scolopacidae; genus Tringa; species Tringa solitaria. Next base: position 27,623,400 of record JAOXJM010000019.1, read on the forward strand.
CATCTACCCCATTTAATGTCCTCTCTCATCCTATAGTCTTCAGGCTGCCGGAAAACGGTTTTCCACATTTCCCTGCATTTGGCTGTTGCCTGTTGCAGTTGATGCCAACAGAAGCAGAAAATGCAAGGTTAGTCAATTCTCAACATCTTGCAGATTGGCAAAGCTAGAAGCAACAGCAGAGGGACATACAGAATCAATGAAGAGACTAACACCTTTAAAAGTTCAGATCAAAAGTATAGGTGTCCTCTCCACAATAGTCCTTTTGCCATGGACAAATACATTCTCTAAGCTCACATAAACAGATTTTTAATACAGCTTTCCCTTTCTAATGGATATTTTAAATATCATTCAAAGGCAGTCCTATTCAAAATGCTATGTGGAAATGTTTAAAACTATTTTAAAAATACATATGGATAAAAATGAGGGAGATAAATAAAAAGAAGCATTTTTACAGTATCAATAGCTGGCTAAAAATTGCCTGTTGTGTTTGTTCAAGATAACGAAGTTAGCTTAAACTTCTAATAAAGCAGGATTATTCATGGATAACCAAAGTTTACTTCTATGCTGCATAAACCACTGTCTGCTCAAATACCATGGTAGTTTAAGTGTTCAATGATTAACACAGAGTTACAAAACAGTATCTAAAGAAATGTTTTAACAGTAAAAAGAAAAAAGTAATTTGTGGGACATGCTACATCATGATATGCAGATATGCTGTATATAAAACAACTAATTTATGTAATTTAGGTTTTGGATTGAGATTTTCAAAAGCTTTAAGCATCATCTTACCTATATTAACTTTCAAGTTGAAGATAAACACTTGTTTCAAGGAAAATCCGATCAGATCAAAAATGCATATTTTATAAAGTCCTTAGAACTAAGCTTCAAGTTAGTGAGCATCAAAACTTGATTTACACAACAAAAAGATCTACATGGATCTACTATTTTTTCCCCAAATGTATTAGTAATTTTTTATACTTCAGAACTCTCTACTCAACTCCATGAATCATTTCACAAGTGTAAACATCTTCGTTAACTCCTAGAACAACAATCCTTTAAATAATTATTTAGCAGATAAACTTTGCCAAGGCACAGATGTCTTGTATCTAAAATCAACTCATGCCCTATATTCCACTGATTTTGATGAAATGCATAAGCCTCTTTCAGATCGGAGGGCTCACGTGGATGACTCCCCCCAATACGTCTACAGAGGATGCTACAGATCCCAATTAACTCTTACTTTCTCCACAATTCTGCTGCCAGAAGGAACTGTATGAACATTTTCTAACCTGCTTTGACTTCCCATCCAGGTGTTATATTGTTATATTACAGGTGATTGTAACAATAAAAAACTTGATACAGTAACAACAACCAGCACAACAAATTAAGTATCCTCTGCCATCTTCTACAGACTCCAACACCAGCAAAAGCTAGCAAAACACATCATTTTGAGAAAGCACCACCTCTTTTCAGCATATTCCACTAATATGTATCTATATATAATAGAGTCATAGAATGGTTGGGGTTGAAAGGGACCTTAATTTAGATCACCGAGTTCCAAACCCCCTGCCACGGGCAGGGACACCTCCACTAGAGCAGGTTGCTCAAAGCCCCATCCAGCCTGGCCT
>JAOXJM010000019.1:27625127-27640699 GCA_026413425.1 Tringa solitaria
CACAGTACTCCAGGTGGGGTCTCACCAGAGCAGAGCAGAGGGGTAGAATCACCTCTGTCGACCTGACAGCCACACTTGTTTTGATATAGTCCAGGATGTGGTTGGCTTTCTGGGCTGCAAGCGCACATTGCTGGCTCATGTTGAGATTCTCGTCCACCAACACCCCCAACTCCTTCTTCTCAGGGAGAAGGAGCTCTTTGTCTCAATCCGCTCGCTGCCCAGGCTGTATTTGTGCTTGGGATTGCCATGAAGCTATGTGCAAGACCTTGCATTTGACCTTTTTGAACTTCATGAGGTTTGCACGCGCCCACCTCTCAAGCCTGTCGAGGTCTCTCTGGATGGCATCCATTCCCTCCAGCATGTTGACTGCACCATACATCTTGGTGTCGTCGGCAAACTTGCTGAGGGTGCACTCAATCCCACTGTTGATGTCACTGACAAAGATGTTAAACAGCACCGGTCCCAGTACCGACTCCTGAGGGACACCTCTTGCCACTGGTCTCGGCTTGGACATTGAGCCATTGACTGCAACCCTTTGAATGCGGCTGGCTAGCCAGTTCCTTATCCACTAAATTCCTTATCCATCCACCAAATCCATTCCTTTCCAATTTAGAGAACAGGATGTCATTCGGGACAGTGTCAAATGCTTTGCATAAGTCCAGGTAGATGATGTCTGTTGTTCTCCCCTTACCTACCAATGCCGTGGCAACATACATAATTTATCCTTAAATATGTTACAAATTTGGATCAACTAGCCCACAATCCTGACATGTCACCTAAGTGAGGAAGAGACGATCTAATGATTTCTGTAAGATGGATTTGTTAAAAACGATAACTTTTAAAGAACTCAAACTTGCAGTGAAAGACTAAGTTCCCCTTAAAACCCAAAACGTCACATAGTAATGCTGGTTCCTGCTAAAAGGACATTACTAGGGCCAAGAAGAATTAACACTGCTTGTGCAGAGTTCCTCTATCAATCCATGTACTCCTCCTTACTGTTCTTCAATCTGTATGATCAAGAAGAAAACAGCAAGAAAGCCTTGACTGTGAATAAAGAAGTTAGGTCTGCTGTCATTTTTGGAATATGAATACCTAGCTAAAAGAAACAGTGAACTCTTCCTTTCTCAGGCACGTGAGAGGAGAAGAGTCTCTATATTAAAACAGGAGCAGTTGAAAAATAGGTACATAGTAGGTAGACTGAAAAGAACTATGGAAATAGTGTATCTGCTACTGTTAGTAAATAGTACATTCTGCTTTAAATCCCCCAAGATAATCAACATAAATAATAAATAATTTAAACAAATACTTTTTGTAAGCAGGTCCTAACATAGCCATAGCATCAGTTTTTGTTTCGGTCTCTCCTTCCTTTTTTTGAACTAGTTTCTCAACATCTTCTTCTCTCAGCCTCTTCAACACACTTTCCCACTTGTGCTATTTTGTCTCCGTCTCCTTCTCTGCCTTTTCAATGTAACAATAAAAACTGACTATTTTTGTGATTTATTGTTTTTTTCTTCCAAAGACCAGGTTTCAGGAAAGCCTGCCAGTGTCATGCCCACACTAATAAACTCCAGAATCCTGCACCCCAAAATTTCCATGCAACATCTGCCCTCCCCCTCCCATACTCCTTGGCACACCCTGTTCCTCCCAATATCCCTGCTCTCAGGTGGTGCCAGGAGCTCCCCCTTAATTCTAGTCTCAGTCCTGCCATTTTTATCTGGCTCCCCTTGGATTATGCACACACATGTCCTAATCGAATCATACGTTCATACAGGAAACAAGTTCCTCACAGCAAAGCTCAGTAGTGCCTTTGTACTACATATTTCAATGGACTCTCCTGGAAAGAAGAAACCCACCCCTAGCCACAGTGCAAGCTGTTTGTCTCACAGCTGCTGCGACAACCTCCACTTAATCTGCCAAGCCTACCATCTGAAAAAATCAGATTATACTCTAGATGGTGAATATTTTCTTTTGGAAAGTGAGAGAAGGTGATAAAAAAAGGCAGAAGCAAGATAGAATTTTCCTAAGGTTCCTAGTGTTTCCTCTTCCCCCTTGCTCCCTAGCTTGAAAGCCTGATAAACTGCACCCTTAGTTATGTATTACTTGTAAGATAGTGTACTGATTTACAGAATTATTTAGCACATCTCCTTACAATAACAAAAAAGCAACAACAGCTAAAGTATAAAGAGCAAATATTTTCTACTATCAAATATTTTACCCGAGGAGGATGAGGATGCCAATGAAGCTGAAGAAGAAGACTCAAGCGAACTGCTGAAGAGTGGATCCCATGCCAGGAGGTCACTGTTCCCCTTTCTAAATTAAGAATTACAATTGGAATATAAATGAAAGATGTATATACTCATAAATATCAAATGACAACTTCAGTAGTAGTTTGATAAGATAATAAATAAATTTTCTAAATTATTTTTTATTGGTTAGTCTTTGCATCTAAAAATAAAATGTACTTACAAAATGCAGGTCAAGAAACTGATTTACACGTAAAAAGACTATCTGAATTGACACTTTGGTGCAAGTTTGTCAGTGGACATACTTCATAAGGTCTGTTAAATGAATGTAATTTTCAAGAACCCATACATCTTCAAATCCATTTATTTCAGTATATACATATATAAGCAATGTATACAGACCTGTCCAAATTTGGGGCTTAAACACTTCACCATGGAACACTACAGGACAGAAACTAAACCTGTCTTATTTAAAATCTGAGATTTTAATAAAAATCAGTATTTTGTAATCATGTAATTATAAATATTGAGACAGGTCACAATGAAATAAATGCATTAGAAGGGGGAAAATAATAGAAATCTCCATTGCTATAAAATTATTCCTTAAGTCTTATGATGCAATAGATGCCCAACTTAAAATAGCAGTCAGCTGATATTTTCAGCATGTTTCCAAGAATTAGATCAAAATAAGACAAAATTGCCACAAAACTGCATTTGATAGGATTTTAAATTTAAACTTACTCATTAGTTGGAGCAGACAGCTTTGATTTTGTTAACTCTTCACCTAAGCAAAAGACACAGTATTATCACCAAAGCTGTGAAACTATAAAATAAAAATTTCAGCTGTATTATAAAAAGAAAGTAAATATTATCGGTTGCAGTTAGAAACTAATCATGAATTCTCAACATGAAAAAGAGAAAACGCATTATTTCTGATAATATAAATTCAGATACTCCTGAAATACAATGCATTTTGGGAGGAAGTGGTGTTCACTTGAAATTTCTTCCTTAAATTATACTGTTTACACCAATATTGTTCTTTAGCAAATCTGACTTGGTTTCCCTCTGAAGAAAACCCTACAGGATAGTGACTAATACTCTGTTCTCTATCTCAATGGCCATGTTTTATGTGTTTGACTAGAAAACAGAAAGAGTGTGCTATGCTGGTTTGTGGATCGTACTAAACTTGAGCTGGTGGAAGGGTTTTAAGAAGTTGCTCAGGAGTCTTTCCCGTGGGGTCCTCCCTTTGGCTCTTGGATGTGTTCCTCATCACTGACACAGAGTCTCATCTGTGACAGGGAACAAGCCAAGTATACAGAAAAAGAAGAGATATCTAGAACTGACATGAGAAACATTTTTTCTATTCATAATACAGATACTTAAGAAATTTATTTCTTCAACAATTTAAAAAAAATCTATTTTCATGCTATGCTAAAAAACTACCACAAATAGACTAAAAGTTAAAGATTCACACTTACTGGATGAATTTCGATTCATTTGTGCCTGAAACAGGGAAAAAAAATAGGAATAAATTCTTTCACCAACTGTCAAATAAAATGCTTAATAATCCCAGAGTTCTTATTTCCACTCAATTTTCTATGAGATACTTTGCTTTCAATGCCATACAAAACAGTCTGAACTTGCAGAAGACCAGAACACAAGCCAGGACAGAGGAACCAGTGTACACCCACCACACCACTAAGAAAAGGCAGGAATGAACACTGTAGAGCTGACAAAGAGAGCAGTATTACTAAATCCCTTTACAGGCTGGGGCAGTAAAATTAAACAGCTTATATATCATGTGGTATATATGAAAAGAAACATTCCTAAGGTTTTCCCCTCACTACACTTACTTGGTTTTAATCTAAATATGTGAATAAAAAGCCATTCTGTACTTACAGGACTGTGTCTCTGCTTTCAAAATGTGGGGGGAAAAAAGAGAAAAATTATCATTATCATTTTAATATGTTCTGTCCAATATTTTCCTTAAAATCAGAGCTGTTCCTACTCAGATGTGAATACGGTACTAGCATACTTTAATACTATTTATTTGTAATAGTATCTCATGGCATAAAGGATCATTCTGTGGATTGGCAGAATACCTCAATACAGCTGCAAAGTAAATGTTACATGTATCCACGTTATCATTGAATACTAATTAGTAAACTATGTTAAAAGCCATGCTCAGCTTTTACACACAATGTATTCAAATGTCTTGTGGCAACAGCAGAAAGACAAGGACTGAGCACTCCAAGACTCAAACGAAAGTTAAAATCTGAGAACAGAGTTACTTAATGTTACACTGCAATAAAAGGGTAACAAAGATGTACAAGATGCGCAAGAAAAAAAGAATCATTGAACTTGAACCTAGAATAAATTCTGAACAGTAAAATATATGTTTACACTAAAGATTCTTTACCACTTTTCTCTACTATCTATTAAAAATATAAGGAACAAAATAACTTACAGATATTGCTGGCGAAAGAGTGATGTTCCCTATAGACAATTTCAATTCATCTAAGGAAGGCATGGAGCTATTATTTGGCTGGACAGGTTTTATTTCCACGTGGAACCTCCTGGGTTCATCATCTTCAGAGTCAGAATCACTGGATGAACTGAAATCGTTCTCTTTGGTATGTTTTTTTCAGTTAAGGTGGAAATACTTCAAATTCATCTGCTTAATCCATTTCATAACTATGCTCTACAAAATGCTCATATTAAGTGAACATCATGGATAAACAATGCTGCCCAAGTTCTTTGTGAACTTAACAGATGCTTCAAATATATACACTGTCTAAAATTCACAACTCAGAGTCAAAATTTAGGTTTTATATTTCATTCATCTTCTGAAAGGCACTATGTCATATAACTGAACAACTGCATATTTGAAGGTATCAGGATAAATTAAAGATTCTACAGTGGCAACACTTCTGCATATTAAAAGTATGATTTGTAAGATTCAAGTAGGGATTCTAACATGCATATGAAAAATGTACAAATCCTTTTAAACCACTGCCTTTTTAATTAGCAGTCGAATGCCCATGACCAAGCATTAATAGTAAACAGCAGCAGTGGCAGCCACTATTACTTGTCCCTCTTGCAGAGGCACTGGAAATTTTGCAAGAAAGGATGCCAGTTACACAGAAGGCTGCACAGTAAACTGAACAATGTCAGCTGCTTAAAGCACTGTCATCCCTGGCAAAAGAGGAATCACAGTGACAACTCAGCCCTCAAAATAAGCAAAATATACAGATGAATTTAGCCTTGGTTCTTTATATGCACAGGAACTGCACTGAACAAAAGCTCTGAAAGGCCTATGCTAAGTCTTAAAAGATGCATTTGTTTTGACAAGAAATTATTTCAAAATTTTCCTCTACTTAAACATAAAATTTTCATACCACCTAGGAGAAGCATACATATGTTATTCCTCAAATCTGTTATTTTCAGTTGGAAATATGCCAGCGATTTGAATGAAACTTCTTCAAACTCTTCCCTGACAAAGATTAAAAGCTGAAACCTGAAGACATTCCAAATTTGTTTCAACTGAAAGAATCCCTGAGTTGCAGTGAGGAAAAAGTCAAATCTTCATCTGGAAAAGAAAGTTTCAAAGACAAGTTGTTTTTCATTTCATCAAAAGATCTCGTCTTGAAAGTTATCACTGAGTTTCAAGATTCATTTCCTATGGCTCAGGCTGCTCTTGTAAAGTGCTTGCCCAACACTTAAGACTGGACTTATTAAGACTGACTGCCATTGTGGTAAAATAATGTCCTCCAACAAGTCACCTCAAGTTCCCCTCAACACAATAAATGTCCATTTTTGGAGGCTAAGAGAGGAAAAGAGGAAAGGAACCGATAATTTCCTGAATCTGGTCAGCAAATTCAAAAGCTGATGCAGTACCTGGCTGACAGGGATTGCAAACCATTGAGATTTTTCACTGAATGTATGGCTTTTTCTACTGTTTCACAACCAAAAGGATAATGTAGAAAAGGATGCCCCGATGAATCATTTACAAAGCATGAGTGTTGTTCATTGTTCTCTGCCTTTCATAAATACATGCAAAGCATGAAATAACGCTCTTCTCAGAACTGGATTAAAGTCTTTCACTTTATTATCAATTTCGTAAATAGGACATAACATGAATTGCTTTTATTGCACTGGGGGCAATAGAGGCATATTCTGCTAAACTGATGAAAACAAAGAAGCTGTGAGGATGCACTGGCCCAATTTAAGGTGCTGTTAACTAATTAAAGTTTTAAAAATTTAAGGTAATTGCAAAGTCTAAGTTTACGTTTTGCCTGCAGTACCCAGTGAATACATTGCTTAAAATGAGTTATCTTGCTAACATTAGGCTTGCTTGGATCTACAGCAATTATTTCCAGCTCTTAGTTAGAGCTTCCCTTTCTGATGGGAGGAAAAATGAGGACCAGAATCTTTTCCTTCAAGGGAAAAGGAGAGAAAAATCGTGAGCCTCCATAAAATTGATTCACAACAAAAATACATTCTGCATAACAAAGCTATTATTAAAAAGACAATAAAAGCTAGAAGCACCAATTAGAAACAGCATTTGGTGTAACGATTTCATTTAGTAACAGAAATTCTATTCCTAGACTGCTGGAGCTCCCAGTCTTTCTAAGGGTGTTATAAAAAAGTGGGAGGGTGCAGGTATAGAATAGATAACCACTCCCTATGTTTAAAAAGTTTGCAAACTTTAGTTTACAAATTCTCTGAGATCTTTACAAGGAAAAAGATCTGCATAGTCGTCTTAAAGCTTTTCAGGTTTTTTTTTTCTTTTATATTGTCTTTTTACTGTCAGACAAAAACCATCCTCTTAAAGTTCCCAAGACATCTGATCTAATCTTTAACATTTGCACACACGCAAAATCTAATATAGACAAAATTTGGCGCACTATGCAAAAGCAATGAACATAAGAATACAAGGTTGCAACATAAGCATGAATGTCATGCATCTTCCTTTAGTTAACACCTTAATCAGTATTTTTTCTCTCCAAAGAATTGTGATGATATCAAATAACTTGGCACAATAGTAGTGAAAAGGATATCCTGAGTTGCTTCTGGCTTAATGCTGTATCCTTCGTCATCTACATCAGGAATGTTCTAAAACAACCAAAAAAAATTATGATATTATGATATTGACAACTATAACCCCATGTTGTTCTTACATCAGACTGAATTTTGTATAATTGACAGGTTAAGATTTGATTATGACAGCTCACAAAAGTCATTGTTGTTAACCATTAATTATTACTGTTATGTGAAGTTATGATCTGTAGTGCAGAAGTAGAGTGACAAGATACCTCAGAAACGGAATACAACAAACCAACCTCCAAATTTCCTGTGAAAACTGGCAAATTTGAATGCATCTGCTTTTACTGGTACCTTATCAAAAATGTCAGAAACAAACAGAAGCATTTTAGCTTCATTACTGAGTGTTAAATAAGCCTGCAACTCTCTTGCCCCAAATATTTTCCTAATTTCTACTTCTAATCCTCTCCACTAAATCATGGGACACTCTGATGGTGCAGGAGCAAAACCTTTCATAAGTAGCAGTCAATACTTTAATATGTGAGGAAAATCATCCCAGGTTACACAGGTTGCAATTTCCTCTCCCTCCTTGGAAAGGCAGCAAGCCTGCACTTTTGGTTTAGCAAAGAACGTTCACGTTCATTAAAAGGATGGATGAAACTTAAATACAAGTGCTTAAAATTGGGTTCTTTACACATCTCCAGCCATATCCTCAATTGTCAAAGCTAATAAGCATCTGGGAACTTCAGACTAGTTCTGTTTTTCCGTTCTTGCAGGCAATTAAATATAAATTGAAGAGAATTATGTTAAAATAATTTAGAATGCTTAGCTAAGCACTTGTTTCTTAAAAACTTTGAGGCAGAGAGAAATATCTGTAACAATAATCTAAAGTTTTAAAATGTGCAAAAATCCATGTATCCATGTATATTATATGTAAAGGGATAAACTTAGATACACAGATACTTTCTTCATTCAGGAGAGTCCATTCACGACTTTTTATGCATAGTTAGTCTATGGGAACTGTTCAAATACCTCAGCAAGTTTATTAAAAAATCCCCACAACCCAAGTGCCTTCAAAATGTAGTGATCTTACCAGTTATAAATGTCCTATAAAAATGACAAGATTTATGTTAAAAAGTGATTTATTCCAGTGTGCCAACCAGTTCATTCTACCAGAAAGTAGGTACTGGAAGACAGTTCGACTAATAGAGATATATACAGTATGGCCAAAATATACCTTACTGTTGTAAGTCACAAGATATAACAAAATGACTTACACTGGAGACTTCAAGTGGACAAGCAAGAAACCACTTGACTTCACCTAAAATTCGAAGCCAAATTTAAAGAGATATTAATTTTGAATAGCTTTTGAATTACAGAGGAAGATAAAGGTAAAAATGCAGTTATGCCTCTATTCCTTTTACAGATACCGCAAATGGCATGTTTGATATTTTACTAGCAATGCTTCTCCTCTGTACAGCTCTCTAAATCTAGCACTTCTGAATTGAATGGAATGAATTTAAACATATATCAAAGTTTCTGCTATTAAAACATAGAAATATAATCCTGTATAGGAGATGTAATACTGTAGCAATTAAATAGCACATCAAACTAAGGCCAAAAAATAATATTTAAGCTCAAACCTTAAATATAGAACATATAGATGCAATTTCTTTGAGTAATTGTAAGATCTGGACTTCACTGCTATTTAATTTAAAAAAAAAAAGAGAGAGAGAAGAAAAAGAACTGAACGGAAAAAAAAGTAATAAGAGTAGGATCACACGGTCCAGTACCTTAGCTCTACTTGCTCAAATCAGGGTTCTTAGCTACGCTTGACCTCAGGCCGACCTTGTTTATATACTAAAAGCCACTAATGAAACTTGACATCAAAGTAAACAGAACAAAAACATATAGCTAGAGGGTAGGTACATTTTCGTGCAATACTACAACTTCTGAATTCTGAAATTATTTTAGTTGTCATACTAGGCAGTTTTTAATAGATCAGGTTCATTCATGGTTAAGATGAATTGAAAACCAACAAAATCTTTAAATATGCAACATTTAGTTTTTCTTCCAGCTGGGCCATATATGTAAAGGATATTATTACTGGGCATATACAGCATGCACAACATAGCTGGTAAATCTGACTATTTTGATACAAAATTGTGAAAGAACTTAGTGTACAGAAGTTATTTTCATTGTATTATTTTTAATTTACTGAATAAGCCCTACGATAAAGTAAATCCCTAGAAAGCACTAAAACCTTAAAGTTCTTAAAGTATTAAATTTCTTTCTTAATATTTTCATGTTAATTATTTCTGATCTTGCAAAGATATTTGAATCATGTATTCATGAGCAATGGCACTTTACCATGTAGCGTGTATTTGTAACTTCAGATACAAAGTTAATACATACATAACAGAGATGGATGCTTTATAACTTCAGTTCTGAACACAGGAACTGAAAAATTCCTTGTTTCTTTTTCAGTGGGCCTACATTACTACTTCTTTCTAACACTGTGCAGAAAACTTAATTTGTCCTTTTTTTCCTATTTCTAAAATTTAAATACATGTAATTTAAAATGTCTGACTTTACACAATGTATAGAGTAAGAAATCATTTGCTTTGTATTTCCAGCTTTGTCAATGATTCAGATTGATCTTGAACCAATTTATGATTATTCTTAAAACACCTTCTCCTTTCATTGATGAGATACCAAATTTAGATTTTTCTGTAAACCAATAGAAGAAAAGGTTGGAACAGATACTTAAAGTAGCCTTGTATTGACAAAGACAAACTGTGTTTCATTCAAGCAAAAAGGTATCTCAAAATCTCACAACTAGTAATTTCAAAATATTGCTTTCAATATTTTGAATGGTTGAACAGGTGAATGATTCTACTTTCTGAAACATCAGAATTTTATTTACTAATCTGAATTTTGTAGCAGTAGTAGAGGATACAGCATGTTGAGATGCATATTCACAAATCTGATAGTAATGAAGACATTTACATTTACTTACTCCGTTCTCCGCACTGCTACAGTTACAGAACTGTACATTATGTTGTGGAAAACATGCATCCTCTAAGTATCAGCCACATAACATATATCTGATTTGCTGATCAGAGGAAAAAAACTACAATCTTCATGCATACATGTGTCATTTTGCACTTCAATAGAGAGGAAGTAGGTTCTTTGCAAACTTTGGATTTCTGTAAGAAGTAATTATTAATATGATGGGGATATAGGTCTGGTCCAGCCCCCTACCCAAACACATTATTTATAGTCTTTGCAATAATAAGGTCTAAATAAACTCAAATGGATGTGAATTCTGGAGAAGTAATTGGAAAGGTGGATGTTCCTGGAAGAAGGTTTCACATTCTCAGAGGTTCTGTTAAGCAATTCTGTTAAGCAATTAAGCATACAGCTATAAAAACTGTAGTTTTCCCTGTGTTTGCAGATGGAATATAACACATTACTAATTAAGGTATTAGATAGTTTTTCATATATATTAAAAAATTAGGGCTTATAACTCTGTCTTTTCATCAATATGTTCTACAAACTTTCTGGGGTGAATAACTTTTTAAAGAAGAACTTTTTAAAGCTATACAAAAAGCATGAGGACTAAGCATTCCACTGCCAAAACTTGTTTTTTTAGTTTTGGTGAATACTTTGTCTCAGTTTCCTTGCTCTGTCCTGTCTGTCATCCAAAAGCAATGGAAGAAGCCACACCATTACCATGTCATTAGTTCCTCTGGGCTACATACAAAGGACAAGAGAGGAACACGTGGAGTATATAGCTGTCTAGCTACTTCATTTGGCCCCTCCTCAGCAACATTAGCACTGATTACAGGTTGGTCGTTGGTCAAGAAGCAAAGAACATTCACTTCAGATTGGCTTCTGACTACTTTCTCTTCTCTTGGCATATCTACAGTGGCTATGAGGGCTCCTTATCAAGTTTTTTCTCAGGTTATGCTTCAAGGTACAGCACAGCTGAACAGCTCACTGTTTCTGTCAAATGAACTTTCTCCCACTTTAGTGAACTGGACTGACTTCCTGTAATCCAGATGAGGACCAAAGCAAACTCAAAAGTAAGCAGTTGGAGCTCATAGCCCAGAAAAAGCTTAAAAAGCCTCTCCACTTTTGACACATTTGACTCAGGTGTACCCTTAGGTTAAGACAGAGTTATTACACGTTATCAGCCTCCTCTCCTTAGGATGCCCATTAACCCAGAAGACACAGAAAAAGAGAGCAGCTAGTCAGTTTCTTCCCTTGACAGAGATGCAGCATGAAAAAAAACCAAACCCAGCTATTCAAAGTGCCCTTGTCTTGTGCTCTGACTGCAAAGTCACGTACCCTGTATCCACAGTAGCTATTCAAAATATGCCAGAACTAAGCATTAAAAAATGCAAATAAAGAAAAACATTTGAAATTCACTAAGTATATGGCTACACTTGTGTTCCACTAACTAGAGTTTGATGGTTCCAAATTGAATCAGTCCCCAGCAATAAAAATGGTGTATAATTCCATACAACCATAGTTGTGCTACACTCATATGTAAAGAAGTTAATGAAAAGTTTTGGATGCCTCGATATATTTGCATTGATGTATATATATACTGCATTCCAGCTTCCTATGAAAAAAAGTTTCAGCATTATGTTCAGTGAATCTGCCTCCCTTCTTAATTACTTTTGAACTTACTGGACAATTTCAAATGGATTTGACAGACAGAGAGAGGACTCAACGGTAATTATGATCTTCATGAAAACAGGCATTCAAGTAGAAGAAGGAGATCTGCAAATATCCCAACCAAGGGAAGGTTTTCAATCCAAATTCAGATCTTACTGGACATAAGTGGAACCTTGTAAATGCCTTCCCAAAAGAAAAATTTCTACCAGAGTTTATATTTTCCTAAAGTCATGGCAAACCCATGGGAAACAAGACAATTAGTTCTGTCTTTAGAAAAGGCAGGTAATAAACGCATACAGAGCCAGACTTCAGTTACTATGTCTTTCTAGTGTACACACATATAACTTCCTACTTTTCTTAACTATCAATGCTGAGCTTAATAGAAGTTAGAAGTGTAGATTGACATATAACAACACAGGAATTTTGAATCTCATGACATACTGTCATCTGTATTTAAACAGAGACTGCTTATTGGAGGAGTCAACCTTTTTAACGAATAGCAGTTCTCAGTTCACAGCTGCCACTTTCTTAATGGGTGCATAAAACCCTCTTACAGCTGTTACAAAAAATCATTGATAGGAAATAACCTTTTATTCAAATGCATCACATTTTCCAATATGTGTAATCTAGCAGCTACAAAAAGGATGAGCATAAGTGGATGGCTTGCCACAGCTAAATTTGAGAACTCAGATTTTGGTACAAAAGATAAGTTTTATGATCAACTCACTGTTTTGTTTTCTGGAAACACCGAATATAAGTTGAAACACACTGCATAATGCATTTTTGGACTAACAGGAAGGCCCTAAACTTATTGACTACACACTGTACGTCCAGAGGTCCCCAATAGCATACAGAATTTGTAGGTAAAGTACTGAAGACAATTCTTACCGGATCCTTAACTTCTAAAATTTCAATATATTTACCTCAGTGCTTATAGTTAGAAATAATTGTAGCATCACTATCCCTTACATTCCTTTCACACAATTAAAATTCTTGACAAATAAACAAAAGCCACCTTTTGTAAAAAGATCATGTTAATAATATAAAAGCCAGACAGAGATTTTCTGTGAGTGACCAAAGCTGACCTTAAATAAGGGGAATTTTCTGAGGGCTGGTCCTTAGTATTTTCTAGCAATCAAACACAAATGATAATTGCTTCCATTATTATTTTTTGATAATACTTTTCCAAGTCATATTTATTGAAAAGTGTAACTTATTGCAAAGATCCATACAAAACAAATCTGCATCGAGATAACAACAAAGGTGGCTATAACTATTTGGATCGTTTGAAAAATTAAACAGAAAGGAACTCTTAAAGTAAAGGAGAAAAAAAAATGAAAACCATTTGAAACGGAACCTTTCAGAAGAGGACACCAACCTTAGAATGTATAAGGAGTTTGAGGTGCTTGTTCATAAGAGGTGAAATGAATCTCATCCATGGTATGCTGCATGATTTTTATGAGAGTAACAGTAATGGTTTCTGCTATTAAAGCATTCTACCATGCAGAATAATACTGTTACTTGTAAAAAGCAAGAAGAAATGATAGATGAAATTTAAAATTCCAAATGCAGTCATAAAATGTTGGCCATAAAAAAAAAGAAGTGTCAGTTTTGTTGTTAGACACTACAGAAGTTAGGTCTTTTTTTTTTTTTAACAAAATATAAATTACATCTAGACACGACAATTAATTTAGATGATCATATGGTGTGCCTCATACAGCCAGAAAGAATGCCACATACATTTAGAGTTGAACATTTAAAAAATGTAGAGACCAAAATGAGAAAATAAAAATTGCAAGTCGAACTCAGTTGTGGTTCACTCCAGTGACTCAATCTGAACTGTCAAAAGGTATTATTTCTATGAAAAGCCTGACAATTCTAGGGATAATTCTAAAATTATTTAACTTTAAATGTACCCAAGAAAAGAAATTTGCTCTAATCAAGATGATTTTGCACAGGATAAAATAACTGTCTTGATGATGCTCACAAGGCTGTTCTTACACATGCAGTTCTATTATGGGGCAAAACTTACTTCTCCTCATTTAGATGGATGGTTCTACTAGAATTTTTAAACAAAGTTCCTCAAAAGAATTTTGGATATTAGGCATGAAAACTCCTAGATATTAAATGCAAGGAAGAAAATCCACAAAATAGGTGACCTTGGATACTTAATTTGTTTAACAAAATTGGCATCTAAATAAATGAACTGAAAAACAAATCACTCTACAGAAAATCTCTTCAATTTTTCTGTAAATTGTTCCCCACTATAGCTATACTGAACTGCAATCTCTGTTACATATAATTCAAGACAAGATACATGTTTAAATAAAAACAAAAGGCTCAATTAAGGAAATAAAAAAGCATTAAGATATCAATGTAATTTGCTACTGTCACTTATTTGAATTTTATACATGAAATTGTAAGAGGTACCACAGATCAAACTGAGAGCAGTGAAAAACATGCTATTAATAAAGGGCATCTAGAGATACTGCATTTAAAGTCATATTTTAAAATGTATATTCCTACACTCTAGTGGCAGTGATGAAGCAGAACCCCATTGAAATTAGAATGATTTCTTAAGGGAAACAGTAGTAAGCAGAGAAATATGATGATGCAAAGTTGGATCCACAATAAACTGAACCTTTTTCTTACTTAGAATCAATTAGCCTATTAGCCTAACCTAACCAATCTAAACTATTAACTTGACAAATAAAGTAGCAAATACTTGCAGCAAAACCACCTTGTTTAAAATCTAAAATTGTTGGGAAATACAACCGTATTACTGAAACTTATATGCATATACTACTAAAGATTATGTACTCAGCAAAATGAACACTTCAAATATGTCATCGAAGTACTAAATCCTCTATGAGATAAATAATGCCTTGCAGGGACCATAGGGTTTGTACATAAATTTCATCAGATTGTAGTGCTTGACAATATTACCATATGAATTTGTTTTGGAAATAAAGTCTACTTACAACTGAGTCTGCATCTGGGCATTCCCTATTAAAAAGAAAACAACAACATAAAACCCAATTATAAAATGCACAAATTATTTTATTCATACAATTCTGGTACTTTCATAGTATTTTCAATTAATTTGAAACACTGCATTTGACCCTTTTTCCTCTCAGACTCTGTTAAAATTTTCACTATAAATAATCCACATTCAATTGAATAAGATTTAAACAAAAGCTGAAAGTTTATGTTCAAAACACCACAGAAGAAAAACTCAAAAGAAATGCTGAAAAAGCAAATTCACACCACAGTGAAAAAAATAAAAACCAAACGCAGCCAGGAGTAGCACTCTGTATTCTGGATGAATATGCTTTTAAGAGTCAGGCCTCTGTTGATGATATGCACAATAAGTCACCAATTCTCATGAAATAGTACACATGCAATTGCAAAACACTTCGTACAATAACCAGTTCCCAAAGAAATTAAGAGTATTCTTAGAGGAATTCAGAGCTTGCCTCTTTTGGAATTTCATTCTTTAGTTGTGTTTGTCAAGTACAGTTGCAGTGAAGCACTAGAAGACGTCAGCAAAAATAACAGAGTACTAAAAAGCACTTTAAAAACAATCAAAAAAAAGGCATC
>JAOXJM010000019.1:27647776-27659250 GCA_026413425.1 Tringa solitaria
AGACAATACATTTTTCATCACTTTGCTAAGGATTCAACTACTTCTGTTTCTTGCTTCTATACATATTCCCTTTTGGCCAGGAAAGAAAAAAAAGCTAAGCCAACCACAAACACTCCTTCCCAAAACAAAAACAGAAGGAAAAAACTGTAAACAACAGAGACTTAAATATATTTTTAGAGAAAAACAGTACCCAAGCTTTTTCAGAATACCATCTTTTTCTTTACCCTTTCTCATTACTAGGTCTGATCCCCAGACTTTTCAGACTTTTACACTAACGATCAAAAAATATTCAAGGCTCATCAGGTAAAACTCATCCTTATTTTGGATCAATACCTTTAAATTTCATTTCTAACACAAACAGAAAGCAAAGATTTTCTTTAACAACACATACAGGGTTCTGTATTTTACCTATTACACTTGCCTAACACTTGTCTTTGAAGGCAAGTTTTTTTACAGCTTGATAAACCTTTTATATCAAGAGACAAACATTCATGCTTAGTACAGAAATGCACAAAGATCAGATCCACACTTTCAGCTAGAGGTAACAAAAGCTGGCTTCCCCCTCCAAATTTCATTTCGCTCTTGCAACAATGTATTCTTCTCTCATAGGGAAGATATAAAACACAAGCTCAAAAAATCTCCATTGCTGAAGAATTGCCTCAGATAGTAATGAGACAAGCTGAGCAAAAAATTTCAGTAACCAGATCCTGCTTTTCACTAAGGTCTATGAAGTTACCTTGGAAATTTTAAATACACTTTCTTCTTAATTATATCTATTAGCTCATTTTGTGCTTCACCAAAATTGGCAGAGTTATCATAGGAGTCCCTTCTCCCTCCATTCACTCCTTCCTTCCCTGGCATCTACTAGCTGCTTTACTGCAGTAAAGACAAATAGCAACCATGAAAACAGCATTTATTTACAACAAATTGTGTGAATCAACTGTAATTTGAAAGCATCTTTTGATGCTAACTTACTTTTCCTACTTAACACAAATTGCTATAGAGCCCTTCATCCTTTGGGATCTCAGAAGTTTAAGGTGCCAGTGGCTATCCTTAATGAATCCACAAACACCACAAAATTAAGTCTAGCATTTTCCTCCAATGCCCAGAGATGGTTGCTGGTTTTGTACAATTTGTATTTAACCCATCCCACCAATATAATACATGCTGCACTATTTGCCTGAAGCAAAAGCAAATTCATACATTTTGCACTTTTGAGCAGAATACAATGAAATTTGTAGCAGTTTTAAATTTTCTTAGAGTTTAGTTCTATAACTTGAAACCTCCCAACAGTTCTGCTTCTTATATGCCTGCTGTAAAGAGTACCATGCTTTGCCTGGGGAGCAGTATTTTTAAACCAAAATAACATTACAGAAATAGATATTTTCTGTGGTGCTCTATGGCAAACCAATTTAGAAAACAGGATAGCTGTTTGGGTAGCCCACATAACAGCTGGAGTCTCTTGTGGGCAGATGCCTTTGTGCCCAAAGATGTAATAATACTATAACCCAGCCAGAAGTGTGTTCTGTGACCATGTTGTCTCCTGTTAGAACCAGCTGCAGCCTCATAGTGAGCCAAAAGGCCTTAGGCACACATTGCTATGTGAGCGTAGCACCAATAAGGAATTCAGATGCTTTATTAAGAAGTTCCCCTGCATTCACCACTGTACTTGTGCGTATGGAAACAAAAGCATCTGCACTATAACTGCAAAAAACTCTCGGAAAACCTTTCTTCTCTGAAGCACAGTTAACATCTATCTTTCTGATTCCTGATTCCTTAATCATTAGACGGTATAGTCAAAAACTCTGAGTGGGTTGGTATTAATGGAGATTGCCAGAGAGATGCAAGTAAAAGCATGCAAACTCATGTGCTGATATCACAGTAAATCTTGTATCAGCTACATAAAGATTATAAGGTGGATGCATTACCTCTTCTCTATGAGGCAGAAAAGTTTCCTTAACAGACTTGTGCCCAATGATTGAAGTATAGGCAAAGGCTTAACACCAACAAGGATTTCAGCTCAAAATCTGGAAGACGATAATGGCCAAAATTTCTGAAGCAAGTATACAGACTCATTGTTCATTGCAACACCCAAAGACATAAATGCAGTTGTTTCACATTTAGGAAATACTGCTGATGTTGGGGACTGAAGTAATTCCCTGAAGCAATCTCCAGAGTCCCTGCCACATGGTAGCCCAAAGCACTGAAGAGAGACGGCCATCTAAATGTTGCCATACTGCAATAATGATAATAATGATGATAGTAATCATATTCTGCCATACTACCGTCAAAGCATTGAGATTGCCTTTGTTCTTTTCCTCATAACAAGACAACAATGTGAATTGAGATGGAAGCCAATTCATAATAACATGAACACCAAATAAAATCAGGTGCTAGAACTAAAGCAACACTGTACAAATCCAAAGTATATTTTAAGATACTTATTGGAGTAAGTAAAAAGTTATGGCTGAGATGCTTGCAAGTCTCTGAATTAATGTTCTGTTGGGTTAAGCATGCATAGCTTCAGGCTCAACATAAGTCTTTTAGAGTCTGGTTGGCCTGTTGCTACATGCTACATGCTACACAGAATGATATCTATGGCTTAAGTATCTCAAATACCTGTACATAGACTTCAAAAGACTTCTACTGTCCACACACAGAACAGAAAAAAAAATACCATGCATAAATGAAGGTTAGCCTTTATAACAGAAAGAGATATGAGTACCTAGTGTGATTTCAGATACTTAAGGATATATACCTAGCTATCAGGATGATGATGAGAATTTAGTATTCTACACATGGAGCAGGCATCAAAAATCGGTAAGCTCTTCTAACTGTATGTAAACATTCCTACCAAGTATCATCCTAAGGCATTTTCGAAGGCAAGTTGCTGCAGCTCACAGCGTTCTACCAGTCAGGACAGATATGGACATGAAGAAAAGGCAAATGGTTCTGCAGACACGTGGAAGCAGACAGCTGCTATTTGACAAGAGACTGAAACAAATAAATCAGGAGTGACTCAGTTCTTAGGCTCTTGAAAATGAGGAAGCTTTGGTTTGCTAGAACAGAAGAGGTAAAAGGTAATTTGAATAAATTGAATGTTTTAAGTTTAATTAATCTAATAACTTACAATAAGTGACACTGGCATAAATTAAGCAGCAGTGAGTCTGCAGCTCAGAATGTGTCTCCTAGACTGTTTAGAAAATACAGGTACTGTTTTTCTTGTTGCAAGAGGCATGCGAGTATGTGGGCTTTCATAACACTAAGTGACAAAGTAGATGGCTAGCAATAAGGAGATAGTGATCTTGTTCAGAAATAAATGAAGAAAACATAATTACACTGTAAATTATATTGCAGTATCTGCTACATGTTTATCCCATGTCTATCAGAACAGTATTTTCACAGTATACACACGGCAACTACAGAAGAGAGTTTATAAATAACAACCTTACACCTGCTACTTAATTTATCTACAAAGTGACACTAATTATCATGAAGACAGTCAAGTTTGTTGCCAGCTGCCTTGAAAAGAGTTACAAAACCTATCTCCACAAAACCGTAGAGATAGGTTTTCTAACCTATCTGTCTATCTCTTACATAAAACCTCTGTAAGGAAGAAACTGGGAGAATGTTTTGCTAAGGTCAAAACAATAAAGTAATTTACACTTTGCTCAATAGAGGGGAAAAAATAGTTTTATTGTTTGGATTAAACAAACAAGGCAAATACAAAAGCCAATTACTATTATGAGGAAGGAAAACATAATATTATGTCATACCCTGAAAAAGAGACCCTAGTAAGTATATCAATGAACTGGAAAATCCTGCAGAGCTAAAAAGGTAAACAAATCAAGAAGTCAACAAATCAACTAAAAACTGCTTTACCTTTGCATCTGGTTTTGGAAACTATCTCCTTTCTAGTTTAAGGGAGGTATGCATAACAAAAAGAAACATTATCCCACCCAAGCATGTATTTTTATTAACTACATTTAATTTACAATAACTGGAAACACTAAAAAAAAAATAAATCTGCCCTTCCCCCATCCTGAGGAATCAGTTTACACACACGCATGCACACACATAAACATTAACATATCTATTTCAAGCAAAAGCTTTTAAAAAAACTACATAAATGTATACTTGTAGTTACAAATACAATAACAAACCATATTCTTGTTTTTGATAAAAACAAAAGTTTGTCTCTTTGAGTGTAAATCATGCATGAAAGGAGGACAATTTTTTTTAAGCTGCATATGCTTCACATGCTGCTTCAAATGGCAAAGCTTTGCGTGCCTGGCTCAGTGCCAGTTGACAGCTCAGCTGGATATCAATGCACATTCTGACCCCCCTTGCAGCGTGTCACTTCTGAATTGTTTCCGCAGTAGAAAGTTTATTCAACCTCTCTCTCAAATTCAGTGGACCGACCATCATTCTGCTATTTAATCATAGCAGAACAGGTTATTTTTCTGACAGCACTAAAGCCAGACAGCAATTCCTAATGAACAGCTTGATACAAGTGGAATTTCGACTGTTTTAGCCTCAATTAATTCTGCTGTCAAAACAAATGACTGCTTTTAGTGTTTAGATGTTAAGCTGCATCACAAAGGTCAATTTTGTATGTACACAAACATACAAGCAATCTTTTTCTTGCTATCATCTGATCCTGTGACATGTTTGTCAAAAAAATTTCAAGCTTTCAAATTCAGAAGACAGGAAGCCAAAATATATTTTCTCTACATTACTGTTTCGAACACTAACTTCTCATTTTTAGAGCCTGTCCAAAAAAGAGAAGGGATTTTATGAAAAGATAAGGAGTATTTTATTTTTCCATGGAAAAGGACTTCTTACTGTAGCTTTAAAAAAAGAAGCATCAAAACCAAATTCAAGTATATCTTACTTATAGGAATGCAGACTGAAGATGACCGGCTGTCACCATCTTTGGGGTAAGTAACATATTTGTGATAAATTTATCATGCCAGTACCAGACTGTTGCAAGCAAACGTTAGTTTGTGGACTGGGTCAGCTCTACTTTGCCAAAAAAAGAAGGGACAGAGAATACAAGTGGCCTGTTAACATGCCAATCTGATGGGAAATATTGAAATAACACTGGTAAAATTGTATCCTTTAATCTAATTCTACGAATATACAGCTGAACCACAATAATCACTGAATTTCTGACTACTCTTTGTTAAATCCTCAGGATTACATATCAGACTATCTTATATATGGCCTCTAGAGATGCTTAAGATTTGACTGGATCCTTTTTAAGAATTTTTGTTGAAAAAAGAAAACTATAGCATGGTGATAGTACTCCTTTCAAAAAAGAAAAGAAATAGTTGATAGTGGCAGCATAAATAACTACAATCATCAATAGCAACATACGTAGCACTTCCAAGGAAAGTCTATTTTTAGAGGAAAAATTTAACATACAAGGAGAGCATCTACTAAAAAAAGCAATCAATTCTAACCCTGATTCTGTTACTAGGCTTCCAGCCCTGCACTCAGTTCACCAGATCAAAGGAAACATTATTCAGGCTCTTCTGGTACTGTGGGTACAAGCTCTGTGAATACAGCAAGCACACTACTCTCAAGGGGCAGTACATCCATGTGGCTTACAGAACAAAAACAAAGCAGAAAAGGATCATAACCTGAGTAGCTCTAAAATAATTATTATCAAATAAGATGTTTGTCAGCAGCAAGGAGAGATATTTTTTTTTTTTAACTCTAAACTAAAAAGGTGGCAAAGGTCTTCAGTTACAAAGAAAGTATTTTTTATTGCTCAGATAACACCAGTATTTTCAACAAGAGACATTAAACACATACCCAAGCCAATGTTTCACGTCAGAGACCCAATTAGCTTGCAACACCTGAATATGACAACACCGGAAGTTTCAGATACAATTTATGTAAGCACAAGGTTTGTGAGCAGCAAAATTAATGTCAGCTAATACACCAAGCTGCAGAATGCTACATTCCTCAAGTTCCATTCTTCACACCACTCCCAGTCACTTTTCTCATCCTTTTCTACTCTTCTCCTCCTTTGTACTTCAACTTCACCCCATATTTCCTGGCCAACATACACATGTACATACAAACACACACTCAGCTGGTTGCTGACTCTCGAAATGAGTAACTTGCATCATTACAACTGCCTTCCCTTACATGGCATGATCAGTTTGGTTCTCCTCTACCCGGCTCCTCACTTTTAAAAAGTCTTTGAAACTTCTACTTTCTCATCAAATTGGGTTGAAAGTCTTCTGAAAGCTATTTGGGTATGTGGAGAAAAATACTGAGAAGCAGCAGAACTGCCTAAGTCTAGTCTATGAATACAATTATCTGTAACAAATGGCTCTGGCTGACTGCATGACACCTTCTGAAGGCAGACCATGCAAGTGTGCAGTGATGAAAGAAATGCACAGACACATTCAAATAGTCTTCTTAAAGAAGAGTCAGCTAAGATTTTGGAACACTAGACATCGTAAATATGTGAAACTATAGCCCTCATGTTTAAAAACTGCTTCAAAGAATCATGTCTTTGTAGCAGTCACACATTGTCCCTGTAAACCAAGAGGATATAGTTTCTTACTGAAGTTCTGAACTTAAACCCATGAAATCATCAGAGGTTAAGATGTTTAATGGGACCTGTTTCCTAAAAAGAAGGAGAATAATACAATTTATAGTAACCAGAATTTTTCAGAGAGAAAAATCTTTTTTTCACTTAGACAAAATCCTCTCAATGGGAACATTTTCCTGCTTTGTAGTGCTTTGAGAGTATTTTCATATTTACTTGTACAGAAGACTTATTTTGTAGGAAGGGAAAAAAAGTATACATGCTTAACCACCTCTCCACCCCAACCGTAAAATGGGAAGTATTAATAGCGTATGACAGTTTCCACACATGCAGTATCAATAAGCAAAGAAAGTCAATGTGAAACTCTTTCTAGCGTGCTTTTTCTGCAGCTTATGACAAGTATGAGACACCTCTTTGTGGGGGAAGAAAGCTGAAACCGCAGAAATAACATTGAGAGATATATTATTAAGGATTACCACAAAATCTCCCTTCCTCACATTTATGCCCAAAGAGCTACTTGGAGCCCAATACAGTACAGGTTTGACTTTGAAATATGTCTTAGCATTTCAAGACACAAAATATGCATACTATTATCCAATATTATCCATAATAGCATCCAAGTCAGTGGTTGCCAAGAGGACAAATGCATGTGACAAGATCTTGATTTTCCACTCCTGTCTGTTCTTCTCAAACCAGACTATCAAATATGACACAGAACCACAAAATCCTCTGAATGATTGTTATCGGCTATGACAGTAAACCAGAGAGGGACTCTCTGAAACTAAATTCCAAGGCTTAGGAAGAAGTTTAATGATAGTAACAGCATTTCTTATACTGTTTTTTTCTAGATATTCCCTTTCGCCTGAAAAGAGCAACCAATAGAGAAAACTCTTCAAAACGAATGCATTTCTACATATAAACTACAAACACTATTAATAAAATATAGGAATTTGAAATTTTGTTGTTATGGTTAAACCTGGGCTTAGGTCTGTGCAGCTATCTCAATTAGCTACTGTTCGGACAGTTTCCTTTTTGCTACCCTCATACTACTCAGGCAACAGGTCAAGGGGTAGCCCACTGTACCTATGTTGCCAAAATGCAGACAAATCAAAACCCATCATGTAAAAAGGAATTACTGATGAAGAAAGCCACCCAAGTGATCTATAACAATTAAGACAACAATAAAAAGATAACAAGGACAAAGCAGAAAAGATCCTGCACTTCCTGAGAACCACCATGGATACACAAGGTCAAATACAAGTCAAGTGAGAATTCATTTTTAAATGTCAGAATCAATATTTGTGTTCTAAAAAGAGTATGACATAGAGACCTAGTTGAACAGTCAGTCAATTCAATGCAGAAGTTCTCCAATGACTGTTTGTCCTGGTATGATGTACTATCATGTCCCAGTATTGTCATCAATGAAATTCTGAGCTAATTAGCAGTGAGACCCCATGCAACACAATTTAGTGACCACTAATGCTAGAAAGACTATTTTATGCACAGTTTAGGATTTATTTCATTTTATTAGTGAGGTAGACTATTAGACAAGATAGGTGGTTTTGAGTCTGTTTATGAGTCCAACTTTACCTTCCTGTGTTTGCTTCCCTAATTTAAAACCACATTTTTCATCAAAAAGCCTGTGCTACAAGACTCAAGCCATTGCTCATCACTAACACTGCAGTCTACAAAGAATGAACTACATGTATATGCAGTTGTTTATAAATAAGTTTCTAAATATTTCCAGATTTCAGAAAGTTTCACTTCTTGTAAGCTTTATCTCCTGACAGGGGAAAAGAAAAAAAAAAAAAAAAAGAGAGAAAAGAATACACTTCTTCCTTCTAATTTTGCTAAGTATACTTCCTGTGAAAATTTCATGTTTGAAAAGACCACTTAGTTAATGACTAGTTAATTCTGTCCAAAGAATATTTCCAGTTTTAAAGAAAAATAAATTAAAATCCCCAACCCCCATAATATTAATTCTATATAAGGTTATGCTACTTCATGTAACTAAAGAACAGGTCCTAATTTATATTATTAGCATAAACCATGTCAGCATATTATTTCTATTCTCAGGTGTTTAAAAGCTCCTCAATATTTCTGTTACTATCATAGTAGCACCTATCTTGCTTACTACTGCATTTTCTGATTACTATCTCCTAGTACCTTTTTCCTACATTGTAGGAAATGTACATTGTACAGTACATTGCTTTACTCCGATAGCCCTGAAAAATTACTTGCCTCAGGCTGCAACTGTTTTTGTTTGCTTGTAGCAACAAAATTCAAGAGGACTCAACAGTACTTCATCTTACTTCATCTTACTAATTCAAAAACCCAGCTCTTGCCCTGTTGTATTTACAGATGTCATCTAAGGTATTTTCATCAATGCTACCTACTAGTCTTCCACGTGCATTAAAAAAACATGTACAGCTATAACTCTTCAGGACATTAAAATTAAATGAACCCAATCTAAAACAAGTTTGCAACTTCGGTGTACCTAACCATTAAAAATCTATGCTGGCAGATGAGACTTCCTAAAATCCACATCAGCTTTGGCAGGTTTGTTGTTTATGAAGAGACCAATTTTTGCAGGCAAAATAAAATAGGCATCTAGGACAGGAATTAAGACACATTTGTTGGCACAGCTCTTGAGCTTGCAGCTCCTCATTGAAAACAGAGCTCTACAGCACAGGACCCTTACATACTTTTTAACCTGCCTCAAGCCCAGCTTCTCATAAAAATCCTCAAAGATATCTACACTTAATTTCTTCCGTTAACTTCTGAAATATAGCAATGGTCTGCCTTCCTTTACAAAGAATACTTTTTTGAATTCCTCAGATACTGTTGCTGTTGATAAACTAAACTCATTCCTCAGTCTCTGTAGAATTATGTGTGGCCGCAGGCTTTGAGAAACTGTGACACTTCAGGCTATTATGCATCTAATCACAAGTGTTGGCAGCATTAAAATATTCACAATATTTACAGAAAATATAAAGAAAACCATTTATAAGAACATAAAATAAATACTTGCTTTGTTGCACTTCCTTGTGCAAAAGAAGCTCAAAGATGTCATGCAGAGCTGTTCAAACATTAGTATTAACCATTTTCAGTGTTTATTTCCACCTACTTTGTTGCTGTTTAGTGTCCTAGCAAAGCATTTTTATAAATGCTATAAACTGTTATGTTATCAAACAAACCCATGGAAAAAAATAAATACCACACCCAGCACTGTTTCAAGTCTTTATCTCAAAGCAAAGTTCATTATTCAAGCACATAAAAAGCCAGTAGCTTCATCAAAGCAAGATTCAATACTCCATGGACTTTGTTGTTCCTCTCAATCTCTGGGAAAGGACTAACTTGTTTCTAGAACTTCTAAGGGTTATTCTTAACCCTTTTTTCCTCCTTTATTCTGTTCATCTTGTACGTTCCTTCATTAGATATTAAACATATAGTTTAACACAACACACTAACTAAATATGAATATTGAGTGAGCATAACTGTGCATTTACAGTATTCACACTAGCCTGCCAGTGCGAATGGAGGCCTGAACGCTCACTTTAATGCTCTTGCATTCACTTTGGAAAAAACACATAAGCTGTACGCCCCATAGGCATTTAGGACTAAAATGCCCACATAAGCAATTAGAAAAGACATGATAGCATGTCATAAACTCACACCAAACTTTACACTGACCCCCCTCATTACCACCAATAGACAGCCACATAAAACATTAATCTAACCAAATAACCAAGAACTCGGTTAAGTTCACTGAATCAGAAATCAGCTGAAATAACGTGTAGGTAAAATTTGTTTTTTAAATGATTACTAAATTGAAGCTTTAATGCTTTATGATTCTGGTAACAGGCAATGCTGGCAGCATTAATGAACTTGACTTGTAAGGAATCAAAATCAATCTGCTTTGCTTGCCACCTATTATGGTTGATAAACATTATGGTTTATCAATAGTTTTGCACCCTGTGAAAAGTCCACATTGCTTTCTGCAGGAATGCCATACCTAAATCAACCATTATTTTTTAGAACTTCAAAACACAAAAAGTGTTAGCTCTCCAGAAAGAGAGTTCCCTCAAAATAGACAAGGATCACCAGCACGTTGACAAGAATGCCAGGATATTTTTTTCTGATATGCACTACCTTGTGAGGCAGTGAAGATCTTGACATTATAGCTGTCCCAAATCACCGATAAATTTCTCAACTCTAGAATACTTGATAGCCTTCCCATAAAGATTTTCAAATTGATTAAAAAAAATAAAATCCTGAACTAATGTCTCCATTTGACATCCATGACCTTAAACCTTCTCATGACTGGAGTTACCAGAAGCCTTGAGACAATTTTTTCTGCATGGGCAAATAAAGCAAAATAGGTTTCAGCTGCTCCAAAAAGCAACAAACATTTTTTTAACTAGCATTACTGATCAATTACTAAACAAATTGCCAATTTCTGGATTTGGTGGAGGTAAGCAATGGAGTAGAAACTTTACATCTGTCCTATTCTAAATTTTGCTATCTGTGGAAACACCATTTGATTAAAAGAACTTATGCTATTATTCCTAATATCTAAAAGGACAAGAGGAACAATTTACTGTTACCACAAGGGCCAGCAATAGCTGATCAACAACAACTATGCATAATAAATATTTTTTATTATAATAATTTTGCTATCATTTAACGCAAAGAGATGAAGGATAGCAGGCACTAATTTTACCATGTTTTTAAAAATGCAAACTACTTCTAGGCCTTCCACGAAGTTCAAATTTATTGAACGGATAAGGAAAGGAGAAAAGAAGTATTTTTAAGGGATTGTGTTTTACACAGCCCAAATTATAGATGCTTTTCATAGAATCATGGAATCATAGAATGGTTTGGGTTGGAAGGGACCTTAAAGATC
>JAOXJM010000019.1:27659350-27673571 GCA_026413425.1 Tringa solitaria
ATTGAGTTGGATGTTCAAAGGTAATGTTCCTTCTACACATCATGCCACCGATGCTACCTGGAGTAAGTGGGTTGCCTTAATCACACAGCGAGCTCGAATAGGAAATCCAAATCGTCCAGGAATTGTAGAAGTGATCACAAACTGGCCTGAAGGTGGAGATTTCACAATGCCACCAGAGGAGGTGCAACACGTGCTGAAAAAGCTCCACCATATAATGAACTCTCAGATAATAATTCACTGATGGATCTTGTCGTATTGTAGGAAAGCATCGAAGATGGAAAGCAGCTGTAAGGAGTCCTGCTCGACAAGTTGCAGAAGCTACTGAAGGCGAAGGTGAATCAAGTCAATTTGCAGAAGTAAAACCTATCCAGCTGGCCCTAGACATTGCTGAACGAGAAAAGTGGCCAATACTCTATACTGACTCATGGATGGTGGCAAATGCTCTGTGAGGATGGTTAAAACGATGGAAGCAGAGCAACTGGCAACGCAAGAGTAAACCTGTTTGGGCTGCTGAATTATGGCAAGATATTGCTGACCAGTTAGAGAAACTAGTTGTGAAAGTATGCCATGTAGATGCCCATGTACCTATGAGTCAAGCCACTGAGGAACATCGAAACAATCAGCAAGTGGACCAAGCAGCTAAGATTCTCCAGACAGATTTAGACTGGGAACATAAAGGTGAACTGTTCTTAGCTCGCTGGGCCCATGACACTTCAGGTCACCAAGGAAGAGACGCAACGTACAAATGGGCTTGTGACCGAGGGGTGGATTTAACCATGGACGCGATTGCGCTGGTTATCCACAATTGTGAAACATGCACCAAAATCAAGCAAGCTAAAAGGTTAAAACCTTTGTGGTATGGGGGCCGATGGTTGAAATACAAGTACGGGGAGGCTTGGCAGGTTGACTACATCACACTCCCTCAAACTTGCCAGGATAAGCGTCATGTGCTTACAATGGTGGAAGGAAGCATCAGATGGTTGGAAACCTGTGCTGTACCCCATGCCACTGCCCGGAATACCATCCTGGGCCTTGAAAAGGAAGTCTTGTGGCAACATGGTACTCCAGAAAGAATTGAGTCTGACAATGGAACTCATTTCAAAAACAATCTTATAAGTAACTGAGCAAAAGAACATGATATTGAGTGGACATATCATATTCCCTATCATGCACCAGCTTCTGGGAAAATTGAACAATACAATGGATTGTTAAAAACAAACCCTAAAAGCAATGGGTGGTGGATCCTTTAAAAGTTGGGATAAGCATTTAGCACAAGCTATCTGGTTAGTTAATACCAGGGGATCCATCAATCAAGCTGGTCCTACTCAATCTGACCTTTTACGTATCGTAGAAGGGGATAAAGTCCCTGTGGTGCACGAAAGGAACATGCTAGGGAAAACCGTATGGGTTTTTCCTGCCTCGGGCAAAGGCAAACCCATTCACAGGACTGTTTTTGCTCAAGGACCTGGATGTACTTGGTGGGTAATATTGAAGAATTGAGAAGTTCAATGTGTACCTCAAGGGAATTTGACCCTGGGTGAGAACACTTAATTCTGAGTATGATGTTAGTTGTTTATAATACTAAGTGTTCTATAAGTGTTTTTCAGGATAACACCGCAGTGATGAAACCTAGCCGGATTGATCAAGTGGCATCCAGTAAAACTTCTCTGAGATGGACATGTTGCCCATGGGCACGAACCCGAATTTCACACCATCTTTCCTACCCTAAGAATCTGATCTGCTATGAAATGGACTTAACTTTTGTATATAGAGATAAATCATAACTGAGTGATTTACATTTCTCTATCTATATATGTATGTGTGTATAGATTTCACAGATAATAGTATTTGTGATCTAAGCATGATGCAAATAGTACGGAATAAGGGGTGGAATGTCCCAGTTTGAAGTAAAACAGAACCAATTTTCTGTTCAGTGATTTTACACCTTAGCTAGGCCTCTTCTAACTCTCTGAAATTAATAGCATATTGTGGAGAAAACTCCTCGTTCTCAGAACGATAAGACCAATGCTTGTGTTACACGTCAAGGAACAGCATGCACAGAGGCCCTTGCTTATACTTATTGCTATAACAACCGAGGTCAGCCAATTTTTGTTATTTGTCCTATTAGAAGGTCGGAAATGAAAAAACATAGAGGGGTCACATCTATGGGGAGGAGCAGATAGAACAGGTGACCCAAACCTGACCAACTGGGGTATTCCATCCCATCTGCCCCATGCTCAGTATAAAAGCTGAGGGGATCAAAGGACTCTGTTCATCTGCCTTTGATCCTGATCCGTGTGTTCTTGACTCCAGAGCTGTAACCCAGTTCCCATCTGTCGCTGAGTCCAGGCTAGGACTTCCCCAGTGCCTGCTGGTGACATGACTGTGAGCTCCCTGACTGGAAGCCTGATACAGTTTTGTATATATTGTCTCTATTTCATTATTTTCTTCTTTTTGAGTTCAATATTAATTCCTCATTAAAGTACTTTAGGTCATTCTAAACTTCTAAACCTCCTTATCTCTTCCTCTCCTCTCTTTTGCCGGAGGGGAGGCGGGGGGGAGGAAAGGCCATCTGGTGATCTGGTTTTGGTAAATTTGGCTGAAACTACAACTTCGAAAACAACTTGCATGTGACTATTCCTCTTTGCCAGATCTTCTCTTCCTACTTGTGTGTTGCAGCTGCAAATCACATTCTGGCTTATTCAGATTGTGAAAGATGGATCAAGTTAGTACAAAAACAATGGATTTTTTTTATTAGTAGTAAAAGATGACCCAACACCTCTCTCACACTGAATAATGGCACAGCATATGTAATAATTGGCATCTGCATATCATTGTTTTACTGGAGGGGTAAGGAGCCAGCAAAGATTATGGCTTTTTAATTTTGTCTGAATTACAACAATTTTCTTTTATTTCCTCTTTATTAACTTTTTAAGGAAAAATTGCAAAAATAAGAGGATCAACTTAGTAAATTACCAACAGCCAGTAACAATGACACCAGAACAAATTAATGAAAACAAATAATCTAGATTTGGCTTTTGTTCCTATTTGTTTGGACAATGCAACACAACTGTGTCTTCTTATTTGGCCTTCAAGGTACCTCCTGGATAAACTGTGTAGTAGCCAAAAACTAATACAGGGACAAACACAGTTAGTTTCCCACATGTAGGAAGAGGGCACAGTAATTCAGTAGCTAAAAATTAAAAATTACTTCATGACCAATTGCAGCTATATAGGCATTCACTAACCTCTTTAAATACATTAGATATTATCCTGCCAATTGCAGACATAAGATCTAGGAAGAATATGGCATTGTACTACCTAGCAGTTTCTGTTTCACGCACTATAAACTTTTCATACTGGAACAAATCAATTTTTTAATAGATTATTAGAAGATTAAGTAAATAAAGCTAAAACTCATTGATATGTTGCATGGGAATTAATCTGCAATACCCATCATCTCCATTATTGACTTAACATATACTTTGGATGGGAAAAACCCAGACATTTTCTGCCGTGCAATAAATCAATTTTCCTAAGAACAGGGAGGAACAAGCTGTCACAAACAGAAAAATGATTCATCAGAAGTAGCTAACAAATTTTGAAGAGCACTACAGGACCACATGAGTGACAAAACCATCTTCCAACCAATGGTATCAAACCTGCTATTAGACCTAACAGCAGACACATATGATAGAATTTTTTGGGTTGGAAAGGACCTTTAAAGGTCATCTAAGTCCAACTGCCCTGTGACAGGCAGGGACATCTTAACTAGATCAGGTTGCTCAGAGCCCCATCCAACCTGACCCTGAATATTTCCAGGGCTAGGGCACCCACAACCTCCCTGCACAACCTGTTCCAGTGTCTTATCACCCTCATCGTAAAAAATATTTCTCCTTATATCTAGTCCGAATCCACTCTGTTTTAGTTTAAAGCCATTAACCCTTATCCTAAGCCCTCTTTAAGTACTGAAAGTCTGCAATAAGGTCTCCCTGGAACCTCTTCTCCAGGCCTCACAACTCCAACTCTCAGCCTGTCCTCGCAGGAGAGGTGCTCCAGCCCTTCCATCATCTTCGTGACACTCCTCTGGACATGCTCCAACAGGTCCATGTCCTTTCTGTGCTGAGGGCCCCAGAGATGGATGCAGTACTCCAGGTAGGGTCTCACCGGAGGAATCACCTCCCTTGACCTGCTGGCCACGCTTCTTTTGATGCAGCCAGGATACAGTTGGCCTTCCGGGCTGCGAGAGCACAATGCTGGCTCATGTCTAGCCTTTCATCCACCAGTACCTCCAAGCCCTTCTCCTCAGGGCTGCTCGCAATCCATTCATCCTCCAGTCTGTACTGACACTGGGGGTTGCCCTCAATCCAGGTGCAGGACCTTGTACTTGGCCTTGTTGAATCTCATGAGGTTCATGCGGACACAGTTCTCGAGCTTGTCCAGGTCCCTCTGAATGTTAGAAATGACTCAGAGAACACATTCAATTTTGACCTGAAGCCTTACTGGTTATTGCAGGTCCTGCCTGTTTTTCAATGTTTTACAGTAAGTGATGGGTTTTTTTCAGTTAAATTTAAAAGATTTGCAACTGGATGTACGTGGCTATTTTTTTACACTGAATGGAAGTGAGAAAACAAGTAATGAATACAACTTCTTCAAATACTATATTACTAAAAATTGTAAATGAAACTGAAAAAAAATATTTAAAGTAAATTCAGTAAGAAGGTGGTGATAAAGCTGACTAGAGGAGTTATTTAGGAGGCATTTAAAAAAGAGCCATTGTAAAGAAGCTCACAAATGAAATTAAAAACCTCACAAAGCATTACTGCTTGAAAGAAATGTTATTTGCACTAGAAAAAGTGTTAAACTCTAGAAGCCTCTGTGTATTATGACTCCTGGTGACAGAAATTAGCCACCAGAGGGAGCCCATATAATCTGGTACAAAGAACATCACTGTACAAAGAGAATTTTCAGATATGCAGATGAGAGTTTAAGAAAATAATTGTCTATATCTAGAAAACTTTATTGTACATTATTTATAGTGCACACAACAGAACAGCCCTCCTCAGTACTTCATTTCAGATTCATTCTTATTTTTACCGATATAAATAAGTGAACTCTAGTACGAAGAACCGTAACTGTAGCTAGAATATACTGAAATAAACTAAAATACTTTGCTATGCATTACCGTTTTCATTTATTTTGTTATCAAAATTCAGTATTTCAGAAAGCAGCCCACCATCTAACTTAGTATACTAGCCCACAAATAATATGGAAGGGAGAAGGCCTACATAGTCCTGGGGAATTTTAAAGTATTTCCCTAAAATATATTTAGGCCTGGAATCTTAAGCAACGATGACATCCATAAGACATTTCAGTACATTTGTTTTTTATGCCAAGCCAGTATCATTTTTATATTGGATATTTCAATTTGTCTGAGGAGCCATTGCCTTTTCCAGCCTAATTAATAAATATATCACACACAGAAAGACTTCCAATATTTGCTCCGTGAATTAGAATACCTTTCTTTTAAGAACAGTTCTCAAATGCAGAAAAGCAAGAAAAAGCAGCCCTTACCATGCTAGATGCTTCGATCATTCTCAGAAGGCTGGTATCTCACTTTGCCTTCCAAATCTTTGCAATTGTCAAAGCTGTATGATTCTAAGTTAATAAAATGAATATAACGGAAGCAGTAACCATAATAAACACCAGTGGTGTTCTGTGCTTCTTTGAAGTCTTTGACATGTCACTTTTTGTGAATTTGTATTCTTTTATTGCTGATTTTCCCTGTGCTTTCCCTCTGGACCATGACTGCTTTACAAAATTGTTATCAAGACAATAATTACCACTGTAAAAGAAAATTCAAGGTGCACACATTTCCACACTAAACACGTTATATTTCCTCAGAGTATTTTTCTATTAAAAGAGTTGAAGAAATGAAATTTGCTATGGCAAAAGCTTTTATTTGACCTCGGAGTATACAAATGGGACTTAAAGAACTCTGTAAAGCAGCAGATAAATACAGAGCATGTATAACTTCTCCTACTAAATTAAAAAGTGTTAATTTTCTTAGGATTACTATGCTGTCTATCAAAAAACTACACTAATAAGATGGATGACTTGAAGTGCATGGTGCTCTAAGATACGTTAGCAAGGGTCTTTGTTACCCAGGGAGTCAATCCTAAATGCAAGATGGAGATACCTAGCCACGACATTTTGGAATAGCTAGTCAAAGAGGTCTGAATGCTGAATTTTCCCCTGTCTTGTCAGACTTAATTAACTTGTACCCCCGAAGCTCATACTTCTTATTTCTTGATCCTTACTGAAAAATTGTGACATACAGAGAAAACATTTGGTAATTTTTCCATATACAATCTTATGTCAGCCCACTCAGACATCTGCATTAGTGAATCACAGAAAGAATATGAAACAATGTTATGTTAAAAACATCTCACAGAGGCATTGTAAGATACCTAGTAATCATGTTTAACAATTTAATACAAATTCTCAAGCTCTACTCTGTTATGTATATCCTTGCTCTGAAAAAAACCCTTTGTACTAAAAGACAGAGATGCTAACCAGGACTCTCAATGCTGAAGCAAACAGAAAACAGTACTACTGAATTCCTGTGTTCACACACATAGTGACTGTGTATTCAGGCCCAAATAGTAAAGTGAACTCTCTATTTTTGCTATACTGCTAGATACACATTACTGTGAGATTGCCCTTTTATGCCAGTCCAGGAAAGTCTTTTACACCACACCCAACAAGCACTACTGTCAGAAAGTACTATTCGATTTGCTGCTCAGTAAAGAAACAATCTACATACAATCTGTTAAAATGGGTAATTTTGTAAGCTAACCAAATAAACCCATGCAACTTTTCCAACAGTTCAATAAGCAGACATCTGTTCAACATAGTCATCTGTTCTGAACAGATCCATAAGTTTATATTAAATAAAGTTATGAAATATAATTTATGCAGAAACACATAGCAGACAACACATAGTTTGTGCAAGGAACTTCAGTCTCTTGACAAACTTCACTGATGTACCACAGAACAGTACAGTTAAAAACCTTCCTCGAAGGTCTACGTAGAGGAACTCAGAGCTACAAATTGCCATGCTTTATGAACACAGATACTATATGTATATAATAAATTACGTTATCAATTTCTATGAATCATTTAATAGTAAAATTTAATAGTAAAACTAAAGAATTTTGAGAATTTGAAACTGTTAAAGTTAAAAATTTAACATAGTAACAAACAAGGGTTTGATCTTTTATTAGGAGTGGAAATTTACAGTTTTAAAATTAACATTTCCTACTCTGTTATTTTTAATCTCTTACCAGGTCTTTCCTTGCCAGTTCCTTTTGACTCAGCAAATTTCTGTATTAAACTCTCAACTGTAGTATTTGTCATGTTATTAATAAATTCTTCGTGCACCTTCAAAAAAACCACACCACACACAAAATGAAATTACAAATCAGTAACTGAAAGAATGTAATTAACTTTAAGAAGCGGTTTCCTCTGGAGTTAAGCTTCAAAATATTTCTCTTTAAAATATATTACAGGGTTCTAAAAAACAACAGGCATTTTATCAAGGAAATCCCTTCTTTGCTTTAGTCTTAGCAACTGTGTGTACAATAAAAATACAAATTAGGAATTAAAGAATAGAGCTTGATGATGGGTCTACGATTTACTTCTATTTCTTCCATCTAAATGACTTGTGTATGTATCATTTTCTGCATATTTCAGCAACATGTCCCACTACAATGTCAGGAAGAGAAGCAGTCTCTTAAGCCAGCACCAGTTAAGGGTGTGAACTGTTACTACTGTATTATCACAGTTCCCACCTGCTTGCGTAAAAGCATTACTGTTGTAATGTTTCTGGTCTGACAAAGGAAAAACCACATGCTGTTATTAGCTTCTCCAATAAGGCAGTGTGTATTTGCTTTAGAAATAAATAGCATGACCCTTGTGACCATCATTCAATAGTAGAAAGCCTGAAAACTGCAGAAAATAGTGACTGTAAGTCCACACAAATAAAACTACACTTGAAAACACCTAAAAATTAAGAACAACTTATAAGGATTATTAATACAGCAAATTACATCTAAAGAAAAGATCCTATAAAAACTTCTGTTACTGAAGACCTTTTGCTCATAAAACCCAAAGCATATGAAAAACTTGGGAATTTTTCAGAGTGATAGAATCTCAATTTTTAGGCAAAGAAAAGCACAAGTATCCCAGTTATGTATGAAATGAGAGCTAATTTAGTATCTAGGGAACAAAAGTTAGAAATACAATAAAAATGCTACAGATTGTTAAAAAAATTTGGTTTTTGTTAGGAAAAAATTTATTTAGACTTAATCTGTAAATTTTGTAATACCAAACTTATAAATGCAACAGGAAGCCACAAGAATTTAAGCTTATGTTGAATTTACCAGCATTTGAAAGACGAGATCTTGCAATAACCACAAAGACAGTAAGAATTGCTCCATTTAATAGTTAAGAAAAATATGCAGTATACTCCAAACAAATAAATGATAAAATAAAAATTACCTCTCCTATTTGTAAATGGATTTCTTTTATGGTATTTGACAATGATTCTATAATTTCTTTCATACGAAGAAGATGTGTTTCTTCAATGTCCTGAAATTTCTGTAAACCAATACAAGCAATCATCATGAAAATGTCTTAAAATACTAAATGTAAAATTTTAATAATATACTTTAAAATATGTCTTTTGAGAACCATTATCCAATTTTTTTCATGTGCTCTTTAAACTTTTATCTATCTTGATTTTTCAAAAAAATCTGACCTCTTTCTACCAGAAGAAAACAGGGTTAGAGAGTGCTTTTTAAAAAAAAAAATCTCTATTACTAAAGAGTCTCATTTTTTTTATCCAAACCCAGGAATATAATTTCTGGATCTGTTTTGCACTTCCTTCTTAGCACCCTCTCCTCCTGCTAGAAATATAGACATGCCTTCTCTTTTTCTGGCTGAATCTATATCCTTTGCTTCATTAAATATGATTGACTTGCTTGACTTTTAAACTCACCATATATAATCTTTCCAGTTTGTTCCATTTTACCCAGACTTCCAGCTGACAGCTATTTTAAAATAATTTCCAATGTTTTCATTGACCCCTTCCTAGCTAAAGATCAGAGCTAAAAATGTGCTCATTCTCCCCAACAGTCAACCATCATTGTCTTGAAATCTTTGTTTACTCCTGCTCTTTCCTAGTTCTCTTCCTATTTCTGTAACTGCCCTTTCAAGTGTGTCCAAACTTTGGAGCACCACTTAACCCTCTCTCCAATTTGCACAGGCTTCTCTAAAGACCATCTCTCCATATTTCACACCACCTGCTACTCTGATTCACAGACAACTCCATACAGAGTTGTCAATATAGAGTCAATGGAGTCAAATATCTCTAACTTCTAAACTCTCAATCTTCCTTTTGCCATACTTACATACCTTTCTAGTACCCATTTAAGCAGACTAAAATTATCTTACCGGTCTCCTTTAAACTCTTCTCTATAATAAATACCAAAACAGTTGGCCATTCAGAGATTTTTTCGTCTCTCATGTCATTGGAAAGCATCCCCCTCCTTCAATTGTTTCCTTATTTCTTTTTTATTGTTTTATACTTAAGAGTTAATATGTTTGAAGTAGAGCCGTCTTGGCCTTGTACATAATATAAATAAGTTCTGATCAAAGAATAAAGCTAAGTACAATAATACAATCACATCTTTCGTATCACAGATATAATCATTAACCAAATTGTTTACTTTCACTTTTGAAAGATCAGTTCATTAAAAAAGATGTACTGAAATGAATCTGTAATGTTAATGACCCAACAAATGCAAGCCACTGCTTGGTGTTTTAAGCTACAATAAAAAAAAAAAATCATCAACAACAGGGACTTTAGCTGTCCAACTCAGTATACACAATTTGAGTTAGCATGACTCCTTTTTATAAACATGTATGTTTTTAAGTTTTAGATTTTTCTAAAAAAATATTACTCATTCTTGAACTTTATTTATACACAGACTGCTCAACAGCAAAGTCATCCAAACTCAAGTTTGAACTCAGTTCTAGATAAGACAGAAGACTTGCAAAGAATAATTTAGTACTTTCAGCTATTTGATCCTTTCCAATAATTTACTGTGATATGCTTCTAGTAAGGTGGAAAATCTGGCAAATAAGACATCATGTTTCCTTAGCAACAGCATAGCAACTGCATAATGCAACTATAGCTTTACTCAGAAAAATCTTTTAACATGAGGAACTTCTGTCAAATCCAATTTCTAAACAACAATGAACTATATTTTACTGCTTCTGTAATCACAATAAACTCACAAACTTGCAATTCAAAATCAGGAAATCATATATTTCAAAATTCAACCTCTGAAAATCATTTATCATGAGTCACTTCACTTTGATAACTGCAGGTAAGACAGTAAATGACAAAGGAGTAAAAATACATAAAATTTATACAATAAGATCAGTGGAGTTTAACTAAGAAAAGAGGACAGCCAAGGGAGGACAGTAAGATATGATTACCTAGAATAATGCCTCAGTAATTCAAGATGTTTGTCCTCAGAAAAATAGTATGTGAAGTGTAAGACAGATTTAAGCTAAGCCAACTGATTTTGCACTGGAACAGCTGAGAATGCTCACACTCCTCATTGATTTTGTTTTCAGAACTAGTACATTTCAAGCAAAATGCACTCTAAACTAAGATAATCTTGGGTGTGCTTTGATAGAAGTGAGTTTCCATGGGTGGTGTTGTTTCTCCTATTGCATCATTCTTCATGTATATCTTCATTTAGAACTGTCAGTTCTAAATGAGAACTCTTTCAATACAGCTTTCTTGCTTGTGGCGAACAAGTTTACAGTGCAATTTAGCAAGGCCGGCTTATTGAAGTCATATTTGTTAAATTTTTTCTTATTGTTTCAGAGAGCAATAATTCAACTGCTATCAACTGTCTATTTCTTGTAAGGTAAAGAATAGACAGCAGACAGCTTTTGTGGGACTAAATAAAGATTTAAAGTAACCTGACTGAATTTGCTCTGCAGTGGATCAGAAGCAGTCACAGGCTCTATTTCAGTAGGGGGTTCAGTAACTTCCAAATGAAGGGAAATGACGAACAGGGCAGGAATGTTTTGATCCAGAAGAGCCACACTTGTACATGACTCAATCAAATAAATGGAACAGTTCAGTATTTTTTCTGGTATTACTTGTTTTCTTTGTAGCAAAAGGTGTATTCTACAGGAAAAGTCAGGGTGTACTACAATTTATACAAACCTCACAATGATGGAGTTACTAGAACACTTACTGAGCAAATACAATAGTTACAGTAACAGGAACACTACAAAAAAGTTAACATTTTGGGTAGCAGCAGTTATGTGTTCACATGTCAGTTTCATTCCACCTACTCTTATTTCTGGACTCTCTCCAGGAGGAATGTTGCACTTCAATGATTCTTTTGTTGCTATTATATTACTGTTTCCAAGAATTGTTTCAAGATAGATATTAGTTACATTTAAAAAGGTTACCTAGTCCCAAAATTCTCAAGTGATTGTAATCACAGATGCCAGTTCCAATCCTTATCCCAGTCAAATTGCCTAGGGATAACTGATATGCAAATATTTTAAGTTACAGTGAGAGACACACAGTGCTAAGGCAACAGATGTAAATGTGTAAGCTGGACACATACTCAAGTGAGTCCAGGCCAGTGTCACATGTTAAACCAGCTTAAAGATGCCATTCTCTGCCCCTGGTACTGCACTGCCTTTCATTTTGTGCCAGCACAAATGCTTGTCTGAGCTCTTTATAGACCAGACCATAGGTCTCTTCTGAGCTAAAGCCAAACTTCCTTTGTACATTAGTTTTAGCTGGAACTACAAGGTAGTTCCTTGTAAAAATACTTGACAAAGGAAGAAGCATGGAAATAGGACAATTGCTACTTCTGACAGCAACATTAACTTAAAACATATATTGAAAACATAGCTTCAAACATCAAAAATGAGAGGGAAGTACAAAAGGCCTACACCATGGTTACCCATGAATTTTCTTGTTGAACTTTTATTTTTAATAAAGCCTTTATATACCACTGAGTATCTGCAATCATCACTGTTTTACACTCCACAATAATAATTTTTTAAAAAGTATTTAAAAGTCACGGATTTTTTAAAAGGAAAGAATAATAATGTACATAACCAAATTTAACTCAAACTGAAAAGAAAACCACAGGGAGTGCAGATACTTGAAACAGAACCAAGTCAGGTTACTGCACAAAAGGATGCCCTCTGCAAACTCTTCAAGGAAAGGTTGTCAAGACTCCTAATGTAACAGTTGTGCTAAAAGCAGAATTTTGCAGTTGCATGCCTGAGCACTTCTGTGTTGCAAACACCAGGAATGGGGGGTGGGAGGGAAGAGTGCTGGTATGTGATATATGTAGTATCCTTTCTCTAACAGCTGTGTTGAGTATCTATTCAGAGATGAACTGGATCAAATTCTAATGAAGTTCTCAAAGTAGGAAAGTGGTTTACAGTTTAGGATAGGGCAGCTTTTTACATGTCAGCCTACACAATCCCCATCCTGTGAAATCTTAATTTCCAAGGAGTTAAGGAAAACCCTAACACTTTCCCACTTAAAAACACAAGGATGACTGAATCTCCCTAATAATTCCATCTATGCCTAAAAATTAATCTTTGAACCTAATGAAAAGAGCAGAAAATTTTCAACCAAAATTAGAATTATCTTATAAAAGCTTTACTAAACCAAGAAACATACAAAATAAATATGACAACCAGTCCTCAACTATTAAAAGCAGAAATTATGAAGTTTGCTCTTTGAAACCAGGGGCAGTGGAAAAAAGTCTGCTATCAACAGATTTGAAAAAGGAACTTTAAAAGGTAACAAGCAGCAGCATATGCTGTTCTCTATACAGAGAACTTGATATCCTCTGGAATACATACAAACAGTCTTTAAAAAAAAACAGAAACTTTAACAGATGTAAGACTTTTTCCTCAATCTCAGGTAAACCCTGGGAAGACACTTTAACAAGCTGTAACTAGAGAGTTTTGTTGGAATGATAATGAAAAAAACATGATGGATCCCAATATTAAAACTCTTACGAATGAGTTCTGGCTGTCCAGCAATTCACAGCATTCTCCACATGATCTCAATGCATCTGCAATACCCCCAAAAGTTCATTTTGTTTTCTTCCTAAACATTTCTTCAAAAAGTCTTTCTAGAGTGCTCATGCTCGACTGTGTCATTCAAGGACAGTGCCCTCACAACATACAGGGTCAGTGTTTGCTCTTCAAACGTACCACTTCTGATGTGATTATTCATGTCAATTTACACAGGACGAATTGAACTAATTTTTCAAAAGCTTTGACTTCAGATGTCTTCAGAGACAAAATAGCATATATTAATCTATTTTAAGGGTAACTTATTTAATATAACACTTACCTGTGCAGTTTCTGTCATTTTCTGTTCAAAATCAGATTTAAATGCAGCATATTTTTCCACATATAATTTATAAGTATCTGTAGCTTTTTTTGATTTAACTGCTGCCTGTAGATCAGTAAAAAAAAAAAAGTGTCAAATGTCACACATACAGTCTGATCCAAGGTTTTTTAAACTCACAATTAAAAGAAAGTCTAGGATGATCTATAAAAATATTGAGCATATCAAAACAGTGAAGTGTCATGACAAAATTTTACCACCAAATAACTCCAATTCAAGCCATTAAAGATTTCTATAAGGCTAACATAAAGACCACATAGACAAGTAACAAAGCAATTACTCCATTTAAATCCCTTCCCCTTATCAGCAATGACAAATTTATAATAAACTTATTTTGAAATCGAATTTGTATTGCTGAAGTTAACTAATTAGGTCTTGTCAAATATTTAGATCTGCAACAGAAAACAGGAAGAAAGCAGGATTGGAATGCAGATCAAAGTTATATGTGCAATTCTGACAGAGTCAATGGTAAAAAAACCCAACCAAACAGGAAGGCGTAGTCCTGTGTTAGAAATGAAGAAAGAAATTAAAAAGTCCAAGTGTTACCTCAATGGAAATTTTAAGACTAAGAGTTATTTAAAAATTAAGTTAATGCAGAACATATTGATGGCTATACTTTTGCAGCTCAGTGTCGTTTATAATAGTCCTTTTTGGCTTTATAATTTCTTTTTTAAATAG
>JAOXJM010000019.1:27686017-27729035 GCA_026413425.1 Tringa solitaria
AAGCTTGTGTTAATTGATGCTTAAGAGTCACACTATTCAGTTCTAAGTGAATGGAATAAACCTAGATAGTCTTGTAGGATAAAAGAACTATTTTTAAATGTTCATTGATTTTTACATATTTTGCATATAACTGTTAAACACAGCGATAAACCTAAATGAAAAAACAAACAGTATATTAAAGAGCCAGGATTACTGAGGATGAATATTTACCTTTCTCTTATAAAGTCCGCTAAGTCTTTTGTTGACAAGTGTCCATGTTTCATGTTGTGATAGAGGACATCAAAGCCATTGTTCCTTTCCCCCTAAAGATTAATAAAAAGAGAGCAAAACTATGAAACAAAACACACTATAGCAATTACAGAATACAGTATAGAACCTATTCATTTTAATAACTGATCAAGTTCCATGAGCGAATGATTTCTTATACTTCTGCTTTTTACCAATTGCTGTTAGTTCCCTTCAATTGCCTATATGAAAAACTAAAATCACCTCAGCAGCTACTACTACCCTTCTAATGACAACTCTTCTATTACATATTTCTAGGCCATATTCAAAGCCATTTATTTTCTAGACTTCTAAAGGTCTTGTATTTTTTTACTTTCCGTCTCATTAAACACATACATAATATTGTACTCTCACTTCATTCTCTCATACTTTTCATGAACTAAAATTCACATTTCATGATCACTGGACATCCCACCTCCCCAGTTCTTCACACTTCATGTATCTTCCGCTTGTTTCTGTAAAATTGGTAAAAAAATTCACTTATGTGTTCCTTCTCACAGGTAGCTTCCCTTTGTCTATTCTTAAGTTTAATTTTAAAGCTAAATACATTTTTCAGTGAGTAAAGCATACCTCACCATTAAAACTGAGACACTACCCTGAACACTGATTAATAAACTCAGCCAGCTTATCACCTCTGGCACTATGGTGAACTTCCTCCAGACAGGAGTAAGTAACAATAGAAATGAAAGGAAGGCGAGGAAGGCACAGCATAATAGCACTGCTACTATAAAAGTTTTCCTGTCAAAATATCCATTCCCCTCCTCCCTTCCAAAAGGGAGATCCATAACACTGCTGCTACAAAAGATGCAGAAGGATGTCCTCAGGAAAAGTGCATGTGTGCTCAGAGTGGAAGGGAAAGAAAGATGGAATGGAATGGAATGGAGCAGAATGGAGTATTTTCAGTTGGATGGAAGCTACAATGGTCAAATAGCCCAGCTGCCTGACAACCTCAGGGCTGACGAAAAGTTAAAGCATGTTGTTAAAAGCATTGTCCAAATGCCTCTTAAACACTGGCTTGGGGCTTGGGGCATCAACTACCTCTCCAGGAGGCCTGTTCCAGTGTTTGTCCAGTCTAAACCTCCCCTGGTGACGTTTTGAACCATTCCCAGGAGTCCTGTCACAGGATCCCAGGGAGCAGAGATCAGCACCTCCCTCTCCACCTGCCCTCCTCAAGAAGCAATGTTACCTCTTAGCTTTCTTTTCTCCTAACTAGACAAGCCCAGAGTCCTCAGCAGCTCCTCACAGGACATGCCTTCCAGCCCTTTCAAAGCTTTGTTGCCCTTCTCTGGACACATTTGAGGACCTTCACATCTTTCTTAAAATTATGGACTTTTCACAATGGCAGCTCTACATTTCCAGTGAGAGAAGCCCAAGGATTTGGGTCACACACCTCTCCAAACATTTCTGTCCTTAATGTTCTGAAAAAAAATGTTTGTGCAGCCATAAGATGCTCCCAGTCAGGGAGATTATACAGCTGGAAAATAAAGCTAGCAAATTAAAAATAAATATCGGCAATCCGTATCACTATCAGGACATGAACAGCTGCATTGCTCAGCAGAAGATGTGGGAGGAAGGAGGAGAA
Organism: Tringa solitaria; assembly: GCA_026413425.1. NCBI lineage: Eukaryota > Metazoa > Chordata > Aves > Charadriiformes > Scolopacidae > Tringa > Tringa solitaria. Next base: position 27,687,885 of record JAOXJM010000019.1, read on the forward strand.
GGCATGCAGGGATCTGCCAACTTAACGTGGAAGCAGCCATGGGTGGAGGGAACAGCTCCGCAGTGTCCACGGTAGTAGGCCCACTTCTGTGAAGTGTTAACTGCACTGGTTAATACATCAGTCAATAATATAGCAAGTTGCCTTAAAGTACTTCATGCATAGAAACATACATTCAATTTGTAAATAACAGACGATGGAAGGCAATCTGATTCAGATTACTAGCCGGGAATTCTACCTTTACTTCTTCCAAGCACTGAGGAAAACAAAAAACAAAAAACAAAAAAACCAAACAAAAAGCCACAAAACACAACAAAAAAACTCCTATGAAATCAGTTTTTAAGGCTACGGTAAATTGTAATCTGAAAAAGTTCTTTATAATGAAGATCAGTTTAGTTTAAGTGCAGTTACAAAAAGGTCTGTAAAAAGTACAGGCAGAACTAAATTGAATACATGAAAATACATCAAATTCCTAAAGGAGTTTGTGTAAGGCAAGTTAAGTTTGCAAAATAAAAGAAGGACAAGAACACCAATTAGTAGGAAGTTTACAAAATAAAAGGATGAGAACACCAATTAGTAAGAACTGTAATTTTTTTTTTTAAATATTGTTTTGCTCTTTCAATTACCAGTCAAAACAGTTTCACTCCCCTTTCATTCCTATCTAATCATTTTTCCTTATAGTCTGAAGCCCACAGTAATTTTGACTACTGGTGCACTAATAGGTAGCTTATTCACTGTTTATACTTACTCAACATAAACCCTGAATGCCACTACGTTACAAAAACACCAGAATAACTCCATAATTAAGACCTCACTGATATTTTCAGTTTGAACAAAAAATAAAATTCTTATTTAACTACTCCAAAGTTGTTACTGTACCCAAATTTGGAGATAAACATTTACAAATAAGTGTTAAGCATTTCTTCCAGAAAAACTAGTAACATTCTCCTTTATGAAATGTTCTTTGCCTTAAGGTGCTTCTTCTAGCTAAACCACCACATAGATCAAAATATACTGAACACAGACTGCTTCTGAACTTTTCATAACGGGAGCTTTTATAGAGATTTTTCTGTCCTGGAGCTCCACAAATTTCCTGCCACAGGAAGGGTAGCATTGCCATGACCCAGTCTCTGGCTGCAGCCTGCCTGATGGTTGATAATCTACCAGAAGTGTAGGTTTGCAAACCTCTAGAGCATGGAATTAGCCAGAACAACTAATACACATCATCATCTTGTTCCCTAACTGTAACTGAAGGTTACTGCAAAGGAACTAATCTTTCCATTTAAATGAAGTTCTCTAATCAGTTCTACTCTTGTTCCCAACTTCACATGGAATAGCAGAAAGCACAACAAAGAAACAGAACAGATACTTTCCTCAATTAAAAAAAGTCCCCTGAAAGTCACTTTTTTATATATTACAATAGTTATTAGAGACTAAGAGGCTATGTGAAAAATACGTTTAGGATAAAACAAAGCAGCAAGGCTCCCAGATTTGAGGGCCCATGCATTTAAGCTTGGCACAAATAAAAGACATTTTCACTTGTGTATTTAATGTCGGGTGTTGCCTATCTTACCAGTACCAGGCTCCATCTAAAAGCACAAACATCTAGACTTCAAAAGTGTTCAATAATTTACAAGATCAATAGTTCTGATGATTAATTTGATGATTCTATAAATTCTATAAATTAAGTTATCTTCTACTTGTGTTTGGAGACATATATGTATCTATGTCAAATTAGTACAGTATCTCAAGGCAGAGAGCATACATTTTTCCTGCTTTGGAAAAGCTACATGGTCTATCCACAACTTTATTCAGTAGTTACGTCCACAAAGAGTAGCCCAGATAATCCATACAATATCCTAAATAACGAACCTTAACTCTGATGCTTAAAGACAGAAATGAATGCTGTGGCAAAGAGGAAAAGTAGTTCAATTTACAAAATCCAAGTATGTTTCTTCTTACATGCAATATTGTTCATTTGTGTTTTGGTGGTTGTTCCTCGACACTGACATTTGTATAAAATTCTGTATGAGGAAACCGAGTCTCTAGTCACTTTTTCTTCATTAAGTGTTTTCACCTCCTACTTCCTGGTGGCAACAGTCATAGCTGGGATCACTAAAAGCCCAGTACCAGCCTACTTTAAAATAAATAAATGCAGCACATAGCAGAGGGAACTGATGAGACCTTCCACTCCCATTCAGAAGCAATTACCATCCACTGCTATGACAGACAGTGAAGTCAGATGCAGATTCTTCTAGAAGCTGCATCTTGGAGAAAGAGGAACCTCTGTTGTCAAGTATAACATCAGGTTTTGTGCAACAGACTTCCAGACTAGTTTGAAAGATGATTCTGAATGTCATTTTGCAGGTAAAACACCATTTGTTATATAACTGTATAAATGTACATGAGAATGCAAAATGTAAGTGGTCCCCTCTCTGTATAGCCTGCATTTAATTACTTTGAAATTCATTAGCAGTTTTCTCCTTCTTCCCTAGAGCTAAAAAAACTCTCTCTTCACGAGCTGGTGTTCTTTTTGAGGTTTGTCATTCTACGCTGCTGTAAGACAGCTCTTTTGTGTATATAGTATAGATGTCTCCTGACAGCAAGACATAAGAGGAAACAAGACTTCAAACAGAAGTAAACACTTCACTTAAATAAGCCTACAATGAGGCATTACTGACCAACTTAAGTCACAGAAAGCAAGAGCAGAGCCCTTCCATTTCCCTTCATCAAGAGCTAACTGCAATGATTTTCTCATGGAAATGAAAGTAACCCTGTCAGCAAATGTGAAGTCAGAATTCAGCGTTTCCATGACTTGTGCATAACAGGAAACAGATTACAGGAACTCTGCTTTAGTAAACTACTTAATAGACTTCGAAAACTTATTTAAGAATAAGTTTGTTTGTTGCATATAAAATGACTTTGAGTTTAAAACCAACATTTGGTAAAGTACCCAGAAATTCCTGGGCAATCTGCAGCAGTATTTATTTCTTACATTTCTAACCAAATTGTATGAGTGCAAGAGTGGACTAAAACTGTTCAACATTAACATTTATTAGTGTATAAACTTTATAGTCCCTATTAAATCATTGCCTTTTTTACCCTGTGTAAACAAATGTTTCTTAAATATTAAGGTGATTCTAAAATTCCCGTGACTGGCCAGATGCAACTGGTGTTTTTACAACTAGTGTGAGGAGCAAGAGAAGGACAGCTGCAATAATGTTTTCACCGCAAAACTAAGCATATAAGATAATAAAAGGCTCACGCAGTTCTTAAACACATTTTGACTTTGGTCAAACTTTAGAAACTTGATGAGAGAAATTCAGACAAAGTTTGACTTTTTCTAAGTAAGTTCAGCAAGTGAAGAAACATTTGACAATAAGTGAATTACTGTCATTTCAAACTATGCTTTTAGAACATGCATTAGCAGTGGCTAAGCATGCACGATCATTCCTTCAACCCTTTAAACATGACCACATCACCACATTACAAAGAAGAAATGGAACTGGCTGAGAAAACTATACTTTTGATTATAAACCATTTAAGTCATAACCTGCCTAATCCTCTTTTTAAAACATCCTACCTAACCCACAACTTATTCTCCAGGAAAGAGGCAGACAAATACTCAAACTGCAACACTTGGAAGTCGTACTCCAACTTAATTACAGGATTTCTTTTTAACCATAAAAATGTTTAGGTCCCTAATTTACTTCAAATTGCAAGAAAATGAGAACTGGATAATCTCCAAATCAAGTTTCCAAATCCTACTTAAATCTTACAACTTTGCCTTTGGCAAGCATGATATATCAATGAGATAAGACTAACATCCCTCTACCTTATTAGATAAATGCTAAACAGGAAAAGTCTAGAAAAGATTGAATGTGGGAAATAGAATTGCTTCAGTTTTGGGGGCAAGAGTTTTGTTTTGGTTTTTTTTGTCAGATCCAGAGAAACTGTCCTACAGATAGTTTTACACTTAAATTATTGCTTGTGTTCCTCTGTCAGATACCAGTATGGAAAAACCACAACCCTGATCAACAGATTATGCACGCAAGAATCCTAATACAAATAAATCATAACGGCATGTTCTTTCGGTGAAGTATTTTGTACCAAAAAAATTCCAGAGTTGCACCGAAATGCAAAGTAATAACTGCAGACAATCCATTAATGGAGGGTGGGGGAGCTCAACTCCCTCATACAGGTGAAATTCAGTATTTGCTAAAATTAGGTACTAAAATTAGGTACTAAAATTCAGCAACTCTAAGATTTGATTTATGCAGCTTAAAAGATATCCTATTTTAACAGTTAACGTACAAATTTTCATTCCTGTAATTCTAAAATGAAAGTTCCAAGTATTAACCAAAAGCAATTTTTTCTTTACCCACAAATGTAGAAAGACATACATTATTCATTACGGTTTGTCCATTTGTACTGTCAACTTCTTTTCATTCACTCATGAAAGAGAAACACTTTACAGAAATAAAGCATTTCTTTAAAGAAATAAACATTCTCCTAATTCCAAGGGTATGTAAATTCATTTTAGATGCTCTGAAAAACATTGTTGTCATTTTCTTTAAACTGTTACTCCTTGTTGCAGTTTCAAATAAGTAACGTGGTCCATCAGTTCCACCTGGGAAATTACTTACCTTGATGGGCCCTGCATACATGAAAATATTCCTATGATTAATATTATGGTGTACATTTTTGAAAGCTAGCTATCAGTAAATTTCAATTTCGGAGTGTCTGAAAAAGCTACAGAAAATCAAGAGCATTGGAACATGGAAAAAAGCAGTCACCCAGTGTTTATACAGGCAACACATCTTCTTCAGTTCTGAAAGTTTTGAGAAGGTTGAACACAAAAGCAACCTGGCAATTTCAATTTCCTCCTCCAGCTTCAATAAGGATCAGCTCCAGAGAATCTCTGCGTTTATGAGGAAGGTCAGATATTTTCCTGTATATCTAGATATTTTATTTTTTTTTCCCAACAAAAAATGGAAATTTGCCAACTCATGCACACACACAGAGGGAGGAGACTACATAAATATTGCACAACAGCTCTCCTGAAACTGAGCATCCAACTGTATGCCAAGCAGAAGAGTAGCACTGCGTAAACACATGAATGGAAATCCTGATGGAAGCATGACAAGTCTCGGTGTCACTCATATCGCGTAAGTACGTAAGACAACACCTCTTACACTCCATCAGAGCAATCCTCTTCACAAAGCTAAGGTTATTAACCCTGGATACTGCCAGCCCTTAAATGTTACAAAAGCTCTTTAAAGGAAAGAAATCCTCCTCACAACAATTCTCAAAAGCTACAGGTAACACAAGTGATTAAAAAGATAAAATAAAAGGAGTTTGACAACGCCAATTTAAACACACTTTGTTATAACCCAGAACTTCCAGAGTTACCAAGCACAGCATTACACAGAAACCAGTTTCACATATACATAGATCTTCCAAAAGTTTTATCAAATTCATTTTAAATGATTAATAAGTAAACACTGACTTAGAAGTGTCCAGGCTTATTTTTGTTGACTTGACGTAGCTTCATAGACTAAGACCTAACAAAAGTATCACCTCAACCAGTCAGTTTAAATACAATATCAAAAATTATGCAACACTTCCTAAGCACTGTTAAGAAAACAGTAAGACAATGGTAACAAATGTTTTTCATTCTATTGTACCAGTATGAGCGTACTCAAAGTGACAAAACATAGCAGCGAGTACCCAATGTTTTATGACAACATCCTAATGAGGAGTTGGAAATGTTTGACCACACGACTTGAATGCTAAAACTCAGTCATAAAAATCAAAGCCACTTACAGCCTGTACTACTCGTTCATAATTTTTGATACCACAAAAAAGTAACTGTATCCCATTGACTTTGTAAACTGCTTCTCTAGAGTGTTGCCCTCTACTAGCAGATGACTACATTTTTCAAGTGATAGTGAAATTTTTCAGGTGACAGTACAGGTCTCTGTACTTCAACTTTACACATCCTGAAAACAATCTTGTTTATCTCTCAGTGACCTCTTAGAAGCTCTCAAAAGATGGCAGGCCCACAAAACATCCATTTTTCTTACACTCTCTAAAAAAAATTAAATAAATTTTAAAAATTGCAACACTTCTAAAAGCAGTATAAGACGAAAGACTGATGATAAGCTACAAGACTATTACAATAAAGAAGCTAAAATTTTTGTTTACATGAGAACTTTTCAGAAGGTCTTAAAAGACAACAGCCTAAACAGTGTGTAACAAATTGATACACACTCACATATATATATCACTCCCCTTTTCTGAAGAAATCAGTTAAGTCCCTCAAGTTTCTGATGTCTTTTCCTACCAGTTAGAGCAAATTACCAAAACAGGAGAAAGCATCCTCCAGCTCAACACTTCCATTTCCAATGCATAATTTCAGCTGCAAATTGATGACATCATGTACATCAAACAACTAAATATTAATTCTGTTTTGGATTAGTTTTCACATCAGTGCTTTAGAAAGCATAGTTATCCGATTCCATAGGTGACAAAAACACTTTGCCTGGTGTTACCTAGAAGGGCAAGGCAAAAGCAAGAAACAGAAGACAATTCTTCTAAAATTCTACACAATACTACCCTTTCTTTCTGCTTACAGATTTGTCTTTGTTATTTTTGGTCAGTATGCACTCAGTGGATTTTAACAGCAATCTTCTAATACCCATCTTAACCTTCTCACCACATTTCAAAGCATATATAGATTGCATCCCAAGTCTTCCAAAGCACTGCAGTAACAATTCTGAACAATAACCTATTCTGAAAAGTTAGCAGAAATGAGGAAGTCTATTGATTCAAAATGTACGAAGCTATAATTTATGCTTGGTTCTGAGGATATACAGAAATACTTTCTTACTTTTAAAATTTAAACAATACAGTTAGTCTTGAAAGATATTTACCCACAAGAGCAAAGAAGAAGCAGTTGTTGTTCCTTTTTATTTTACTTCTACACAAAACAAAACCCTGTCCATGGTATTACAAAGGTTTTTCAGTCAAGTTTTGCAAGTTTAGACCCTGTCTAATGTCTTTGTCATCACTGCAAGACAATCAAGAAGAATACACTTCTTGCCCTACTTTGTGTAATTTTTGGACGTTGGAGATCAACTTGCACCAACAGAGGAAAATCTCCTTCTCCTGGCACTCACTGCTGACCCACACTGGGAGTTTTGCCAAAAGAGCTATAAGGCAGAAATTTTATAGAGCAGAGAGAGAGAATGGGAAGTTTGGGTAAATATGTACTACCTCGTATTTGCTGGTAGCATTTGTGAAGGCACAGTCAGAGAAACAGAATGTATGGGAATGGCCCACTGCCCTCACTGATTTAACAGAATTATTGACTTACTAACAAAATAAAATAAAACTGATCAGACACACAGTTAAACGAACATACCATAGGACCTAACACAGTTAAACAGAAAAGTGTTTGATTTGAGATAGCTAAAGAAAAAACTTCTATTTCACTTTAATCTTAGGAGGAAACAGTAACTTTTCCAATAATGTGACTTTTCATATTAATTCTGACAGTACTTTTTACGAAAGACAAAAAATTTTCACACATTAGTTTAATACTGATCTCCCAGACTGAGGCTTCAAATTAAGCACACCTGTATACCAAGAGAGGAAATCTAACACCTTGTTTCATTGAGCTTTAATATTCTGTGGAAAGCAACACGTAAAGAGTTAAAATTAAACCCAATGCTGCAAACAACATATCAAACCCGGCTTCTGTTATGCTTTATGTTCAAGAACAGTACATTGTATTTGATTACCTTTCCCTAAACGTTAAGGATAACCGTTGCTTACACACAAAATGCACTACTAAAAGATACTTTCTCTCTCTTTATTTTTTTCCTTTCAGTTTCAACAAATAACCATTTTTATGTTTCCCCTATCAGTTGGCAGGGATGCACACCAAAAATTAAACATACAGCAAAGCAGCAGCAACGCTGTAAGCAGCCTGAGGGTTACACGAATAGTTACTCTAATGTTTCAGACCAGCTACGGTCACAATGAAAACAAGCGTCACTTCATGCGAGGCTCGGCCATAAGCCAAACCCGTGTTTTAATTTTTCCTCCCTATATGTCCACCCCTTTAAAACACAGGTAGCTGCGCAGAGAGGACTGATAAACCCTGTTTCTAAAGCAGACCGGAGAGGCTGTTGTTCCCCCAGTTTGGCTCAGGCTGTACCTTCTGACACGCAGACACGCACACGCACACACACACACACACACACACACACACACACAGACAAGCCATCGGTACAAAAGCACCGAGCTCACAGGGACGCGATACAACTGCTGAGTTCTTACCCTCCCTGCTCTTCCCACCAACAGCCCGCATTGTCCGGAGAGATCCGACCGCAGCCCCGACCCGCATCCAGGCACCGCCGTGCCCGCCAGACCGACACACACACACACCCCCCCCCGCCAACCGCAGGGTCCCCGCCCGTCTCCCCGCATCCCTCGGCCCACCGCCTCTCCCCGGAGCGTCGCAGGAGGCGGCGGGCCGGGCCGGGCCAGGGGGGCCAGCGGTTCCCTCGCCCCGCCGCGGGCTGCCCGGGCGCAGGCCGGGTACCCCGCGCTTCCCTCACGGCCCAGCCCGACCGAAGCCAGCGGCGGCGGGCGCAGGGGGCCGACGGCCACCATCCCCCCCCCCACCCCCCCCCGCCCGGCAAGGCCGCGGCCCAGTCCCGGCGGGTGGCGTAAGAGCCGAGGCTGCTCCCGCAGCGGGGGACCCCGGCTGCACCCTGCCCTGACCTGCCCCTTCCCCCACCCCACGCCGCGGAGGAACCGGCCCGCGGCGAACTTCCTTACCCAGAAGCTCTCCAAGAAGTACGCCATCATCGCGCCGGGTCACCGGTGAGTCCGAGCCCGGCCCCGGCCGCCTCAGCCGCCGAAGGAAAGGGGCGCCTCCGCGGCGCGCCGCCCTTCCCGTTACGCTGCAACCGCCTCCCACCGCACGGCTCCGCCGCCGCCCCCCCCNNNCCCCGACCCCGCATGCGCACCGCCGCCGCCGGCCGCCGCCGCCCCCGCGCAGGCGCCTAGCCGGTGCGGCCTCCCCGCGGAGAGGCGGGTAGGCCGCTTTCCCCCCGCCCCCACCCTCGGTGGCGGCCTATTACCCCTACCCCCGCGGCCCCTGCCACCCCGTACCCGGGCGGGCGGAGAGGCGGGCGCGGTGCTTCTGCCCCCAGCAGGGCCGTGATCCGGCAGCTCAGACCCAGGGCCTCCTCGTGAGGGAAGAAGTCCCGGTGTGTGGGGACACGAACGATAATTGCTGAGGGCAGGGTCGGAAACACCGAGTGAAACACACACACGTACCCATAACCGCCGGGGAAACGGGGCAGAAGAAGGGGGTGGTGTGTGAAGGTGGCTTCCCAGCCAGGCACGGTTCCAGCCAAGCGGGGTGAGGTCCCTCAGGGCAGGCGGTGAGGAGCCCTGCCAGGGGCTGACCCTCACCCAGGCCTCCTCTCACAGGGTGCTGCAGGCCCAGCGGCAGGCCCAAAAAAGCCATGCTCTTCATGAGAAGAGCCTGCAGAAACCCTTCACTTCAATGCCCTTGTCTTTTACCAACAACAGTGTGGTTTCCAGAGTCTTAGTTAATTTGATGTAGATTATTAGCCAGGGAGGGTGATGCTGACTGCTGGACCAGAACACAGCCTGTGGCCAGTCCGTACCTGCTGTGCAGCTTTTCAGTGAGGGTATCTTGATATATTCTTCATAGCAGAGTCAGCACCCCTGGTTTCCTTCCAGGACCCCAGAGTGTTCCTACTCTCCCTCACTGAGATGATTTGTTGCCCAAGACAGCAGTTAGGTTCTCTTGATTGACCGAAAATAGAGGGCCAGGTCTGAGCAGTGATGTGGTGGGCTGCAGCTCGCTCTCCTCTGCAAAGATGTGGTAAGCGCTTTATCCAAACTTCATCTGTGGTTTTGTCAGCACAAGGCTTTATCCAAGATACAGAAAGTAAGAAGCTGACTCTCTGTGCTGGGTGTTCAAGGTCCTCACTTCCCTCTCGTGGAAACCCTGTCGATTCTGGTTTGAAAACTCTCCCCTACCTCCATCTTAATACTGATGTCCTTTGGCCTTCCGTCTGTAAGATATTAGGTAAGGCATAGGGCAGAACATTCAAGTCACATCCCCAAGAACCCCATGAATTCATCAACTTATGTCAAATTTATGCTGATTAAGGACTTCCATGAAAGCCAAATGGCTAGGAAAAATATAGTTCAGAAGTTCGTAGAGCTATAGCATGTCATTAGGCAAAAAAATACTAATTAGGGCAAGCAAGACAGCCAAATCTGTACTATTCATAACAACATATCTGTTATTCATTCTGCGTCAAAAAATTTCAACTACCTTTACCAAAAATACATTCATGAAAGATGAGCAATAGCATTCTGAACCAGTATTACAGTCATTGATAACTGACTTTAGCTTTTGTCCATCACTTTCTGTAGCTCTATGGTAGGCTTAGGAGTTCCTTTCTTTCTAGCAAAGTTCTCCTGAAGTTTCAGTACAAGGAAAGCTTTCTAAGTTGCAAATGCCAAGACAGAGAAAACTTCTGGACCTCTTTTATAGTCAAAATTTCTTTAGAAGTCCCAAGACTGTTAGATCCATCTCTTCTGGTAATAGTAGTAAGCATGTTTACCATGATTCTAAACAGTAACAACATGCTATAGGACTAAATTTAAGAAAAAATACTTTATGTTTGTTTGCTTGACATATGCTTTATGATATTCTGCTTTATGATGTGAAGAGAGATATGAACACAGTACTTTTTGCAGTATGCATTGCTATCTGTAAGGATGAACAGTAGGGCAGACAGATAAAAGCTGCGTGATCAAAGCTGAAATACCTTTCACAGGGACAGAAACTATGCTATGATGGAAGGAGAGGTGGGTCCACTTTTACATTTCATAGAAAAGTTCCCATCTCCCACGTTTTCAAAGCTATACAGTAATCCCTTATTTACTGTTACATCTAAATGTGGAGGAACTGCTGCAGTACTGCAGTTCTACCATCACACAAATATCAAACCCATCCTCAGGTTTTTAACAGCAGCTTTCCAGAAAAATTTGAATGAAATGCAAAATCTTAGACCTCAACTTTAAGGGAACCTGCAGCATAGGTACAGTTACATAGAAAATCACTTTGATAGGGATGACGGTCAGGATCAATAATTACATTGTTAAGGCATACTTTAATTCCCCACAATAAAATTAATTTCTTAAGAGTCAACTTTCTCTTAAACTCCATATCCTATTATAAAATGAGCTCTACCAGCAACAAAGGGCTGTTGTTAAACTTTACCATCCAACATGCTGCATGCCAATCTTGCCCTGCCTTGTCTTTTAAGGTAGCACAGGCTGAAAAATCCTTACTAAGGACAGTCCTATTATGCACACTTCTTTTATGAAGAGCGGCCTGGATAAGAAAATTCTCAATTATTTCTTTTGCGTGGTGCTCGATATTATGTTGTGAGTGTGACTAAAGAATTAGTCCATGTACTGTGCCAGTGCCATCCAGTTGATGTTTCTACGGTTTTTCAGTCACGCTTCTTGCATAACACCCAGCAGCAGGTATTAGCAGATATCAGTGCTCAGTCTTGCATTTGAATTTCAGTGTAAAGAAGCATATGGAGGTGTGATGAGGAGGCCGTTTTGTGTGCTGGGTTAATAAACAGCCAGTTTATTAAGGTCATTCTAGAAGGTCTGAGCAAAACTCACAGGAGATCTTGAGGTTATGAGACCAGCTAAATACAGTACTTAAAAGCAGAGACTGATGCTTAATCATATCCAAACCCAATTGTTAGACATATTAGAAAAGGAACAGAGAACCTCATCCAGTGTGTAAACCTGTGTGTCTGGGCACCTGCACCATAAACGCTGTGCACAGTACTAGTACCCCTTATCTTACCTCCCCCCAGTAAAAAAAAACGCACCAGCGCAAACCAAAAAAACCCCTCAGAAAACTGAGATAAAAAGCAACAAAAATGAATCCAAAATATAAGGGAACTAGCACCCACCAGGTATACTGAAATTCTTCAGGCTGGGAGATTCCCAAGAAATGACCAGGAAAGAATATGATACAGACAACTCATGAGTAAGATGAGTTCAAAATGAGAAATACATCTTAACAAAAGCAGAAGCAGAGAATTCAGTCAAGCTAGAAGGAAGGGAAAACTGGACAAAGTTTCTAGGTTTCTAGACAGAGAAATCCATAATGGATTACTAAGTACAAAGACAATACCGCTTATTCTGGAAATCCCTGATCGGCAAGTTAGTGAAGCCTGTGAGAATACTTTGCAATAGTATCATTTATAGTACTTTAATCTTATCCTCTTCCCCAGGTATTGGCTGCCAAGGACAGGATACTGAGTTAGGTAGGCTCTTTGTTTGTCCCAGTACAATTGTTCTTTTGTTCTCCTGGTCTAATGAGGGTGGAGAGAAAGGAACTCTATTTTGATAGCCATGACTACCATTGGGTCCTGTATAATAAAATAAACATTCACATTGTATATTTTCAACAGCATTCACAGAAGATCCAAATAGTTTTTTGGATTACAAAACTTTTAGTAGAGAGTTAAAAAAGCGGTTCCTCTCCCATTTTCACCATCTACATGACTGTAAGGTAAGAACCGCAACAAGAAACCTCATAGGAAAGGTGTGAAGAACTAAAGAGACTTCTTGGCTATACTAGTTAAGAGTTATATTTCATTACTATAATCCTAATTTTTGAAAAATTATGCCATGTAGCATTAATGTGGGTTGCATACATGTGAGAGAAGGTATTTAGGCCAGAGTGCCCCTTCCAGAAAAGCATCCCTGATTCTGCAGTTTACTCTTTGCATCTCAATTTACCCATCCTCCCATATTTCCAGCTTCTGCTTTTGTAAGTGTTAATATCAATTTTTCTTTCAACAGTCAGTTCTTTTAAAGGGTGTAGATCATCTGACGTGTCATTATATACAGTAAGTTTTTACTTGAAAGAATTTGTCAAATATGATACTAAAGATACAGTGCATCTAGATTGCAGGTATTAATATGATTGAAAAATAAAGACTGTAGATTGTATTTTTACCTATAGCAACTAAATTCCTTTGCCTAATGTCTAAGTGATTTGAAAGTGGACAATGAACTCTAGGTAAAATAACTGCATTCAATTATTAGTAAAACCATTAATACCTGAACCTACAACTGAATGCCCTAATATTTTAAGATGAAAAAAGGAAATAATTGCCAATAATAATCCAGATTATTACATTACTGAACGTCATAATGAACTGCCAAAGAGCCAGTTGATACTTAAAGCTCTTCATAAATTAAAAATGAGTAAGAAACTGATTCAGGTAAAATACATAATCTAACATAGGACTTTATTTTTAAAGAGAACCTGAAGAAGCAGGTGGAGGCATTTTATATCCAGATGTATATTTCATATACCAGATTGAGGATATGCCTTGAAAAATGCATTTTCTTTCTCTACTGTCCTTACTAAAAGAACTACACAAAGAATCTTGCTAGGTAAACAGGAATTTATCTTGCCAATTGAGTTATTTTCTGAAGACTATAAGCACCAGAAAGAGATATAAAAAGCCAGAGTTTTTTTACCACTGTGGTCAAGAACAAAAGATGGGGAAAAGGAAGACAGAGTGAATAGTTAGCTAAGTCCCTTTCAAGAGTCCTTTAACTTTGGTAAGTACTGTCAGGTTATGGTCTAGGATTTAAAAAACACGAGGATTAAGTTCTAACAAAGCATTTGTACCTGAATACTTGTAGACATTAGCCAGAAGTTTAATAATTCACCTGCTTATGACCTACACATGACCTTCATGACTAGCCTTTTATCACAGCCTTCTTGTAAAAACAGGTGTAATGACAGAAGTTAAAGCTCGAAAAGCTTAAGAAAAAAAAATCTGAGTAGGAGAAAGAGATTATAAAGTTAGCAGCAAATATAGCTAACTTGAAATAACTTACTCAAAGAGTATTGTGAATTCTCCAAAACAATCTTAAGGCAAGCTAGGCCCTTTTCTGAAATGTATACACACACTCAGGTTGTGGTCTGATGAGAGACTACTGGTGAGATTATGGCCTACATTACAACTTCTGGATAGGATCGATGTTTCTAACATCTTTTCTGAATTTAAGATAACTTGTGCACAAAGTTATAGATATCCACATTTATTACAGTAAGAGATCAACTAAATTATTTTTTCAACTCGGTGCAATATCTCATTGAAGTTCTTCCAAAGCTAGTAATGATTTCTGTGTTCTGTTGAAGATTTACAGCAAGTGTTAATGACAGGGTTTTCAACATCCCCAGAATGATGTATTCCATTTGGCTGCACCATCTGACTCACTGTGTGCTTAAATGCACAATTCTATTGATCTAGACACCAAGCTTGATCGCATCCCCTTCATTACTTCAATTACTTAAATTATGAGTCCAACAGCATTGTTTCACAGTGAGTCACTTGCTGCCAATACTCCACCTTTATTACTCTTCTGCCCTGTTTCTGCCAAAAGCATGTTTCATCAAATAAACCTCCAATTGAATGGAAGGATTAGAAAGCATTAGTGAGCATTAGTAACAACAAACTGGAATAGTTTAATGGTTGTAGATTCCATTTTGACTTCTTCTAGTCACACTTCAGCTTTGCAAGAAAAATTCTGGGAAATGTCTAATATATTCAGCAGGTGCGTTACTACAGAAACACTGTACTAAGGTTTTTTTTCATCTATATTCTATGTGAGATGGGAAAATAACATGATAAATTATGCAAGAATACATATTCAAGAATACATTCAATGTTTAGCTGAATTTATATTGTTGATGTATCAATATATTTGACATTGCATACATATTTTTGACACTTACCTGCAAATCTGTCAAGCAATGAACTTGAAGCAGCTTATTTGCAGTCAATTAGTAAAAATAACCTAAATGAAAAAAAGACTGACGTATTTAAAGCATTTAATTCAATGAAAAGCCATCAAATCTGAAGCGTGTAGAAGAGCAAGCTCTGATTGTATAATTCCACCTAGTACCAAAGTGCTCCATAGTGCCTGCCACACAAGTGAGGTGTAGTGTCCAGATCACAAAAATCTTTTCCAGTGTGGTTTCAAGGTAAGATAGAAACAGAAGAGGCGTCAGAAAGGTCTGGAGCAAAGCTAATAAGATTACATGGTATTTCAGGAAAGTATTCTTAGTATAGCATAGTGGCATAAATGGTGCTTGTGTTCTTAATTAAACCAAATACATCTTATAATTATTACAATACTAACAAAGAGGAAGTGCAAAGTTGTGGGAATGGGTTTATGGAAGACAGTAAATGAAATAATGAACAATACCAGTCTATAAAGATTTTTTAGATGTCTAGGGAAGAAGCAGCTATTTAAAATGTTGTGAAAGAGGTAAAATGATTTGGCTATACAGGTACTTACTTAGGGCTTCATGTTAAAAATCAGAATGGCAGTATGAACAGGATGGGCAGTGAATGGTTTGCATTTGGGCAGAAAGTCACACTGTATGGAAATAATCTTACCTTTGATTCTTCACAACATCCATAGATATATATACTAGTGCTTACTAATGGCAGCCACCAGCCTGAGCAACCAGAAGAAAGATGTGGACTTCATATTGTCCTTATCACCTTGATAAAACTCTTAAAGCCTAAGTGCTTATGAATATGTGCAGACTTGTATTAGTAATGATTTAGAGGGCCTCCTTTCTCAACACATACAGAGTAACATCCTGCTATTTCTGCTAAATTTGAAGTAAAGATACTGAGATTTGGGCTTTTTGTTTGAAGAAATAAAAGTAGCCAAGATGTCTATGGCTCTCAGACAAACTCAACTCTGAGCTGTTAATTTGGGGGATTATTTGCCCAACAGCCCCCTGTTAAACACTGCCATCTTAAGGACTGAGGAACAGCTACAGAGGAGTGAATACTTGCAACAAACAAGAGCTGTGGTCTAATGTTCCAGCGAGCTTCCACCTGGTTTTGGCCCAAAGACAACAGTTTTGGTGCATAAGGCCTTCAATAAGGAGGATGGGAATAAGCAAATCTAAAATTGGCTACATCTTCCCATGGCAGAGTGCTGGAGAAAGAGATGCAACTGTCCTCCTCCCTTCTGCTGAGGTATGTAAAGGTTTAAAGAAAAGGAATACTTGCATTCTTACCTTGCCATGCTAGAAGGAAAAGGCGCACATACTTACACGCCTGGCACTACTTTGGACATGGTTCCAAAACGTTTATTTGAGCATGTATATTTTAGAATGAAAAAAATGTATATGTTAAGACAATGACCATCGATGTGTTAAGAAAAAAAACAACTCACCAGCTAAGATGACTCAAAATTACTTTTTGAGATAATGATTAAAGGAAGACACTGAAAAACTTTTTGTGTCAAGATGCAGATCTCAGAAGAAAAATACCACCTCAGAATTTAGTTGGTAAAACAGTTCGCATTTTTTTGTGGCTGTTGTTAAAGTAAATTCCTCTTTTCCATTTTTTTTTTATGGTTTCATTCACAATGAAAAATATATGAGTTTTCAAACTACGGAACCCTTCGAGTTTCTGTACCTGAAAGCCACAGGATCGCCTCGACAACTCAACATGGATGTAAAGCTGAAAGAATGTTTGAGAAAACTGCAAATTAAATATGCCCTATGTGTAAGGACATGCCTTGACAATCATTTCAAGGTAAAAAGACTGGCAAATTAACATCACTTCTCATTGTGTACAGTACTTTATCAGAGAAACAAAATTGTGTTTGGCATTTGTATTAAGCACTGGTGTGCAGAAAGATATAATGCAAAATTTTAAAATATTGATATCAGTTATAGAAATAATGCAGTAGTTATGCATCCAAATTAACCCGTATGATGTAAATGCAGGGGAAGACTTCAAGTTCCCCTGTATATTTCACAGAGGAAATTTATGACCATCCATTTTGCCAAGGGGCAATAAGGAAAAATGGGTAAGACTTTCAGCATAACAGTTCAACATGTTTTAAATATAAATTAAGATTTGACAAAAATTATTTATACTTGAAGCTACAAAATAAATACCCCAGTTTTCACTTTTATGATTCAAATGAGTCTGGCAAAAAATAATTGTTGCCACAAAACACCCCTGAAAAACTATGTGTCAAAAATAATTCCTTTTATGTCATCACTTAAACATATATGTATTAATAGATGTGCAGCATAATTGCATGTTTTCCTTAAAAAGTGGCCTGATTGTTGGAAACAATTTCATTTTAAATCTGCCATTATTATTTTTAACATTTGTGTGTCTTTTGGAAGGTTTCAATGGGAAATACTGCTCATTTTATGCAAAACAAGAGTAAATGCCTCTGAAAGAAATGCATTTTATGTATTAATACTTTATATAAACTGTTTCATTCTGAGTCATTCTGGGATAAGAAAAGCTACCAACTTCTACTCTGTGCACATTTAACATATATAAATTATTTTACACTCATTCCTACTGAAATGCTTTTTCTTTCAAGTATGTCTTTAAATTAGATGTATTTTTTTTTCAAAGAAATAGCATGACCTACATTGGAAATACAATCCTTTGCACTGTTGCAATCTAACCACGAACTTAGTCATCACATAAGTTTCCACTTATTCAAGATGCTAGTATTTACTCATCTCTGGTTTGTAAACACAGGTGGTAGTTAACCTCAGACTCAAAATTAGAGGCTACGGCTTAAGATTAGGCTCTACTCTAAACTGATGGAGACTCGAACAAAACATCTGACTGACAGCAGGGTGCTGTACCCTTGGTACTCCACAACGTATGGGGAGTGGGGAGGGCTATTTCAAAGGAAACAGAACTTGCCCCCATCCCCTCCCCCAGAGCCACTGGTGTGTTTGGCCAACGGGAACTGACCTCTCCGCCCATCAGCTTGTCTCCACACATCCATGCTGCTGTTAACAGCTACGCCATCGCTGCCCCTAAGACCACTGCCAATTTTGGCTCAAGGTCTTAAATTATTTATTTCTAGTTTACTCCTTTATTGACATTATTGATAGCACAAGATGAGAACATTTTTTTCCCCCCCTTTCCCATTTGGTCACATTTAGCGAGCATCAGCTGTTTCAAACAAAAATAGAGTCAATATACCATTTCTCAGGAGTAAAACAGTTACTGGTCATCACCCAACAGGCATTAATTTCAGTTCACATAAACCCTCTATTTCTATTGACCCTGCCCTCAAGCACCATGAAGCATCTAGATTGAACTGACCCTAACTTATCCAAAGATCATTTTGTTTCAGATAAAATTAAAGTTCTTATTCAAGAGACTCCAGAACTTATATGTGTGAACCAGAAGAGTGCACTGCTGGCTCAGGCAAAACATAAATTGAACACAAATTTTTAATTTTTCATTAAAAATTGGAATGCAACATCTATATTTAAACAACTTTATTAACATAGTCAAGCAGTGATTAACATTCACATCTATTATGTCACATCATACAAATGTAAATACAAAATTACTACAGTACAATATATATTCTCTGCATGATCCAAAATATTTGGTGGCCCCAAAAACTCTTTAAAATTCAGCAGCTTATCAAAAATTAAAACCATATTCTATTTAAAATGAAGTTCTGTTAGCACATAGGCAGACTTCAAGAAATATCACTCAATTTAGTACAGTTTGAGAGGTTGCAGGAGGATATGTTTGAAGGAAACATTCCAACATTGTGGCAGATACGGAAACATCAGATTTAAAGCTTTCAAGCAAAACTCATACAACCTAAGTTGTCAGCAGAAAGATCCAGTCATCTTTCGTTTTAAACTATTTTGTCTACTGCATCCAATTTAAAATTTTAAAGTGTCTACTATTAGTAAATCAAACAATATACAACATAACTACCTATGAACTCCCATGAAAAAAGATAATATTACACTGGAGATTTCAACAGCCAAATGAACCTGCTTATACCAATGTTTTTTTTCTAATCGCTGTCCTCACAGAAGACACCCAGGCCTTCTCAATTTTGTTGCTCACCCAAAGTAAGGAAATAGATGCCTAAGGCAAAAGTAACACAACAGAACCAGCTTATAGAAAAAAAAAGATACTATACTGTAAGTGCTGAATTCTTCAATGTGGATTTGGCTTACTTAAAGTATACTGTAACACCATACAGGGATTCATCTTACAGAGCCATTTTAAACTTCCCTCGTGTAAGTACATTCAAGTGAGAAAGTATCATTATTTTAGCAGAATATACTCTTACAAGGCAAGCAACAAGAGTACTCGCCTCAGTTCCCCATTTAAAAGAATAATCTAAAAACTGGCTTGCTCCAACCATTAAGTGCAAAGAGCAAGCATCAGTGGCAAACAAAAAACAGTTTCTATTGAAGAAGAATACTTAGAAGACTAATGGATGCAAGTCATTCTGGAGAATGCATAGGTAAGTGACATACACAGCTACTGATCAAGCTTTATTTATGCAAAATGAGGTTACTGGAAATACTTATGTAATATATAACAAATACGTATGCAAACTACATCAGCGTCTATCTGAGATAACTGCAGGATGTTCTGCCGTTTCACTGTAGAGCTTAACCTTTATCTAAGATAAAAAGTTACTCTTTAGACCCTATATAGTAGCTTTATGCATCTATCATCCCCATTAAAAAGTTAGTATTGAAGCAATTAGTGTTAAGTCGCAGCTTCTTTCCTTGACAAAATATGAAACAAACGATTTCCAATATGTTGCATTTAAAGCATTTTTCAAGAAATATTTCAGTTGTTTGAACATGGATGCATTCTCCTCAAGGGAAGAATGGTTTTGCACCTTATCTGTTAATACATTCAATATGAATAAAATAGGTGAAGCAAAAATCATTATTGTCCCACAGTAGAAGGTTAATTTAGAGTAAGTTTAAGACAGAGGAGCTGCCTAAATGAAATACATGAACTGATATAATTAAGACACATTTTTATTAGCATGTGTTCTGAACAAAAGGGTACAAGAGTATTCACCTGAGATAAAGCTAGTATTTGACTATTTCTAAGTAGCAATGAGTTTCACTTGAGGAAAGCCACTTGAAGTTTTAAAATATACATTTTACTATTATACAATATATGCAGTTTAAGTAATTAAGATTGATGCTAACATGAAAGTCCTAACAAAAAAATAAATCACAGTGTGTATCAATATTGTTAGTTACAAAATTTATGCTACTTCATAACTTTTTAAAAATTATAATGATTATAAATTTTAAACCCATTCTTCTAAAAGTGATCTTTTGAGTACAAGCTTTAAGGAGCAATAAACTGAAGCATAAGAATTAGCTTATTACAATTTAAATATATACATATTCACTGATTTAGAAAATAATTAAGCTTTGGAAAAAATTTACAAAATTGATTGATTTTTGCTTGCACTGGTTAAAATAAATGAACTATTCTAATCTTTTTCCCTAAATGAAAGGAGCTGTTTCCTGAATGTGTAATGAAAAAAATTTAGTATTGAACTTCACTTAAGACTAATTTAACAGCAATTTAGAACTGCCAAAAAGATGCATTTATAAGGATTTTAAATACACTTTCTGTTACCAACTTAGGTTGATCAGCAGCTTTTGTTCACTCTCAGAATCCTTCAAAAAGGGAAACTCAAAACAGGAAAAAGGCATATATAAAAACAGTAAACACTGACCTCCTGAGGTTCCTACAACAAAAATATTCAAGTAGAAAATCTACACCATTACTTAGCAGCGGCTATTTCTGTAGTTTAGCACACTAACAGCACTTTATTCAGTGTGTAAGGAGCAAATGAAGTAAGCCGTGCTTTTAGCATGCCAAGAGGCAGAAACACTGGAATGTAACAAAGACAAACTCACAATTCTACCAGTAAAAACATTCAGTCAACATTCAAGAACTGTCAAGACTACACCACAAGAATTAAGATGCTTTTTATATATCCCATGATGCAATAGTTCAATTATAAATGTTAATGCTGATTCAGAACTTTTCTTACCTCACATTATACCCTAAATAGCTTCTGCAAATCTCTGCGGTATATCATGTATGAAGAATATGGTTTATTTGCTTTAAAATATACCATGAGAGAACTTACTGATACAAAAGACTATTTTGTCAGTACTGTTTATTTCTGCCTTATTTTCTTTTCCTTGCTGTTATACCAGATCAGTTCACATCTGTACAAATACCTATTAAAATACGCAGGTACAAAAGTGGCAGCCTATGCTAATCCAAGGTGAGGTGGAGTGGTCTTATTTGGTTAAAGGGGCTTTCTGGAATTTTAAGAAGATAATTAAACTCAGATTCTAGCTGTTATGCTACAGTATTATTTGGGTAAGTTTTCTATTCTACAATTTTTTAAATGTAATTTCTCTGAAACTCTTCCCTAATGTTCATACAAACACACTCAAAATTAGAGCAAGTTTGGATATAAAATAATATCCCACCTTGCTATATTTTAAAGGTTTGGGATTTTTTTTCCTTCCAGAATTTGTTTTTCAAGTGTTTTTAGTGACTATTGCTAATTTAGTTCAGAGTTATTAGTTAAGAAGGAATTTTGTATTTGCTACCAAAGCAGTGTAATTTGAAAGCAAGTTATTACATGCAATTTTGACCAAATTGAATAAATACTATGTACTAGCATTACTGAATGTACTTTATACAGTACATGTCCAAACTACTCTTCAGTATAATTCATTAAAATTTGCAAATCCAAAAAAAAGAGGGTGGGGAGGGGGGCATGTAAAACATGCATGCTATCATGCATTAAAAAAAAAAAATCAAAACTCTTTTAACAACATTTGTAAGTTCGCACTCACACAGCTCAAACTTCAGTGCAATGGCTAAATCATTCAACAGTCAAAGAACAGAACCATGCAAAGAAGAGCAAGTTCTTAAAAAAAAAAAAAAATCAAACCAACAACCAACCAAACAAAAAAAAACCCCAAAAAACAAACCCAAAAACTGTTATCCAGTATCCATTCTGCAATGCAAAGGTGAGAAACTAAATCTACAAAAAGGCTGTTATGGCTTAATTTTGTTTTGCAGATTAATTATGCAGCACTTGAAAAATGGAAAGGTGTGGCTTCATCTCTGACCAGCAGAGTTAAAATCTCTCCATTTTCCTTTATCATCATGGGATACTCTTTAGGAAATCTAAATTATTAAAGACTTGCCACTTTCAGATCAACACAAGATCAAGTGTACCAGTTAGGATTTCACATTCACAGTACGTAAGAAAATACACATGAAAGGAAAAGTAAAGGGTTAACTTAACAAGGATTTATTCACAGGAATACATGTAAGTAGAGAAAAAAAACACAACAGAAAAGCTAAACAAATGAAATGAAGAGGATCCAAACCAACTTTCACTCTGTAGCTTTAAACTTGCACCCTTGTGCATTTAACTACATCACAAAGGGCCACCAACATGCGCCGATACAGTGTAGATACCCTGCATTACATCCATTAACTTAAACATCTCTTTAAGATCATGCTTTGAACAAAAAGAAAGCGTAGAAGGTAATATGTTGAGTGGGAATAAAACACAAATATAGCAATCATGTCATCAACTTCTACAATTGTCTTTACGTGCCAACTAACATTTATGCAGCCTTTAATGGATCTTACCATGTAACTCATTTTTAGAGATTCTGATAAAATCACTAGTATATAACCATGCAGAAAGCACATCACACTGACAGCACAGAGGCAAATATTTTGCACAGCTATATCAGCTTTCCACATTGTGCAGGTTACACACAATACAATATCAATCCTATTCTTAAAGATCCTAAAAATGTATTTCAAGGCCTAATTGTTAACTACAGTACTTTATATCTATATTTTTTTTTTAAAAAATCCACAGAATCTTAAAAAGGAATTTTAAATGCAGGGCTATATTGAATTGGTAAACTGCAACACAAAACTGGCGCAACATAGGTAAATGTATACCAATTTCACTCTATGTGATGCAAGCATGCTACTTTCCCACTAATTTAAATTACTTCTGATCACTATGAGCCAGAATGCATGCCTGAACCTTAAACTGCACGTTAAGAATAATGCCTTACTCTAGAAATTAAATCTAACGAAGTACAATAATCAAATCATATCCACTACTTTACTTCTTTTTTAATGTAAAAATTAAGATGTTAATCTTTCTTTTGAAGTGTCCCTCCTCTTACCCCAAAAATGAAAGGAGTGACTCATTTGGCAGCTTGCAGGTTGCTTCACTTTGTCCAAGTTAACCTTTATTAATTTACGATGGGGTTTCTATATTGTACACTGCAAGCACCTGCTCCTAATACAGACACAAGCTGCATTTTAACTGTACTAACTTCACTTGTGTAGTTCTTCATTAACATGCAAATACCTAGGAATCCCATCAAGCAGGATGAAATAATGTAGAAAACCCTTACTTAAAAAACATAAAAGAAAAAAGAAAGCCTTTTACTGTTTGTGACCCCCATTCTTAGGTTTCCTTTATTGTGCGCAAAATAGTTTTCCTCTTTACGTATCCCTATGGTTTGATTATATGGTTCTTATTTTGGTACAATTCCCCACAATATTCCAGAATGTGCTGTTTTGTGACTAGATTCTTTTTTTTTTTTCTTCTTCACATCCAGTGCAGAGTTGTAATAGGAGACAGATTTCCACCCACAAAGGCTCCAGATGTTAAAACATTTCCCAACATCGACTTAATACAGTGACGGCAACACCTCCCTCCCGCCCCTCCCAGTAGGGTTGGGATTGTACTGTATTCCCTACTGGTTTACCCTTCCCCCCAGTAAAGGGTAACATTTTCCCTGGGTGCAGAGGCTCCCTCATGGTCTCCCAGACTGAAGGACCTGTAAAAGGAAAAGACAAAGGTGTAAGTAAATCTTACCTTGAACCTTAACTGACAGATCTGTGCATAAACAAAGAGCTTTTTCACCTTTTTAAAGCAGTAGGTGACAACCTTAAAAACAAAATTATGCCTAGATTTTCCCTTTTAAGTCTGTTAAGAAAAGAGCCCATTTGTATCAGGTAAATTATTATTCATGAAACAACAATGTATGCTTTAAAGCTACACTGACAGATCCATTATTGTGGCTAAACTGAGACAAAAGCAGTCATAGAATCAGTCTTACGTATGCTGAACAAGCTTTTCCACTTTTAGCACAGAATTATGAGGTAGTTATGACATGGAGAAAGAATATTAAACATATCTTCTGCTGATGTAGCAACTTCATTTGAGGTGGATTAAACAAGATAACCATACTGTCTCCTTAGTTTGAACTGAGAATAATGGCAAATTTTATGACTTTGTATTCCTCTTCATTAGGATAAGAAAACACCCTTATTTGAGAACTAAAATTCCTTCATTGATAAATGTGTGTCGGAATAGGTTTATTTTTAACCCATTGTTCGCATCAAACATGTAATAATTCACACGGGTTTTCTATGTCACTGACTTCAAAAAAATCTTAGGCTGACTTTTAAATAGCTGCTCATTCATCAATAAAACAAAATTATGAGTCACTCCCATAATTTCAATATAAAAATTCCACATCTAGTATCAAATTCATATGAAGACTGAATGTATAAACTTAATTCACTCTCTTTTCTGGGTGGTGGATTTGGGCGGTATAATCTTTTCACGGCATCACACTACTTTACACATGGGAAATTTGCTTTATACAGTGTGCACAGACAGCATACAAAGCAAGGTGGTATAATAACTATTCTAGAATGCACTATCACTGTTACCACTGTTCTCGGTTGAAACTGAATCATTCTCCACAGATAACTGTAACAATTCTGAACTGGTGCACAAAATGGAACATGGCAATAATAAACACATCAGCCTCCCCAAAACATCAAGCTCTACAGTTACAGTAGAGGTACAGATTAGCATGACACCCTTTACTCAGTTCACAGATCATCTAGTATGTGATTAGGAGCATAGGAGACTTATCATGGCTAAAGTGTGCTAACAAACTTGCTTTCCTATCTTAGAGGAAAATTTCAGCTTAGACCACATCTGCCATCTACTCATTCATAAGAGATAAACGAGCCTGTGTCTTTAGTGTGATGGCTTCACTTTGCTTATTAAACTCGCACCAGCATGTTGTTGTATCTACACTTCCAACCTTATCTTGGTACACTACCGCGTGTATCATACTCTCATTTTTTCTTTCTCTCTCTCTCTCTGTAAAAAATAAAACAGCAGTCAGACAACTGCTTTTGCTACAGATACCATTATTTAGGTAAACTATCACCTCTTTTTTTTTTCCCCTTCTTATAGGAAGGAAAGATATCTCATCCAATGTATCTGAAAAATTCTAGTCTAATGAATCAATTACATTTCATATAATGCAAACAGATGGAAGTCTGTTACACAGCTCTGTCTAGCAAGGAAGACTTGTGTGCTTACCTCTAATTATGGGACTGCAGCTACAGTGCATGAGGTTAAACTCCATAGTAAGCTGCAAGGCGCTCTTTTAAGGGAAGAGGAAACTGGTCAGAGAAACGCCTCCAATTCTCATCCCCAACTTGATTTTTAAATCCATGAAGAATCTACAAATGAGATGGGAGAAGCCAAGATAATTATTAAACAGAAGACACATTACTTACTAGCAACATAGGCAGTAAGTCACAAACTGCTGGATTGTACATCTGTCCATTTGAATTCCCCGATTTAATACTGAAATGCTAACTAAGAAACAAGCAAAGTCTACCACAATGTCCTTCTTAACTGAAATGCTTTTTCTTTTAAAGGTAACATATAGAATATAGCTACCCACACAAATTAGTGTGTGTATACATATCTATTCGTATTTTTAATAAGTAAGGTGACTTACAACCTAGAGTTAGGCCATTTCAGAATGCTAAACATTTTATCAATTGACACAGTTTATATCTTAAGATTACTGTATTAACATTTCTCTTTTAAATGCGTAATGTGTTGTGGGAAGAAGGCTGAGCCAAAACCACAGCCAGCATTTGACAGAATGAATACCTGTCAATTTCTAGCACAAATACAAAAGAATCCTGTGAGAGCTCTTTTTTTTTTTTTTTCTTGGAAACTGTAAGACAACTGTCACTAAAAAGGAAGCTGCTAAAACCTTTGTGTGTTTTGAAAAAACAAGTATCCACAGTCAGTGGCAGTCAAAAGCCAGTGAGAGAAGAAAACAAAAAATCAACAAGTTTCAATCTGGACCTTCCAACATAATAAAGTAACTAAACCCGATGAAAATTAAATTATTCTATCAAAAAGACTGTAGTATGTTAGCTCTGAGAATGGCTCCTCTCTACAACATTATGCCAAGAGAGTCTTGTTATGTTTTTCTTTTTTAAATTCAATGATACTGAATTGTGGAACAGTGTGTGATGAATAGATCCTCATGTAAAAGGCAATGCTGAAGTAAAAGCTCATGGTACCGAATTCACCCTCAACACAACATTCTCAGGCACAGCTGTTCTTAAACAAGATGTAGTGATAATGACAATACAGAGCCACTAATTAACTTACTGTTCTTCTCCCTGTAAGAGTACCTTCCACAGGCAGGCTCTCAGAGAATCACAGACTCTTTCCTAACCCAAGCAGTCAAATTAGCCAGCTGCCAAGAAAATACTGAAAATCTAAGGATGTTCAGGTATGACAAAAGGAACACTTTTTAAATTATCTTCCAGTAGATTTTTAGCAAGAAAGTTTCTGCTACAAGGTATCTTCAGATACTTTGCTTTTTATAAAAAGTGATAAAATTCTTAGGGTATTAGATTAGATTTCAACACTGGCAGCTCATGTACCCATGCCCTCGGAAGTGATATTTTCTCTCACAACTCTAGTGCTAAAAAACAAACCAAAACAAAAAAGCAGCCCTGGACAATCCATTTTTTCCCCATTGTTCCTAAAAGGCATTATTGTTGCTGCAAAAATATCTAACTGGACTGTAGCGATCATGTATTCATGAGGAAGTGATCTAAAAACTGTGCATGCCATCACTTGAAGAAAGCTTTGTCTCCTTTCTTGCACGGCAAAAGGCACAAAAGAATACACTTTAAAAAGCAAGGATGTCCTTATGCCAAGGACCAAGAACCACTGTGTCTAGTTTGAATGCATTTGATCCCACATGGATAACTCGCAAAGAACCTGAAAAAGAGGAGCCTAACTTACTGAAGCAAGTATTCAGTGCTGAAGAACCACTGCAGAAACACACACTGAGACTGCTTTGGACAACCATTGCAGACAGCATCCTGAACTTTCTTTTAAGTTTCTTGTAAGTATTTGTAGTTTCCTTCTGCTGATGCTAGAATACTCACAGCTGGGCATTTCCCAGACCTGATGTTCCTTCAAAGGATACCAGTTATCTGAGAGGCTAACTAGGACAGTGAAATTTGTCTTTCCTCTTAAAGATGGGATACAAAAGTTCTGCCTTCTGTTCCGATACTCACACATGGCATTACTTTAATAAAAGGTGCCAATACTGACCCATGATCCTAGTAAGTACTTAAGAACATGCTCCATTTTTGCTTTAAGAGGAGTATCATGAACTTGTGGCATATACCCTTCCTAAAAACAGAGATTTCACTTTACAACTTATGAGGGGAGCCATGCTGCTGAACAGTACCAGCATCTGTTCATGAAACTGAAACAATTCTTTTTTTTTTCCCATCCAAGACGCTAGTGCCAAAACACAATAAATCACATTCTCATCCAAGAGGTATTCTGAAGAGGACTGAGCAACCCTGAAACTTATTTTCAGGGAGAGTAAGTGAAACAGATCAGGATGCCACTGGAATATTTTTCATTTGCAATTTACTATATTTTTCTCCAAAATATAGTAGGCATCTTCATGACAAAAAAAGTAATTTTCAAGAAAAAAGTGTTAAATGTGGTATAAAGCCCCATTTTTCCAAATTCAGGCAAAACACAGTAGGGTGGACACTATGAAAAGCTATTTGAGGATGATTATCCCTTCAAATAAGATCTCGAGTGAACTTTTCAATGCTGTTAAAAAAAATAATGGAATAACCCAAATGCATGTAAGAAAATACAGGTAAAAAAAAAATAATCAGAATTTTAATGTTGTTGAAAACTTATGACCTTGCAAAGAAGCCTCCATGACCACAAACACAGTAATTTCTAACAGTAAAAATAGGAAGCAAGGAAAATATAGAGGATCCAAGCCAACCACCATTATGATATACTGTTATATTAGAAACCTTACCTTACAGAACATGTCTCGGAGATCATCTTTTGGGCTAATCCACGATGCAACAGCATCACAAAAAAAAATAAAATCCTATAAGATTAAACAATCACATAGGTTAGAAAGCTGAATTTATAGGTCTGAAAACAACACATGATGTTCATTCTATGAACAGGGTCTGTGATCCTAATTCATAACTGCTTTTGTTTTTATGTATGTATTTTCCAGTTAATCAGGAACATTACCATAAACTTGTTTACCTCGTTTAATCAGGTTTTTGATTAAATAAAACCACAGTTTAAAAAATCCAAACAACTCTCCCATACCACACTTGTCTAACATTAATTCTTTCAGTACACATACCAAGTTCAAGATCAAGTTCATATAGGCTCAAAACTAAAGCCACCACAAAATCGCTATGCTTGGTTCATCTGCTGTCATGCATTATTACCTCCTACTACACCATTAAAACACCAGTCTTTAATTGTTGATAATGCACATATTTTTGGGTAGGACCTGAAAATAACAACTACAGAAAAGGAAAAATGGGATAACGAAGAGAAACCTTAATTATCCCCTCCCTTAAACTATGGAAAGAACAAATGGATAGCAGAAGAGAGAAGTGCTAAGTACAGAATAAGGTGTAAGTGAAATGAACTGAAAATTTCAAAACAAGCTGGAGGCTCAATTCTTATGTTTTAGGAAGAAGAATTCTAGGTAGAGGGAAAATCATGTTCATTTGCCTCTTAGAAAATACTTTGGAGGTGTGGAGACTAAACAGCAAGTTATATCCTATCTGTCAGATGTATCATTTATGTTAAAGAGATTTATGTTCCTTGTCACATTGACTGACTATTTAAGCAATACATCCAAAGTTGAAACAGAATCTCCCCTACCCAAGTTTTAAGAATGAAGGGGTAGTTACTGTTCTTGTTCTATTTCTTGTTTTAAAAGCCTAGGTTTCATCTGAGAAATAGGTTTAAGTATGTCAACTTGTCCTTTCCTTTCCTAGGTGATAATTACTGAAGCATCATGATATGTATCATTCACAACACAAACATTTTGGCCTCCTTGACCTCAAAATAATGCTACATCATGTACTGCAGGGAATCATGTCAAGCTAAACTTTTTCATCCTCCATATACAGCTTTCACTTAATTTCAGTAAGTAAAGAAAAGCAGTTAAGATCTATTAATGTATCTTACTTGAACTACTCCACTGGGGTTGACCGTGATCATGGTACATATCCCACGGAATGCTGAATCCTTTTCCTCATTGTCTCTTATGTTCCGCAGAGAGGTGCACCTAGCAAGTTGGAGAGTAAAACTTAGCTAACTCCATTACATTTTCTTCAGTCAAGTCAGAACTAGATGACAGTATTTGATGGAATAAGTCACACTGATAAGATGATCTGAAGCACTATTTTGAATGCTTAGAAAATCACTTGTTGCACAGAGTCTTTACTAGCATATTCTCACTAGGCATCATCTCCAGAATCTTGTTCTCCTGTTGCACTATATACAGTTAGAAAGTGTGACCTGTATTCCATTAAATACAAAAGAAACATGTATCTGAAATATTTATAGAAACTATCATTATTAGAAGCGGAACATAGAATACTATCACAGTATGAATTATGTCAGATACCACTTACAGAACAGTTATTTAACTTTTACAGCAGCAAGCAAGCTATTTTATACATAACAAATCTATAAACATATATTCCTTAAAGCAATTCAAGCCTCAGACTGAATTTTAAGAAAGTAATGCACAGTTTAAATTTTACAGTATATGCATGCATTGTATTATCATTCTGGTGGATTTTAAAACGCTATTTCATAGTCAAGCTTTAACACAGCAAGCATGTGACAATCTTATCCCATGCATAAATTAGTCGTTAGCCACAACATAAAGAATACATGACGGTGCTACTAAAAACTCACAAACCTGATAGGACAAGATTAGTCACATGGTTGGCAATGATTAAGGATTGAGATTTTGTAACCAACTGAAAATATATCTAAAAGTGAGATAGAGAGAAGAAAGAAAGAAAGAGAGTGAAGAAAAATGAATTAAAAAAAAAAGATTGAATAATACACACCAGGGTCTTATAAACTGCTGTAGCATGGGGGCCACCTCTTGAGGACAAACGTAACCAAGACGACCAATTGTTATTGCTAAGGTAACGCAATCACGGTTATACACCACCAAACGCCAACCAAGACATGAGCAAATGAGGGGGGAGGAGAAAAAATAAAGAAAAAACAACAAATAACTCAGAAACAGAAACCAACAGAATCTGTGTATGATAATAAACATAAGATTTCACCAGTGCTGTTTATTACCACCCCCTAAATAAGAGGCAGCAACATATATGGTATACTCTCCAGGGCAAAAGAAAAATTAAAGAAGTAAATGAGAGAACACCAAAAACACAATTTAAAATCCAAAGGCTTTCTGATGTAAGCAGTCATTCTGCCCTCTTCAGAGTAATCTCTTACAGTAAATTTATCTACCATACATTTTGAAGTTTTTACCCAAATGTACTATTTGAATATTCTTGATAAAAATGATTAATAATTTTCAGTATCAAGTATTCTAAACATTTTATTTTTTTCAGTATTCAGAGTTCAAGATTTTTAGATCTATTCTATCAATAAAATACATTTAAAAATACTTTCAAATGGAATATATTGCAGTCTACCTAAAAATGCTAAAGAGATGAAACACTTCTCAAAGAGCACCAAACATTTGTATTTTTCATAAGCTTGTAGGGATTTTAAAGTGGTTGTTAACTCACAGCAATTGGCTACAGAAAATTAATTCTTTAATCCCAATATTTCTCCAGTTCACAAAAGGCTTCCTCATAGAAGTCATATAAGAATCTGACTTCTGCTACCAAGGCGTAAGGACACATGAAAAGCAAAATTACTTCATCACATGATTAGGTAGTTTGGTTCTTTGTTCTGAGGGACAGACTGAAGAAAATATCATCAAGCAAATGTGTTTTAATGGTGTTTGCTCAACTCACAAAAGATTAATCTTTAGAAAAAGGAGAGGGTGGGGAATAATGTATCAGGATTACTTGAAGCAAAATACATGAATAATACTAAAATCCAGCAGATTTAAATGAAGCAGAGAAAAGGAAACCTGTGTTCAAGGGACATACTATGCAACACTCTAATTAACAGGCATTTGTGAACAGTTTCATGAAACATGCAATAAAGCAGATGATGCTTTCTCCAATAAAAGTTTGGTGTAGGATATACTAGCAGTTTGAAATATACTAATTCCATGAAAGCTGCAGCTCACTGGTTACGTACTGTTTTGCCCTGATATTACTCAATTTCAATACGCAGCATCTGAAATTTTCAGCAGATCTAACTTACAAAACTGCATTTGAAGAGCTACTTTCAAATGAAAATACACTTTTATCTGTAAATTCTGTCACCTATCGTCTGTACAAGGAATAGTAATCTCTGTCAAGGCTCAACTTTTTGGCAGGTACTGGTTATTTTCTACACAATTACTTAAGATGGTCTCATGTTCCTATAGAAGTGTTTTCACAGCTCATCACATAGCAAGCTAAAGCTGAAAACAGAAATATTCTTGTACATACTAGTGGCCTGCAGCACAATATCCCACAACAAACTTGTAAGTACACCACACTCAACATTTATTTGCAGTTATGCATCCACATTTAAAGTAACTATTGAGAGAATAAAAAAAAATAAAAAAAAAGTCAGTGTTTGGATGCTTCCAAAAATTATCTAACAATGATGGAAGCAAACATTTAAGTACTGGATGCCTCTCAGCTACAGGTATTACACATCCATCAGTGCAGAGGCAGGGGGTCAAGGGCAGAGGCAGGGGGAAAGAAAATTTATATTGCTAAACGATTTCATAATGTATTTCACAACAAGTAGGTATTTGCTCCAAAATTATATTTTCAAGAAGTAGTACCTACAATATGCCAGACAACTAGGTCATTTTTCATTCAAGTTCACCTTCCATACTATACAGGGATAAATGGGGGCAGAGAAAGTGCAGCTTTTAAATTTAGAGAATACTGGACAAAAAATATGCATTGAAAATCTCTCTCCAATTTATCTCTTGCTTAGCTCAAAAAACATAACTGCACTGCATTATTTTCAATCATGTCACGTGTAATTACTAAACCATTATTTTCTTACAGACAGTTTTCAAACAGGAAAAAGAAAACATGAAAAAACATTTTAAGTTAGTAACATAGTAAACTAGAAACCTGTCAAATTATTAATAAAGTTTTGCTGAAGTATGGAAGGTGCTCTTCATACCAGAACGTGCCCTCTATAAATGCAAAAGAAACAAGCCTCAGAAATTTCAATTCAGTAAGGCATTTTGGGATTGCTCCCAATTTGGAAGGCAAAGCTGTGGACCAGAACAGAAAACGTGCATGCCATGATTAGAATTCTTTTCAGAAATTTATTATCAAGTGACCAGGTAATAGAAGCTATACGTAATTTCAGTTATGTTGTAGTAAAATTGCCATCACAGATCTAGATTTTTTTGTGGGTAATATTACAAGTTTATCTCTAAAAAAAAGTGCAGTTTTTGTAAATTCAAAGAGCTTATTATTTGTTTTGTATATGCCAATTACATTTGTTTCAAACATTAGACACATATATACAGTACACATGTATAAGGACATGCATATACTAACATCAGTGTGAACAAAGTCTTTAAGTGTTACTGTATACATTTGTCATATTCAATACATAAATAAAACTGGAAAATTACTTAATTAAACAGATGATAAATATAATAAATGCAATAAAAGTGAGAAAGGAATAACTTTAAGAATCTAGATATATGATACATAGTTTGCTGCAAGACTGAGACTTGTAAGAGCTTCTGCAAAACAGAGTTGCTTTTGCTTTTAAAAGCCAAATACATAGCAACAAAATCAGTTCTGGTGTGGTTCCCCTACACAATGTTTAAAGTCATTATTAAAAAAAAGTATCTCTAAATCCCTTCACCAGGTATGGTTCAATTTTTGGGTACCTGTGTTCTCTAACAACGTCTTTGGTGTGTTGGGTCTGTTAATTATTTCTACAAGCTGGTGCAACACCATTGGAATATAAGGCTGCATCTCTATACCTGAAACAGCCGAAGAAAAAGAAAAATATTCAGAAGAAAATTACCATTAATATGCATAATCTAAATAGGTCAGGTACATTGAACTTACTAACAAGGACAACAATCTCAAATATAATTTAAATTTTAACATGAAAGTATCACTAAACCCTCCTCCCCACCCCAAACAAACATGCCAAATGTGCAGAGATTCAAAGAAAAAATAAATCTTACCCATCTGGATGGAGATTTCTCCAATTGCCCAAGTGGCATTGTTACACACAGAAATGAATTCGGGGTTTAGGTTGGTTCCCAAAATTGGCATGAAATCAGCTAGAAAGAACAATATTTTAGAATCTCATCACACAATACGACCATCTTGTCCCACTACTGTGAAATCACAGGATGGGGGGAAATTTAAAAAAAAATAAATCATGTAAGCTTATTTAAATGCTTGGAAAGTGTTACAGATGAATTAACAAGTACTGTATTTCTGCCATATACCAGATTAACCTGGATTTTAGAACCTAAGCAGATCAATGCAATCTTTTCAAATTACTATTTTAAAATGTTTCTAACAGGCTTCATCTTTATGTAACTCTAGAAACCTTTTTTCTCCCCTTCCCTCACTGGGGTGCTGGGAAGACAGGGGAAGAGGGGAGAAGCAGAAAAGGCAGCTACAAGTATTTGTAGTTTTATAATACATTTGAACAACCCGCAAATCACCTGGATAGCTATGTATTCAGCTATGCTTAAAAAAACAAAGCCTAGAAGGCAGTCGCATCATTGATTAAATTTTAACAACAACAACAAAAAAATCAGTCACAAAGATAAATTATAACATCTGCCAAATAAATTTTAAATTCCAAGCCTATCCAAGCATTCATTTGGCAAGCTAAGCATATCTCAAGACTATTTGTGGGAAGAGATAGCAAATATCATGGAAGTACGTAACTGATGCTACTTCCCTACTGAAATTAAAATCAAAACAAAAACCCAAACCAAAACCTACCCTGTAGCCGAGTTTTCTGATTTTTATATATATATAAGATTTATTTTTAAAATATAAAAATAATACAAAATATACTTCTATATTTTTTAATATATATATTTTTATGTAACAGTAGCTTCTGGTAGAACAAAAAAGCTACAAATTCAAGAATTTACCAAAGCTAGCAACTATTCCAATTGAAGTCTAAGGCCATCTGTTTTGCTGTACTCCAGCACAACAGGTAGCTTGTTACATTATAAAAATCAAGGGGAAAAATTAATTTTTGCTGTCTATAAAAATAAGAATATGTCTTTTAAACACACAATTAGAAGGACAAAAGACTACAGACCCTTGCTGATAAAGGAAAATGAAAACTTACAGCACCATGAAAAGGCAACCAAGATAATAGGGAGTTTAACAATGGCAAAAGCAGCCTCTGATCAGTTTGTAAAACAAGTTAATTGTTTAATATGTGAAAGAAACATACCGATGCAAGGCTTAACATGCTGGAAACACGCCTTTGTCAAATCACCTAACAATGCAAAAGAACTCTGCCGTACCTCAGGCATTTTATCCTAAAAGGAGGAAGAAAAATGTGACAATTCTAGAAGTGTTTCTCATTCTTTTAAGAAACAAAATCCTTGGATCAAACAGGTTACTCATCTCACCTGCATGCATTGGTACATTAGTGTCAGGATATTGCTGCGAGCCACTAGCTGTTCAATGTTGCCTCCAAGTCCTTCAGCTAAACCACTCAGTAAATCAAGAGCCACAATCATGAAATCTTTATCTGGAGCTTCATATTGGTCTGGCTGAGCATTATGCAACTGCAACAAGTAAATATGCATTTTCAAAATGAGTATTAGGTTTTTTTTAGGGTTATGCATAAAAAAAAGTTTCAGAACTGCAGCTTCATTTAGGTATTCAATTTTTATACTACAAATCTCCCTGCAAACCTGTAACTTTACACAGTTAATACATTGATTTAAGGAGATATTCTGTAAATATTGGAAAAGCAATAGAAAAATACCATGGCTTGTGCAAGGGTCTTCTGCACCAGATTTACACAACGCTGGTACACAGGTTCACAGTATGGAAGAAAGCCAGATTGCAAGGCAGTAGCAACTGACGACAGGCACTGGAAATACAAGCAAAAGAGAAAATTTTCACTACCTTTCCTCACATGTCTGAAATGCCTTTTACTTGGGAGAGATAAATTAAAAGATATCAGCATTTTAAGTATACCCACATGTAACTGATTAAGAAAACACAACCTAGAAAGGCTGAACCAAGGCAAGTATGAGCAAGTTGTTACACTCTCCTACACAAGCCAGTGAGACAATTTCTCAGCAGAAGCACTTTGTTAGAGGTAGTGAAAAAAAAGTGCGATATTTCAGCCAGCACTTAGACTAATCTTGACCAGGTACAAGCCCTAATATTACCTAAGAGTTATGAAACTAATTTTTCTAGAGGTGCTTTTCCTGCTTCACACTCGGGAAGTACAAAGAATAGACTACATGGTCTGATTCATACCTTCAGCTTGTCTGACAATAGAGATGAAGGGAGAGCAAGGAGAGAGAAGATGAGAATAAAAGGAGTGGAACATTTCTTTGGGTTTTTTTTTTTTTTCTAAAAGAATCCCATCAAAGAAAACACTCTAGAATGGCAGAAAGAAAAACCTGGAATATTTCTGCTAACCCTAATGACATTTCCTCAGTAACAAAACTTTCTAACTACAGTCAGAATAATTTCTCTATAATGGGAAATACCTAACACTTAGCTTTTATAGTCGTACTTCCTAGTACGAGCATTGTTAGTAGAAAGCATAATTCCTAAAACAAGTTGGTAAAAAACATTCAAATTTTATCATTTACCTCTAATAAAGGAAAGAGATCTTTATCTTCATCCTTCAACATGTTCCACTTCTGGATTAATGGAGGCATTAGCATCTGAATATATTCCTGTTTAGGATGAAAATCCATTAGCTGCTGAAACACTTCACTACTTACTATTTTATTTCAAAGCTAGAAAATTGACATATTAAGAATTGATAAATATTCCACTTTTTCAGCAAGACCTGTACTGTAACTCAATCACTGCTGCAATATCTAGAAATAGTTTAGCATTAGAATTTACAACTTGTGTCTTAAGATTTTTTCCTGAAGCATATAAAGTTCCTTTGCAAAGTGAATCTTTTCCTCCAAGTTTTTTTTCAGTCTAGCTGCCTGCATTGTTACAAATCTACATGATTGCCTCAGGGCCTATGGAAAATGTTTTCACTAGCAATGCAGTCTGACTGTGCATCTGCCACCTACTTTTATCAACCACTTCCCATATCCCTGATGCTGATCCTATCCCTCAAATTCCTGAAACTTCCTCCTCAAGCTACTAGCCATCCAGGAATAAAGTATTTTTCCTATGCCTCCAGAAGGACACACTTAACCCTTCTATATAAAGCCATTGCATCGTCCATGCCACTGCACAGCCACAGTCACAAGGACATTGAGCAAGGCATCCCTACAGTGCTGTTGCTCCCAGAAGGTATCTAAGGAGCCAACAGATTCTGCCAGCTAATGCTAGGTCTAAAGATACAAAATTCTAAGTGACTGAAGAAAGTTCCACCATGACCAGGAGCTTCCTTCCAGTACTGCCAAACGTCAAGGTGGCCAGGGCCAGAGACAGACTGAAAAAGAGGTCCTTTGATGGTGTAGGGTCTCTGCTGGCAAGTAAAATTCCATGGAAACAATTCAAATTGTTTCATTCTAGTGTGTCTAGGTCATGTGAAGCACTGTAGAGAAATAAAACAAGTTTCAATAACCATCATAAGAAGATGCACACGTGACATGTATGCATATTCTACTAATTAATATACTGGGGTTTTTTTTTAGTGTACATTGATTTGCCTGTTATCTGTATTTTGTCCAAAGCATTGTGCTTTTATGTGTAAAATGAATGCCTGTCTCACTCTCCAATAACGCAATTTCTAGCGATGATTGCTCCAATACATTAGAAAGGAACATACAGAGCAGCTTAGCTATACTGGAAGTCATTACAAAGAAAAGTGTGATCATTAGAAATTAAAACACAAATTTCACCAATTTCTCTAAAGTCTCTCTATGTATCTCCTCTGAGCTGACAAATTCTGAGCACAAGGTAAAAAAAAAAAAAAATGTATCTCGATGAGAAGCACATTTCAGAAGCCATGACACATGTAATTGTTTATTCAAAATGGAGAATATTTGTGCAGTGGGAAAATTACATGCAGTCTATGTATTTTACCTGTAAATATTTTTGAAGCATATACAGAAATATCAGCATTTATGTTTTATAAATTGTAAGCACACTACAAAAAGCACTGAACCAGTTTTTCTATTATGATGAATGCTTCTACAGAACATAAGGCATACTTACTGGTTTATTTAGATGATGTCCTACAGAATCTGCTAGAGTTCCTATAGCATCATAAAGGATGAGCAGGTTTTTATGCTGGTATTTACTAAATGCGAAGACCAAAGTGTCAAGTATATATGCAAGATAAGGAACAAGCTCTGTACAAGCCTCCTCTTCTAGAGTAGCAAAGGCACTGAGACACAAAAAAACCCAAACAGGTTAGTTAGTATCTTGGAAAAAACAAAGCAAGATGATCCCAAAAAAGCCCCACATTACTCATTTCCATTTAAACAAAAAACTGTATTTAGCCCTCAAATTTGTCCAAAATATATTTTCCAGATGGTATTACTGACATAACCTCAATCTATTTTGATGGAGCACATAAAGATTCAGCTCTTACATTGTGATGAACGGAATTTAAAAATATTGCTGTAAAACTTGTGATGTTTAGGAAGCCCCCACCAAGAAAAGTACTACTGTACACAAATTACAATATACTAAATTAAATAGTAGGACCTGTTACAAAAGCTGTTAAAAGTGGCCCAATATCTTTAATGTATGCTGTAGCTGCACTTACAAGCCCTAGTGCTGCTGTGCAAGTACAATGCCAATACCAGCCTATAATCTCAGCAGTTCACTACATAGAAAAACAGATACAGAAAGACATGGAAACTAAAAGCAAAGACATAGGATGAAGAATTTTAGCCAGTCACGGTCAAAGCACACATCATGGCATCATGGAAAGTTTTCACGTTGTCTGTCAAGTGTTTTAACAGCAGCATTAAAAAAACCCTCCCAAAACAAACAAAAAACTCTTCCCACACCAGATATGCTGCTTCAGAGAAACATTAAGGAAAGGAAAAAATTACGAGCAACTGGAGACTTACTAGCCTAGCGTGTGTCAACAAGTTTATTATTAGCCTGTCCCTGCGCCAAAAATGCATGCATCTCTGCATGAGGTGAACAGTCCCCTACTAGCATGCTAACAAACACAGAAATGCCTTTTTCTTAACACAATGCAACTGTGAACACTTAAGTGGCTAGCAATCTTATTTTATTTATTAATTCACTTATTATGAAGTATTCTTTCAGAAAGGCATACAATGTGAGCAGGAAAACATGTTTCAGTAAAATATAACTTTGGGTGTCACCAACTAAAGGAGCAGTTTCTTGATAGTACAGAAATGAACGTTAGACATCTGCTACGACACAGAGGTTAGCGATGAAAATATACAGTATCCTATGACCAATTTTCAATTTGGTAGACATTAATGACCTGTGCAACTATTCACTGTATGGGATGCAGCTTTTTGCTCCTCCCCAGGAAGGATCATTGTATATTGTTGCAATTTAGAAAGCTAGTAAGTATGCTTTGACTTGTAACAGCTCTACATTTTCCTTAAAACGGAATTTTCCACACAGTTCATTATTTAGCTGCAATAGTATTTTTAATGAATATCTGCTCTAAAGAAAGCATTTCAAAACACTATATAAGTCTGGTATTGAGCGTCAAATAAAAAATTAATCAGATGTGTTATTATTTTTAGTATTTCTATTTTATCTTCTCCTTATTACCTTCACAGTTTCCACTGCCCATTGCACCTCTTTCATAAGCACTACATGAGGTTATTTAACAACTGCAACACAGCTGTGTTCAACTACATGCACATTTCAACCATGTTTTGGACAAGGAAAGTATGAACAGAAGTGAGTGGGGTTTGTTTGTTGTTGTGGTGTTTTGGTTTTTTTTCTTGTATAGAATCTGTACATAATCTGATTCTTTGGATCTGAAAATGCGTGAAGCAAGTAGTCTCATACCACCATTCTGCTCATTCAGGAAGAAACAGAAGACAGAATGGGGCAGACATCACAGACCAACAATTTGCTAGGCCAACGTTTGAAAAGATTTAGAGACAACAAGGAAACAGTGTTTAAAACTCAAATCTTACTACGTTCCTGTCATTAAATTCATAGTATCTGTTGTCAGGCAAGGGATACATCTACCGTTTTTGTGCAAAACTTAGCACAAGAGCTCTGACCTTAGCCTTATCCTCATATGCCACTAATATTTGGGGGTGGGGTATTAAAATAATAACATTATTATTACATATTTCAAATGTTAAGAATAAAATAAGCTGCAGATCTAACGCTGCTTTATGGATAAACCTTCTTGTCAGTCTGTGGTGTACACTCCTGCCCCACGCAAACTGACATGTAAAAGCTTCCTTTGATGAGGTTCCTGCACTAGAGTTCCACCCACTCCCATTCCGCTAGTGATATGTTCATTAATGGAGACATATAATTTATTTATTTATTTATTTATTTTAAATGTCAGCAGACAAAGGTGAGAAGGGAATCTTATCTCTCAGGATCTCCCTTCAAGAAAAAGAGAATATCCCTTGAAATAATGATAACCCAAATGTTTTGGTAATCCTGAGCTAAATATAAACAAAATCAGTAAGTCAATGATAGGACAGTTTTCCTTTGCAACTAGTATTGCCCTTGTTCATAGGCATATTAAAAAAAGCCAGATTTCTGGTCAACGAAACTTCATATATTGAAACTATATGATGTCACAAACAGATAATTTCTTTTACAACAATAAATTATTTAGTTTGGTGACTCATATTACTCTGAAAACAAGCTAGACAAGAGAAATACAAATTAAGTTTTTTCAGGTTATTACAACTCGGAGTAATTTGTGACTACTCCAGAGGAAGCTACTCCAATTTAAGAGCGAATTAGAAATACATTAAGAGCTAGAAATAGAGTCATACATTCATTGATAAAGGCATTAAAACAGTTTCCCATGAAAAAGCATTGTCATGGACACTGCTTTTTGCTGAAGCTTTGGCTTACCTGCAGGCAGCTTCTTGTACTCTTTTGTTGCTATCCAGGATACGCTTTAGCAACTCAGTCATTAATGGCTTCAAGTATGTGTCTGGGGGTTGACTAACTACCCAGTGTGCATAGCGACTAAGAGTCCAGCATGTAATGGAGCGCACAAGAGCCTTTTTGTCAGACAGGCACTGAATTAGGTGAGGGATCAGCTCAGGAAGATATGGAATCATACCCTGCATGCAGCCTAGAAGGAAAAATACAGCTATTGCAGTATCAGAATTAACAAAAAGCTCTACTGTTTTCTCGTTCCTAGAAGGGGCATTATTTTCATTTCCTGTCAAGCAGGAATACATTTTAACAACATACAACACAACTCCACCTGATTTATATTAAGTCCTAAAAAGAAAACTTACATGAACAATAATTAAAATCCCCAATCAAACTTACATTCATTTGAACTGCATTTCTACTTCAGTGCTTCCCCAATCTCCACAAATTCTGCTTTATTAAATGAAGTATGGGAGACCTTATAACAGCCTATCAATACCTGAAGGGAGCCTACAGAAGAGCTGGA
>JAOXJM010000019.1:27729135-27747272 GCA_026413425.1 Tringa solitaria
ACCTGCTCTAGTGGGAGGTGTCCCTGCCCATGGCAGGGGGGTTGGAACTCAATGAACTCTAAGGTCCCTTCCAACTCTAACCATTCTATGATTCTATGAAGTATGGCAAGTACATCCAAATAAAACGAGTTCATGAAGCTTGGAGGTTCTATGTCAGTGTACTCAAAGTAACCAAAACACCAAGTAGAGAAAGATTTGGTCTTGACAACAAATCCTCACATCATTAAAAAGGATTCCTTAACAAATTTAAATTTCCTCTTGTTTTCTCCTAACACCACACAAATACTGACCAGCAATAAAAGCTACATATTTTCAAGTCAACAAGGGCAGCAAGGAAAGCAACAAAAATGCTTTCTAGCAACAGAGAAAAAAAGTATGTTGACTAGGCACTAGGGGAAAAGAAAGATAATCCACACATGGAACCAAATGTATTCCCTCAGCTTGCAAAAGGGACAGAGATGCTGGAAATGCAGGCAAAAAGCCAAGCAACACCGTGGGTAAGTACAAAGGAATGGAAGTTATCATATTTAAACCGGAAAAGCATCAATAAAAAGCAGCTTGGGGTACTGCAGTCACAGGAGTAGTCTTCTCACATTTCATTCAAGCGTTTTCAGAAATGAAGGCTCAAACTTATGAAATATTCCTCTTCTAAGGAATCAAGCTAGTGTTTAAGAAGACACCTTTAAATATATGCTGCATAGTTAAGAAAGGGAGAAATACAAGAAGTTATCTAAGCTATGTAGTCTCCCAAACATGCATAGATTTGAAAATGAAAAATTAAGTAACTACAGTCACTATTAGTAGACATAGAGATTAATCACCAAAACCAAACCA
Source organism: Tringa solitaria (assembly GCA_026413425.1). Classification (NCBI taxonomy): domain Eukaryota; kingdom Metazoa; phylum Chordata; class Aves; order Charadriiformes; family Scolopacidae; genus Tringa; species Tringa solitaria. Next base: position 27,729,970 of record JAOXJM010000019.1, read on the forward strand.
GTTAAGGACATATACTTGTTTGCATAAGTAAATTAACCTGGAAGGAATTACAGAGCTGCTTTAGAACCAATCAAAAATTCAGCAACCTCGTATGCACTGTTGCCTTACCTTCAGCAATTGCTCCAAGAACAAGGATACCAGATTCTTTAACTACCCATTCAGGATGGAAGAGCAATTCCTTCAAAAGGGGCAAGATGTGTGGCAGAAGTTCATCACGAAATACATTGGCTAGGACATCTAGAGCAGCAGCAGAACATTTCCCTGAGGGGAATTAACAGTGTTAATCTTTGCTTATTATACAAGTAGTTGTAGTTAGGCAATATAATCCTAATTTTAACTTTGAGCTGCCAGTGAAGATTCAGGGCATTAGGAGGTAAGATATTACTATTTCATTACAATTACATAGTGATCCACTGTGTTCTGGTGTAACACCACAGCTCTTAGCCAGTTTTGCAGCACTTAAATAGCCACTAAAAGGACTTACACATTTGGGATATTAAAACTCTGACAGGAACCACATCATTAAATTGCACAGTTATATACACTACATGATTTCAGGCTGGTGTAACACTAAGGAAGACGGACAGTAACATATTGGAGAAACAAAAGAAAATTGGCCTAAAAATACTAGCATTTGATTCAAAAGAAAACGCTCAAACATGATCCATGTCTCAAAGTAAAAAAAAAAAAAAAAAAAAAAAAAAAAGGCAAACTCATCCAACTCTAGAGACTGAAAGGAATTTGCTGGCCTCTGCTCTGAGCTTTTATCCCTTACTCCTATTCTGTGATGCACCAGTATGAAGAGGAATACCTCAAAATTTGTTTGAAAGTTTCAACCCCATATTTTTAGCAAACAAAAGCTCAAAAAAACCCCAGGAACTACTGTAAAACATGATTCAGAAATCCTTACTCTGTTTTTCTGCTGTCATGTTGTCACGTCTAGAAAAAATAATGCTAAGGTTGTTTTATAAAGAATGCTTGGATTACATAATTTATATTGCACTTTTTGCTCATTATGGTCTCAGTTCCTTTTTAATCTGTCATAAAGGATCCAACTGGTCTCATTTGTAAATAATGCTGCCAATTGTCAGGCTGCACTGATGCTTCCTCTCTATTCAAACTGGAAGTCAAATATACAACACTGAATAAGAAAAAGGGCACACAATTTTGATTTTCAGATAATCAAAATTCCCTTAAGTCCTGATAATGTATGTCAATACAGATTTCTTAACTGTTCTGCTCTTTCTCTTTCTGGCCATCATTCATGGACAACTTTATCTTCCTCAGCATCTTAATCAAAACTATGGGCCACAGGACACTTTTTGTCATTTCAGGTATATTTTTCAGAAAATATGTATTTAATTTTTCAATCTCTACTCACAGGACTGACAATAGCAGCATTATGAATCTAAAACTATGCTTTTTTTTTTAAAGAAAATAATTTTTACAGAGATTCACACTCATTTTTCTATGCCAATAACAACAACAATAATAATCATTACTCTCATAATTGTTTGACCATAAACTTGAAGATACATTCATTTTTTGTGAAAACTTGGGGACTTGGAAGAAAAAAACATTTATGTAAATGTGTCCAAATCCTAAAACATTATCTAATAATATTTTATTAAACCTAAAACTGCTTGCACAGTATATTTAAGTCAGATTTGTTGTCAGGATTTCACTAGGCCATCAGAACTATGATTACCTCATAGCTACCTCTTCTCTGTAACTGAAGTACTATATTCTGGTTAGAAGCAAATTCCTCACATGGAAAAGAACTACTGGTAACGGCTGTCAGTAGTAACATATTCACATGGGGAAAAAAGAAACCAAACCAAAATACATAAACCAATTGCAGAGGGAAGACTGAAGTAAAAGAAAGCGTTACCAAGTTCCCTCCAGCTATCAATGTGTAAATTCTTTTTTTAAACTGAAGTTGAACAGGTTATACACTATTTTTATTATTTTGTAGAATTAAAATTAAGTCCAAAAGTTCTGTTGAATTGCAACCAGTTAATGTTTGTAGCTTTATCTGCCATAGTCAAAATAAGAAATAAGCTTACAGATGGCTAGCTTTTGCCGATACAGTTACATAGTCAAAGTATCACCTGAAAGATTCCCCCTCCACCAATTATGTCAGCAGATAGTTCTTTTTGTATTCAAAAGCAAAGCCTCAGTATTCCTATACACATAGTACTCTTTTTACTGTGGTTCTTGTATTATGCAAGTAGCACCATTTTAAACATTTTACACATTACTTTGACATACTTAAATTCCAGTCAGAAATAGTATCGTCATCATCAAGTTCATCATCATCATCGTCGTTATCTTCAATACCATCTTCTTCATGTTGCTGAGCCACTGTCCGAGAACGATGAAAGCGAGGTCTTATGTCCTGTTCGCTATCTGGAATAGCTTCATCTTCTTCAACATCCCCCTGTCATCAAAATGTTTTATCAGATAAACTAGTCCAATTATACTGCTCAAGAAAGTTAGGAATGTAGTTCTAGTTCAAGATTTTATATGCAGATAAGATTCAGACCCCACTTGTGCTGCCCAGCTAATTAAAAATGCCATTGTTTCTGAATTCTGCTGCTGCATTTACCAGAAAAATGACAGAAAGACAGAAGCAAGAGTGGTAAGCTCGTGCACGAAATGTCCTTCTTTTTAAGAAATTACTCTTGGTGGGAATGAAATAGAAAGAAGAGATGATAAATTCTGGTATGCAGACACATTCTAAAAGGTAGTGATAGAAAAAGCTGTGTATTAAATCTAGAAGGCATTAGAACTCATTCTGAACATTTTTTTTTTTTTAGGCTGCATTGTTGCAGTAGTTCATAGGTAACAGTATCCCAATTCTGCCTAAATTGTGTGGGAGGAGTCAGGGACAAAGTAGGAAAGCCCACAGATTATTTTCCAACAAACATGGCAGCAGTCGCATTTACTGTTTAGAACAGTACACAATTCTGATCTGAATCATTCTGATTTATATGTCAGAAGCTAAATAGATATTTTTACAGAGTAAAAGAAATTGATGCTTACCTTCAACAGAATAATATCAATCTCTGAATACTTCATACCATTTACCAGCACAGGTATCAGCCTACAAAGAAATATTGATACATGACAAAATAAAACCCCCAAGCCAGTTCTCAGTTACTTTCGCCATAATTTTGCTTGTAAACCTCACCCTCTGAATGCGAAATAAAAAAACTCAACCCTTAGCCTGGTAACAAAAGCTAGTACCTAAACCAAGCTCCATGTCACAAGGTTCATCAATACCCTGTAATCGGAAAAAATGTTAATTTCAAATTAGAAACTTTTAGCTAAAGGTAGTCAGATAGCATAACTGAATTTTAAACTTTAAAAAGCAAATATTTTTCCATATGATTAATTTATTCTGAAGCACCTTTCAGAAATTAAGTCCAAAGGTTTTCAGTTAAAATTCAAACTCCCGCATGACAAAAGTTGGCTCTCAACAAGAGTACTTGTCACTCTATATACTTGTGGCTGAAGACTCTAGCTCATCACTCCAAGCTGGGAGCCTAACTACATTACGCCCTCCATGATTACTTCAGTAAGACAAGTCCCCAACATTGCAGACATCTTGAATAACCTGTACTAGGATTTAATTAGTTATTAAACTGGCTATGGGACTCCAACTTACAGATGTACAGCAAAAAAACATAGCAAGGTAAAAAACTAAAATTCTTCAGATAAGACCATGTTCTCCACAGAAAAAAAAAAACCCACATAAAAATATGTATTACAAGCCAGATCAAGCGAATAAAGACCTTGGACGGATCCAGCACTAGTGACAGGAACAAGTCAAATGAAGTTTAAAGTTGAATATTTCAAAATAAATAGGAGTTGCAATTCCTCATACTTACTTTGTAAGATGCCGACATAATACATCTTTACAAATTGGCTGTTCAGCCAAAGTCAGCCAGAACTCACAAGCCTCCAAAGCCACATTTTCATCTTGGTCCTGGGTTCTTTGAAGCATGTACTACACAAAATAAATATAAATTACCTGTATAAGATACAAGTTTTAACTGACTAGAAAAAGCTACTGACACTGCAAACTGTTCACAAAACCAGACTATGCTACCATAGCAATTTTGTTTCTTTGAGACAAGGAAGAAAACCAGAGAACAGACTACTAAAGGCTACCATGAGAATAAGCTAGAATACTTCTTTCTTAATGCTAGATGATTCAGATTCTAAATTTCTTAATTGCTTACGTGAGAACATTATTACCAAGAAACAGCAGAGACCCAAGATCATAAACAGAAGTTTCCTGTAAATAGATTTTTTTTTTAATTTTTTGTATCCCCTTTACATTTCTGAATAAAAAGTTGCAACTATACCCTTAATAAGACTTTTTATTTCCCACACCATAAAAAAAGCTTCCCTTCCAAATCTTGATTACCTGACAGGATGTAATTAAGTAGAATCCCTAACAGGGAGGAAAAAAAAAACCCTCACATTTTTCTAGAATGAATGGTAATTCTGAAATTAAATCCTCGTGCAACCAAAAATAATATCTGCATAAACAAAAAGCCTAAGTAGACTACTACTACATTAGTTGCTTATACACAAGTGCCATAAAAATTTAGGAAAGACCCTTGTAACTTCCAAAATAGCAATTTCTGCATTCTTCCATGCTAGCTGTTATTTCTGAAACAGCTGCTTCTTCCATTCATTTTAGCAAACCTTGTGAAAGTCCATGCAGTTACCTTTCCTCATACATGGTTTTATAGCAAAAGAAAACCCTCACCAGTTGCTTCAGAATACCATTTTATTCTTGAAACTAAATAGAATGGAGGGACCTTTATTATCCCTATGCATTTCAGGGATGCAAGACTTGCTGTGAACGGCACCCCTTCCTACAGAACTGCACTAACTTGCAAGCTTTTCCTAAAGGTTCACTATTTTGATTAAGACCCTGCAGTAACAGAAATACTGCTCTATCCCAAATTTTCAAGAGACTGCAGCTCAGAAAAGTTGAAAAATGTCCCACTCATTGCAAGCAAAGCTTCCTTAATGCACTTTAAGTTAAGAGATTAGGCATCTTTACCTCAGAGGGCTTGAAAATCCACTACTTCGTGGTGGGATTCCTTTTGCCTTCCTTTTGCCAGGAAGACAAAAATAGAATGACCATAAGTAATCTGTTTGAAGATGTCCCTCACACTGTCTCTTCCTCTTCAAGTATCTTCTATAAGTATTATACCATATGTTCCATGAAGTTAGATAGCAGTGGACTGAAAAGGCTACTTACAGTCATTGGTGTAAGATAGCCATATACGTGGCCTGGAAATCAAAGCCTCAAAGGTGCAAAACCTTACTCATTTGAATGCTGAACAATAATCAGTTTTGGGATATTACATTTGCGCCTACCAGGATGTATACAGAACTAGGGAAATCAGTAACAGTAGTCCCCAAATAAAAAAAAAAACAAATTAATATCTAAACTTTCTGTTACAGAATAGAAAAACAACACTACTGTCTTCGGTAGAGAGGAAGCCTAGTAATAACCTTCCCAACAGCAAAAGACCAGATACAGTGAGAAGGATCTTTTTCTGGTTGGTGACATCACTTCTGCCTACAAAGCCCAGAAGTTCCTTATTGATCTTCAGAGGCAGAAGAGCCAGAGAAGTAGTCACTTGTTGACAATACCATCTCCAAAGTTTTATCTGCCTCAAAAAACCTAACTCTTTCAGTCAACCAAACAAAAAAAAACCACCACGAAGTACCAACAATTCTTGCTTGTCCTGTGTTATATAAGAACATGTCTGCCAAGGCCGGTGTCATGGAATTCCAGACAACATTTAGGAAGATTAGATAGCAGGCCCAGGCTCTGAAGGGTCATCTCAGTTTTATGCATCTCTAATGCCTGTGTTGAGGAGCAAAACAACCTTCACATCTTGTTTGTGTTGTCTGGACATAGTCCTTATGGAATTTGACACTGGGTTATGACCCACTTGTCCACATGAAATCTGCATGAGAAACATTATGATCTTAGCTATATTTCCAGTCTGGCAAGGAGCGTACATAAATGCTACCTAGAAACTGCAGTATTTTCCAGAAATGTGGAAATTATTCATAGCTCAAGCAATTGAGCAGACAAAAAACCAGAACTGATTGGTCCTCTGGTAGACAAGTCTGCACTAATCTGGAATAGTAAAGGAACTATCAAATAACATTTAACTTTGCAACTAAATGGGAGGCAACATTGTTAGCAGCCCAAAGAGCTTCTCAGCTATGCAAAATAACATGCCTTATCCTTGTTATGTTCAACACATCCCAAAAAAATGACAGCTTCAATGCATAAACTGAAGCAGTATCAACACTAGGACTAGATTTTTAACATAATCTTCTCAGTTGGGGTCAAAGCAATGCCTTGCTGCTCCACAGTATAGCTGATGCTGGCCAGGATCAATCAACTTAATGAAGAACAAACAATTGCCGTATGCACTGCCTGTCAAACACAATGTCAAGTTGGCAATCAGCTAAGAAGAAAGTTTTACAATCTCAGTCTTGAAGGAAAATGAAGGGTAGGCAAATGCAAGAGTAACATACCTATTCTGATAAATGCTTTTTATTTGTTATTATTTCTGTGACCACAAACAGGTTTTTCAGCATGCATTCTGGGAAATGAGACTCACCTCAACTATACTAATCATATGAGGAAGGAGGCGATCCATTCGAACTTCTAGCAACATCACCAGAGCACGGCACACATTTTTGCGTACTTCAGGCTCCTCATCACCAGCCAGTGCAAAAAGATTCTGTTGGAAACCAGTTGAAAAACCTCAGTTCATCTAGTTCAATTTGCATTTAAATTGACATTACTGGGAAACTAAAGTACGCTATTATGTACTTCTGTACCCTCCCATCCCACAACTCAGAATACTGTTTTATTTCTTAAAGACATATAGTTTAGCAAGTGAACCTTCAGACTCTTAATTTATATTGTACACATAACAAAAACATTGCCTAATATTAGCACTGGCACAAGAACAGTATTTCCTGGATTACTTTTTCTCCTAAACATAAATGAAGTTCTGAAGCCAGAAAACTCTGTCAGTACACAACAGCAGCAAATAAAATACTCTAGCCAACCCAAAACACCACCTTTCTAATCCACATTCAGTAGCAGTATTCAGAGACCCAGACAGACTGAGTGACATGATTATCCTTGTACTGCACTTTCCATCACAAGTAAGTGACAGACTGCTGCCATTACTATTACTCCTCTACTTACGAAGGGAAAGCATCTCTCAAAATATTATTTTTTGGTCTTGGAGAGCGCTTAGACCAATCAACTCTGAGCACAAGCCTACAGAATGAAATTCAATCCATCAGGGACTGAAGCTAAGAATGGGAATCCAGAAATGGGGAGTTTGGCGGTAGAAGTGGTCACAAAACATAACTCAAAACTCTTAATAAAATAGATATATAATTTGACAACGCCCCAACCAAGAATGCACACCCACCTCAATAAAAGAATCTATGTGCAACATAAGAGCTTGAGTTCTGCTGATGATAAATTGATTGACGCAGGCAACAGCATGAGACCTACAAATGGAACAGTTAAAAACGTATTTTTCATTAGTTAAAAACATTTTCTAAACTGTACATAGACATAAAAAACATTAGGAAATTACATTGTCCAAACATCTTCTAGAGGCAAGGAGGAACAAATCCGCATATCTATAGTATCACCAAGCAAGATTACTATACCACTTTTTAATTGCCACCTTGTACTCTAATATACCTAATAAATATTTTAAAATTAAATATTCAGTGAATAGAAACCAAACCAGGATGACTACATCTGGCATACTTGTTCCAAACAGTATGCACGGGTGATCCTTTTCAAGTATATCATTATTACTGATATTAACAATTCCATACAGTCAACATGGTGAAATTTCAGCACACTCTTCTTAGTTCTTAAGTAACTAATTGCTTTTGCAATATTTTTAGTATTTAGTGAGACCAGTATATGTCAATAATATGGCTGTAGCTTAGAACAAACACACTCATGTAGTAAGATACATACTAAAATACTTGTGATAGAAATATAGTAAAAAGTGAAGCATTGGTTCTTCTATTTCATGTCATGCAAAGCCATTACTGAAAACTCTTTTTCATTCTCAGAGACACAAACGTCAAGTTCCCTAAGTAAAGGCAGAAGGTCCATTAAAATATTTTTACTAATGTAACTCCAAACTTGAGTTTTGTTCAGACATTTCCTGGAAGACTGTCTCATAAAATGTTGTTCAAAATTTGTCACTGGACAGATTTAAATAGAAGGTATTTTACTGACACTACTAATAGTTTTCATACTTCAGCACAATGTACTGGAACCAGGCTGTAGGTCAGCAGGTAGCCCACTTTAAACTCAAAACTGGTTTAATAGTCTCAAAGGCACAAACATCGCAGCATAGTTAAAAATCGAAAGACTGTATAATGTAGTAAGGAAAAAAAGCATGTTTTTCTCAATCTCCCAGCTTCAGAGAAGTATGAAGTTTATCTTTCCATAAGAGCAAATTCAGGCTTTGTTATGTATTTTTCTTAGTGTGCATCTACTTTAGGTGAGTGTCTAAATCTTATTTGAAAACTATAATGAAATATTCCAGGTTATATTCTTCCTCTTAGTCTTCACCATCTAATGCTGTTGGCAATAAAGAATTGCCACCTCCAAGTTGTAGAATCTTTCAATATAATTTTCAAACAGGAGTCAAAAGCCCAGTTTCCTAGAATCACAGAATGGCTGAGGTTGGAAGGCACCTCTGGAGGTTGTCTGGTCCCACCCCACTGCTCAAGCAGGGCCAGCTAGGCTGGTTGCCCGGGACCATGTCCAGATGGCTTTTGAGTATTTCCGAGGACAGAGACTCTCTGGGACATTGCCTCTGTGGGCAACCTGCACCAGCGTTTGGTTCATTCTTACAGTAAAAATGTGTTTCTGGATGTTCAGAGGGAAGCTTCTCTATTTTTAGCTTGTGCCCATTGCCTCTGGCCCTATCACTGGGCACTATGGGAAAGAGCCTGGCCATGTCTTTTTTGCTCCCTCCCTTCAGGCATTAACATACATTGATGAGCTCCCCTAGTCCCAGCTCTCTCAGCCTTTCATCATGTGAGAGATGCTCCAGTCCCTTCATCATTTTCATGGCCCATTACTGGACTCTTTCCAGTATGTCTATGTCTCTTTTGCACTGGACAGGCCAGAACTGGACACAGTACTCCAGGTGTGGCCTTATCTGGAAGACGAAGGGAAGGATCACCTCCCTCAACCAGCTGGCAACACTCCAGCCCAGGATACTATCAACCTTCTTTGTGCCAAGGGCATGCTGTTGGCTCATGTAAGGACAAAAGCTACTGCTTTTTGCAATGAATATTAGCAATAACAATTCAATTCTGGAATTTTTCTTCTATCCTATACTTCTTTTACTTTGGAGAGATCAATACAGTTCTACAGTGAAAAGATGATGAATGGATTGGATTTGATTAATGTGAAAGCTTTCTCAGTTTTGGTGTAGTTAAAGCAGAAATAATTTTCTGCAAGAACTCAGAAACTATTTTCATCAAAATAATTTTGACTGTCCCATTGCTGAATTCATTACAAAATGAAGGCAAAATTGTTTTTTCTAATCAGAATATTAAGTTCTAACAACAGCATTGATTTTTTCATAATAATACACAAAAACTTAAACAGTTCGATTTTCAAAATCACAGGCTGATTGTATATTTGCAAGGTGTATAAAGAGATGAGATTGTTGTACTAACTAAGCAGATAAACATGGAAATTATGGATGTGCAGAACCTCTGTGGATCCCTGCAGGATTATTAAAAATGACATGTGTTTTAAAGAGATCTACAAAATAGCAACCTTGCTATTTTGCATGTAAATAAAATTTTAACAGGTAACTGTAAGCCTACCTTATTTTTGGACTGCTGTGCTTGAAGAACTGCAAGAATTTAGGTATCATGATATTGAGTGGTCGGTCCAATACATCACTATCTAAAATTTCAGCAGAATCTTCACAAATCTTCTGAAGAGCGCCAAAAGCACCCTGTGTAAAAAAAATAATAAGTCTCCCACATTCTGAAGAAAGCAAAATGTCAGGTTTTGTACAGAACAAGTAATTTCAGCATGACACAGTAAATGTAGCTAATTAATAAAGTAAATGCAGCTAATTAAATATGTAGTTAAACTGTAACATTGTTAAAGGCTTTTTATTTAAGCACTTTATACTGGCATCTGTAAATTCTCAAGCTAGGTGAGTCTGTAATGGATAAGTGGTAATCTTAATTTTAGCATTCAGTGTTCATCTATTCAATTTTATTTTTAAAAATGCTTAAAATCTAGTTTGTATTTGAAAAGTAAATGTCCAGGTGCAGAAGTATCCAATTTAATTACATATATAATTGTATTTTCTTTCACGGTTTCTTATGAAGCAAAACAGAACTCTGGATATGTTGCTCAAATTGAGTTTCGTTTTCAAGTGGCTTTTTTTCTTTTCCTTGAGAAAGCAGCACTAAAAGACACATAACAGCATGACATCTTGGACCATTATGCTGTCTCTAAGGATTACTTTATACAAAGTGCTTCACGCATTTTAATGAAGACAGTATCAAGTAATTAAAATTGTGTGATCCCGGATTTTTATTTTTTAAATCAGAAAAGGCTTTTTTTCCTCCTCATAGTTTAAAAAAGTTATGTTGTTATTTCTTTATTTTCCTTCTTACAAACTGAACAAAACAGTTCATTTCACTCTGATATAGCAATGAGAGATCCCTTTTCCAGATTAAGTTACAGGAAGAACGAACCCTACTTTTAAGTAAGAGAAAATTCAGAGTCAACTTGATGATGATGCCTAAAAGATTAGGCATCACAGAATGGTAACTCCAGGACACTTCTCAGCTGAGATGCTACAACTACCCATTTGCAGTCTTATTCCACTTGTATGCAAAGAAAACAAATTTTGTTTGAACAGTAAGAACATGGACTGCAGGTAAAAGAAAAGGTATCAAATTTGAGCCACTGTTTTTTGAGGAGAATATATGTGCATGTATATACACACCCCCTATACACAGTGCCTATGAAGAGAGATAAAAATAACCAAATTCAGATGATAATCTTTATTTTCTACAAGTCTCCTTACCTCACAGGTATTGTAATCTTCAGAATCCAACAGGCTGCAAAGCTTTGGTAAGAGTTCAGGCCAATTCTGCAATTCCCCTTTTGAGGCAATGGTCGTTATCAGAATGCCTAAAGGAATCAGAGGAATCAGAGAAGTAAGATCTCACATGCCTTAACCTGTTTCACACCATTTTTTCTCCTCTCAAATATCTATGGGTGTAAGAAATTTCTTGCTTTGCTAAGAACTGGCAAGCATAAAAAGAGGAAGCACGTTTAATTGCAAATGGTAGTTGAACTGCTTTGAAATGCAAAGATGAGTTTTTCCTTTCTGCTATCAGGAAGGCCTCAGTTGTGAGAAATCAAGCACAAAGTAATTCCAGTTAAGGAAATAATCATGCCCAAACACTCCAGGGCAGCTTTGGCTCTAAATTTACTAAACACTGTACAAAATTTGACCTCCAGTAAATGTAAGAGTATCCACCTCAAGTCACCTTTAATATGCTACAAAAGCATTAATGGGGGAATCTGTCATTAAATAAACTTACAACCCAGTGACAAGTCATGTGTTCACAACTTTACTGTGTTTACACAAAACATTAAGGACACATTCTAAAACCAAGATACCTAATAAGAGCTTACACACTACGGCAGGTCATCCAGTGATCAGCTGTAGAGGTTGGCTGACTGAGATCCAGCAAACAGATAGGTCAGCCCAAAGAGTCACTAATTCTGTTTCCAGCACATACAGAAATCCCAGAAAAAGCTAATTAGGTGACAGGAACAGAGAAGGCTGCTTATAAAACTAGGACTGATTCTGTATGGTCCATTTTGTCTCCAGACAAAATGAAACAGGTAGCATAATCTGTTATGCTACTGACAGTTGCTTCTGATGAATATGAAAACAGAAGAACTCGATACTACTACAACTAGTAATCTCCCAAATGATGAGTGATAAATTTGATGAAATTCAAAGTGTGATGAAATTCAAAGTGTGATGAAAGCTTTCCTAAGCTTTTTCATTGAGCTAATCACAATATATAATTTTTCTTTGGAATAAAATGTTAGTATTCTTGTTAAATACACAAGAATACAGGACAACATTACAGAGCAAAGGACATTCTGGACAAGACACACGGTAACTAAAAGGTATTTTGCATCATATTTCCTTTGATGCAATAGACTGGAGAACCCACAAAGGCCAAAAATGAAGACAGAGGTAAAACACAATTTTACAGCTCCAGAAGTAGTTTGAATCCAGTTCTCTTCATAACTGCAATTGAATAGAAAAGATTCCCAAAAGCCTATGGAGATCTATGGAGCCTTAAAGACTGCATTTCTGCTGAATATTATGGTCCTGCAAAGAATATCAGATGCATTAATAGAAAGTACTTATTTTACTGTTGCTGGATCTTAATGATCCACTTTTTTTTTGTTTTAATTAAACTGAACTTCACAAAAAACAACCAAAATAAATTTATTTTCTTGCATCTTAGTCCAAGTGCTTAAATTGCAAAACTGTCTTCCTAACATAGGATCTGGCGCAGGTTGGTTTGCAGACTGAACGTGGGTTCAGAAACAGACATAAGAATGAAATTTCTGGAACTCTTTTGGACTAACACATGACAAAAGTTGTGTTATAAGTCTCAAAGGGAAAGGTAGTTACAGAAAAGATTGGTTGAAGATCTTTCCCAAGTCCTAGAAGTGGTTTCAGAGGATAACAAATGGTCTGGCTATACTTGTAATATGTGTAAGCTTTCACAGCTGAAGGATAAACTATTTGAAAACTATGTTAAGTGTTCTTGCAAAAGGCTTACCCCAGACAACAGGATAACCTGGGAGGAAATACTCCCAGTTGCATAGGCAAGAAGTGACCTGAGGCCACTGCCCCTTGCAGCAAAGATGTATGCAGTTCAGACCACACATGTCACTATGAAATTTCTGTACAGGTTGTGAAGAAGCCATTTAATGCTATGCTAGATTTTTTGAAATGCTAAAGAGACACTCTGGTGGGGACAAAAAAAAAAATCAGATAATTAAGAACTTGGGGAGATAACAGCTATAGCATTTGAAACTTTGCAAAAGGTTTTAAGAACAATGAGGAAACAGCCACATAAAATTAAGTTTTAGGCACTTATGTTCTTGCTAAAAGGAATCTTCATGTGTTTGTAATGAGCTTCATCTTCTTTCAAATGAGAAACTTTTCCCACTCACCTGCTGCTTTATTTGGCCAGCAGGGGGAAGAGAAGACACAAAAGACTAGCCAGTGTGGCTTTCACTTCAAACAGAAACATGGACATCAGAAGAATAATCAAACTAAAAAAATAATCAATATAGTAGCTTGCAGCTTTTTGAGAGGTTTGGGCTAGACCTAACAGTTGAAAGAGGCCCTTCTTTCCAACAAACATACTAAGGTGCAAGGTTAGAAATCTGAAAAGAAAACTCTTTATAGATGGTCTTTGATTTGTAATGAACTTCAAATCAGTATTACAGAATCTGTTGATATTTCACTTGTCAAATGTGAAATCCACCAGATATAGCAGCTGGGCTAAATGAGCAGTAAACACAGAAGAGACCAAACTCCAGAGGGATTCTGAAATCGTTACAAACAATTGTCATGACAGCACCTTTTATGTCACTGTTTCAATTACATGCAACCCCTGTCTACAGCATCAATTCTATGCTAAAAAAAATTGAAAATAAAGAAAAAGCAACAATGCTTCAGTACTTTCATGCCGATACCAGCTCAAGGGGAAGGTTGGGATTTTTGGGGTTGTGTTTTGCCTCTGTACCTCCTGAAGTTGACTTTTGAACTCCTTAATTCTAAAAAGCTGAACTTCACAACAAAATTTTCCCTCTTAGGTCATTCATTAGCTTTCCCCTTCCTTCTGCAGTGAAGGTCTCCAGTCCCACCACTACTCTTAAACACTCAAAACTGTTTCCCCTGCTTGCTTTTAAATAGGAGTTACAATAAGGTCCTGCCCAGACTACACTAGGGTGTCCCATCCGTCCGTTCCCCCATCCCACCCCTGAAATTTTTAAGTTACAGACACTTCCTAAATAGATGCACTTATTTCCAAGTAAGTTCGTGGTTTCTGAACACATGGAGCCATCTTTTTTGAACTTGAATCTATATTTCAACATTGGCACATGGGGTTTTGAAATCTGTACTACACAACACAGAGAAGTTCCACACTTTTACTCATTTCGGGATTAGGATAGGGAAAAGCTAAGTAAGGATACAATAACATGTAGCTACCATTTGGTCTCAAATCACAGTTCTAAAACTCGCTCAATTGCCATGCTTATTCTCCTCAGTGAGGTCACTTCTGAGGACAGGATTCATCAGCTTGCCTCCATCTTGGCCAAAAGGTATCAACTTTTGTCTGGTTAGCACTAGATGCTAGAGACCACAAAGGAGAGTGAATGCTGCATTAAATCTTCTTTAATGCTATTTTGATGTACTTGCTCATCTTTCTCTCAGAATTCCAGAGATCTTATTTTCAATTGGGTCATTAAGTTGATAGTGATTGAACTGCAAAAAAACGCATGCATCTCAAAAAGCAGCTCTAACTAGGATGTCCCAAGTATATGCTAACAAGGCAGCCTAGGTAGGTAGTACTATATTTACACCTAGGCTATATTTACACCAAGAGATGAGGGCTACCAGACCAACTTCACTACTACAACAGAAGGCTACAGAGATCCAACGTTTATTTACTTCAAATGGCAGGGTGCAAAGCATACACTGAATAGCAACTCTTACACAAGCATACAGTTCATTGGCTGCTACTCATCTTCAGAGTTCAGATGTGCTTGAATAATCCCAGCAAGGATCACTTAAAGCTGAACAGTAATTGAGCTACTAATCCACAAACATTGCCTAGTAGGAGAATCAAAGTATAACTGCTTGAAAACAAACAACTTCCTCTCCCCCTGCAAATAAAAAACACCCCACAAACCGTCACCACCAAACAAACCTAAGACAGCAACCCAAATCAAACTGGAATATATTCTTTAGTCAGCTCCATTGTACTCTGCTGACAACTCCTCTGAACTAGCAAGCACACATGGCTCTTCTACAACCTGAAATCACTAAGGTACCTGTCACTTGAAGACTGGTTTCTACTGTCATTAAGAAAATGGGACATTAATAAAATTCATAGCAAAGCAGCTTCAAAAGTGACAGGCAGCAGGAAAAAGTTAAGAGATGAGGGTAGTCTGTAGTCCATATCCCAGATGTCTGGAGAAGGAATCCTATACATAAAGCAAGGGATTCTGAACAAGCAGTAAATGGTAGTTATTTTATAAAAGGAGTCAGCTGATACAAGCTGAATTTCCTTCTGGTGACACCTACACCCATTTTCTCTACTGTCCTTCAGTAAATATTTCACTTTGTTCTATTTTTTTGAGGGGCCAAGGAAAATTACTACAATGATTGTAATAATTGGATGAAATCATATTCTCAAAGAGCAGTTAGAAAAGCAACTTTACCTAGAAGTAAGTAAAAATAATGCAAATCTGCATATTTTGTGGAAGAGGTGCACAAAACCAAAGTATCTACAAAATTAGAAATCCATGTAACAAAACACGTCTCACTGGAACTAGATGATTTTTAAGATTCCTTCCAATCCAAACCACTCTTATGATTCTGTAACATTCTGTACGCCACACTTTATGTACTGTTTTCTGACAGAAGGTATTTAAAAATAGAAACTCATTATGTGAACGTGTTATGCATGGCATGATTCCCTGAAGGGATGTGTGCATGTGGGGGTATGTGTGTGCATATGGGGGTATGCGTGTGCATATGGGGGATGGGGTGCAGGAAATTAGCTAACAGAAGTTTTTCACTGATGCAAGTGGAGTACAGAAACAGTTCTGAAGTCAGACCTTTACTTTGTTTCTGTTTTTAGGGATAGAAATTGGCAGCAAGCTCAATTTTAGTTGACTCAAACTAGTATTCAGTTACATTTCAAGAGATATGAACTGAATTGCTAAATCAGTTCTAAGAGAATAGGAAGCAAAAGTAAATGTGACTTTTGTATATTCATATTGAATAATTATCAGTGTTAAAACATGGTGAGATTCTGACAATTATCAGAACCAAGAAGTTTTAAGGAGTTAAATAACTTTTTACATCACTAGTATAGCTCTCACCCATATCAGAAACATTTTTAGCAGTCAGCAATAAGAACAAACTTACCTACAGTAGCTCTAATTAAGGGGGAGGAATCACCAATGTTGTTCAGACATTCACTTTTAATGAAATCAGTTACCCCATTGGGAAAGTTGTGAAAATGTGCTTTTACATTATTCTTCAAGATGAGACCACTCAGGGAACGTGTCGGTTCATCTGCAACAGAAAATAATTACAGTCAGCCTTCAACCAGCTCATAGAAATAAGGCAGATTTCCAGAAAAAATGGAACAATAGGAAAGCTGATATAGAGATAGTAATCTTCGTTTCCATATTTCTCCTTCCAATGACACCCACCAATTCATGTAGCAAAGTTTTTCAGTTCACAGTGCACTATTTCTACTTATTCAAAATTAGGATATCAGTCTTACAAATTCTACATTTTAAGAGAAAGTTTTGTATAGGGGAGTAGGCAAGGAATAGATCTGAAGTCACAGGGCAGAGGAGACTCATGAAAGAAATTGGTCAGCTAAAGATATTCAGACATTCTAATTATATTGACTGACACTCCACGAAGTTGATTACAAATCTGCTTTCACTGTAGCAAGATATAGAAATGATGTAGGGACTATGCAGTAAATCCTCCACTCCTTATTCCCAGAGAAATACAGTGTTCAATTTTTCCACAATATGGTATTGTAATCCCTTCACATATCTGCTGTTCTATTGATCTATTACATTAAAAATCACAGGGAGAAGAAAAAAATTCTTTAAACGATGTTCACAGGTAAGCATTATATAGTGTGAACCGTAAGAAAAGTGTGACCTGAACTGAATAAGGATTTAAATTTAGACAACAGTTCGAGTTCTCTTCACTGAGCTCTTTTTGCCTGCTAATTTCTCTAAATTACTGAGACAAGAGGAGGAACAGAAAAAGAACAGTCTAGTTTTTTCATTTAGAATCATAGAATGGTTAGAGTTGGAAGGGACCTTACAGATCATCTAGTTCCAA
>JAOXJM010000019.1:27788976-27806775 GCA_026413425.1 Tringa solitaria
TCTAGTTTGGCCAAGTGGTCTCTAACCCAATCCTCCCCAACAGAGGGAAAGTCTTTCTTTCTCCAGACCATCCCCCTTGTCTCCAGGGTCTGGGATTCAGGAGGGGCAGCCTCAGCAGTGAAGACTGAAGCAAAGAAGGCATCCAGCAGCTCCACCTTCTCTGTGTCTTCCACTACCAAGGCACCCACCTCATTCTTCAGTGGGCCTATGTTTTCCCTAGCCTGCCTCTTTTTATTGATATACTGAAAAAAACTCTTCTTGTTATCTTTAACTGTAGTAGCCTAGTTAAGTTCTGCCTGGGCTTTCCCCCTTCTAATTTTTCCCCTACCTATCTTCACTACACCCTGATATTGCTCATGACTAACCAACCCCTTTTTCCAGAGTCTATAGGCTTTCCTTTTCTCCCTGAGGTCCAGCCAAAGCCCTCTATTTAGCCAGACTGGTCTTCTTCCCCATCTGCTTGTTACATGGGACCTGGGGATGGCCTTCTCCTGCACTTTTGAGAGTTCCTCCTTGAAGTATGACCAGCCTTCCTGGGCACCTTTGCCCTTCAGGACTGTCTCCCAGGGGACACTCTCAACCATGTTCCTAAGCAGGCCAAAATCTGCCTTTCGGAAGTCCAAGGTGGCAGTTCTGCTGGCTCCTTGTCTTGCTTCTGTAAGAATTGAAAATTCTTGAAAGAATTGAAAATTGATGCACCAGGCTGCTGTACATAAACATGGCCAATAAAACTATATGTTATATCTCCTTTTTGCTCTAATGATAGACAGCAGCATAATATGTTTAGGTAGTTTCTGTTTTCCATGCATGCTCAACATCACCTGAAAGGGTCCATCCAAAGGTATCTTCTGTACAAATGAAAGTTCTCCCCTAGTGGTCCATTTCAGGTGGTGCTGATGTTCTATCAGTGCATGAAGGAAATAGGTTATTGAAAATGGAACCTTGTTTCCATGTTCATATACAGACACTGAAGTTTGTTGTGATGATGAGTTACCTGGGTACTAAACACAGCCTAACCTTGACTGCACATAGCAAATCATGGGCTAATTTACCCATTTTCTCAATAGAATAGGTTTGCCTGATAAAGCCAAAGTTCTGTGCTAAACAATTCCTAAGTTTATTTGGAACCAGGTTAATAATCTCTGCATTGCACTAGATGGTGCATTATACAGACATACATTTAATTTTTTCTTTTGACTGGAGGCTGCAATTCTGTCTGTGTGACTGCAGATTTTTTTTTCTTTTTTGAGCAGATTTAGTTATTTTCACTATCAATCATTTGTTATCCTAATCAATTGCTCTTTAAGCATCTGATTTTCCTTGGCAGGTTCAAGCAGTGGAGATAAGTCATCTGGATGCAAGAACAGTTTTCTTAGTCATAAAGGAAACTGTGTAGTTCCCATGCAAATTTGTTCTCTAGCTTACAAAGAATCACTTAATTGAATTTTTGGTTTGTTGAACAGAGAAATAGGAAACAACCTGACATGTTCTATGGATGGTGATAAAGTGCCATGTGACTGCTCCTATTTTTTGTCTTCTTTTTGTAAAGAAGTGTAAAGTTATGATTGAACAAAACCTTGATATTAATATAAAGGTGTTGTGATATTTGCCTGAGTCTATGAATTTCAAATCAACAGGTGGAAGAGGTGTTACTGTTCAATTTTATTAACTTAGATAGTCAGAGACCATATTTAAAAGTTAATATTACTGTATTGTTGACCATCAAAGTCAGCGAAAACAAATTGTGATTCTCCATCATCTAGTAGCTGGAATGTTTATTCTTGCTTGAAGTTGGTGGGTTTGTCAGAGTACTAGCAGTTATTGTGTTCCCTAGACAAGAAATAACTGAGATAAAAAAACCTAGCAAAAACCCAAGAAATCTAAAAGAAAACTGCTGTCCTGAAAAGAGGGAACAAGGTGCAAATGTGTGTATTTGCATTAATACACTGTTTTAAAGTCAATGACAAGAATAGGATGGATGGACGGACAGACGGAAGGAAGGTTTAGGTAGTTAATGAAACATATATTTGTGCACAGACAATTAAGCTAGTGAAATATAGCAAGATTTGTTCAATAATGTACAGTTTACATCTTTTGGAAGCATTATATATGAGAACAAAGTAAGATGAATAACTTGGCAAAGAACTGATCACTAACTGGGAGAAATACATGATTAACTGGGGGTTCTGTTCAGACAGAAATATCACAGATTAATTAATTGATATCATAGACAAATTTTTCCATTGACCTTCAGGATGTGCAAAATTACTAACTTAACTGGTTCGTGGTCTACAAGAATATGAAATATTACTGCTATTTTGCCTATCCAAAGAGCATTTAATTTTAACGAAGTTCATGAACTATCTATTAAACTGGGGACTGAAAGAACTCAGTGTTAACAGAAATGACAGATGAACTTTATATATTTTGGTTACTGCTTGTGAGAAGTTGATCCACGTTTTTCTAAAGTAAAAATATTTCTTCAAGTACATACAGTCAAGATGGTGTTTAGTGTTAGCTGTTGAGATCTATCTCGTTAGTTTCTATTTTGTAGCACTACAAAGGAATAAGCTGCCTTCCTAAAGGGTTTGATTCACAATTGAAGATAAATTTAGCACTAGCAACTAAAGCTGTTATTGCCTGAAGCATTCAACACCAGACATTTCTCTGAGATTAGTCATAGGACTCCAAGTACAATTTAAGTGGAATTTAAAATATAAATGCTCTGCAGTAAAGGTAAAAGTGTATTGATTATAATTTGTTTAAACTAAACCAAACAAAATATATGCTTTAAGGATACAATTTCGCTGGGCAAGCTGAAGATCAGAGAGGTCAAAAGTGGGTATGTTAAATAAATGAATAGGGAAAATGTGTGAAGCAGGCCATCAATAAGTAAACCAAGGCTGGTCACAGTTGCAGACATAATAAACAAATTTATCATCTGTCTAGGTATCACTTTTAACAGAAAATTCTTCATTAACATTTTCTATCATCTTCATGTTGTTCTTGGTTGGCCAACTATTTCTTTTTTTGGTACATTAGATTAGGTTTGATTCCTGTTTCATAAAGCTACTGATTGTCCACCTAGGAATAGTGGGAATTCGTAGACAGAAGAAATTTTTGGAGGTCGTCTGAAGGAGTTGAATGAGCTCCACTGATAATGTCATCTGTTGCCATTAGTGCTGTGTTTTACAAAAGTTTTCAACTCCTTTCCTGTGAGAGGAAAAGTGACACTATTCGAACCAGTGGAAAAGATGTAAGTGCCTACCAGGCAAACATTTATTATTGGGGGGATGACAAAGTTTACAAAGAGCGGTGTAGAGACACAGGCATAGACCACTTCTGTCTTACAGTGAGCAAAAGCAACAGCAACAAAGGGGTGCTGAAAGCCCCACTTCTTTTTAGGAGCAGTGCTGGTGACTGCATAATCAACTGTGAAGGTCTGTATGTGAGTTGTCTCCCAGACAGTGGTGCTGGTGGAGATCAAAAGAAAAGAAGCTCTGAGAGGTTAGAGGTTGGCTAAATTGAGAAAAATGAAAAAAACTTTGTGGAGAAGAACTAAAAAAAGACAAGGTAGTAGAAGAAAGAGAAGGGTTATAAAAGAGAGAAAAAGATGGTGAGGATGTTAGGTAGATATCCAAAATATGCGAGCAGTGGCATTTGGAATAAAAAGAACTCAGACAAAAGGAAGAGAAGGAGGATTGTAAGCTTTCTCCTCCTCCTTTTAATTTACCTAATTATTTCTTAGAATAAAGTGTATGAAGTGTTGCATATCTTAACTTTGTTGCTCTTTGCCTTAAGTTTCTATAAAACGCTGTATCCTAAAGCACTACTTTCCAAATGGTGAGGTTTGGAGTGTAGCTGGTGAAGCTGTCCTGGCCCTGAAGGAGCAGCCTGGGTGTTGCTGCATGGTGCTTCTGGGACCACTGTTCTGGGGAGCCATGGCACAGATGGCTGCAATGCTGATGCAGGGTCCTACCTGCCTGGTGAGCCTCTTTGGGTGAGAGTCCTGCCAGCACCAGCACTACAGCAGGCAGGGCAAAGGAGAAGTGGTGACAGGTATGGGAGGCTGAAAAAGCAGTCTGTGGAATACAGCTTATTTTTAAAAAGTGTCTTTGGCTAAAAAGATTTTGGGAAAGGTTGGCCTGGAAATTGCCGAGGTTATTACTGGTTCATGTGGTAGCTGGAAGTCCCATGCATAAAGAATGCACTGGGAGGTCTAGAGTGATTACCAAATCCTTTAAAAAGGGATCAGGAGTAGTGTCAAGGGTCTGAATACAAGGGAGGCCCAATGACATACTTGTATGTGCCCAAAAATGTTCTGATGAAAATACATATTGCAGTATTTTGCCCAAATAATACAGTAATTTGATTTGTCTCTCTCTCATTTGTCAAAGAGATGGAATTGAATCCTCATCTAGTGAATGAACAAAACACCAAATTCCATCTGTAATCAAGTTGGTTAGATTTGTGCTAGCTTTGACACAGCTATGATTTCTATGTGCCCTCATATACTGTATGCTTAAGAAGTATCAATTACTGATACATTTGGATGCATGGTTCCAAAGTGCTCAGCCATGATGACGTAAAAATAGAGAAATTGATTGTTTGCATTCCAGGAAGTCATATTTGTAAATAGCTTAATACTAAAAGCCAAAACAATGACATGACAAATGTAAATTGCATCAAATACAAGAACTATATTATGAAACTTCTCATTATTATGAACAAGGTTAGGTTGCTTTTCTGTTCTGGTTGTTTTTTTTTTTTTTTGTTATACTTACAGATATAAAGAAGAAATTGTATTTGTTCATGATTGAAGCTTAAAATATGTTACAATATCCAAGTCATATCCAGATCTAGATAGCCAAGAAAGTTGTACAGTAAATATAAAATTATGACATCATCCCTAACTAACTCTGGCTTAATCAAAAGCATTGGCAGCATTCCCACATTTTATGTGGTGCTAGGATTTCAGTCATTGCCCAATGGAGACCAAAAGGCCATGGAGCTGGATTTCTCAAGGGCACGAACTGTTTAAATATAGGAATATCCACCTTAGATATAATCATGAGATCAAATATTTAGTAAAATGCTTATGTTTAACTTACAAAAATTATTCCAAAGGAGCTCTGGGATTACAGTACTGCTGTGACAACCACCTTTGAAAAATCTAATAACATCCCTTAAGCCAGTCATCATAACTATAATTTTAAAAGCATCATTCTTTTTTCTCCCTAATAAAAATTTCTGTTGCAACGAGTTCAAAGCTAATTTAAAAACAAAACAAAGCAAAATAAAAACAAAAACCCAGACAAAAAAGAAGGTAGAATGGTGAATATGTTAGGCATGAAAGAAAAAAACTACTCTCTCTCCCTGTCCCTGTCCCTTTCCCTCCACCCCGCAAAAGAGTGAGTAATTGGACTTGTGTTTACTTAGATGTTCAAAATTTATCAATGGACAAATATCCCAAGAAAGTGTTCCAGTACAAGCTATAAATATTCTTGCTAAGACAACATGTTTAGAAAGATATTAACTGACCTTACCTGGACAAAATATTTCTCTCTAAACTATCACAGATGAGCATGAGAACCTCACAGTTCTAAACAGTCATTAACTGAGCTAAGTAAATTTACAATATTTGAGGAATTAAGTTTGGTTGAATGGCAGCAGAAGTCTTGCTTTGGCATGTATTTCCTCATTATACCCCCTTGCTTTGGCATGTAATTCTCCATTCTGGTTGCTGGCCAGAATCATCCTGGAGATTATTGGAGAAGGCATTTATTGCACAACCTTTCTTACACTCACTGTTGCAGCTGAAAGCAGAAATAATTTCACTGTTTGTGACAAAGTTGTGTCCGATCTTATCACAGATATGAAAGGGTGGAGACTACATGATGTCCTTTTATTCCTTTTCTGATCTTTGGACATGGAATATTGTTGGTTCTCACCACCATCTCAAAGGTGGAGGAGTGGGGAGGGTACATGTAGCTGTGGTCATCTCCCTTCTGCTTCTGCAAGCCTGTGGATTGGAAAGGATACTTCCAGGAAGGCACACAGAGGCTTCCAGAGAGATACAATTCTTCAAGACTAATTTACTGTGTCTGTCACTGTGCTGTATCCCTTCTGAAAAATAAAAAACCCCCACAACATATAAATTAGAAAAAAAATTGTTATGAACCAGAAAATGTGTTGAGGTACAATAAGTCTATTTAATATTTGGCATTTAAATTTTTGAACTTATGGACAGATGATTTGCTGTCAAGGAAAGAAGCATATGGCAGTTCTAGGTGAGAAAATCTCATTCTGAATACATAGCAGAATATGGTTCAATATAAATGGCTTTATTTTATCTTGAACATATTTTTCAAATCATAACGTATAGCATACACAGAATGGTGGAGGTTGGAAAGGACTTCTGGAGGTCATCTGATCCAACCTTCCTGCTCAAGAAGGCCCTCTTAGAGCTCTTTGTCCAGGTCCATGTCCAGAAGTCTTTTGATGATCTTCAAGGATGGAGAATCCACAACCTCTTTGGGCAAAGTATGCCAGAGTTCAGTCACCTTCATAGAAAAAAAGTAGTTCCTGATGTTCAGAGAGAACCTTCTGTGTTTTTGCCTCTGTCACTAGACACAACTGGAAAGAGCCTGGCTCTTTCCTATGTACTTTCCCTTCAAGTATTTATATCTATTCAAAAGATCTTCCCTGAACCTTCTCTTTTCCAGGCTGAACAGTCCCAGCTCTCTCAGCCTTTCCTTGTGGGAGAGATGCTCCAGACCCTTCATCATCTTTGTGGCCCTTTGCTGGGCTCTCTCCAGTATGTCGATGTCTTTCTTGCAATGGACAACCCAGAACTGGACACAGTACTCCAGGTGTGGCCTCACCAGTGCTAAGTAGAGGGGAAGGATCACCTCTGTCAGCCTGCTGGCAATAATCACCCTAGTGCAGCCCAGGATCTCGTTATCCTTTGCGGCAAGGGCTCTATATAACAACCATTTTCTTGCATTTTTTTCGTTAGGGGCTTGTTTGTAGAAAATTAACTTTTTTTCAAATTTTAGACATTTGCTTTGCTATTGCTGTGCTTTTCTCAGTGAAAATGTGATAGCAGTAAATTGTCTAAAATCAACAATAAGAGGATCTACTTCATTATTTAACATGAACTACATCATTTGAGATAATTTCCAAATAATGCTCCAACTCTAGCACATCAGTTTTGTAGTTTTGGTCTAGCACATCAGTTTTGATGTTCATACACTGCTTTGGAAATGAATGCCATGGTAGAACAGGTTAGCTCAATGATGAAAGGATGTTGAAGAAAACAGAAATGGAGTAGCATGGTCCTGGGCATTCATACAGGTGGTGGAATTTAAGGGCACAGTATTCTCACTCCTCTGGGTGAGTTTTACAAATGCAAGTTGCTATTTTAGGTGCAATTCTACCAATTTGGAGTGCCTGCCCTCCGCTGGCATAAGCTGGCGCAGAAAGTGAAGAGGTTACAGAATCACAGTGGACCAAGAGGAGCATCAGTTCTCTGGGCATTTGATCCATCAGTCTCTGGAGTGATGTTGTCAGCAGGGAGGAGAGGTTGCAAGGGAAGGATGTCCACCAAAACCTGTCTGTCTAAGGCTTCAATAAATATTTCTAAGGAAGGTACACAATATAAGTTGAAATTATATAGATCAAGTAGAATGATGTTACAGTAAGAGACAGTGAAAATAGTCTGAGTCAAGTTCGTCAACTCGTGTTTGTTAACCTGAAGCTGCATCCATTTTGCAGGTGGGGAACCTCAGGCAATGAGATTTTGCTTGATGTCCATTAACCTTTAATGCATTAGAGTCTGCCTGTGTTGGGGGTCTTCTTTGAGAGAATTAGAGCAAGATATTCTGAGCTGCTGATAATTTCTGTCTCCCATTTGCTTCATGCTTTTCTAAATGAAGAATTTTGAAAATGAGTGCCTAGATAACTTGGCAGCATTGCCCAGGAAGTCTTTGGGACAGCTAATCAGCCTCACTTTAATCTACCAGTTCTGAGACCTGCACTTTATAACCACAAAATGGAGGACTCTTCATTCTTATCTGTCACCAGGTTTCAGCCATTGTATTTTCTTGTTCCAGTGTTGTTCATTATTTAACAATTGCAATATAACACCTGGCAGGTGCTATTTGTGTTTATATTTTTATTCTTCCCCTTTACCACTGAAAGCAGTAAGAGCCTTAACACTTGTATGCCATTTGTCCTTCAATGAAGGCAGCTGATGTACATTCTTCCCTCACTTAGATAAAGAGCAGTTTAATGAGATTTGAGTGCTGTTTCTGGTAAGAGGCCAGTGGCTGATTAGTGAACTAGCAGTATACTGACCTCTTCCTTTAACCTGCTTTATAATCATTGCATGCATTGGCCTAGAACCAAATATTTAATGATGTTTCCATGATTCCACACCCTAATTTTCACTCACAAGTACCTTTATGCATGCAGCAGGCTTACTGAATGTTATTCAATTTCCACAGTTCATTACTGAAACCTAATATGTAGTCATAGATGCCAGCTGTGTAGAGATCCTGTGCTTCACCTTCTAGAAATAATCTTAGATTTTACATATTTCCAAGCATCTAAAGTAACTTTAAAAATATTTTGATAATTAAGATTAATTTATTTAATGATTTTTCTGTAAGTTGTTAAGTATGACTTAAAAAAAATACTATGCATTTTGATTTTTCTTCACATGATGGACCATACCTGTGCTGGTATTTATCATATTTGCAAGATGAAATTTCAGAGGAATACCAGAGTCTCTTAAACTCCATTAAACTGATTTTTAGATCTGACTTGCATCAAGTAATGGATAGAAAAGGGTTACAGCAGAATACGTCTATAAAAATTCTGCACTAAATCAAACTATGCTGGAATGTAACAGTTGCTGCCTTCGTGACTGTCAATGCTATTTGCTGATGCAGCTCAGTGCAGTTGAACTACCACAAGGGAGACATTTCAAGAGCTCGGTGTTCAAGTATCTCTTGGATGAAATCCATAAAA
This sequence comes from Tringa solitaria, assembly GCA_026413425.1. Taxonomy (NCBI): domain Eukaryota; kingdom Metazoa; phylum Chordata; class Aves; order Charadriiformes; family Scolopacidae; genus Tringa; species Tringa solitaria. The sequence continues at coordinate 27,798,010 of JAOXJM010000019.1, forward strand.
GAGCAGACATGAACTGGGTAATAAATCCTGTAGACATATATGCTGGGGCCATGAAATGGTATCAACAGTCCTATCTGCAGTTGCAATTAAAGTTTCACGGAGGAAGTCTACTGATATTTTTTTTTCTTTTAATAAAAAAACTAATCATGAAAGCAACAAAGCAAGAGATGATAGAAATTTTTATATAACAATGATGTTCTATTTCCAGTTATTAATATTTCATAATAGTGAAATATATGGCTGCCTTGCTCCCTGTGAAAGCTGCAACATAAAAAATATGCCAATAAAGGCCAGGCCCTTAGACTTTTTATGCACAAAGAGGCAAGCATGAAAGATTCTGCATATATCCCCTAATGTGGTGACATTCTTTAATTCCAAAGCAGCGTCTAACAGCTGGCTATATATACTTGAACATTTCAAGGCAGCTTATGACACTGCAGATTGAAGGCTCCTAACTCATTAAAATCTACAGAAGACTTCCAAGCTTAAATAACTGGAAAGTTGCAGCCTGCTTTTTGCAAGGCCATGAGTCAAAAAACATCAAGGACATGGTTTTCAGGACTGGAAATAATAATGGATAAATAATTTAAAATTTCATGACCACTGTTACCAGGTTGTTACAGGAGCAAATCCATCCTGAACCACCTATGACCGCTCTGTCTCTCCTGGTACTTCTATGGTTGCTCTGACAGCTGTTGTCTTTGACAGAGTACTTCCTAATGATTACATCTGAGGATGTGAAAGTTATTTTGGCAAAAACACAAGTAGCATGCACACTAAAACAACAAATAGAGAGAATCTTCAATGGCAGATGTGTAAATTGTAATTAGATTGCATTACAAATAATGAAATCCTAAATCACACATAGGTAAGTTACAAATAGCAAGTACTTGTTACGTATGCATGGAAGAGCTTTCGAGTTGTCTCCATCATGATCCATTAGTGTGTTTGTATTAACCTTGCTAATCTACAGATTATGGACAGCCATTACTTGGGCAGGAGAAATACGATTCCTTTCACATGGAGTATTTATTGATGAAGAACAAAAAAATATTGTTGTCATATACTTTGCATCTCATTCAACGTCTAAGTCAGCGTTTTAATTTAGTTCCTCTAGTGGGCTCAGGTCCCACACTGTGCATTCAGAGCAGCAGTAGCCATCTCTGTGCCTACATTTTTCTGTATATATCATCTTCAAATAAGTGATATTAGCAATGCCATCATAATGGGTTCCTAGTGAAGAGTGCAAGCAAATTTCAGACTTAATTTTGAATGTGTGTCTTGATTTATATTCCAGTCCCCCAGTCAAAGGGTAACTTCTGTTATATGATAGAAACAGGAAGCATTTCAGTGTCTGTGTGTACAGATTTTAAGATACGTCCACAGTGTGGGACTGTGTCTTTGCTACAATTTCATGAAGTTATTACTTCCCAAGAAATGCAGAGGGATGCAATTGGCTGCTGGTGAGTAGGGCTATTTATGTGACAGTCTTCCTCAGAGAATCCCATGTAATGGACTTGCTTTCTCTGGTCGGACAATGGGATCTTGTGGAAAGGGCATTTTGATTCATGAGAGGAAATTCAGAGGAGTTCTATCCCTTTGCCACAGTTTTCACTGAATTGTGTATAGCTGGGGAAACGCATGGGCCTTTTTCTGCACTATATTCCAGGAAGAATCAAGGCTCCAATTTGCCAAGTGAAAATGAAGTTGGCTTTGTTAAAGCTGTTGTAGGAATGTTGGAGGAGGGGAAAATGGTCAAGATAAAGACATATTTGAAATTCATTTGGGAGTGGACAGGGTAACAACAGCAAAACCCCTACACCAAGACTACTTGGTTCAGTAAGCGCAAGGTCTTTGTAAATGAGTTTCAGAATTTGGAGTATTTTATGAGTATTTTCATGCTTCACTAAATTAATAATGAAATCCACACTAAAATGCATCATGAATTAAATACATGTAGGCCAACAGTTGTTACCTTGACTTAATAGTTTTTGTAGAATCTGATTAATTTTTAATTTGTAACACACCTACGTTTCACAAGGGTAATCACATAATCCAGTTAATCTGGAGATAATCTGTTGATGACCCTAACCCAGACTGCACTGTGTTATATTCTGTACTCCTGTCCATTCATGAAGCTATTTTTAACAGCATGATTAAGAAAACAGTCTTTACTATAAATAAAAAGGCACAGCTCCCCACCCCAATTGTAAAAAAATAGATTTACACTGATAATAAATTGATGAAATTAAGGCTGAAAGTAGCCTATCAGGAAGGCCATACGACAGCAATATAACTCTACTGATGCCTTTAATTTATAATGGGGTCCCTTGTCCTATTTCATCAGTTGAAGAATGCCATACTTATACAGCATATTTTTTTCCTGTTTTCTGGTTCTTTTACTTTTTGAGTGGGTGAAGAGAATGTTTGGACATAGGATAAGAAACAGCTTCATTTTTTAAAGATTAACCCACTTTAAACCAACACATGCAAACACATTGGCCTAATTGCTTGGATACCTTTTAGCTCCTAAGAATAGAATGAGTGACATTTACATTTTAAAACTAACTTTTTTAGGCAGTATTTAGAGACATGATTATACATTCAAAAGTGTAAAGAAATAAAAGAACCCCAATTTTGTTAATGTAAGATACTTGCACTATTTTATTGCTAAATATAAAGAGATTACAATAAAATTAATTTACCTTTTTAAGCAGTCTGGTGTTTTCTTGCTAGTTGTGATAATACCTGAACTATCTCACCAAATCTGACAGATTGATTCTGTGGTTTGTTTCTTGGATAAACAGTTCAGCTATTTTTTCAAAAGCATTCTTTCAACAGGTATATAAGACACTCAATGTTTAGATATGCAATTATCTAGATACATTTGGGAAACTGATATTGTGGAAAATATAATAAAAACCCAGGGTACATTTTACCTAAATTCTGAGATAATTTTGTGACATAAAATGATTTATAATTCCAGTTATTAATTTTTTCTTAGAAAATTGCACTGCTGATAACATCATGAAATGCTTGCTGAAAGTCTAAATGCTAATAAGAGCAATTTTTTTTCTAATTTATAGCTCTCTGGTAATTAACATGGAAACCAGTGGAACTCTGTATCCTAATATGACTGGTTAATTATTAAAATGATAATATAGCATCATCTGCAGAAGTTTCTATGGAGCATAAGAATGAAAAAGCGGTTTTAGACAACTTGGTGGTTTTTTTTTCCAGTTACTTTGCTTAAAAAGTTTCCCTGTGCTAAACAATTAATTGAGGCTTTGGGGCAATCAAAGATGAGTTGATGAGGTTTTGAATGGAATCAGAGTGAAAATTTTCATGTTACAAATCTTTCAACTGTGGGAAGTTCCATCTGAAAATAAATGGTTGGGAATAACTTATAAAGAATGTGAAGCAGGAGTACATAATTGCCTAGACTCAATAGAACAAAAAGATATATTTTTGCTTTACTGATAGAATGGTCCAACAGGGGCTGACTAAGACTACACAGGTATAGTTAATTACCTGAAAAATTATTTCAGTTTCTTTTGCTTTGTCCCATACCCACCTACTCCCTTTCTGTCTCCTCCACGTATACCCTGCCTTCTCCCTGTCTTTTGGAATTTCAAGATGCCAGTTCTGAGCTAGGCCTTCTGCAGCAAAAGGCTGGGTAAACCACCCTCCAAAAGAGTTCCCAAAATACCTGCTCCCTGTGATGTCAAAAGAAATCACAAACAAGAGTGCTGAAGAACAGTTTGTGAAAGAAAGGGAGGTGTCAGTTCAAATGGTGAGTATTTGGGAGGCTGGCTTCTGATATTTAAAATCTCCCGTTGTAATAACCAGAACAGCAAATCCAATTTTACTTCCTTATTGCTGACACACCCAGGCTAGCAAAATTATTTCTCTGGGGATATCAACAAACAATGACACATCAATTATGTATCAGATTGCCAGACAGTGTGAATTTTTTTCTTCCTCTTCGTGTACATATGCTTACATTACACAAGAATGAGCAGAAAAGGAACGTTTACTTTGCAGCCTTTGCTCCATTCTCATCACTAAATTGCCTTGGTTAGACTGCTAATAAATCATAGGACCTCTTTGGGTTTATGAGCCTTCTGTCTGCCAGAGCGCCTTGAGCATTTACAAGATGCCTAGCTCTTATCTATTCCCAAAAAGAAAGAAAAATTCAGCCTAACCTTTGCTCTCGCTGCTTATCTCGTTAGTCAAGCAAATCTGGTTCACGGTGGGTAAATGTGATTCTGATCTCAGAAATTCTTCTGGCATGGACTTGTTGTGCTCTTTTTTGAAGAGAGATTTGGGTAGTCAGTGAAGACTAAACTCATAAGGCTCCAGTCTGTTAAACCCAATGTAATGAAATGCTGCAATAGGTATCTTCACTGTGCTTTATCATGCGAGCCAGCCATCTGCTTTAAGAATCCACTGCTTAATGGACAAGGGTCTGTGGAACTGAGTGAGGGAGAACAGGAAGGAGGTAAAATAAATGGATCAATCATTTGAGATGTAAGGTTGCCTTCAGAAACTTCTTGGAATCTAACTCTGTTCTAGAGAACGCTGAAGAAGATGTCTGTGCTCATAGCACTGTGAAAGCCTACTTGCTTAGTTGGCACTAGAATTATCATCCTCCTGCTTATTTCTTTTCCCTCTCTCTTAGTCTCTTTCCCACCAAAAATGTCTGAAAGAGTATAAGAGCCAGTGAAGGGTAATAAAGCTGCTGCAGTGACAAGGGGTCCGTTTCTACTACTGTTTTAGGACTTTCATGGTGATGAAAGGCATCTCAACTCCCACTCCGCCTTGAAGAGTATGGAGGTGTGTTAAAAATTGTCTATTTAGACAATTCCTGGCCTGTCAACACTCAGATTTCACTCCACATTATATCTCATGCTCCAGCAGCTGACTCCTTTAGCTACGCTCAGCTGGAAGTTTACATAAGAAAAAGGAACAAGTGAAAACACTCACTACAGCATTTTCAGCATTTCATTTTCAGCATGGCAGATGTAACACCATTACCTGCTTCCCATTCCAGGAAAATATTTATTTAGATACAGCCAGATGTGGCTAATGGCAAGGGACATGCTAGGACAAGACAGGTCTCTAGAGGCCTCTAGGTAAATCAGTGTGAGTCCTGTTAAGGAAGTGGAGAAATTTGCACCTTGCCAAGAACTTGTGCAGGAGCTGTGGTCAGAGACAAGGCTGAAGGTCAAGCAGCTGCAAAGCTCATGTGCAAAACAGGCTACCAGATGAATGGCAGGACAGCAATGATGTCAGGTAGACAGAAGGAAACTCCAAGCCTGGTGAAATAGAAAAAGGAAGTAAAAGATCATCAATATCCATATGACACACAGTGATGGGGGAGAAAACACTTGTCTCATGGCCAACGTTTTGTTTCTCCAGCCAGGTATGAGATTTTAGGTCTTACTCACCAAAGACAGTAGCTGTAGCTATGCTGCTAGTGGTCCAGGCAGATGTGTTAATACACAGATAATTAAAACATCAATATGCAGGACTGGTACACCCTGACACAACTTTGAAATGGTAGTATGAATCCAACAGACACATTTTTTTTAGTAATTAAAGTTGGCATTTTTCTGCAGACATGGAAAGTATAGCTGTGAAGATGGCAGCAATGAGGAAATATACTCACTCCGCTCAAGATTCAGACAGAAATGTGAATCTCTGTCTAAAACATGAACAGTATGGATGAATTTTTGGGGCAGAGACATGGAAGAAATCTTTCCTGATACATCTAAAAGAGAAAAACAGGTTAGAAAGAATCTGTGGTGGCTTGCCTGTGGTGAGCAGAGAGGTTTCCCTGGAACAATTGTGCTGTGGTCCCCTGAAGTTACCAGCGAGAAGGTGGACAACTCCACGAGGATGTCGCAGCAACTGACCCCACACAGATGTTTCCTCTGCTAAGATGGAAAAACTTACCTATACTTTGTTGTGAGAGTGACTTCTGACATACCCATGTTTTTCACTATGAACTTAGACCTGCCACTACAGTCATCAGCCACTATGTGTGTTGGAACATATAGACTGCAACATGTTTGCACTATCCCCTTTTCTGTTGTTTTCTTAAAATAAAAATTCACTTATGTCCACTCAATGCATTGAAAAATCTGTGTGCTGTGGGAGTAATATAAAAAATACCATTTTTAGCATTTCATAAAAAATGTATCACATATCAAATGCCAGCTAGAGGGGAAAGTCTATATTTTGTTTTCAGGGTGAGTGCGTAACTCCTGGATTTATGCACTTCAGCTGAGTTTGTTTTTTCTAAGCCATTTCTTAAATTGACCATACTCTTGCAGAATTTCTATGAATCACACATTTTGCTGTTTCTCTTAATAGATTTCCCAGATTTCCCTGAAGAAATAAAACGTAGTCATCAGTAATCCTCATAGTCCATGAGTTCATCACCTTCCGAAGTACAAATAGATAATATTACATGAGTACTCACAGCTACTGTCAAAGCCACGGTACATCACTGTGACATTAATACCAAACAGAAGCGACTTCCCACTGGAAAGCTGGTACAAGTAGGCTTGGGCAGACTATTCATCTATCCAGTCATTTCTTGTCATGTGTGTCACGCAAAACTGGCACAACAACTTGTTAACAGGCATAATGTCACTGCAATGTATCACTGCAACCATAACTACAAAAGCACATATGTACACCAGATTGTAGGAAATACAGAAGGCAGACGTGTAACGAACAAGACTCTTGGCCAACACAGTTTATCCTCAACTTGCATGTTTAAGTATCAGAGAGTAACTTTAAACACTTCACATAACTTTCTTACCTCTTTAAATATCAAACACTTTTGACTACTTTTTTCAACACTACCAAAGTGTGTTTGACTACTTTTTTCCAACACTACTGGCAGAGAGATAGATTTAGGTTGAACGCTCCAAAGTGGCACAAATCAGTGTGACTGCAGATACTCCTGTTCTTTCTATACTTGAAGAAGTTTGTGCTATGGATGTGGCTGCTGCAGCTGTGCTGGGGAGGTTGCCCCACTACATGAATGGATAGCAGTGAAAGGACAAAAGCCCTGCTAGTCTCTCTTGACTGTCAGCAAAGCCACAGTTAAATAATGTTGGAAAAGAGTTGCATTTTGTGTTTTTGAAGGTTTCTTCCCACACCTTCAAGCCGTAGCTCTAAATTAATTAGGTAAAGCAGAATAGTAAAATTGTGTTAAAATACAGCATGCCAAAAAAAAAAAAAATTAACTTCTATATAGTTTGTTTCTGTAGCAGGCTGAGGGATATCAAATTTATGTTTCTGCAAAACATGGAAATAAGGCTTTGCCCATCAGTGCCAAATGTCACAGTCTTGTAAGATGTATTGAACTGCTAGGAATCCAGCTGCTGATGGAGTCCGTCATGGGGGGATGTGAAAATGAACACTTGAGAGCCCATTCTGCAGTCCATGGACTGACTTTCTTCTGGACATTTTTTTATCTTCCTCTGTCTGCCTTTCGTGCCTTGCTATTTTCCAAAAGTAGTGAATTTGTACCCTAAATTGTCAGAACTCTGTTTTCCTCCTTCATTTCTCCTTTTCCCCCTTGCCTTTCTGCAGGTAAAAACATGTTGTAACAAACCTGTATCTCTGTAGTACTTACTGTATTCTTTTTACCAAAATTAACTTTTGGTTACTGTCTTGGCTCTGGCTTTTCAACAAATAAAATGTGTTGTTCTATGTTTAGATGACTAAAATGATGTTTCACTTATTTATTAATAATAGGCAGAGCAAGCCAGTGCAACAAGCTTCCTCTTGACAAGAAAAGCTTTCTCGTTATGGATGAATAATGCAAATTGGAGAAATAACACTGCTACTGCATTTTATGCGTAGGCAGATAATGTCCTATCCTTCAGCAAATGCATTAGGCAGACAAGAACAGCCATCTCCCAGAATAGAACATTGTGTTCTTGCCATAAGAGAAACAACTCTCCAAGTAAGTTACAGTATCATCAGCGTCGTGTTTTAGGGTTTTGATGTGCAGCTACTTTGCGTGACCTGCCTTTGCTGTCATGACTGAAGCTGCTGCAGCAGAGGTTACACATGAACGGTCCTCCTTACTGTCAGCAGAAACACCTGGTTCCAAAGGCTCGTGCCATGGCCAGCTGGTAGGAAAACAGGGTGATGCTTCATCCTGATGGAACAATGAAATAAAACTGCAGGGAGGTGCAGAATGTCCTGCAAACACATAGAATCATAGAGTTGGAAGGGACCTTAAAGATCATCGAGTTCCAACCCATGCTCAGTACCAGCGTTTCGTTTACTCACCTATAATAATCTTCCTGTAAGGTCCTTAGAAACTGTGATAATATTCACAGGAAAGACTCAAGTTATGCCCCTTTTTACTGAAGAAAGTTACTCTGATTTTCAGGCTTTGAATATCCAACATATTTCTCAGTGACCTGGACGAGAGGACAGAGTGTATCCTCAGCAAGTTTGCTGATGATACCAAACTGGGAGGGATGGCTGACACTCCAGAGGGCTGTGCTGCCATCCAGCATGACCTGGACAAGCTGGAGAGCTGGGAAAGGAAGAACCTCATGAGTTTCAACAAGGAAAAGTGTAGGATCCTGCACCTGGGGAAGAAGAACCCCAGGCACCAATACAGGTTAGGCATGGACCTGCTGGAGACAAGTTCCAAAGAGAAAGATCTGGGGGTTCTGGTAGACAGCAAAATGACAATGAGCAAGCAGTGTGCTCTTGTGGCCAGGAAGG
>JAOXJM010000019.1:27806875-27824997 GCA_026413425.1 Tringa solitaria
AACATGCTCTGGGCAATCCTGCTTCAGCAGGGGAGTTGGACTAGATGATCTCTGTTGTCACTTCCAACTCTAAAAAATTCAGTGAAATTCAGTGAATGCCCAGAGTTTCTCAGACTCCTCAATGGGTTAGCTAAGGAAGCCCCCACAGTCCTCAGCCAGCTCAGCATATCCTAATTCACAGAGAAAACCTTGTTAGGCTGGTGTTAAAACCATGGATTTTTATACATAACAATGAAGAAATAACAGGAAAAAAATGTCCACAAGCTTCACACTATAAATTCTCTGAGATAGGGAGTTTCATGACAAGCATGCTGTATAGAAAAAACCACAAACCCAAGTGTCTCCGCCTGAACTATTTAGGAAATAAATGCAGACAAGGTAGGATGTTCTGACACTCCCATAGAAAAATGTCACCATTTTTCTTTTCACTTTCTTCATCTTAAACATGTGGGTGGTGAAGACAGCTGATTAATGTGTCTGTGAGATCACAAATAAACTGGGTCTCTGGAAAAGTTCTAAATAGAAAGGTGACAAGAAAACAGCATGGCCAGAGACAGAAAACTGGAGAAGAAAATAAAAGAGTCAGCTATACCAGCATCTTTGACAGGTCTGTGTTGAGTGTGGGGAAGATCAAATGTGATCTGAAACGGGGCTGAATAGAAGATTGAGTGTTCAAATGTAGTATGAAAAAAACCTCAACGCGATAGAAGGAGAATTCAAAGCTAAGGTCTATCTCTGTGGTGATATGATCTGTATGTGATGTATGTGGCATAAACAAAACAAGTAATTTGGCTATTTAGAACAATTTTTTTCCACAGGAGTATAATGAGAAGTATGCCCATGCAGAAAACACCAGAAGTTATCAATGCCCCCAGGAAATCTGCCTCCTGGCTTGTGGTTCAGTTGTGTCCTGTGAATTTTGCGTACATGTTCGTGAAGGTACTGTGTCCCTCCCTGCCCCAGTGCAGTGACTCCTGGCTCCTGGCCATCTGCTGAGTGCCCTGGTCTGTGCGTGTTTGCACAGCCAGCCGTCCTGCCGCCTCTGTGCCAGCAGAGTCTAGTGACCTACTGGAACTGTGTTTGGGGTCTTGAACTGGACTGCAGCATTGCCTGCTGATGATTTCTTGGCTCACTGCCTATACTGGGGATTTATTAAAAATTTTACAAGCACTTAAATAAAACTCTTCGAAAGGAAAATACCCTAGAAGCTCTGGCTATTGTTTATGGGTTTTGAAACTCAAGTGTTGAAATGAGGCAGACGAGGGCAAAAACATGCCAGGGGAAGTTCTTCCTTATTATTTCTTGCTTCATCCAGCAGAAAAGTAAAACTGACCCTCTGTTGCCACAATTTAGTTATTTTCTCTGAGTTACTGATAAACACAGTTTTTACCCTGACTGTAGAACTCATCAGGTATCTGGCTAACACATAAACGCTTCCTGGATGTCATGTTTATTCCTGAAACACATAGAACAGATGTTGCCAGCTGCTAGTTTTGTCTATTTGTATTGCTGTAATGTTTAGCAGCTCAAAAAATGGTCTCTGCTCATACCCAGCAAGTCACTGACAGACTGGGCATAGAAACCAGGTTTCTCTGTGCACTGGACTGTGTGCCTCAGTCCCATTGTTTTACAGAAATTCCCCAGCTGAGTTCACTTTGGTATGAATTATTTCAGGACATTATATACAATGATCAAAATAGGAATGCAAAAGCCTCCATATATAACCTATTCTTTGGCAGCAACGTATACAAGAACCAATATGTGGCCTTGGTATTTTGAATGGGCCAGAATGTTTTACTATTGTCAATGTCTTCAGCAAAAAGAAGAGAAGGGTGTGCCTTCATACTAATTGTCATCAGAAATTTTGCAGTTTTGCATCTCAAGCCTCCCTGCTAAAGCTAGAAACTAATTTGAGTCTATCAATGTGACTGTGTGCTGCAATTTTCTGACTTCTATTTTGCTTATTGGTTGTTTTGTTAATGTTGCTTTTTAAATCTGATTTCCTGCATTTAAGTCAACAGCAGGTCAGTTTTGGCATCTTCTGGGTGAAGTTAATGCATCTAAAAATGTGTAATGTGGTGTCATGTCTTCAGCCAGGGTAGAGTTGAATTTCTTACTAGCAGCTGGTAGAGGTCTATGTTTTGGATTTGGAACAAGAATGGTGTTGACAGTGCACTGATGTTTTTGGCTGTTGCTAAGCTCACAAGGCCTTTTCTGCTCCTCACACTGCCCCGCTAGTGAGTAGGTTGGGCGGAAACAAAAGAAGTTGGGAGGGGACACAGACAGGACAGCTGACCCCAATTTACTGCAGGGATATCCCATACTATATGACATCATGATCAGCAAAAAAAGCCAGGGGAAGAAGAAGGAAGGGGGGGATGTTTGGAGTGATGGCATTTGTCTTCCCAAGTAAGTGTTACACGTGATGGAGCCCTGCTTTCTTGGAGATGGCTGAACACATGCCTGCCTCTGGGAAACAGTGAATACAATCTTTTTATTTGTTTTGCCTGTGTGCACAACTTTTGCTTTACGCATTAAACTATCTTTATCTCAACCCACAAGTTTCCCTTATTTTACCCAATTCTTGTCCCCATCCCACTGGGCAGGGGGAGAAGTGAGTGAGCGGCTGTGTGGTCCTGGTTGTTGTCTGGGGTTAAACCACGGGTTTATTTTCCATGAAGAAATCAATTTCTGTGAAACAAATCATCTGCTAGAGGCCTATTTGGAAGGGGCAAGAAGGTTCTGTGGCTCTCCTTATAGTTCAGCAACAAAACAGCTGCCCTTCCTGTAACAGCTCACATATTTTCCTTTCGTGGCAGCTCTTAATTACCATGAAATTTACAGTGGTAGCATTTTATATGGAGCTATAGACAACTGTCTAGGAATGTAATAGCTGGAATCAATGAGACAATTTTTGAGAGCAGAGGAAAATATTAAACACCCCCTAATAGTTGGAAACATGTTCAATTTTGGTTAAAGTAGACCAATAATGTAATTTTATTTGGATTGAAACCTTCTTTAAGATATATGGTAGACACAAGTGCAAGTTATGGTATAGTACTATAGTAGCAATCATGAATAGAAAAAGCTTAAAGAAATAAGGGAAAGCCAGTCTGAGAACTGGGACTTATTTTGCATTCTGGGCAGAAACACAAACTTCATCATATGTCTGTCAAAACTGGTACAAGAAGTAGCTGAATAAAGTAACTCACAAGACATATGTGGTAAGACTGAATAAAGATTAAATTTTTGAACATCCTTGGGCAATATTCTTCTAAAAAATTCTAGTTTTGAGATGAATGGAGATCTTAGATAGTTGTATTGGGTTTATGTGGCAAGGTTTTGATAGTGGGGGTTATACAGGGGTGGCTTCTGTGAGAAGGTGCTAGAAGCTTTGCCCATGTCTGATAGAGCCAGTGCCAGCCAGCTCCAAAACAGACGTGTCACTGGCCAAAGCTGGGCCCATTAACAACAGTGGCAGCACATCTGTGATAACATAGTTAAGAAGGCCGGGGGTGTGTGTGTGGAAATCTGTGTGGCTGCAGTCGGCAGAGAGAAGTGAGAATATGTGGGAGAGACAGCTCTGCTGGCACCCAGGTCAGTGAAGAAGGAGGGGGAGGAGGTGCTCCAGGCACCAGAGCAGAGGTTCCACTGCAGCCCATGGTGAAGACCATGGTGAGGCAGGTTGTGCCCCTGCAGCCCATGAGGTCCACAGTGGAGCAGATATCCACCTGAAGGCCCTGGAGGATCCCATGCCAGAGGAAGTGGATGTGACCAAAAGAGACTGTGAACCTGTGGAAAACCTGCGCTGGAGCAGGCTCCTGGCAGGGCTTGTGGCCCCAAGGAGAGAGAAGCCCATGCAGGAGTAGGTTTGCTGGCAGGACTTGTGACCCTGTGTGAGACCCATACTGGAGCAGTCCATTCCTGAAGGACTGCACCCCATGGAAATAACCCACGTTTGAGAAATTTGTGGAGAGCTGTTATCACATACCAAACCCATTCTTACTCTAAATGATACATTACTCTTGTAAGATGCTCTTGTTGGTTCCACTGAACATTTTGTTAACAGAACAGCAAAAGTTAAATCCAAGATGCTGGACCAAATAACTTGTTCCACAGCTCTACTGAAATCGATCACCTGAGAGATGAGTTTGGCCAGCTGGTTCAATCTTTGCAGTCACTTGCCATATAGAGGTCCAAATTTCCTTTGATAAGTCATGGAATTGCAGAGCAGCCAAGGTTGGAAGGGACCTAAAAAGTTCATCTGGTCTAACCTTTCATGGTTCCAGACCAGTCTTGCATATTGGAGCAGTCCTACAAGGATCCATCATTTGACCTAAGGTTAAATTTGGGTGGTATACCACAGGTCATCAGCAAAGCATCCAGGAAAGTGTGATGCTCAGTTCTTGAAAAGGTACTTGCATTTATGAAAATGAGATGATGGGTTTGTCTGTTATTGTTATTATGACAAAGCAAGACATTTCAACTGGTTCGGGATCCCACAGAATAATGCATTCTGCAAATATGCAGCAAGCTCTGTCAAGAGCTTAGGATTTACATAATTATCTGAATAGAAAACAATGTATAAAAGGAAAACACAATGACTTTCAAAACGCCTTGTAGCAGTGCTTGGAACGAGAAACCATTTCTTCCAAATTATTTCCTATGAGCCTGTCTACCATGCCGCATTATCGCATCAAGATAAGCAGATTAAGTTAACATCTTGTCATATGAAACAGCTTCTACATGTAAATTATACGTGTATGTGTCTCCGTATGTACATATTTGCAGTTATGCAGTTGCATACCCACAAATTTCCATACAAACTTTTTAAAGTTGTATTGGGTAATGAGATTCTTTGCCCATGAGCTTTGACCTGCATATGAAACAGAAATATATTGAGTATCTCCTTTCAGGATAACTGTGGTAAGTTTTTATCCTTTCTGTTTTTTGTTTATTTTCTGCTCCACTAACTTCACTAGTCTTTCTGTTGTCTGCAAATACTACAGAAAAGAAACAACTCAAAACATTAGCACTTCAAGAGCAAGCTTGGTGCCGCTCATAGATGCATGACCTTTGTCTTACCTTGGTCTACATTTTTTCAGCAGCATTACACAGGCTTAAACCACTATATTGCAATTATTTACATGCACAGAGGTTGTATCGCTGCCCTTGCCAAGATATGTAGGCACATGAATACGTAAACATCCTAGTACTTTTGAAAATGGTAAAGAAATTGGGTATTTGCATATTTGGACAGCACATACCTTAAAAATCTGATCACGAGACATTAATACATAAAATACAATACATAATTGCTTCAATTATAAAAAACATTGAGAATTTATGTATGCAATTATGCTGATTATTTTAAAAACTATAAGTAGGACAATCGGGAGAGAAGTTTTCCTTTCACGTATGTCCTGATGCAAGAACTTATGAAACCCTCAATTCTGGCTGTTCAAGCCACTGCTGGCAATCTGTTTGCTATGTGATAACAGGGAAACTATTTTCAACCTTTTTTTTTTTTTATTTTTTTTAATGCAGGTGAATTTATAGTGTTGGAGCCAAATTAAATATTGTTTGTTGATATACTGAAGGCACCTTAAATGTGTCTGTAAAAGGGTAACAACGTTCTTGATCCCATCCCAGCTGCTCTCTCTCATCTCAACTTCTCTCCCTGCCCCTCACCCTTCCCCTGAGCTTGAACAAAGCTGAATTTCTATGTACCAGTTTTGAGGGGCCCATAGAGATACTAAAGACTAATGAGTAATGAGGTTGAAGGTGCACAGTCTCCCTAAGCTATGGAGGATGTGTGTTTTACCACTTGATATCATACTTTCTTAAGTATTTACTTAACTTCCAATGACTAACATAACCCCTGTATCACCAAGAACTTTTCAGTCTTTAACATCATTTTTCCTAGTAGCACATGAGACCAAGGACCTGCGTTTTTAGAGGTGGTACTCTGCTCTGTAAAACTTTGACAAGCCTTTTGGTTTTCTAAAAGGAAATTTGCAAGTAGGATTCTGGAAGGTGTGATCCGCTTTAATGAGCTCCACAAAAATCTCAGGTGTCAGTCCCCAGCTGCCTGACTCTGTTCTGCTGCCAGGGGTTTGCCACCCGCAGTGCCAGCAGCAGGGATGCAGGTTTGTGCAGTTCACCACCAGGCGTGCCAGCTTCTGCTGCCATCCATGGTGACATATACCAGGCTGGGACAGAGATGGCCCGAGTCTCTTCCAAAACTTGTGGGAGCAGAGGCCCAACCACCTCTCAGCACACTCGTGCTGTAGGGAGCTCTGGTTGCTTGCACACCTGCTTGCACACCCATACGCAGAGCATTTTATTTTTTTTCCCTGAATTCTTACTGTTGCTGTGGCTCTTCACCAACTGCAGCTTTGAAATACAAGCTCTAACAATAAGGTAGCCAACACCTGCCAAAATTCCTTACAGAAGTTCATGTATAATTGGCCACTTGAGGTCATATGCAAATCAAACTCGTGTTTCATTCCAACAGGACTTTAACTTTTGATGAATTTTTGTAAGCAGTTATCATAAACTACAATTGCCAGCACAAAACATAGCAGTGACCGTGAAGGTCCGTAGTACCCTGTGCTGTTGAACGCCGCCGTTTTGCATTTCTCAGAAACACTTGCCATCTGTTTGAAGAAGAGGATCCCCTACAGCATTTTTTTTTATTATTTTGATGATGGAAATAGCACAATGATTCAGTCCAACAGCTCTTCTGACAGCACACTATGGGCATGCAGGAGCTGTGAGAAAAATTAGGTTTGACACCTCACTGTATTCTGAAGCTGACAAAAAAAAAAAGAAGCCACCCCAGAAGGCTTTTTGAAGCAATAGCAAATGGCCATAAATCATTACACTTGGACGTGAGCACTGCAACTTCAGGTATAAAAGCTGAGTTTGAATATTGTGCCTTCACAAACACGTCCTCCAAAACTTTGGATTTCCCCTCAAGGGCTGGAAATTTGGACTGAGATACAATTGTACTGAAACTCCATCTATTTGGATTTACTGAGTGTGACTTAACGCCACTATAGTTGCTCCTGCTTCTGGTATGCTGCTGCTTTCTGCTTCTGAGAGCTCTGCCGTGCAGAGATCAGCAGCCATTTTACAGGGGCCTGTTGCAGTCTACAGCAAAAGACAGGTATAGTGTTGATCCTATTTGTAATGCAGTTGAAAATGTTTTACGTAGACGCTGTTTTCTTATTGTAGAGAGACATTTGTACTGTGAGCAGCGATGCAGATACAGATATATATTTTCAGGTATATCTCCAGCCAAAATGGGTTTGGATACCATTGTTATATGTTGTGATTAAAAAGGAAAGTTGCTGCCTCTTACGTTGTCATTCTCTTTTCAGACTTAGAAAGCATTAGCAGAAACTTTTAACCAGCTTAGCCATCTGAGAATTTTACACCAATATTTTTTTTTTTCCTCAGAAAATGTCAGCAATCTTTCCCATTGAGTTTTTAATGAAAAAAATCTCCTTTTTTCTGATTCACAAGAAAAAAAAAATAAATTTTATTGCAAAGACATTCCTTTCTGGTGATCCATAGCATGTAATGTTTTATTTTGTTTAAAATAAATTTAAAAATAGCTTTATCCAAAGTATTTTTTTCTGGAACTGGCTGTAACTGTCTATAACATAAGAAATGGACATGAAAAGGTCAGATGAAAAGCAGAATGTCAATCTTAGTGACACTTAAAAAATCACTAGCTTTTAAACAAAGAAGCACTGCTTATCTAGAGTGAAAGCTGGTATTTTCTACTAAGCTCTTGCTATCGAGAACTATAGCGATGGGCTACAAAGCTTTCCTTCCTAGGGCTGAGCAATATAAGTTGAGTTTTGTTGCTATTGTTGCAAAGCACTATCGAATTCCAGGCAATGATAATAGAGAAAATTGTTTTTGAAAAGCTTTTAAGGCCAGAGTCTTTAACAACACTCCTGCTTGTACTATGCAGAAGGTTGCCCTGAGTATCTCAAGAGCTGAAGCAGCTGAAAATTTAGAAACAGTCTGAGTCTTTAGACATCACATTACATAGTTCTTAGTAGAAAAAAGTTCATGGTTTTGCCATGTGGATCTCTAATCAAGAACCAGCTGGACTGGGGATGAAGCAGCTCTGAAAAGCTAGAGAACACCAGAAATTAAAGCATTAAAGCCAGTGCTATATCTCATCTGTAATGCAACTGTCAGTAAAATGAGGTAATAGAAATATAATTTTCTTTACATATTTTAGTTCCTTCCCACCCAGCCTGTCAAAAAACCTTTCTAATACTAAGTACCTAATATTGCCAATTGGCTCTTGTGTTTTGTCAGTAACATATAGGCCTGGGGACTACACTGTTTCTCTGGCTGGCTGTTCGCTGTCTCAGATGACTTGCTGTCAGCACATTTTCCTGTCTCAGGTCAGTGAGGACTAGAAGTAAATATACCAGTGACTTCAGTGAAACCTCTACTCTGGATAAAGCCTATAGGGGATACACAGGTCAGTGAACAGGGGGGCCAGGGCGCTTGTGGAGTCTCCGTCTTTGGAGACACTCAAAACCCAACTCCATCTGGCCCCCAGCAACTTGCTCTTCGTGACCCTGTTCTGAGCAGGAGGGCCCTTCCAACCTCAAACCATTTTGTGACTCAGCAGAGGAGCATTGACTTTCACAGCTCTGAAGGGAATTGCATGACTTGGGAAATAAATTGTCAGCATCTTGGTTGCTGCTTGCTGTGCTGAGTAAACCTGCAAAGGCTCCCACAGCCCACAGGTGGAGATCTTCTGTAATGGGGGACCATTTTCAAAATAGCTCCGTGTATGATTGTTGCCATTTAGGAAACCAGATTGGGAAGCTGCTGATATTTTGGCAAATCTCTTCCATGTCAATGGCCTGTCTTAGCTTTAGTGGCCCTATGTTTCCCATCAAGAACTTAAGAAGATTGCATTTTTGTTTGCAATTATGTTTATATATGTATATATAAAACACTATGTAAATATACATATATATAACTATAAATAACTTTGCCCACATTTGTTGTAATGTAGTGGGTCCTGCAATCACAATCTACCATTGTGTCACATCTGACATGTCCCTTAATACATAACTGTATATACAACACAGAGTTCTTCTTAAATAAGATTCATAAATCTACCTAAGTGTACAGTCTCCATTAGCTGCATAGTAAAAAAGAACAATGAGACGTTTATGTTGTGTTTGTATTGACTGCTTACTTAAATGGTTACATCTGAGTTAATATTTAAACACATTGGTTTCCAAGTACACTACTCCGCAGCAGAGCCATCTCCTCCTATCTTAACAAATATAACGATGTAATGGGGCCTTTGCATTGGCTGGGATACAAAAGCTGTTACATTATAATGGCTTCACTAAAATTCTTTCTTTTTCTTTCTTTCTCTCTCTCTTTTTTTTTTTTTTTTTTTTTTTTAATATAGCCTAATGCACAGAGCAGGTTTGTAATGAATAGCACTTTGCACATTGAATCAGAAATTGTACTGCATGGACAATAAGACACAGAAATAATAAAAAAGCCTGTCTTAGTAATGAAAAGTGAACACTCAGATCTTCAACAGCTACTGTAAGTACTCCTGCAGAACAACTGGTGCACATCACAGCCTCAGACTTCTCTGTAATTGGAAGACATGAGCATTTCACAAGACACATCTTGTGCTTCTAGCTTAAGGAAATCATCAGGAAATCAATGAATGAAAAGCTCAGGTTTTGTGTGAAGTGAAATTCTAATGAAGGCATCTTTGGATCAGCGGAAATTTTTTTTAAGTTACGAAAACAGTGAAATAAGAGCAGAGAACCTGTCCTACTCCTAACTTAATAAGCAGCCCATTAAAACTTAAAAACACAGGCTACCCTCAGACTATAGTCAAGTTAGATATTAACAACTGGAGGGAAAATATAGATGGTGTTGAAAGGTATCTTGCAAACGGAGCCTTATCTGCTGCCTACCCCAGGCTGTAGTTACTCTGAGTCTGGAAGTGAATATATTCTGAGCTCTGCCAAGACTTTGCAGCAAATTAAAATGGAATAACTGAGTATATTTGTCAGTATCAGAACACTCAAGCACTTGGATGATCGCTATGTTGTGTGAATCTTCTAACTGGTATGTGGAATTTGGCTGCCATTACACAAAGTGGTTTAAGAGCAGTTTTCTGGATTTAGTCCAGTTATAGTCAAGGCTGCTGCTGCTGTAAATCATTTGAGTGTTATGAAAGAATCCCTGCTAGGCTGACTACACTAGCAGGGCAAAATGAAGTGCTTTAATTGTGAAATCTTTTCCCCAGCGGAAGAGCAGAAACAGTGCTATGAACTGCTGAAGCAGCCCTGACAAAGTTGATACTAAGTCATCTTCATATTCATATTAACCCTGGGTCCTCCAACAGCTCCATTCTCCTGTCTTGTTAATCCCCATAAAGATCCCATGTTTCCAGTATTTAGACAATGTAAATGGGGGAAATGAGAAGGCCAGTGGGAGTTTTGCCATTGCTATTGCTATCACCAATAGCCCGATGGTGACTGTGATAAGTTCAGCTTGGGCTGCAGAGTTACACAAATTTGGCACAGAAGCAGATGCACAGCCTGATGCCCCACCAATCATGTCTTGGGGCCTTACTGGCACAATGTGTTAGACACTGGATCATAATAGGAATGACACAATGCCATAGCCCTGCACATTACCAAAATAGGCAGACCGGGAGGTAACCGAGCCAACAGCTTCAAGGCCACAGCTCTTTCCAAAGTGTCCGCAGGTGGCTGGGATTTTAAGTCCCTTGCCTCACCTTGTAGATCATATCACATCACCCCTCTCATCTGCTGGGATTGCTTTCAGCTCAGCAAAATCCCACCGTGCAGAATCCTGCTCATCTCCTCTTGGTCACCCTCACCAGGCAAAAGTCCAGCATGGCTCCTGCCTTGGCTTGCACAACTTTAAGGCTCAGTCTGACACCTTTCTAAGGTAAATAATGCAGAATGGGTGTAGTGGAATAGTTTCTGTGCTCCAGCTCCTCTTGTGGTCACGTTTATGCTGCATCAAGGCTGCCTTTCTGTGGTTTAATTTACTGTGCTAAAGGGGATTAGAAAAGCACAGTAACTTCTCCAGATTAGTAAATCTTCTGTACAAGCTCTCTGTGTAAGGCACAGAAAGTGGAGAGTGTGGAGATTCTATCTTTACCAGATAAAGACTATAAAATTGGTAACTGGAGGAAACGTTTTGCCTGAAGGTTAGTGTTTTGTGCGTTAGCCAAACTCTGTACATTTTGTTAATGGACCTCATAGTCTAAATGAAAATTCACAAATAAAAGTATTTGTTGAACATTTAGGGTTGGAAGTGCTTCTCAGTAGAGTCTTACTGGCAACACGAATCTCTTGAACAAAAATTCGATATAGGCTCCTTGATAACATGTAAACCTAAACACTAAAAAAAATATAAATCTCTCAAATAGTTGCTGGAACTCAAAATTGTCCTAAACTATGCTGTGCAATAGTCCATTAAGGGTCATTTTGTTAGCCATATTTTCTGGCATATCCCAACATGTTGGCAATGACTTTCCTCTTGTAAACCACTTTCTAAACTCAATTAATGTAACTATCCTTCATTGCTACTTTCTAGTCAAATGTTTTGTTGGTTTTGCAACCGTTATTTTTTGTGAGATGATCAGCTTCCTTCAAAATATTGCATTTTTTTTCATTACACATGTAAACAGAGTATTGAATTTTCCCTCTGCTAGTAGAAACACATTTTGGTTTTCAGTCTTTAAAGAAAATTCAAATTTGCAGTGATTTTTTTCCCCCCATAGAATAAGAAAAGTACCATTTTTTAAGACCAGGAGTTAGTAAAGTAATCTCTGTATTGTGATCCAATAGATCTTATGTAGTGTCAGAAATATTCCTCTGTGTGTGGTTCCCAAATGAAACAGTTATTTGTCTCACATATATTTTTGTGAATTCAATAGTACTTAAAAGATCTATATGATTAAGATACCTTTCATTAGATCAGATTAGATTATGAACATTCATTCTTCAGAGGTACTCATGCTCTGTAAAATGCAGAGGACAAAACCAACCAGTGTTTCCAGGCACTGGAATGGCTACAAGAATCTGATGCTGCTGTTGTTATGTCATTCACTTGTCACATAGCCAATAGTATGCATAATGCGATATTACTTTAAATGCTGGCAAAATTAACTTTCAAATAATTTTTCATAATGATCTCTTTTTAAACTGTTTTAAATAAAAATACCTTGGACAATTGCTCCAAACACATAATTTGAGATTCAGAATGATTATAATTTTTAAAAAAACATTAAAGTTACCAGAACAACAGAACTTCTATTTCAAAGAAGCGCTCTAGAAACACATACTAATTCTTGCCTGCTGAGCTCTTCCTGAGTTTAATTCTTCACCAGGATCAAATATCTGATCTGAACATGCACTCAAATTAATAAGTTATTACTAACTAAGTAAATATGGGCTGAAAAAATATTATTAATGAAAATGCTTCAGTAACATAAGACAGCTGGAGTTCAGTCAGGGTCGTAATTTTAAAAATATAAGTGTGTGGACTCTACAATCTTTCTTCTATGGGCAGTGCATAAAAAACATAGTCAGAGGGAAGATTAGTGCTGGCTGCACTGTTCCTGTGAAGGACTTCAGCACACAGACACCTTGGTCCTCTCTAGAGAAGATCCAGAGGTGGTGAGAGGGGAGGAGATGCTCAACTAAATCAGTTCAAATTTACAAAGGGATGGCTTTCCACATGGCTCAGAGGTCTGAGCTGAAGAGTTATGTTCCACAGCACCATCCTTTGGAGAAACAGACATTTTCCTTGAAAGGGATAATTAATTGCCAGTTCCATTAGTTTTCTCAAGCAATGCATGATTTCTCAGCCTCTCTTTAGTGTACTAGTACCAATACACTAAAAGTAAGTAACATAAGAAATGAGTCTTCTGGGAAGGAGCATATAGCTTAATATCTCTGTGTGTCAGAATGTGAGCAGTGTGGATTTTTCTTTCCCTTTCAACATTAAAAAATGACAATAGGGTATAACAAGCAAATTGAAAAATCGTATCAATGAAGTCGTAGCACTAGTGTATAAGCTATACGCTAGCATACATCCTTCACATGTATAGATCCTTCTGTGCACAACAGTATGTTCTCTTTCCATATAAAAAGTGATGATTCTAAAAGCATGGCATTTTCTAGACATTAATCCCATCCCTTGACACTGGGAAAACCCCATGTGTTCTGAAAAATGTGTAAGATCTAATAAAGCTCTATTCTTAGAAATCTGATGATGTGCTTCAAGAAGCTAAAAAAAGCCAGCAGTGATGCATGGTCAACAAGAGTGTAGAAGGCTCTTGTGTTCCTGTGGGACGTTAAAGCCATTCTTTCCTCTTTATTAAAAGAAAAAAAATGGAAGGAGAAACAAAAAAAGAACCAACCCCCTGAACTTTCTAGTCACTGCAATAGAGTCATACGCATGCTGAGCAAACACAAACACAGCTGCTACAGCTCTGCCTTGCAAGAGTGAAAAAAAAAAATCATCTGTACATTTGTTTACATAGTCTCTGCTCTGACATTTGGCCAGGCCACACAGCAACATGCGGAAACAGAATACAGAAATTGTATGCTGCAGATATGCTTAGTACAAGAGGGCTTCTCCTCCACAGCTGGTGTCCCTGTGCTGTACGTATAAACAGATAGAGAACCGAATCCCAATTAACCTGCCATCATCTTAGTGTGTTAACTTCCAGTTCAACACCCAGCAGGCAGAAACCTTCTACTCTCCAGTGTGCTGCTGGCGAGGGAAGGATGCAGGAGGTCAGGGGAGCCCAGCTTGGGAGGGACTCCCAGCAGAGCAGGCTGTGGAAGGGTTGTGGGGCCCTAAGAAAGGAACCGGGGATCTGCAGAAGCCTCTGAGCTGTGCCCTGGCTGCTGCTAGATGGCCCAGCAGTACATTCAGGGGGTGAATATGCACCCCACTGCCTGCAAGCAGGGGGGCAGCCCACAGGGAGTACGTGGGGACTTCGGTGTTGTACACCCCTGTACAAGCCCGCCCTAGGGCTGAACACGTTGATCCGAGTGTTGTCCCTTAAAAAAGGGACCTATAGCACTCCAAACCTCAAACTTTGAATGATTTCACTATTTATTTCTGGTGGCACTTCTGAGATACCTTCATTTTGAAATAGCATAAAATTATGATTCCACTGCGTGCAGTCTCAGGGTCCCTAAAAATTTTCCAGCAGATGTTGAGAGAGTATAAACCTATTGACTGCGGAGCTGCCATCCTTAAATCCTTTTCTCAGAAACCATAGAAATAGCCTACAAGTCCCCAGGGTCTACAGACCATGGACTGAAAGTGTTGCTAGAAAAAAATAACAAATCTGTTTCTGCAAATGATTACTGATTCATTTTAATTTGTGTCTGTAGGTTAGAAAATGTATGGAAACAAACTTGATTACATCTAGATCTAAGAAATGCCAGCTACTTGCTATAACATTATGGTTAAGTTATTTAATTCCTGGACATAGTTCAGAGAGAGGTAAAATCAACATCCACTTGGTAGAATTTGTTTGCTTTTCTGTTCATCCCTCTATTGTTTTTCCAGTCCATCAAGATTTCTACAGGAAAACAGTATTTGTTTTCCTTTGGAGTTAACAGAAAGTACAACATGTTACCCATAAAAATAAGAGGAGACCTTACGTGTTGCTGTTTTCCTGAGCTTTGTGAGCCAGATTCTACCCACAATTAGTTACGAGTAAGTTGGATCTATATGTGTTTGTGTATGCATATACCTCTCCCTACCTCTTCAAATAAATTGAATGTAGAAACAATAATGGAAAAAATTTGTAACAAAAATGGTCCACTTCTTCTATATTTTTTTTTTAAGATTTGTTTCTGATCCTGTAGGCTTTGATCTAATTTGCAGGAAAAGGAATGTATAGATCAAAGCAAAACCCAAAAAGAAATTCTAATAACATATCTACCAGCTGCATTAAGCATACAAATAGGAGAACTGGATTTGAATATGATTTAAAGGCTTGTTGAACAGAATATATATAAATATGCTTATGTACACATGCTTTTGCTCAATTCCAAGCTTCTTTGAGCTCATTTAGAATTACTCCAGAGACTTTGTGATGCAACAGATCAGATTCTGGCCTAAATGACATCATGCTGGCCAAATGGTGGCAGTGATTAATCTCTAAATTCATTACTAATAACAAAAAATATCATAGCTGAGATGCCAAGTATGTTAAACCCTTGAAGAAAAACGATCTAAAAACTTGCCAGGAATGTGATGATTTCACCAACCCATGGGACAGGGTCCGTACACAGTTGCAGATGTAGCAATATGTTCAGGGCTTCACAACAAAGCAGTAACCTGACCAAGTTCAGACTTGGTGTGAGGGAGTGCAGAACTGATTTAAAAGGGTGGAGTTGCATGAAGGGGGACTTCCTCCCCAGAGATGCAGAAAGGTCTTTGGTGAGCATACTCCAGTTAACAAGGCTATGTTCATACAGGGACAGGTTTTGCTGATCTCACTCTTGCTGAATAACAGCCACTTAGGATCCTGGCATCTCACCACATTTGATGGATAAAGTAGGAAAGTCATGCTGGGACCAGCCCTACAGATAGAATACCTTTCCAGTGCTCGGGCCTGGGGGAAGGCACACCCTGCAGCACAGCCCAGCGTGGGAGAGTGGCCCAGAAGTTATGTGGTGTGTTTAAGCCTCCAATAAGAACCGCTGGTGGAACATAAATACTCATGGTAGATTTTGAGACAGTAAATTCACACTCCGTGTAATTAAAAAAGATTCACAAAAAATCTTTGTTAATGGTGTTCTTAATTTCATTTAGCATATGTTGTAGCATTACATAATTACTGTCATACTTCAATGCTCCATCAAGAAATTAATAAAAATTGTAGAGGTGGGACTGGTAGAAGAATCTGAAGTAATTTAGGAATTATGCCTGTCACTCTTGACTTAATGCATGGGTGTTGAAGACCCAATATCCATATGCTGCAATTATTGACAGTTTGAGAAATGTCTGAGAATGTACACAGTATATGCAAGCATTAAATTTGTCTTTGCAGTTCAGGACTCAGAGTTTAAAGACCCCTATGACTTAGACACAGATTACCAGGGCAGAAGCTATGAGCTTTGATTACACCATTATTCTATGACAGTTATTCTAGGTGCACTAAAAATGAAAAATGGAGATTTATATAAATCTCCATTCCTTTGTTCAGAGCAACAGCTAGCTGCTCCCCATGGAAGTGACTCGTTGTGACAGCGCCTCCTGCCAATGCAGCCATATCCTCAGCAGAGTCTTCTGCAGGGTGGGCTGTGTGTTAGAGCTGCCTTCTCCTTTGCAGAGAGGAAAAAAGGAAAAGGTAGATAAATTGCTCTATGAAATATTATCTGTAGTGTCTTACAGGATCTCTTAAGCTACTTCACCTTGAGGGACTTAGTAGTACTGAACAGAGAAGAGCACTGTTCTTGCTGTCAGGCCATGTCTCCCCAGCAGGGGATTTGACCATGGGGCTCAGGCCAGGTGCCAATCCCTTGCCCCAGGGGTTGCTCCATCCCTGCTGCCCTAGCTCTGCTCAGCCATGTCCCTGAACCAAGCCCCCACCCCATCCCCACCTTGGCCTATCCTCATTCCCCTGTCTGACCCTGGATCCCCTCACCATGTCTGATTTCCCAAATACCTCTTCAGACAGCCAAAACCACTATATTAAAATGAGGCAGATGTTGATAACTCTCCTTTAACACTTACTTCATATTCTCACAGAGTTTGGCTTAGGTGACCTTTTACACGACTGCTTACAAATTCAGTACAAAATCTGACAAACAAAGAAAATAAATTCTGCTATTAAAAGACAATACTCACTAAACAAACCAAGGGCCATAACTGTCCAGAACTGTCAGAGTGAAGATGTGATCTGAAAAATATATGGCGGTCATTCTATTGTTTCCCTCATGGAGACAGCAGTCCTGAAAGTTATGGCTATGTATTTCCACTGCAAGTAACAAATATCTAAAAGTCTATTATTTGTCTCTGGTATGCATACTGAGAAAAGATTCATTCCCTCGACTGTCAACACATTTCAAAGCTTAGTGCTCATACTTGCAGCCTAAGGGTGTAACAATAATAAACAGAATATAAGGAGTAGAAAGCCTTTTTGCTTCTATCATGTTAATGGCAGAAGGATACACTGAAAGACAGGGGAATACAGATGGAGCCATTCAATAGAAATTAGAGGTCCAACTCACCACAAACTATGCTCTGGTTCACATATGCACTTGGACCCATAGACTATGCTATTTTAACTTCACTTTCTTTTATCTTTTACATCTGTAGTCCTTGCTTTTCAACATAAAGAATACAATGTCACTAAGTTGCTTTTTAAGTTTTATGCCCCTGATGAAGCAAGTATCTAATTATTTGGCTTTTTAAATCATGGTTTCATATGTTAATTATCAAACTCCATTCAAATAGACAAGGACACCTACACAGCAGTTCAACCTTTTTCTCTTGCTGTAAAACCACTTAATTGAACTCACTACATCAAAATTATTTCAGTAGCAACATCTGAGTTTGCAAACAGAAGATTAAGCGTTTGCTGCTAGAATATGCAAGCTCAACTCAGCTGAACACAGTGGAGCTGTGCCTGCCTGTGTCAGCAATGGATTTGGCCCCAAGGCTTCATTATTCAGATTGTGAATTCCTGATATGAGGAACTACGTCTTTGTTTGTTGGAGAGATACTTCAGATACTTTAGCGGCTTTATAAATAATAAATAAAATCACAACTAGAAGCCTCGGGGAAGAGGAAGACTGATTGTGAGACAGAGGGGCTTTGTACAAAAACAGGAAAACATCACTCCAGCTACCTTCCAGGGACTCAGAAATAAAAACAGGCTTAGGTATTTATAAGGTATGTTGTTCTTCAGTTAAAGCCAATATGTATTTTGATCTCTGGAGATACTTCAACATAGATCATAGAATGATTTCCTTTGGAAGGGACCTTAAAGATTATCGAGTTCCAACCCCCCTGCCATGGGCAGGGAC